>CM043121.1:4632848-5312275 GCA_023701765.1 Hylyphantes graminicola | reverse complement strand
GAGCTGCCAATTTAAAACTATAACATAAGTAGGAACTCAAATGCAAAAAAAAAATCATTACAAAAAAAATATAGGCAAAGTATAAAAGTATCACAAGGTTATTTTTGGCAGAAAATTAACCAAATTCACTGATTAACACCTGAGAAAAATATTCTGACAATGTTTTCATTACATGGCATTGAGTTATTGCTTGTAAAAGAAAAATTTAAGTGGGAAATGGATATTATAAAACAAAGCCTTACGATAGAATCTTCTGCATCTGGTCTTCCCAAAGCATGACTCAATAACTTTTTCTTTGTCTTCTAACACTTTTCTCCTTTTAAATCGCGTTCGATTTTCTTCCTTCCGGTACCAATTCTGGATAGATTGAAAGGCTCTTTCGGGAGTTTTCACTAGCTTCTTGCAACAACCAAAAGACATCTTTAAAGTCCTTTAAACTGGGTCCCGCAGAGCTCGTAGGGTTTGTGCATCGAGAATATAGTCTTTAAAATATACCTGGAAAAAGTTAGATATAGGTATGAATTCATACAACCCACAAAAATGCTTGTCAGGTTACGTTGGTTGCCTACTGTCGGCTCGTCACCTGACTGTTGTTCTAAATTATGACGCCCAAAGCCAATAGCCCTTGTGTAGCTCTAGTACGACGATAATTCAAACTAAATTAAACCAAAAAACTTGTCATATTGAGACGGATTGTCAGCTACATAGAGCTAATGCTTTAATTTTGGAATCACAACTTCCGCAGATATATTGCTTTGCCAAGTTATCCCTTTTTCCTCAGGTATGGGAATCCATAACATCAAAATGAAATAAATTTGAAATGGAAATGTTAACTAGTTATTTCAATATAGATTTTTGAAGTTTTAAAATGCCAAAAATATACAGCAGATGGCTACACTAACACTATGTTAAAACTTTATCAATTAACAATAAAAAAAAAGGGTGTTATTTTCTCTTAATTTGATGCTAAGATGATTCTCATACCTCGTGGAAATAGGATAACATAGCAAGCAATTCTTTGCAAAAGTTGTGATTTCAAAATTAAAGCATTAGCTCTATGGGACTGACAGTCCCTCTTAAAGGTAGTAGCTACAAAAGAATAACTTCGAAAATATTGGTTTTGAAAAAATGATTTCATATAAACAGAAAGCAAAGTAAATAATGAGCATTTAGACCAAAAGAAGTCAAAAAGATTTAAGAACAAAAATTGTCCATCCACAGATATATTTGTAGATTCTACTATTGACTATGGTACTATAGAGATTCTACTATTACTATATTTGCAAACAAAAGGATAATAAATTATTAAATTATCTCCAGACCCTTCCAACATTATGTTCTTAATTAAATAAGAATACAAAATAGGTGTTTTTAGTCAGACATTTTAAAAAACTACAACAAAATGAAAATTAGTTTTAAATTCTTACATCTGCTTTTTGGATATTGCTTAATCTGTCATCCCCATCTTTAGGTTTCAGAAGCAAGTGAAAACTTCCTAGGTATGCTGGTAGTAAAAGATACCTAAAAATGAATGTTTTGCATAGTAAGGAATAATATTACAGATCAATAAACTACACATTGAACACATAACAAAGTTAGTAAAATGATGAAACATTACTTAATTTTTAAAAAAATAATTTATAGTAAAATGAGGTCAATCCACAATTCCGGCTAATATTGTAAATTGCAATTCTAAAAAAAATTGAATTCCAGCATCCTAATTCTATATTCACAAAATCTCAGTCCAGGGATCAATCTATCTACAGTCGCATTTTACACAAAATGAAAAAAAAAAAAAAAAAAGATTGGCCGTCCCGAAAATGCAACAGCTATTTTTAACCACTGTTTTCTCGGATGAATGGATTTTTGGAACATCCATTTCCAACTACATCAATCTTTTCTTCCTTTTTGTATCCTCTCAAATCTTAAGGCCCTTGTATGGTAACAGATCTCTATCTACAGTTCCAATGAGAAAATTAGTTCCTTGTTTTTAAATAAAGTATATAGCATATAGTCATGAAAACTTATTTTTAAAAAAAAATACAGAAAAGTTATTTTTCCATTCAAATTATCAATAATCATAATTTTAAAGATATGAATTAGTTATAATTATTAAAAAAATATATTTACATGCCGTTAATACTTCCATCTGTAGCTTGTGAATAATAACTTAAATTTTGTTTTAATTTTTTATACTATGTAATTAATACTATGTAATTTCACTTATTAATAATTTATTTTGCAAAATAACTTTCTTCTGTATTCTTTTGGTAAGTTTTCGCATCTGTATATGCTGTATACCTTATTTAAAAAACAGGGTTAAAAGTTTCCTCATTGTAACTGTATAGAGATCTGTTACCATACAAGATTCTTAAACACCTGTTGAAGCACCCCATTTTCTTGTCATTTCTGCTTGCAATCACTTTGTGTGTCAAAGTATTTTCGATATGTCAATATTTCTAAAATAATAAGTTTTTAAATGCATCCAAAATGAAGATTCAAGTGATTGAATTGGCTTAACGTTGATTTATAAGAAACTAATTTTTCTTGGGCATTTTGCTACAGCTTTCTTTTACATATTTGCAGCAGAATTTCTTAACCCAGGTAGATCCCTGCCTCAGTGATTCGCAAAAAATCACGGATTTCATGATTGCGAAAGAGAAAATACAAAAGTCGGTCACAGAACGAGTTACTTTTAAGATCTTAAAAATTACACTTATTAGGAATGTTATCAGTTAAAACCTGAATGTCATACTTCATACTTGAAGTTTGCAGTTCATCAGCCGTCTCATTGTTACTGAATAGGCCGAGTTCATTGACCATCATCGTGCATTTTTCCAAGGCTTGTATGCACACAGGAACAGCTACCTGAAAAAGTTAAAATCTTTCATTAGACAAGGATATGCCTTATCTTACTGTAGTGGGTATATCTAGAATGCAAGCTTTGAAAACATTTTCCTCCTTTTCCCCGTACGCTGTTTTCTTCGAAACGGCGGGAGCATGTTTTTCAACACCCTACATGGGGAATACTAACTGTTTTGATAATGTAACCTTCTGTTTTGATAACGTAACCTCAAGTGCACTAGGATTAGATAAGTGATGTTCCCTCCTTTTCCTAGAAAACCCAGTGAAGGGATGGGGGGAAGAGAGTCTTTTACTCTTTTTGAAGCTTACATTCTGGCTAGAAATGGTATACAAATTTGAGAAGCAACGTCAAGTACAAACATAAAGAAAAACTTAATGTTTTTGATAGCCCTTTCTTCCCCTACCCTAGAGGCTGGGGAGCCCAGTTGGTTAGACATTCGCCTAGCATGCAAAAGAACCCAGGTTTGGGTCCGGGCATCGCCTAAATAACTGTCGACCTATAAACGGCCCGTGCAGCTAAAAATGTCTGACGAATAATACCCCGTGTAAAGAGAGTGTATGTTAAATATCCTGCAAAGTGCCAACACTGAGTATGCTGTCGCTCTTAACAGTTACGTTGGGTGCCTACTCAGATGCCGGCTCGTCACTTGACTGTGGTTCTAAAATATGACGCCTGTCGCCAAGTGTCAAGCTCTAGTGTGTTGATAATTCAAACAAATAAAAAGCAGGAATAGAGGAATACTTAATGTTTTTGATAGCCCTTCTTACCCTACCCTTTCCAGTGGTTTGCCAAGAAGCATTGCTGCTCTAAACTTACAATGTTCAAAGCTCTGCTGTAAGGTTAATCACTATTAAAGAGTACAGGGGAAAAAAACAAAATTGACAGTGAAACTGTTTGTATTGAGGTCTGCTTGGAGAGTAATGATGATCCAAAACCGGTTTCTCCCTTGGTCCTTCTTCTGGAGTTCAATCGTAATTGTAGGGATGCACTGAGTATTAGGTTACTATTCAACATTTGGCCACTTTAGCCGAATATTCTGTTTGGCTGAATAACTTCACTATTCGACCGAATAGCGAAATTTAAATTTTTCACAGTTCTTCATGTTATCATCTTCTAAAACGTCAAAAAATTCCCAAACATGATTTTTTCAGACTCAAATTCTTAAGTTTTTGACATTTATAGCATTAAATCAAGCTTTACTCCCCCAAGTTGTATTAAATAAAGATGTCTCTTAAAGGGAACAGTTACAATGTGTGGGCTTTAAAAAAAACAATAATTACTATATAGATCATAATACTAATGTTTTAACTAAATGATAGAAACAAATTGGTAATAATAATTAAGTAATAATAAATGTAAGCCATGGTTTTATTTATTTCTAATTTTTATTCTACATCGGATCCACTTGCTTCTGTTTTTGTTTTCATACTTCTGTTTTCGCTTTGTGATTTTGCCAAGTCACACGTTCCAAAAGGCCTTGTTTTAATAACAAACGAGTACTATTATATTTGATGTTGATTCAATTGAAAATTAGATAGATATATAGCATTGAAATTAGTGTGTGATTAATAAATGTGAATAATAAATACAAACTACTTAGATCGGACAAAAAATAAAAATTTGTTTAGGTCGGCCAAATATTCGGTATTCAGCTAAGACTTTGGCCAAACGCCATGGCATTGGTAACCCTGCTTCCTTTAGGTTCTCTACCTGAATTAAAAGTGGAATCCTCCACAATCAAAATATATGGAATGCTAAGAAGTGCCAGTCGGGCTATAAACATTTTGCTTAAAATTTCATACAACATGATATGGACAGCAACCCTACGAAAAAATTTTAAGCTCTGATAAGAACAGACTGGCAATTATGCCATAGCTGTACCAAATTCTGAGCTGTGGTACTAAAGAAACAAATTGTCTAAAAAACTAAAAAAAAAGCCAATGATAAATTTAAATGTGTGCACTTTTCTAAAAGAAGGTATTAAAAAATCTAAAAGAAGCAAACACACAATAATTAATAACTTTAATACCTGTATCTTGTCATCACTGGAAGGAGTACTGCAATTATCAATGATCAATTTTAAGAAAGAGCAAGTCTCGAATATTTTTCCTAATTCAGCTCCACTTTGCTCATCAACTGAGCCCAAGCATAAATTCGTCAAGGACTTTAAAACATCTTTCATATCAGAAGTAGACATGATGATTAGTTTTAATATTTGATAAATTAAAATTACGCCGTATACCGGTTTTGTAATTCTAGTTCTCGTCAAAAAAATTCGGCGAAAAGGCAGCAAAATTAAATAAACAAAACAAATAGAATAAGTAGAAGTGTTTTTTTTTTTAATTTTTGGTTTGCTTTCACTTGGCAGTTTATGAATTACTCACATATATTTAGATAAATAAAAAATAATTATTTTTAGAAAAAAGTTAATTATACTGTATGATACAATTCTCATTGAATGAAAGAAGTAAATAGTTATTTAAAAAAAAACACTCCTTAAATTTGTTTATGGTAACTGTAACTTTGCTCAAGTTCTCAAACAAAGAAATGAAACTTCAAGAAACGAAAGTGCGCGGACATTAAAATTAATATTTGCGAAAACTTTGAAATATTGAATTTACGAATAAGATTTTTGGGACTTTCTCTGAAAAACATTGAAATATTGAAAAAAGTAAGCAAGATTATATTTTTTAATTCTCGATTTCTCTATAATTGAGCCAGAGAGCTCCAAAATTTATATCCTGCGCGAAAAACTTCGCGAACTGCGAATTAATACTGCGCGCTAATTATTATTTAATATCTTATCATTTGTATTATGTTTTACTGCTACAATTCCTCGACTTTCTGCTTTTTAAGTCAAATTTACTGGTCCAATTAGGCACTAACGAAATTCCCATTCCTGAATTTATTTTTAAGCACATAATATGAAGATAATGAATCGCATGTTCGCTGAGAAAAAACATATTGGGTCGCTAAATTTGATGACTGATGCTACGATAGTTGGGACCAGATAGTTTTTTTAAAAAAAAAGCAGATTTCACTTATTTTTTGTTTAAAAAAACGTTACATTGTTTTGATCAATTTTAGGAGATTTGGAGTTCCTAAATTTTAGGAATCACGATTAACGATTGCAGAAGGTTCTAGATTTTACGAAGATAACAGCATAGAGAACTTTCCAAAAAATCATTTGTCATATGATAATCATATTACATGATAATTGTGAATATTTAGTACATAGAATTTGCACATACTTAAAAAATTATTGCAAAGTATAAACAGAACAAGAAGTTAATAAGATTTTACTTTTTATTAAAATATATGTAAAATGTCACTTATCAAGAATGCAGGGTTGTATTCATTATCATTATAATATCATTAGACTATATTCCATTATATCAACAACTGTAACTCTTTGAGTAAAATGTTTTGTAATGTACTGTTCTTGTCATTATTATCCCCACATAAAATGTTGCTTAATAAGACATTCAAGTTTATGCTATTGCTATCTGTTTCAATAAGCTGATGATAAATTACCTTCTGACATTTTTCTTTCAAAAAAATTTCTGTTAGTTTTCTGGCATTTTCACTTCCAAAACAGGTTGTTCTAATGATGTAAAATACCCAGGTATTTATAATGTTGATATTTTTATTCATGTTTTAAGTTATTTAAAATGCCATATAATTGGGTAAAAATTGGGAAATTATTACAGATTTTTTTAAAAATACATAAATTTTTTTTATGTGAAACAATGGTGAAGAATAACTATCTCTAAGCAATAAAGCAAATTCAAACAGAGTTGTTAAAAACTTTTTTTTTTCATGAAAAACCTAACCCTTTTGGGTTTTTTTTTCAGGGTTTTAGGGGTTTTTCATTAAAAAACTGATAATTTCATACAATTATTCTATAAATGTACATTTAAATTTATAAATGTGTTGTCTAGAACCAAGTATTGTTTGATTGTGCATGTGTAAAATCATATACCAAAATATTGCAGCAATAGAAATTTAAAATTGTAAGAGTATTTTTAAAATTGGAGTTATAAAAATCTAAAAGTATAGGTACTAAAATAAATAAAATATTAACAAAAAATTATTTTTGTTTGCATAAAAAGTTGTAACTTATTTTTTTAATTTTCAGCAAAAGCAACTTGAAGTTCAATTGCCCACTTGGGTGTTTTGGGGTCGGGTAAAATCATAACAAACTTGTATTTAAAATTAAGATGGTCTTTTTGTTGTTGATGTTGATTCCATTTGTAGGCTTTCTCCAGAAGAGAAGTTACAGAAAATTGCAAGCACTTTTAAGAACTTTTACCAAAAATAAACAAAAACATACCTTTTTATTTTTATAAGTTTTTTTTCTTTGATATTTAAACTATGGAAATCTATATAAAGATAGTTTTACTTTTTTAAAAATGTTATCTATTATAACTTGTCAGATATGGTGAGTTATTTTATTTGATATCTATTATTGTATGCATTGGATTTTTTTAAAAAATGTATTGATTACTTTATCTATTCTTGTGTCTTTACCACCCCTCTCCCACATTCCTTCAGGATACTTATTATTTTAAAAGATTCTGTGTGACATTTAAATGTTTTAGATTTTGTTATAAATAATATTTTTATTGAGTTATTCATTTCGCTTTAAATAATTAAAACAAATATTTTACAATTAACATTAAGTTCTTTTACCATTTCCATTTTCCTCTATTTTGGGTTTGTAATTATATTAACATATTTTGTTTTATACATTAAAAAAAATTGTAAAGGGCAATTACAGAGTGTTCCAAAATTGACCGGAAATGTATAGGGTGCAATTCCTAAATATTTACCCGGCCCCCGCCAATGAAAAACGGCTAAATAATTGGCCACCCTTTCGTTCGTGCATGAAATCTTGCACTTGTGCTACACAAGAATGTAGTACTTTTAGTTTGGTTTGGTTGAATTGACATCTGATTAAAATTACAGGTTCCACTAATTTTCAACACATACCGTATATACTCGTGTATAACCCGACTCCGTGTATAACCCGACCCCCCTTTTTTTAACCAGATATCCTTCCAAAATCGGTAACCCGTGTATAAGTCGAGGTAGGAAATAAGCTAGAGTCTTCTGAAAAAATTATTAGAAGAAACCGGCTCATGACGGGACCGTAATTTTTTTTTTTTACTTGCAAGCAAAATTTCAACCGCAACTAAAACAGGTTTCCGCTTTGTCCTTGACATTGCTGACCCTGAATGGAGAAGCTAGGTTTAAACTATGTTCAGTGAAGCGTGAAGACCATGCTGCCAAGGTCACTGATTGACAACGTTTCTTGAAGACTGGTTGACTGAACTGCCATGTGCCAGAGCTACACGTGCAAATACGCATCACACAAAAACAGGTATCCGCTTTGATGTCCTTGACATTGCTGACCCTGAATGGAGAAGCTAATTTTAAACTATGTTTAGTGAAGCGCAAAGACCCCGCTGTCAAGGTCACGGACTGACAACGTTTCTTTACGCCTCTTGAAGACTGGTTGCCTGAACTGCCTTGTGCCAAACCTACACGTGCAAATACGCATCACGCCAAGAACTAACAATTAAGCACATTTATGGTAGAGATTGTGAAAGATACCAATCTTATTTCATCTTTAGAATTTAACTGTTTTTGTGTCTTTATTTTTAATAGTTAGTAGTTAAACCTTAAGTTTGATTGAAATTTAGTTTTAGTTTAAGGATTTTTCCCCCTCGAAAATTTGATGTCTCGTGTATAAGTCGACCCCGTTTTTTACGGCACTAAATTTGACCAAAATTTCTCGGGTTATACACGAGTATATACGGTATATTTTTTTAGGAGGCTGTTTATTGTAATAGGTTGTTGCATAATTTTTTACAAAACTTGATGTTAACCACCAGTCTATGCATAACAATTATTGTATTTTGCTTATTTATGCAGGGTAAGTAGGTAAATATATATTCCGGCTTGTGTGCATAATTAGAGACCCGCTGATAAGCCTTTGTCAAGTAAGACAGCCACAGAAGGAATTTTTACTCGCATAGAGAAAGAATGTACACCCAAGGTGAAGACGGGAGGCAATCGAACCCGTACCCGTTACACCGCTCAAAATGCTATTGTAATGGTCTGCGATCCAAACCACTCGACCATCGGGCCGCATATGCTGCCCTATATTGTCTCCCTATATTGTCTGAGGTGGTTGGTAGGTTCAGTCTCTACCCAACTAAAGAACTCTTTGGTCCGAACACGTACACATTTCGACAAACTGGTACAGCTGTGGAAATAAAAAAGTACCCACTTGAGGTTATTTCAACCGTTAGTCGCCCTATAGAATCGGACCTTTTTGAGATTGTGAACAATTAACATTCTGAGTTAATTGCACGATACAAAATTTGCATAAGGGGCCGTCTTCATATTAAAAATATTGCGATCTTTGAAATTTCCAATAGCAACACCCAATTTCGATAACTTAGAAATGTTAAGCACTCTTGAAAAGCCTTAAATCTAAGTTTTTGTTACATTTGGATTTGGATGGATATTTGACAAGTTATTCAATCGAATCACTTGTGGACCTTTTGGGGACCATCTCTAAAATGACAAGCATGCATGCAAAGCCGTCTTTATTTATCAATTACACACGTAACCTTATACACAGTCCCCTAAAGGGTAATTAAAAAGTATTTTGTGATTTACTCAGCAAATTACCAATAAAGATTTTTAAAAATTGGGATTTCGCTTAAACTTCCCGTCTTAAATTTATTTCTTTAAATATATTAAGGGGTTTCTATTCATATTTTTTTAAAAATCAATATAATTATTTAAAAAAATAAAAATTGTTTTAAATACCCCAATATTGAATGCATTTTGTTTGGGTTATTATAATTTCTTTTCAGTGATAAATTCGTTTCATTATCTTAATTATTTATAGATCGGGATAGTTTTTTATGTGCAACTCATTTAACATTATGGGACCCAAACTTTGCACGCCTCTAACTCCTCTAATAATGCTTAAAAACTAACAAAATTTGGCATTTCGTATTAAAATATGTCTCAGAGATTTGAAATATGGATTCAAAAAGGGGTGTTGCTATTGGAAATTTTAAACTTAGTAACATTTTTAATATTAAGATGGCCCCTTCTGCAAATTTTGTGTCATGCAATTAACTCAGAATGTTAATTGTTCACAATTTAAAAAAGGTCCAATTGTATAGGATGACTAATGGCCAAAATAATCACTAGTGGGTACTTTTTTTATTTCCACAGCTGTACATTTTTATTGCAAAACGTTTAGTGTTGATTAAATTTTTAAATATTCTACTAAAATTTGAAATACACCAAGTCATTTAAAATTAAATCCAAACACAAAAATTGAATTTTCGTAGTTACTAATCATTTTTAGTAGTTTTAGAAACTGATGTAACATAATCTGTAAATTGTAAAATTACTAGGCAATATGTCGATTAACCAAACCAAACTCGAAACGAATGCATCCCTTCGCCAATACATTCTCGTACTGCCCTAGTTCAAGGATGCAACCACGACCAAAATGCGTGATCAATTGGCTTTTTACTATTTTTCGAAGGGGACGGGTATATATTTTGGAATTGCATCGTTTCCATTTCCGGTCAATTTTGAAACACCCTGTATATAGGTGAGGTTTTGAATTATCGTCGCACTAGAGCTACACGAGGGCTATTGGCGACGGGCGTCGTATTTTAGAACCACAGTCAGATGACGAGCCAACACCTGAATAGGCACCCAACGCAACCGTTAAGGGCGACATCGTACGCCGCGTTAGGACTTTGAAGGATATTTAACGTGCACTCCCTTACACGGGGTATTATTCGTCGGACATTTTTGGCTGCACTGGCCGTTTATAGGTCGGCAGCTATTTTGGCGATGCCCGGACCCGAACCTGGGACCTTCTGCATGCTAAGCGAGTGCTTAACCGACTGGGCTCCCCAGCCCGCCCTGTATATAGGCGATATATAGACATGTATATAGGCAATTCCAATAATTTATAAATTAAGTTTCTGTAAAGCTGTTTTTTGCAATGATATTTTAAATCTATGCATTTAAACTACTAAAAGTTTAAATGTATATTTTGAGAATACTTTGAATAACAATTACAGTGATTTTGTGTAATGAATAATGTTTGTAAGAGTATTTATATCATTATTGAATTTCAAAAAAAAATATGCATAGAAATTAATTAAAGTAATAAATACCTATATTTTGGGAATTTGTCCAGTCGCATCACTATACATTGTTGGAATTTAAATTGGTCACTTAATTCAGCTCCGATTTTCTTGAAATACTATATATTTATTTGAATAAGTTCTGTAAATTATTTTATTCCATGTTTTTTAATTACTCCATCTCTATTTATTTGATGATATTTTTCAATATAAAAAAATAACAAAGTTATTGAATCACACAGTATTTTATCTGGGTAACTTATTTTTTTTAAAAAAAATATCCAATAAAAAAGGCTATTATCTGAACACAATAAAAGGCTTTTGCTAATAAAATACATCTTAGTGCTTGAATTTTTAGGAATTATGACCATCTTCTACAGCCTTCCCCCTGTGTGTTAATCTGATGGGAAAACATAACTTTCTAAGCTTAAGGTTAGCAGGGGTGCCAGACTTCCGCCGAACGGCGGAATTCCTCTTTTTTTCCAATTTTTCAAAAAAATTCCGCTTTTTCCGAATTTTTCAGAAAAATCCGCTGAATCAAGATTTTCAAAAAATTACGAAGAACTTTTAGATTTTCTAAGTTTTCAAAAAAAAAATCGTATTAACAGGGTTTCCGCGCATATGAAAAGTCAAGAGTTTGGAAATTGGGTTAATTTCGTCATAAGTATTGAATTTGAGCAAAAAAAAACGACCAAAAGTCATGTATTTCAGCAAAGAAACGTCCGAAAGTAATAAAAATCGGTAGATATTTATTCGCGTCTTTCGGATTGCCGAACCTTTGCGGATCGCTGGAGTTTCGGGAATTTCGGATCACTGGAGTTTATGACTTTCTTATCGCTTTAGTTTCTTGTCTTCCGGATCGCCAGAGTTTCGTGACTTCCGGATCCGCCGGACTTTAGCAACCTTTGGAACGCTGGAGTTCCGCGACTTTCGGATCGCTAAGGTTTCTTGTCTTTAGGATCACTGGAGTTCCGCGACTTTCGGATCGCTAAGGTTTCTTGTCTTTAGGATCACTGGAGTTTCGGATCGTCGGATTTTCAGAACGCTGGACTTCCGCGACTTACGGATCGCTAGAGTTCCGCGATTTTCGTGTTACGTGTCTTCTGGACCGCCGGACTTTCGGAACGCTAGAGTTCCGCGACTTTCAGAACGCCGGAAGTGTCTTTCAGAATGCCGGAAGTGTCTTTCAGAACGCCGGAGTTTCGTGAATTTCGGATCATTGGAGTTTCGTGAGTTTCGGATCACTGGAGTTTCGGATCACTGGAGTTTCGTGAGTTTCGGATCGTCGGACTTTCGGAACGCTGGACTTCGGCGACTTACGGATCGCTAGAGTTCCGCGACTTTCAGAACGCCGGAGTTTAGTGTCTTTCGGAACGCCGGAGTTCCGCGAATTTCGGATCGCCGGAGCTCCGCGACATACAGAACGGCGAAGTTTATTAATTTCAGATCGCCGGAGTTTCGTAAATTTCGGATCGCCGGAGTTTCGTAAATTTCGGATCGCCGGAGTTTATTGTTTTTCGGATCCCCGGAATTTCGTAAATTTCGGATCACTGGAATTCCGCGATTTTCTCGATTTTCGGAACGCCAACGCTTAGTGTCTTTTGGAAAATCCGGAGTTTCGTGAATTTCGGATCGCCGAATTTCTGCTACATTCGGATCGCTGGAGTTTTGCTACTTTCGGAGTTTTTTTTTTCAATTTTCAGATGGCCGGAGTTTTTAGATGTTCTGATAGGCAAAGTTTGCGAGATTTTCAGATCGCCGCAATTATTAATATTAGAAAAAAGTCATTGATTTTAAATTCGATGAAAATTCCGGTGGTAGAGGTAAGGGATGTTTCCTAAATTTAAACTATTATTTAAAAAATAAAATTATGCCAATAGTTTTGCCAGTAGGCTTTTCTGTAATTTTGATTTAACTGGTGAGTTATAAAGTGTTTTTTAATGCAAGCGCAACCCTTATTAGAAGGAGGAATGCAATTGCACTATACAACACACTTATAAGAGAACAAAGAAATTCCTGAAATAATTAATCAAAGAAAAATTTAATACATATAAAGCATTACTTCTCCAATAAGTTCACATTAGAGAAAAAAGATTTTTTCACTTTATTAATCTAATTACATTTTGAAATCATTTTATGATGCAATAATTTATTTCTAAAATAAATTTGTGCACTTGCCCATTAAACATGAAAATTGTCTACACAAACACTATAAATTGTTTACTATGTTTGTGTTGTCAACTTTCGAGTTGTTTCAATTTGAATTTTTTTATTTTTTTTATGAAAAACTGTTAACTTAGACACGGAAAGTTATGAATTAGGGACTGTCCGTTTTGGCAGAAACCTTATATTGTTACTCGCGTGATTTCCTCTTTTTTGATTTTGGCCACTTTCACCCCTGGGTTAGGGTGGGGTCAATTTGAGTGAATTAAGGCACATTTGTATTTTTTTTTTTTTTTTTTTTTGCGAATAGCTATTTATTAGTTCAAGTTTAATCTATTATTTTAAACCAATGGTACATTTAAAGTGTGACATTCGAGGAATATTGTGTGAAGATACATTATAATACATGGCAATGGCTGCAATTTTTATCAAGTGTCTCGGAAAAAAGTCTAATTGTGGACTATTTTGAGCGAAAAAATGGGTTAATTTGCTGTCATAAAAAAAATTATAAGCAATTAAAAAAAAAAAAACTGCAGCGTTACCTCTTTACAGAAATAGTGTGCAAAATTTCGAAAGGATCGGTGCAGTAGTTTAGAAGTTATGATGGGCACTACAAAATTCAACTTCTTTTTCCGAGACGCTTGACAAAAATTGCTGCCATCGCCATATTTTGTAATATTTCTTCGTGAAAATTGTACACATTCTTTGAATATCACACTTTAATCTACCATTAGTTTAAATAAATAGATTTTAACCGTTTCGTCCTAAAAATTTGTCTTATTTCACACGAATTAACCCTACCATGCCCTTAATTGTATTGAATATTTTTACAAATAGTTTTTTATATGTTTTATACCTGGTTTAAATGTTTATAATTCTATTTTTTAAAATTGGTTCTGATATATTTTTGTTTACCAATGTATAAGTTAATATTTAAAACCAGCTTCTTAAATCATATTTTTTTTAATCATTTAAGCCTAATCATTATGCTGGGTCAATGCTCTTGTTTGCTTAATTCGAACTTAAAACATAATTATAAACATCAGTTTTGTTTGAGATTGCAAGTTTTAATCTTAAATAAGATCTTTAATTAACCTTAAAAATCAAGGCACTTTTTAATTTTTTAATGATTTTTGTGTAAAATATTGTGGAGCAAGGTTGAATCCCATGCCATGTTCCACCACGCCAAAAAAATATTAATGTTTAAACAAACTGATTGTTAACTTTTATTTCTTTTCGCTTTCAGTTTTGTTTCTTCTTGGCCTTCTTCTGAAAATGAAGCAGCATAAAACTGGTACAATTTGCCACTTTTTACCAAAGATTTAGAAGAATACTGATAAGGAATTCAGTGAGATATTCACCTTTACAAAGTAATGGAGAAAAAACAAGTTACAAAATTCTACGATGTAGATCAGGAAAACAATGCGATAGAATTTTTCAGGGAAAAATTGCGCAAAGATCACAAAGCTCACTATTCAGAATTGTTTAATTCCCTGAATCTAAACCCAAAGATTAAACACTCTTTTCAGAAGTATTCTAAATCCCAGCAGATAAATTTTTTCCTGAGCAAGCCATTATATTTTTGTCTATTGGGAGGTATAGTAAGTTTACAAGCAGAGTTCCTAAAGCCAAGTGGAAAAGTATATGCTAAAATAGCTGGGTCTGTCAATTTCCTTTTGAGATGCTTTGAAAAGCTTGACTACTTAAATGTCAAGAAAGTGATCATGTTTATTTTTGACGATGTTGCCCGGTACATATACCGTTTGTCACCAGAGGAGGAAATGGCTCTCATTAGCTCTATTCCTAACATCCTGAAGAATAGTGGACTCCTAATGATAATGACTTCTTGTGAAATGAGAACAGAGCACGTTTCTACCGACAACAAAATGCTGCTATTTATCATTTGCTATTTGGTACTTTATGGAAAAACTTTCCAAGAACACTTGCTGAGACAAATCAAGATTCTAGCTCGAATCGAATTTGATATGACTTTTGGAGGGTCTGTGGCTAAATGTCGAGACTTTCTAGAGCGTCACAATGCTTATTTCCAAGTATCTAGTAATGGTATAATGCAGCTTTATGAATACTATGCTTCGTATAAATGTAACTATCAAGGAGAATTGTTCTCAAGCATTCCAGCACAAGACTTGCACCGAAAAATTACAGACAAGCTGGACTCGTTGCAAATCTCTTCTGTTTCAAGTAGCCCCAGCACTAAACTAGTGACACTTACAAGGAATTCTAAAACTTCATCACCTAAAAAAGATAGCAATGACAACACCGTGAACCAAATAAACAAGAAGGACGGTCTTCAACAGCGATTCAACACTTCTGTTCAATTTCTGTTAATTTGTTTTGAATCTCTGCACCATCTAGAGATGACTGAAACCATCTGCTTTGTTCTCACAGATGTCGGTGTCTTCCTCCTTGAAATGAAGTCTTCCTCCCGAAGAGCTGCATTCTCTGTAGTTCCAGCGACTATCATGGATGAACTGGGATTTCTTCAGCGAAACAAGCCTGTCAGCCTCAACCTGGAGGTAGTTTCCAAAGAAGAACTGCTTCTCCTTTTTATTGTTTACTACCTGTCGCTCAACGGCCGGTCCCACTTCCGTGAAGTTGTAAAAGAACTATCAAACAGGTCACCCAAGGTCATCAGTTTGCTTCTATCTGGGGTGAGTCAGCAAGAGTATCTCGGCAGACACTCCCAGTTCTTTGAAATGGACTCTGGAGGGTACTTGGTGTTGCCATCCACTTTTGTTCTGAAACTCGAGTCGTCAGGCGAGTCCTCCGATGATTCTTCAGATAGATCTGTGAGAAGCAACGTTTCATATGACTGTGGAGATAATGTTTCTGTAAGCAGTGCTGATTCTGGTATCAAAGAAGAAGTTTTACTATCTCCAACTGATTCTAAGCAAAAGGGCGTAGAAGTTGACAGCCGACCAGAATTGCGCAAACAGCGCAGTGCTTCTTTGTCTGAAAATAAATCCATTGTAGAACCCCAAATTGCTCCTGAAACAGGATTTTTAAAACAGCGTTGTGCTTCTCTGCCTGAATCAAGCTGCATTAGGGGAATTTTGAAATCGAATGTTTCTACAATGATACCTAAAACTAGTAGAGTTAGCTTTGATGAAGATGAAAACGAGTTATTTCTTTATGAAGATTTTTCAGAACTGTCTGCTTCGTCGTGTTCTGAAGAAGATAGTGATTCTAGTGGTTCCATTGTAGCTTCAGATGCAGTAAGCAATTATGTTCAATTGTGTAATTTTAGCAAAACCTCAAGCCAACCTAACAGTTCCTATGTGGAGGCTGTTACTAGAAATAATTGTCCATTTAAAAAAGTTAACAGTGTTCAAAAAGTAGTCAAAAAAGACCTTAAGGAATTTTCTGCAACAAATATGAATGGCCTTGATACAGTAGACAAATATGAAAGAGCCCATGCTTCTAAGAATCTAATTGCTGCTACACTGTTCCTTCTAAAGTATTTTCAAAAGAAAAGGCTCCGGAGTTTTTTGGGAGTAATACTGCATGTTCTGAAAGATGTTCGAATATATTTTTTTAGTTTGTCCCTCGAAGATAAAAAGCAAATAATTAAAGCCACATTAGGTCCTTGTGTTGTAGGATACAGCCACATTCCATTATCAATTATTGCCAAAACTGAGTCTTTTTTGAGTGCCCTAGAAAAAGAATTATTATTTTTCTGTTTTTCAGCAAGTTCTAAATATAAAATCCATTACCAAGAGCTGTATAACAGCTATTTTGAGATCAACAAGCATATATTTAAACCCAGGAAAACTGATTCTGAAATTCTGTCATATTTCAATGAGTTTAAGGAGATTTTCATTGTTTGTAAGGATGGTGGAGTGATGACTCGATCCCTACCTTTTCTGGACCTCCCATCATACTTTTTTCAAGACGTTTTGCTGTCCTGTAGCAAAATACTTATTCTCCCTGATGATAAATTTGTAAATACCAACGATGAGGTCTCAAAGAATAGAAGTTGCTTTGGGTTAGACAAAGATGGTTGGAATTCAGATGAATTTATCCCAAAAAGAGCAAACTCGCAAGACATCTGGTGCAAGGACAACTTGTACTATCAGCAACTGTGCACCTGTGTAACCTTTCTTCTTGGTGCTTTTGGACCTCAGCGTTACACTCATCTGCTAAGATGTGTTTCATACGTTTTGCATGACGTTGGAAAGTTTTTAAGTGAATTACCCAAAGAAAATCAACAACTAGTTTTCTCAAGCATTCCTTCTACTAGATTAAGTGTCGACCATTGCATGAAACTAACAGCAGCCTATGAGTTCAGTGCCACCAATGTGTCGAGATTCTCCTTGCGGTTGTTGTACATTGCGTCCTATTTGATCTTGTATGGTAAAACACATTACCGGAAGTTGTTAGAAGATTTGTACAACTCTGTGCCCGAACTTGCCATTGATAATTTTTTTTCATTTGACGATGCCAAGCGGATTAGATCTTTCGCAAAATCCTTGTCTCCGTATTTTGATTTTAACTCAAATGGTACCCTGTCACTTCCTCCCTCTTCTGACATCCTTGCTTTGCCAAGCAAAGCTGAAAAACAAAAAATCCATAATAATAAACCCCTATCTTACAAATGGCATGATGATCGATTTGATATGAAAGCTGAGGACACAGAAATGCCAGAGCAGAGTGCAAACACTGGAGATCGTAAATCTGAAAGAAAATCTCTAAACGTAGAAGCTTCTAATAGAATGATATTGCATGCTCTGGGTACATCCTCTGTCAGTAATGTAAAGAGGTCAGTGCAAAAATCTGACTTGACAGAGAAAGAGGACTTTATAGATTGTAGGACTACTGATTCCTGCAATACTTTAACAATAGAAGAACTAATACGTTTAGATGAAGAAGCTCAAAAATCCGTATCTACAAAAAAAATTCAAAATGAGGAATATCCGAATGGCGTGCGTATGCCCCTAGTTTGTAATAAAGAAAAGCATTCAAAGCATAACGGTGAAAAATCCTCTATGAGCCTAAATGATAATTATTCTAAGTCCTTGATTGATTTAAATGAAAGTGATCTTTGTGCCAACAATTTAGTCGATTCTGAACATATAGTACATGTTGAAACTGCTAATGAATCATTGATAAAAGACCCTAATTATAAAAACATTTTATCAGATATAAAAACAAAAGACAAAGGTTTAGTGTTGGATAAATCCAATCAAGGAAGCTTTATTGTGAGAGAAATTTCAAATTTGGACATCAAAGAACATGCAGTTACTCCTAAAATCAAAATTGCCCCAGTAAATGATGATTTTGTTGAAATAGATAAGCACAGTTCAATCATGTGCAATCTGGACTATAATGACTTCACACCTAAAGAAAAATCTATGAAAGAGCTGCAGTCTAGTTCAAGCATACTTGAAAAGCAACACGAAGCTGAAAGAAGAAGATTCTTAGAATGGATGCAAGAGAAGAAAAAGAGTAAAAAGGCTGAATGGCAACTGGATTCCTATGATTGGAAACTCTTACAAGAAGACTTTCTGTCTGAGCAAAAGAAAATGTTCGAAAGGCTTAAACTTGCTGAAGAAAGAATTTGTGGAGAGCTGATGAGAGCCAAATTAGGCAATCGTATTGAACATCTGATTCCAGACAAAGAAAGAAAACCTGCTGAAATGTTGGAAGCTAAACGGGCAAAACTTACTGAAGAGCTGAGAGAAGTCAAAGAAAGAAATTCTGCTGTGCAGCTGTTGCAAATTGAAGATAAAAAGGCTACTGAAGAGCTGACAGAAACCAAAGTAACAAAACCTACTAAAGAGCTTATGAATGCCAAAGAAACCATCAAGGACTCGGAAACATGCGGTGAGAACTCTGTTGTGGCACAAAACAGCCGAACGAGTCTAGAGGTTGCAAATTCAAATAATAATTGCTCGTTGAATTTTACCGATGCATACTTAGTGACCAAAACAGAAAAGCCTTCAAAAGACGTACTGCACCCTAAAGAAACTACTAGCACTTTGAACGGTCAAGAGCTCAGCGGCAAATCTGCAAAAGTAGAACAAACCAAAAACTCTTTACTCAATGCTTCCAGTATAGAAACTATTACTAGCACTTTGAACCATCAAGAGCTCAGCAGTAAATCTGCAAAAGTGGAACAAACCGAAAACTCTTTACTAGATGCTTCCTGTATAAGTCATTCTGGAGATACTAAGTCATTTCATGTTGCCAATAAAAACACTGCCATTACATTTCCGAAAATGGTTGAACTTTGTTCTGCTACTGAAAAACCCAGTAATGCAGTTACAATTGATATTACTAATAAAAGCACTTTTACCCAAGAAAGAAAACCTGCTGAAATGGTGTCGGAAGCTAAAGGGGCAAAACTTACTGAAGGGCCAAGGGAAGTCAAAGAAAGATATCCTTCTGTGCAGTTGTTGCAAATTGAAGATAGAAAAGCTACTGAAGAGCTGTCAGAAACCAAAGTAACAAAACCTACTAAAGAGATTATGAACACCAAAGAAACCATCAAGAACTTAGAAACTTGCAGTGAGAACTCTGTTATGGCACAAAACAGCAAAAAAAGCCTAGAGGTTTCAAATAATAATTGTTCATTGAATATTACAGATGCAAACTTAGAAACCAAAACCAAAAATCCTTCAAAAAACTTACTGCACCCTAAAGAAACCATTACTAGCACTTTGAACTGTCAAGAGCTCGGCAGCAAATCTGCAAAAGCTGAACAAACCGGAAACTCTTTACTCGATGATTCCAGTATAAGTCATTCTGGAGATACTAAGTCATTTCATGCTGCCATTACATTTCCGAAAACGGTTGAACTTTGTTCTGTTACTGAAAAACCCAGTCATGCAATTACAATTGATATTACTGATAAAAGCACTTCTACCCAGGAAATGAAATTCTTGGAAAAACAGTTACACACAAAACAAGCAAACTCCAGCTCTCGGAACAACCACACTTTAGACAATAAGAAATCTGCTTATCTTCTGAATCAGAATAAGCCTGCATCGCTTAGTGTTCTCAATGAAAATCCTTCAAACATTGCCAATTCTTTAAGTTCTACTGATAAAGTCACTGCTACTCAAACATCTTCTGAAAATCTTTCTCTGGTTAAAGAAGCAATGCCATCAGATACGAAAGGTATCCTTACTGCGGATAAAGTATCCCATATCAAACAAAATCTAATGATGCTGCTAAATGCATATGAATCATCTTCTTATCCACTCTCTAGTAGTCAAAATAAAAAATCTGTTATTGAAGACAACAAGCATGTATTAGTGTCCAATGAAAAGCAGTTAAACAGTTTAACCTCATTGTATCCCTTTGATGACCTTTATGCTATTCAATCTGCAGACTACCTTTCACAGGATGAAACAAAAATACATATAGATCCCACACCTACAAGCAGTGCAAAGACGGGTAATTGTGCCATAAAAGACTCTCTTACTGAACTTAAAAAACTTACTAGCACTCAATCAGTATCTAAACAAGCTGTTCACAAAGAGTTCGAAATCAAGCCCCTTGACATCAAGAAAGCCCTTTTGGAATCGTGCAAAGCTGTGAAATCCCACATTATACCACCTGATTCTGAAAAAAGACTAAACATTGCTAATTGCACCTCTGTTTCGTATCCCAAAGAATCTACTGAGAAACAGCTGTCGATTGGCCATAAAACTCACTCCCCTGGACATAGATTTACCCGAAATTGGAATACTAGGAGTAGCATGGAAAAGACATCCTGCAGTGCAACTACAGCTAATATTGCTATTAAAGACTCGCTTACTGAACTTGAAAAACTTACTAACGACAAATTGCTATCTAAACAAGCAGCCATTGATAGACTTACTGAAAAAAATGATACGAAAGGTTCTGCTACTGGATCGAATAAATTGAGAGAAAAACCATTAGTAGCTAGTTCATTGATCTCCAATGAATCTCTTGCTGAAAAAAATCAATTGGCAGAAAAGAAGGAACCGAAGAAATGGCCTGAAAAGCCGTCGTCAAATCTAGGGGTCTTGCACAGTTCAAAAGTTGTAACTACTGATTGTGAAGAATCTGATTGTGAGACTGTAGAGTCAAGACCAGTTTTCCCAAAGAAGTCCTCATTAAATAATGCTATGGCGTCAAATAGGAGCACAGTACACTCATCTCCAGCATTAAAAAAAAGTTCTAAAATGAAGCTACTTTCTACTAATCAAGACTTAGCTGCAGAACCAGAAAAGTTGAAGATTAAAAATTCAGAGACTTGTAAAACCAACTATGTCGATGTAAAGACTTCTAGCTGTAGTAACAAAAACTATTCCACTGAGGGAAATGTGTTTATTGAAAAGCCTCTGCTAGTAAAACACAATCTTTTTGCAGATTTGAACTTCTCCAGCAATGTGAATGTTTCCGGTCCTGGTAATAACGATTTTACCGGTAAGCCAAATGCTGTAGTGGAAGCGCTCATACCAGATAAACCTGCCTGTTCTTTAAATTCCAATGATATTAGAACAACTTTATGCAGTGATAGTCATACTTTAAGCTCTCCTAAACCAAATTATTTTTGGCTAAAACCTTCTCCTACTGCTTCTGTTGAAAGGTCTTCAGCTGCCTCAACATTACCTTTCGAAGAAAATAACTTAACTTCTGAAAGACAAAGTGACAAGTTAACAATAACTGAAAATCTAACTAATAGTACTGTTGTTAAAGTGCCTTCTGAATCTCCTATTCTAAATACACCTGTTCAATCAACAAGCATTAAAAAGGACAAAATTCTGAATTTAACTGCTAGTCTTAATTATTTTGGAGATGATTCAAATAAAACTGAGATTGGTACTCCAACACGAAGTAAAACTAACAATTGTTTCACCAAGCTCAGGAATTTAAAAATGAGAAAATCTCCGCCTAGTCCTTCCGAAAAGTCACCAGACACAGAACAGGAGGTCTCTTACAAACCATGCAGCTTTAACGCTACAACATCTATTTCAAGCACTGCTCAAGAAAAGTATCGAAGTTTAACTCCAAAAAAAGTAGATGTCCCTGAAAAGATTTACACCAGAGTGCAGAAAGGAGTGGAATTTTTATTAAAGCATTTTAGGTGCAAAGTGAATTATCATGTTTTTTGTGTTGTTCTGCATGCCCTAAGTGAGTCTAAGTATGCTTTTCTCCTTCTGCCAGAAGACAAACAAAGAAAACTGGTTGAAAGAATTGTTGCTGCCTTTGATGACACCGAAAAGGACTCGGTAGCATCCAATTCTTCCGCAAGTACATTCCAGCTGAGAAAAGAGCATGAAGATTTGTTAGTTCTTTCGTATATTTTGAGCCAAAAGCAAAAAACTCTTTGGAGTGATGTTATAAGGCAATTGAAGCCACATCAGAAAGCTCTGCCATCCATGTACTTCATAGCATCCAGTAAATTCTTTGCAGTAGACCAGTATGGTTTTGTAAAATTGAAAGATTTCCCTCTTAAAAGGAATACAGTTAATCCTTTGTCTGAAGTTGATAGTTTTATGCATCAAAATGCCAGAACTCCTGACTGTTTTGTGTTCCCTCAAAATACATCTAAAAATACAAGACCATTTAATATTTCCTCTGCACCATCTGCTGTTCAATCAAATCCTGTTCAAAGCCAAACATGTGTCAATCAAAGAGTAATTGCTTATAGAGATAAATCTACGAAAAGTTATGTTTCCAATGAAAAGCAACCCAGTAATGTCAGCTCATTGAATAATGCTATAAAAGACTCTACTTCTCAGCTTGAGAGACTTTCTGGAAGTGATTTGTCAAGTGAAAATCAACCTAGGAAACTGACTGAAAGTTGTGCTTCCAAGGAAATTAAACCCAGTACTGCTAATACACTGGATATTGAGAGTAACAACTCAGTGAATCAACCCTCAAAACACGCTGAAGCATCTTTACTGCTTAATCAAACCATGGCAAATGATGAACTCTCCAAGAAGCCTATCAACAGTAAAGCTTCAGCTGTAAATCAAACTACTACTTCCTTAGCATCAATGAATATTTTTAGGAAAGATACTCTTGCTAAACTAAAATCTGATTTAAGTGACGTTACCCATAAAGATCAACCCAATACTGAAAACTCATTGAATATTGCCAAGAATATGTCTGCTTCCCTAGCCGGAAATCCTAATGAAAGCCTATTAATGGATAAACAACAAAAAAACGTCAAATCACTTTTATGTTGTAATATTTCCAATGACAATTATTTTCATACTAATGTAACTGCATCAAATGCTGAAGTAGCTTCAATTCAGCCAAGCAAAGGTGCATTGTTAAGTACGCAAGCAGCCCATAGCAATAATAAGTTTGAAACTGTGTGTGTTAAACCGGACAAAAGCAGAGAGCTGATGGAAAATGTTTGTGAAGAAAATCTACTAAAAAAAATTCAACCCCTGTGTGCTGCTGAGCACCAGAGACTTACTGAAAAACTCATTGAAGTAACTGGTGAAATACTAAGTGGTGGCTCTATTGTATCTGAAAAATCATATAAATCAGCAGAATTAGTTGTAAATGCAATTCTCAGCCAAAAAATTGGTAAAGCTCTTTTGTCAAATTATTCCTATCTCAATATGTTTGCTTCCATAAGGGAAAGAAATTCAGATCTCGATTGGATTAGCTGCCTGTCGGACGTCATACACCATGCCATTGCTCATCTTCTAGAGCACTTCAGCGTGAACTTGCATTTCCCATTCCTTTCTGTAATATTGCATGCTCTGGCCGGCAGGGAGGGGGCAAGATGTTCCTTGTTTTATGTGTTGCCACACGAACAACAAGAAGAAGTAATTAAAACCAGCTTGGAAAATGTTTGTATGAACCAAGAACTAGAGATCTACATCTCCAAGAAGAAGCGTATTCCTCGGACCTGCAAGCTCAGTGATGAAGAAAAACAACTGCTCAGCATCACTTACATAGTGTGTCAGGCAGAGGGGAAATTGCACCATCTGGAAGTTTTTAAAAAGTATGAAAAATTAGGCCATGTGGTTCCCTTAACAGACTCTGAACGGTTGGAGTATTTTCAGATGAAGTTCGATTTGTTTGACACTTATGATTTATCTGGTCCAAGACTCAAGTGTTTTCCCATTATTGAACTGGATTTCAAGAGCCTGACTGAAGGAGATATTTTATCAGACAACATTAAACTTCTAAATGTTTCCTTAAAACAACCTAACGTCCACCTTAAATGTGGTTCTGAATGTGTTTTGTCTCAGAGTCCACAAACAAACAAAATAAATGTTTCTGCTCGCAAGTTATACGATAGAATAACAGAATCTCTCACCCTTTTAAGCAAAAACTTTAATGTAATAAACAAAGGAGATATGATAATTACTCTCCTGCTTGTCCTGAATGATCTTTGCATATGCTTAGGGGAAACAAGTGGTTTTTATATAAAGACTCTGAAAGAACTAAATTCCTGCCTCAATGCAGTAAATGATGATCTCCAACTGATGATGTGCAAGCCTATAATGGAATTTACCAACATAGAAAAAGATGAAAAGGACTTATTGGTGCTTATCTGTATTTTAATGCAATCTGGTCCAGTTCTTTACAAAAAACTTCACAAGAAATACAAGATTCACGGTGGAAACACAGAATGGAAAGACCCTGAGGATTTTTTCCTGTATCTTAAAAAGAAAAAAGAGTACTTTACTATCAATGACAAAGGTGATATTGATTATACTTTTCTGTCTATACCCCCTTCAAGCTGCCACCTGCTAAAAGACTTTTTTACAGGCTTTAAGCTGAAAACTACTTTCGAGGCGGCATTGCTTTGCGGGACAAGAAAATGTGCTGAAGCACCTAGTAATCCCACTGGCAAAAAGTTTAGGGTACCTAAAAACTGTATTAAGCAAGATATTTTGTACACTATTGACGATGTTTGCAATAAAATCCTCGCTGTAAAAAAGAAATGCAGTGTTGAGCTTCTTCATACAATGGCACCAAAACCCTTAAGTAAAAAAAAATCTACCACCAAAAGTAAGAAAAGCCAGCTCAGAGAAGCTCTAATGGCAAACACTTCAAAATGCAAAGGGAAAGCAATCAAAGATTCAACTTATGCAAAAACTTCCAATGATATTTCACCTCGCACTTTTGAACTCGACACTAATGGAATTAGTAATAAATGCAGCGTTGAACAAAAAGCTCTTAAAGATTCAATTAAAACGAAACTAAACACGATTGCATCCTATCCTGCTTCTGAACCCAACGTCGATGAAAAAAACCTCAACCTCCTTCCACAAATCAACTTTATACCACAATCTGAAGCTACCTCTACAGACATTCGGGTATTCACTGCTGGTAAAAGCTCTGAAAAGGGTACAAGAAGCGATGAAGAGAAGTTGATCCCTTTCAAAGCATTTCAAGGAAAGTCTTCCAATTTCGACATTCCTTTAACGTCAACCAAGGTCAATCCGACAACAGAAGCTTGTGCTGAATGCAAGGATCTAACTATAGACATCTGTGCTGATTCCATGAACAGAAAGAAAGTTCCTCTCTGTGACTGCCCTAAAGAATTGTTAAAAGACCTGAAAGCTACAAGCTTCTTTGTCAGTGTTTTAAGTCAGTACAAAACCGGCTTGCCAGTTTCAACTTTCAAGGAAATACTATTGTCAGCACCTGCTGAAATCCAACACTACATCTCCTGTGCCTATAATGACAATGTTCACTCTTTCTTAAAAAGCCATGGAACATTTTACTGTTCACCGATTTCTGGTAAAGTGCACTGGAAACTTGTTGAAAATGATGTTGCCAAAAATATTGTCTAAATACTTTAGATTATTAATTGTGAAAGTTTTTATTTTACAAAATGTTGAACTTACCTGTGATTCACCATTACCAAAGTGTTATTAAGTTTAAATTACCATATCCTTAGTGGAGTGCAGTGATTTAATTTGAAATTATATTCTGTTAGTTTTGTGTCACATGCTGGAAAAAATTTTGAGGGTTGAACCACTTTTAAATATTTTCGCACGTTTATTAAAGTTGTTTTAACTGTTAAAAAATTGTTTCAAAAAAAGGTGCTAGATTTAAAGTTTAAAAAATATTGTTAGTGTATAATAATAGATAAAATTAGCCTGGAATATGTGTTTGCTAAGTTGAATATCTTGAATTCTTAAGAAACACAGTTGCGCAGAAAAAAAAAACCATATAGATGAATGCTGTAGCACCAACCCTACTGTTATTATAGCTATCAAATTACCAGCCAGACAGCAGACTTGTCGATTGTTGAAGTTATGTAGGAGCAAAAAAAAAAAGTGCAATTAACCCTCTTGCTACCACTTAACTAGTTTTATGATTGTATAATTTTATAAGCTAATACCAAAGAAGTGCCATAACCAAGTGATAAAAAAAATGCAATGTTTTATTTGCAATATGTGTTGTGTTTATTTTAATTTGTATTATTATACAAATATTTCCTCTTTATGTATTTCTTTCTCAGTATTTGTGGGTATTTTTTTTTGTTTGTATTTTGTGTATTATTTTAATTTTTTTTAAATATCTTTGTTTTGGTATTCCTAAGGAAAATTAAAGCTTCAGACTGCAATTAGTATATATTTTTAATCATGGTCAAGAAGTTTTTGTGTTTTCCTAATCCTTTAGATTTAATATTGGTAAATTTTGTTTTCTTAAAATTTATATATATTTTTTAAATCAAATTTAGAATATTAAGTTAACTAATTTTACTGCTTAAAATTAGTTAGAAAACCTGTTTTCTGTTCCTCTTTTCAAAATTTATTTTTATAAATTCTGCAGAAATATGAATTAAGTAAAACTTAAGTGAAATTTCTGAGCACATATTTGATGATTTTCTTTATTCAAAAAACTCCTTAAAGAAATTAAATTTGATTTTTCTCTACAAAAAGTATTGTATACAGTTCAAAAAAAAAATAATTTTAAATTATATTTACTGTTATATTACATTTAGGAAAAACCATGAAAAAATCTTTTTGAAACAAATATGCGAAAAAGAAAGGTAACATTTTGAGATATTATATTCTTCTGCTACTGAAAACAAAAAAAAGAAATAATTATATCTAACCAAGAATCAAGATATTATTGAATTTTAGTTTTGATAGTGAATAAAAAAAATTATTGTGTTCGGATAACATTTGCAACTCGTATCAAATGGAATTTCGGCTAGTGCTACAGAAGTAATGGAATTAATACATTCCATTAGCTAGATTATATATATTTTGATTGCCTGATGTGTATTTTCTTGTTTTTATACTTGAGTAAAATATTTCTAAAGACACAGATTCTTGGTCTTATTACTACAAGTAACTCGCAAATGATGCCAGAGTTTTTCTTGGTACTTACCAGTCGACCCTGAATGTTTTCAGACTCCATAATTTTACTGTAATTATAACTGAATTTTTGGCATGCTTATTCCTTGTGGTAATACTGCTTAGTAATTACGCCATTTTGGAAATGAGAAAACGTATGTGATTAAATTGCAATAAAAATTTTATATTTTGATTGTTGATTTCTGTGTATGTGTTTCTCTTGTTATACAAAACATCCTATTTGTATTTTTGATTAAAAATGTCGGTTGTAAAACAAGGGTTTAATTTTTACCAATTAAGAGTGATTGTCAGTCCCATCGAGCTAATGCATTTGTAGTTTTATAATTACAACTTTATCAGAAGTATTGCTTTGCCATGTTAGCCCTTTTTCCAAAGGTATAAGAATCAACTCAGCATCAAAATAAATCAAATTTGAAACCAAATTGTTATATAGTTATTTAATTCTATATTTTGAAGTTCTAAAATGCCAAAATATGCAGCAGATGGCATATTTTAAAACTTTATCAGTTAATAATTAAATTATTGGATGTTATTTTCTTTTCAATATTGTTTTAAATTGGTGTTACGATGATTCTCATTACTGGTAAAAAAAAAAATAGGATAACATGGCAAAGCAATTCTTTTGCTAAAGGCCCTCGCCAGATAAGACGGTAAAAAATGCCCCCATTCCAATCGGGCTAATTTTTTTTCTGAAAATACCTCATAGTATGGACAACTTCTCAGCCAAGTTTCAGCTCAAAAATATGACGCATTTTTGAGTAAAAAATTAAAGTTTTTTTTCTTTTTAAATTGATTATTCCCTGAATATATTTGATAAATCCAAAAAACTACTCATGAGTTTTTAGATATCAGTGAGTAGTATTCTCAGAAAAATCCGCTCATAAATCTGATCGAGCGATCATTCTTAAAAATGCAATTTTATTTTTCAAAAAAACATTTCATGCCAAAATCGTTTGGTCACAACTTAGGATTTTGTCTCTACATATTCCTCTATTATCAATCTATAATATATTTTTTTTTCCGATTTTTAAAATTATTGGACGATAGTTTAAAAAAATAATTCTTAAAGCCTGATTTTTTTGCTCTAAAATCCATAGATTTAGAAATAGCATGCCCACCGATTGCGCAATCCCGTACAACGCAATGATGCGTGATGAATCCACATTTCGTCGTTTTCGCAATGCATCACGGGATACTGATTCACAAAAATGGTTTTTCCGAAGAGTTACATACAATAAAAACTGCATTTTTAACTTGCTTCTTTTGTGAATATATACCTCATGCCTTACAGAAATTATCAATACGCATGCAGCTATAAAATTATGCTAGCGAAACTTGTAAAAAGTTTTAATTAGTTAATATTGAATATATATATTTTATTAGTCGAATTATCTCATGGTGCCATCTGGTGGCGTATGGCATGCCATGTGCAAGAGCTTGCGAACTGCCTTATGGGATAATGGTTAACAAATGGCTTCACCTTTCCCCTAGAGGCAGATCTGCTACTTTCTAAATCTATGCTAAATTCTTTAGTCCGAAAGAAATTCTCCCAGATTGAATTTCCCCGCCCTTGTTAGGAGTGCCATCTGCCGAGTAAGTAGTGCGAAAAGTCAGGTTTTAAGAATATTTTATTTTTTTAAAACTATCGTCCAATAATTTTAAAAATCTGAAAAAAATATATATTATAGATTGATAATAGAGGAATATGTAGAGACAAAATCCTAAGTTGTGACTAAACGATTTTGGCATGAAATTTTTTTTTGAAAAATAAAAATGCATTTTTAAGAATGATCGCTCGATCAGATTTATGAGCGGATTTTTCTGAGAATACTACTCAATGATATCTAAAAACTCATGAGTAGTTTTTTGGATTTATCAAATATATTCAGGGAATAATCAATTTAAAAAGAAAAAAAACTTTAATTTTTTACTCAAAAATGCGTCACATTTTTGAGCTGAAACTTGGCTGAGAAGTTGTCCATACTATGAGGTATTTTCAGAAAAAAAATTAGCCCGATTGGAATGGGGGCATTTTTCACCGTCTTATCTGGCGAGGGCCTTTGTGATTTTAAAACTATTGCATTAGCTCTATAGGACTGACAGTACTTCTTAATTAGGGATAGGTAAGACAACGCCCAAATTTTATTTTAAGTCTAAGTCAGGGTCTCATCTACCTTTAAGGGGTCACAGGAGTCTTAAAAATGTGCAAAGAAGGAACTGCAAAACATAGTTTGATCTTTCATGTAATTTTTTAACTACTCAATAAATGAGTATAATTTTTTTATATGTAATTCTACAAGATTTATTTATTATAAAACTAGTTTTAAAATTTATGAAACTTTAGCCAAAACTAAAATAAATGATATTAAACATGAAGCTATTTGAACACATTGTGATTAGGCTTGCGCGGCAAATTGTGAGGTCAAAATTGAAAAAATGACCAAGAAAATGACTTTATATTGTACAAATATGTGCAAACTAGGACTTATACCTAAATTCTCAGCTCAATTTTAATTAGAAATTATTTTTTAAAAAATTTAAAATCAAAATTTTTATTAATTTTTTTAGAAAAAAGTTCTTAAAATAATTTCTAATTAAAATTGAGCTGAGAATTTAGGTATAAGTCCTAGTTTGCACATATTTGTACAATATAAAGTCATTTTCTTGGTCATTTTTTCAATTTTGACCTCACAATTTGCCGCGCAAGCCTAATCACAATGTGTTCAAATAGCTTCATGTTTAATATCATTTATTTTAGTTTTGGCTAAAGTTTCATAAATTTTAAAACTAGTTTTATAATAAATAAATCTTGTAGAATTACATATAAAAAATGATACTCATTTATTGAGTAGTTAAAAAATTACATGAAAGATCAAACTATGCTTTGCTTTGTAGTACCTTCTTTGCACATTTTTAAGACTCCTGTGACCCCTTAAGGGCCGAGCCTAGGGCTCCTTTAAGTTTATTTTTTGCTGAATGCGGTAGACTTAAAGTAAGTTTTCTGAGATTCCACTTTATTTTTAACTTGACTTCGATTCAGACATTGACCTAACGAACTTGATTGGTTTGTTCGATGTTATAAGGAAACATAAAATTCGTGCAGAAAATACGATGCATCGAACAACTAGCACCATCATAACGAGGTGACGTTTATAAAATTTAATATAATGGGTCCCCCAATATTTGTTGTGCCTATAGCATAGCCTGAGTTTTCCTAGATCAGGTCATGGTCTTAGTAAAGCAAGGTTCCGTCGGTCTCCTTAATAATGTAGTTCAGCCACAACCTTCTGTCCTGGTGTTCATCTTTTTTTCAGGTGTCGGCTCGTCACTTGACTAATAAATTACGTTGCCAACAAAGGATTTGAACAGCACAGCAAGAAGTTGGCATTCAAAAAATTTGATAAGTAAAATTTTCTTAGAAAACTCGTTTCGAACACTGAAACATTCCACAGAAAATAAAATTTGAACGCTAGAGCTGTTGCCATTCACGACGTGAGACGACCCAATAGCCTTCGTGTAGCTCTAGTGCAATGAAAATTCCATACAACCAAAGGGACCGAGTGGTTTGGATTGCAGGCCATATCGCTAGCAGTCCACGCGCTGTAACGGCTGCGGGCTCGTCGATCCCCGCCTTTACGGTGTAATGGCTGCCGATGGCAGCTCAGTACGAGAACTGAAAAATATATTTTGCAACACACGTCGTGTTGAAGAAACATAGCCTAGGCTCTAGGGCGTAGCTTTCATAAAACTGAAAGAAAAGTTCTTTTCAAAAATAGCACGAGTGAGACCACCACGAATAGCTGCACACACAGGAAAAGGAAAGTAATCATAAAAACTCGTCTCTTGACCAGGGTTCTAAATTACGAGGCGTAGCCAAATATGGCCATTTACGGTAAAAACATCCAATTATGCCTCGTAATCTAGAACTCCCCCCGTTTCCAGAAGTTCGTTGCATTCGGAATATTCATTCAAGCTACAGACCTCTCCGAATTGCGAGCGTTATTTTATAACCACTCGGTATTATAATGGAGAGGTATCAGAGCATGATATCTCTCAATGTTCCATTCGGTGCCCGCTCAGGTGTTGACCTCTTCACTTGACCAGGATTTGAATTAGTATGCGCGTATTAGCTGTGTTTAGCCAGCAGAAGTTGGATGCATGCTCAAAAATAACGTGGGAGAAAATCTTGTATAAGTTCGTTTAAAGCGAAGCAATAAACAAGCCAACCATCAATGCACCAACATTATATTGCATTTCAAACTGAAAGTAGATTTCAAAGCTTTTGTTTGTTTATACGTACGTGTCATTCGAAAAAGTTATTGAAAATCGAAAGGCTCTGCAAAGAAGTACATAAGTTTGTAATGACAAAGTAGGTCTTTAGTATTATACTTCCTTTTTGTAAAGTATAAAACATACGATTGTTTAGGATGCGTTTTATAGTTATCGTACTGTTGTCCCTAATTCACAGATATCCGAGATACAAATGGTTAATGACAGTTACAAAATGAATCACAGTCAAAGGGTCAAATGTTGTGTCTTTCTTATTGAGTTTATCTTATTGAAAAAAACCAAACAGTTACCTATTGGGTATTAGCTAAAACATAAAATTCTTAAATGTATTAAAAATCCCATATTCTTTTACACATGTAGCAAATTGCTAAACTTTTTATGAAAGAAATTTTCATATTGCAAAGAAAGGTAAACCTGCTTTTCTCAAAACATAGTTTAATATATTCCACCACTTACCATGTTAAGTCTACCGGGTAAAATCCTAGTCGCTGCATGGCTGGCATCAAAATATGGAAAATTTCTAGTTTTTAAAGAGAAATAAATAACTTTCTATGGTAAGTACTGATAAATAGAAGTTGATGCTTAACTTATATTGCATGCATCCACAAGCTAATCAAACTTAGTTTTAAGGTTGCTGAAAAAAAATCGCACGTTAAGGCAGCATTTGGAGAACATGATGGTAAATTCTAGGGTTACCAGACGTCCGTATTTAGCAGGACATGTCCGTATTTAAAGACTCTGTCCTGCCGTCCGTATTTATTTTTTAAAAATCCACAAATGTCCGTATTTTTAAAAATTAAATTTATTTTGAAAATATTTAAAGAAATTTGTATACATTTCAAAGTGTAATGCTTACTTTTTTAGTTTACTCCAAAACGTGTTTTATGCGTTGCTCTAAATTACAAGGCATTTAGTTAGCTGCCTTGGTTCTGTAGAAAAATATGCTAGTAATAATGTTTAAATAATATAATGTGATAATGTTTAATGTGCTAATAATAAGGTTTTGTCTCAATTTTAAATGTGTCCTGCTTTTTAAAAGTAAGTGTCCTGTTTTTTACTTTTTTGACCTGGTAACCCTAGTGAATTCTATACTGTCGGATTATTATTAACCAACATGATTTTGGAAATGTGTCTGGGCCAGTGGCTTTGATTTAACCGTCCGTTGGTATTGAGATGCTATGACACTTTATGACAAGGTGGAAGGTGGGGGCTCAAGAAGTGTACTACCACATCCATTACTTAGGGTATGGATCAAATTCAATCCAGTGTGCACTGGTTTGGAGTCCCGGATAATTTTTGTTTCGATAAAAAACATCCGTGTTCAACTAAAGGCAGTATTGTAGGGCCCATTGTTTTTGTTTTTAAAACCAAAATCTAAAAAGTTAATTTTGTTTTGTGAACATAGATATCTTATTATTTTTTACAAAATAAAACCATAAAAAAAAGTTTCATGAGATAATTTTGGGAATTCGCTTAACACAAAATTTCACTGAAGATGAACTGAAAGCATTTCTCACTCTAAAGAGCTTTGCTCTGATGCTTAAAAAAAATCTCTTAACACAAAATCGCTTTCGACTTAATCCCGCTTAAACCAAACAAAAAATAGGGGATTTGACTTTTGGTCTTAGTTATTCAAAGATAGGATTAACAAATGAAACAAAACATTAAAAAAAAAACAGCATGAACATTCTAAAACGAAATTGTTCATTAAAAAAGAATTGTAAGAAGTTGTCTTCTACTTCTGGTTCTGAGAAGATCACGAGATCTCCCATGATTCGTCAATTTTAATCCAATAAATGATTCTGCAAGTGTAAGATGATCTATTATGTCATGAAATGCGTCAGTGTTTTTTTTAAAGAGGTTAAAGGTAAAGAAAATAAATATTATTTTGAAATTTGTTGTAATTATTGACTGTTAATGTATGATCTTGCACATTTTACATATTTTAATTTTTTCCTACATTTGGCAACAAAGAGAGCTACATCTTACCAATTAGGCCTTTGCAGATTTGACAAATTCTCTAATGATGCACCTTGGCTCAATTATCACTATCAAATTCGATTAAGAAAACTCTTGATTGACCCCATTCTGCAACCAGATGTAAGAACTTTGATTATGTGACCAGCATTATATAACTAACACTATTAAAAAACATACAATATTTAATAAAAAAGGGGAATTATGGTCAGTAGCCGAATAAGCTTTAAAACAATTTGTGCTTTAGTTTAAGTCTTGCATTCTTGTCTAAATTAGGTACCATGTTAGTTGGTTGGTATACATATATTTTCAGGTTGTGTGCTTGGTCAGAGACCCGCTTATAAACCTTCGTCAAGTAAGACAGTCACAACACACACACATACGTAACAGATGCTGCCATCTATCGCGTGCCACCTCCACAATTTAGACATGTCTCTGAAGGGAGGGAAATAGTCTCCAGGGACCTATACCCATAGGAAACTAATGACAGCCCACAGGACTTTCAGACCCAACAGATTTAAAGAGCATGTACTCGGTATGTCTTCAGCGACCAAGACTCGATCGCGGGACCTTTCGATCTTGAGATCGAGACACTGACCACAGGGCTCCACAGAGCCCAATTAGGTACCGACGGTGTATCCTTAAGACCATCTGAAAGTATGAAAATGCAGAGACAGTGTGTGACATAACATTTATAAACATAAAAAGAAGTCCACTCGACAAGCGTTGCTGTACAAATAACTGCATACCTAACTAACTGTAAGGCTACTTTAAGGCCACCCTGTATATTGTAACCCTTCCTTAATTAAAGTAACTATTGTAGCAACAATCTTAACATTAATACTAACATTTGAGATTATATATAACAATAGATAGATTATAAATTAAAACTTCTTCAATTTCTTCTGTAGAAAATGAATAGGTCAGAAATGCAGCCATTTTGACAACATTGATAAGCCACTGGAGATGCTAGAAAATATATTTATGAACTAAATTTTGAAGAAATAAGGAAACAATGGATAAGCTTTTGGAAAATAATCACCTTAGGGAGAGGTTCCATACCGCAGTTAAGTTTTTACTTAACTGCTTTGACTCCATGCATTTCCTGGAGATGACAGAAAGCATATGCTGCACTCTGGAAGATGTCCGTATTTTTTTAATGTCCATGAGGTCCTCATCACGGTCGAAGGAATTCTCCGACATTCCTGGCACCACGATGAACGAATTGGGCTACCTGAAGAAGACGACAGCCGCCAAGATAGACCTGACCATTGTCAGCAAAGAGGAACTTCTGCTGCTTTTCATAGTGCACCATCTGTCTCTTAACGGCAAGTCGCATTTCGAGGAGGTGGTCGAAGACTTGAAGAACCGGGCACCCAAAGTCATCAGCATGGTTCTCTCTTGTGCCTCGGTTCCAGGGAAGATCGCATACTTGAATAAATATCCCCAGTACTTCAAACTGGACGATGACGGGAACTTGGAACTGGTTGATACCTTCAACCTGAAGTTTGATGATGATTCGTCTGGGGATGCTAGCTCGCCAATACAGGATAGAATTGAAGACTCTAGTTCTCCGATAGCTCAATCTGAAATGCCTGACGAGGGAGGCTTTGGTGTCGAGCCTCCTGAAGTATTATCATCAGTTGAAACTCAAACTTCGAAAGTACTTGAAATCAGTAATACAGTTTGTACAGTAGATAATGGTGATCAAGTTACTGATAGAGTGGAAGAAAAGCAGCGGTCGGAATACTCAGAAAATGTGCTGAATACCTTAATAATGAAAATAGCCGAGAGCATTGCATATCTGTCACAATATTTCGTAATAAATATACATTCGGGACTGCTGGAGGTCGTGCTGCATGTATGGAAGGACTGCACTGTGTTTTTTGGATTACCTGTCCTTCAGCAGATGGAAGTGGTGAACAAAAGTTTTTCAACTTTTCATATTGATGGATGCGGAAGGGTTTTTCCTATACTTCCTAATCTAGTTTCTAGGCTAGTTTATACGTCATCTAAGACAGTGAGGATGTCATTTTGTATGTCCTATCTAATCATTCAAAGAGGCAGAGTACATTTCAAAGAACTGTTTCTTTTGTACAGTCAATTTGTTGGGGAAACAACATATGACTACCTATCCCAATTCCACTTTTTCAAAGACAAAGAAGATATATTTTTCATGTCTAGCGACGGATACATAAGTCTCGTTAACGTTTCGACCATCCAATTCAACTTCATATCTATGCTTATGTCAAATAGAAATAAAAATATTCCATCATTTATGACGGCAACAAATACTACCAGACCAGTGTTCGTAAATTCAAGCGCGATTTCACATGGACCTTTCCTTAGACCACCTTTAATTTTAAATAGGGGCTTTGCTCCGCAGGTAATATGCACACCAACAGTTTATAGTGCACCGACGGCAATAGTGAATTATGCTCCAATTGTAGTATCGGGTGGTGTATTGCCAAGTATGTATTGCAATCCCATGTATCTTAACTCGGGACACTTGGTGCAGCAGAAGACAGTGAATCCTGCTTTTAATACTCATTCTTTAGAGAGTAAAAACGTAATGCATTTTCCACCTATCAAGACATCGAATGTGGAAACTGGTTTAGTAGACGAAAAATCCCCGACAATCAATATTTCATCCGCGCACGATATTTCAAATGCTAACCCACATTGTTCGAACGACGGAGCTAGTACTCAATCAAAAGAATATGAGAAAATGACGAAAAGAATGGAGGACAGCGCTTTGTTTCTATCTCGGTGTTTTATTTTCGAAGCTGATGACATTTTCCTCATCATAAGTGTGTTGAAGGATGTGCAACACTATTTAGATAAATTACCAGAGCAAACTCGAACTGATTTCATTATGAAATGCATTGACAATTATTTTGTTTGTTCTACAGACACCTTTTCAAGTGCAGCATCTGTGGCCGATCGCTGTGCTGTAAGTGACGAAGAAAAAACTGTTTTATTCAGTGCTCTCTTACTTAGACGCGAAAACGAATTGCACTACACTCAAATATTTAGTAGGCTGTTTCAATATAATTTTACGGACATATTCAGCGTAGAAACTGCTGTAAATCAATATGTAATTTTTACGAAATGGAATAATATTTTTTCCGTGGGTCGCAATGGAAATGTTAAGCTATTGCCTATTTTCCTGAAAGAGAAAGACAATGAACCGTTTTCAAATGATGAAGCCTTTACCATAGTTAGTAATGATAAATTTTCAGCAGATCAAAACAATAGCTTCGATAGTGAATCCAAGAATGAAATCAAAGATTTATGTAAAGAGATTTCCGCATCATTAGTCATTATAAAAGCCAAGAATATAACTCTTGCATCACACTGTTTCAATAGAATAATAGAGTCAATTATGTATTTAGTTAAAGCCTTTGAAGATATTTCAGCTAAGCAGGTCATGAGGTCGATATTTTATGTTCTGCTTGACGTTCGTGGGTTATTCACCGAAGATTCTAAAAAGAGGTCTTTGATAGCATTGTTTTTGCATGTTTGTGAAAGCGAAACTTTGCTGCCCAATTACATGGATTATATAGCGTCTTACTTAAACGATGAAGAAACTCTTTCGCTAGCCCTTGTTTGTTTATTAATTAAATGGCCTCAAATGAACTATCAAAAACTTTTCTGTGCTTTAGAATCTGAAGACCAAAACATCAAACGTTTATCGTCGGCTGAACAACTTGCTTTTATTGCAAAGAAAGATTTTCTTATACTTGAAAATAATGACGATGTGAGATTGAGAGAGTTTACATATTTTGACTTGGATGGGTATTTTGAAGGTGATAATTTGAATGCTTCATTGCGGGTAGAAACCGGCAAGATCAACTATATTATTGAAGAAGAACCATGCTACAGAAAGTTTAATTTTTGTCCTAGCATCGTACAATACGACTTGCTATTCAGAATACACCAAATTTGCAAAAGTGCTCTCTCACTCAGAAAACAATCTAAATACCATGAAAAAATTTCATCAATTTCTTTTACCAAGTCATCAAATTTAGATAGTTCGTCCGCAGTTAAACCAGAACAATGGAACCAAAGCTTGGATGTTGCGAATTCAGTTCAATTCAAAACAGAAAGTTCCCAAAATGGTACCGGATTGATTGACCGGAAATCAACCGATGCTTTGAATAATTATCCAATTAAAGATACTCTGACGGCTGTTCCAAAATACGAATTTTCTCGAGCAGGTGAACTACCAGATTGCAACACAGACGTCCTGGCCAGCATCAATGCCGATATTTCAGAAGATTCATCCTTAGTTCTACCTACTATTCCCATTATACAAGGACTTGATAATCGAAAATTCACCTGCTCAGCCAAAGAAAGAACTGAAGTTGAGACTATTAAAAATCCTGAGCCAATTTTTAATCTTCTAGAAACTTTGAGTAATCTTGATGAGTCGGAAGTCCCTCCGATAAAGAAGGAATCAGTTTCATGCTCAAGTGTTGAGTGCGACGGTTCGCGGGATTTAAGCAAAGAACAGAGGACTAAGAATTTTTTCATTGTTATTTTGAGCCAGTCGAAAGTTGGTTTTCCAGTTCCTGTATTGGACGAAAAAGTGCTTTTAGCTTCTAGAGAAGTGCAGCATTACATATCGTGCGTTTACGAAGGAGACATTCTTAAATTTTTAAACAATTATGAAGAATTTTATGTTTCACCTTCATTTGGCAACGTATGTTACAGAAAAAAATAAATGTTTTTGTAATACGCGAATATGTGTGTATATTTTGGTAGCATAATAAATGTATGTTCTAAAACAACTCTGATTTTTTTCCCCAGTAAGAGTAATTTTAGATTAAGTTTAGAAAATTCATATGATGTCCTCATAAATTGCTTTTCCTTGAGATTAATAATGCTTTAATACTAAAAGAAAAAACTAGCATTAATGTCTTTGGATTTATTGGTTGATAGAAAAGCAAAAATGGCTCCTTTTTGAAAAGATTTCTGAACAAAAGAACTTTTAATTTGGTAAAAACAGTAGACTTAAATAATAGGATACAAAACTTTTAATTTTTTTTATATAATAATTAGTTTAAAAGGTAAAAAACAGGTAATATATGTCCACATTTGTCAACATCAGTAAAGATTGTGTATTTATGTATGTGTTATTTTCGTAAAACAGTTATAACTTGTGACTAACAGTTCTCTAGCAAAGTTCAAGTGTAGAAATAATCATAAAAACACAAATATCACAATCATAGAAAGACAAATGAAAAAAAGACCCCGCGGTAATCACTTGTGATGATAACTTACATAAAAGGCAATTAAAAATATTAAAATATGCCATCAGATTGATAGTTTTTATTTTAACACGTTTACTTTCAGTTTATTTGCAATTTCTTTTCTAGTTTGAACCTACAATTTTGGATGAAAGAAAAATTAACCAGAACAATGAATTAGTAAAACTATTGATCATTACTTACGGATCCGAAGAACTGTGATCTAGACAATGGAGTATTATTGATGCGCTTTTGAATTTATTGATCACCACCATGGCTTCAAAGCGGGGCATTGGAAAATCTTCCCAAAAGGACAGGCTCAATTTTGCTGCCAAATTTCTTTTAAACTGTTTTGACTCGATGCACCATTTGAAAATGGCCAAAATTGTTTGCTTCGTCTTGAAAGACGTCGATAGTTACCTGCTTGAAATGGACGACATGTCCCGGATAGAAGCTTTTTCTACTCTCCCTTTCATCATCATGGACGACCTCGGCTTTCTGGAGACTAATGAATCTTCCAAACTGGGCTCAAAAGTTGTCTCCCAAGAAGAACTTCTGCTGCTGTTTGCCGTGTGCTACCTGTCTTTGAATGGGAAATCCCACTTGGACAAGATAGTTGAAAAGATGAAGATATCCTCACCAGCGATTGTCAGCGGGTTTCTGACTTTAGATTCCAAAACAGTGAGGAAAAGTTATCTGGAAAAGTACCCACAGTTCTTCCATTTTGTTGATGAAGAATGTTTGCAACTTGACTCTGCCTTCTCTTTGCCTATAAAAGGACCCTCAAAAGATGCTCTCAAAACAGAAGGATTTACTCATAGTTTAGACATTACTGAATCACCTCCATCTGCTTGCCAGGGATCCTCAAATGGTGCCTCTTCTTCGAAAACAGAAGCACTTATTCAGAGCGCAAACAAAACGGGTTCAATTAAATCTGGTTTCCAGGGAGCCTCCAAAAAAAGTTTTGCCCCTTCCAAAGCAAACACATTTCTACAGAGTGAAAACAGTACTGATTTACCTCAATCTGATTGCCAGAGATCTTCGGAAGGTGCCGTCTCTTCGAAAACAAATTCATTTCTCCAGAGTGAAGACAGTATGGATTCACCTCAATTGGATTTCCAGGGAAATGTTGCATCGGGGGCTTCAAATATGGGGAAATCTGGTGTTAAAAAATGTTCTTTTTTCAATGCTCAAAGTGACATAAATGCTACTTCTGCTCTGAAAATACAAGTGGAAACAAATAAAGAATCCAAAAAGGATATTTTAAAGAAAGCGTATTCTAGTCCTAAAAAGAAAAAGTCTTCTCGAGCCAACAAAACTAGGCATCGAGACAAGGTTTCTAGTCAAGATGCAGATAGTTTCAAAGGAAAAGAAATAGTTGTTCCCGATAAAGGTGTTGAAGAAACAGCGATCGCAACTGAAAATTTAGAAATTTCGCTTCAAGATGAAATTTGTTTAGCAGTAAGAAGAGGAATAATGTTTTTGTATGAACGTTTTAAGTGTCAGATTGATATGCACCTCGTTTTTGTTGTACTTCATGTATTGCAAGAAGCCAAGAATTTATTCCTATCACTTACACAGTCAGAACAAATGGCTTTGATAAAGAACATTATTGATCCACTTTGGGTTGCCGCTGTGGAAGATAATTCTGGTACTTACCTCAGGCCTTCACTAGAGGCTTCCGAATTAAACAATGAGCAGATGGATCTACTTTTGATTTCGTATAAAGTTAGTCAATCCGAAAGTGTACATTTCAGCACATTGCTGGAGATGTTTGAAAAGCACAAAATCGACGTAACAGAACTCAATAACCTTTTTTCCATAAATGAAGAAGATTGCGTCAAGTTTGCAAATTTTCCGCCGGCAAAGTGGATGGACGAATATTTATTTAAGGAAAATAATGCCGCGGGTATACAAGACAAAAATATGCACGAAATAACAATGAAACGAAGTTTTCAGGAAGCTTTGTCTAGATTGCCACCCAATTGGTTAGATAATCTGGTTATATTAGTACAAGAAAGTATTGCCTGCCTACTGCACTTTTTCGAATTCAATTTATATTCAGGTATCTTCGATATTTTAATGAATGCGGCAAAAGATTGTGTTTGGTTTTTTTACCTGCCAATAGATCTGCAAAAGCAATTGATTTTTTCCATTTTTCGTGTTTTTAATATCGATGCAAGTGGAAGAGTCTTTTCAAATAATTTGGCCATGTTTAGACCAATAGCAAATAACTGGAAAATACTTCTTTGCATGTTGCATGTGGTAAATCTTAGGCATTTTGCTCATTATAGTGAACTTTTTGATGAATATCATACATATATCGAAAAATCGAAATACTTAACTGATCATAAACAGAAAAATTATTTTAAAAGCAGGAAGCAAACCTTCATTGTATCCAGTGAAGGATACGTAAGTCTAGTCAACTTTTTGACTGTCAAATTTAATTATATATCAATGCTTCTTGCGGAAAGGAATCCTGGTCCAATTCTTTTTAACCAAGTATTACCCATACCGAGACCTGTTATTGTAAGACCTTATTTTGAACCGCCTTTTTTAAATTCAAATGCTTTCATGCCTCATATGAATTATAACCCTATGACAATTAATGCGAATTCATTTGCACCGAGATTGAATATGCAACTCCTCAATCCCACAGTAATGATGCCGAAATTTCAATTGCCTGTTTTAAATAACAATATCTATTGCGGAGCTAATGTTCTAAATACAGAGCCTGTTTCAGAGAATAAAATAATTCTCCCTAACGGAACCTCAGAAATATCTAATCCTTCAATACAAAATCAAACATCTTACCTGGCACAACATGCAAAGGAGGAAAATGCAGCTCCTGTAATTACTGATGAAGTATGGGAAAAAGTAAAGGTTGCCATTTTCTACCTTTCTCAACATTTCACTCTTGATGGCGACGACATTTTCCTTATCTTCTACGTACTGGAAGACGTGAATATTTACGTGATGAAGTTGAAGGAAGAAGCTCGAGGTAAATTTGTTGAGAAGTGCCTCGAGTATTGTTTTTCTTGTTCGATGCTAGAGCCTGGCATTCCAGGAGACGACGAGAAGGTCGCCTTATTCACCGCTCTGTTGCTCAAGCGAGTAGAAAAATGGCACTTCAAGAAAATATTCGAAAAATTCCACCAGAGACCTACTACAGATCTTGATCTTCCCTGTGGTAGAGCCTTGCTCGAATCCATCAAAAAATGCAAACGTGTCTTCTCCGTGAGCCCTGACGGTATCGTTGAACTCCTTCCTAGTTTGGCGGCTAGAAACAGTCTAGTTCCTTCAGGTAACATTAGCAGTGAAACCAAGACTAAAGATCGAAATTTTAACCGTGGCAATTCAAGCATCAACAGTAGCAAAATTAATTTTTCAGAAGAGCGCAATGGAAATTGTCTAGTCAGTAAACCCGAAAATGCTAGTAGAGGCACCGAAATTGTTGGAAATACTGTTATCAATGAAAACACCGCGGCAGCCTTCAATTTGCTGAAAGTCTCAGACAACGACGAGTCATCAGTAGTATCTGCAGCAAGTTCAAATAACGACCACTGTATTAGGAATTCGGTAATGGGACAAAATATCGCGGCCGAAATATCGCGGGCCAATATATCGCGGCCGAAATATCGCCGGCCGAAATATCGTGCGCCCAAAATATCGCAGGCCCAAAATATCGCGGGCCAAAATATCGCGGGCCAAAATATCGCGGGCCAAAATATCGCGTGGACAAAATATCGCCGTAAAGTAAAAATGGAGTGGATTTAGTGGATTTTATGGTGTTTGGCAGTGAGAGGGAGTTCGATGGTAAAATGGTATTACTTATCTAGTACATTGTGATGAAGTTCGGTTTTACCTATTAGAGCCTGGATTTTTATAAAAATGTATTTTAAGTCATGCATTTTTTTTGTTAGGACAATTTAGTCACGAGGTGGGTTTAATGGGTTAAGGTTTTATATTTGAACTTGATTTTTAGTTCTATGGTAAAAATGGTATTACTTATCTAGCAAATTGTGCTGAAGTTCGGTTTTACCTATTAGAACCTTGCCGGCCCGCCGGCGTAGTAGTTAGTGTACTAGCCCTTGGAGCTGCTGGGCTCGGGTTCGATTCCCGGCAGGCCCGGACTGGCCCGCCGGCCCGTCGGCCGGCGGGCCGGAGCGCCCTTTTCCACAAAAAAAAAAATCTGACTCAGTTTTTGAACTCCAGATTCGTCTTCTCGTAGGTTGTTCGCACTTTCATATGGTGCATAGGGGGCCATTTTGTAATGTCTTGGTACTACTAATTGCTAAGCCGATACTTAACAAGGCGCCTTCACTTCTATACTGGGCGCTGACTAGACGGTTAAATTAATGATTACAATTTCATATACAGCATGGAATTATTTATTTGTGTAATATACTTACATTATCCGATTAGGAGGTGGTTAGACGAAACAGAACCAAGGTAACTCCCATGGCTTTACGCCTTAACACACCCGATACAATCAATTTTAACAATACATTTCAAGTGGGACATTTTGACAAATATTAAAAACTGATTTAAATAAGGCGCCTTTCTTTTCATTGAAGCGCCATATGGCTTTTTGAACCAGTTGGCTTTTGAACCAGTTTTGAAGTTGTTGTAAACAAGAAAGATACAGCGCCTAATATGATATCGAGGCGCTCCAATATATGATTATATAAAGGATGTAAAAAGAACAGCTCTAACGATCAGTATTAGGGCGCCTACGACCGTACAATATCACAAAAAAAGCTTTTTAGATTTTCTTGTTTAAAGTTTTGATACTTGGTGCAGAATAGTACATCTGACGTATCATCCGGAATTTTTTGTTTTTGAATGAGGGATCTAAAAAAAACGTGCGTAAAGGAGTATTAGGGCGCCTTTAATTTTACATACCGCTTTTCGACAAACCAAGCGCCACTAGCAATGGGGCGCCTACGATATCACATAACTGGATTTAAACTTTCTTGTTTTCAATTTTGATACTTGGTGAAAAGACGTACTTCATGTATTTTGTTCAAATACATATAATGTCGATTGATTTTTTTTTTTTAAATTTGGGAACAACTAAAGAAATACGTGTTAAGGAGTATTACGCCAAAACCGAGCTTAAGTTTGCAGCAGAGAAATGTACCATACCAAAACCGACCTTAAGTTTGCAGCAGAGAAATGTACTACGCGGAGGAATTTGCGTAAACAACGCGGCTGGCGCCGAAGCTTCGCCTGCTCCGATTGGTTGATAATTTGACCCTGATATTCATGCGCCCTGTTACGTTAAAATCGAAGGGAAAAAAATTATTAAAATAACACTCTAACTGAAGCTAAACTAATAAAAATAATCATTTGTATTCTGCAAAATTAAGGTCGGTTTTGGTCCAGGCGGAGGAATCTGTGTAAACAACCCTCCTGGCGCCGAAATTTGGTCTGCTCCTATTGGCTGCTCCTTCGATCCTGATATTCGTGCGCCCTGTTAAGTCAAAATCGAAGGAAAAAAATAATTAAAATAACACTCTAACTGTTGCTATACCAAAACCGACCTTAAGTTTGCAGCAGAGAAATGTACTGCGCGGAGGAATTTACGTAAACAACGCGGCTGGCGCCGAAGCTTCGCCTGCTCCGATTGGTTGATAATTTGACCCTGATATTCGTGCGCCCTGTTACGTCAAAATCGAAGGAAAAAAATTAATTAAATAACACTCTAACTGAAGTAAACTAATAAAAATAATAAATTTATGTCCTGAAAATAACAAATAAATTTGTTTATTGAATGTGAAATACCTTTTTGTATTCGATTCTCGCACTCGAAAATGAGAACTATTTACCCTTTTTCTCGTAGAACATTTGTATACTGCAAACTTAAGGTCGGTTTTGGTGTAGGGTGCCTTTAACTTCAGGGGCTGGGGAGCCTAGTCGGTTAAGCACTCGCTTAGCATGCGGAAGGTCCCAGGTTCGGGTCCAGGCATCGCCAAAATAGCTGCCGACCTATAAACGGCCCATGCAGCTAAAAATGTCCGACGAATAATACCCCGTGTAAAGGAGTGCACGTTAAATATCCTTCAAAGTCCTAACGCTGCGTACGATGTCGCCCTTAACGGTTGCGTTGGCTCGTCACCTGACTGTGGTTCTATAATACGACGCCCGTCGCCAATAGCCCTCGTGTAGCTCTAGTGCGACGATAATTCAAACCTTACCTAACCTTTTACTTCAAATTGGTGGTTTTTTTTTATAACGATATGAGAGACTATTTGATTTTGATTTGAACGTTTGACGAAATATTTATGCCGTAAATGGAATCACCAAAGAAGCCACCCGACCCGAAATACGCCTTTTTTTTTTTGTTTAGGAACCGAAACTTTTTGTTTGGTCGTTTGATACTCGGGAATCTTCAAAACATAACAAATCGAAGTCCAACTCTAACTAAACTTGAATAGTTCAGTCCTACTAGCAGCTGAATCACCTAATGATGATGAGAAAGACTTGGAAATAGCAAACAATGCACATTTTTCTACTCTTTCTACTTTCTTTGTGAAAATACCATAGGAAAATACGTTGAACACGTGTACTTAGGCCTGACTTGAAACTAATAAAGAGAACAGAAAGCGATCGCCAATCGAATCTATAAAAAATAACGGATCGTTATCTTTATTTTACCTAAAACTTTTTTTTTTTTACACTTGACGGCTATATTTCAAATAACGAATTTATTTGTGCTTTTCTTTTTGTTTGGCGTCTGAAAGGTGTTTTTACTGTTTTTCTTTCCCCCGTCCCAGATTCCCAGACATAGTTTTCTTGGCTATTTTTTCGGTCTACATATGTTTTAGAATTATCTATGCACCTTTACGGTTCACGCATTATTATAAATATATTGTTTTCTTTCTTAAAAACATTGGCTTCTTTTTATAATTTTTTTAATGAAAAATGCTGATTTATTGGTAGTAAATTGTACCGCCCCAAAAAAATTGCCGCTCTAGGTTCATCCTACTTAGCCTATTTAAAAATCCTGACCTGAGGGCACCTTTAACTTCAAATTAGAGCTTTAGACTTTCTTGTACGCATTTCTTAATTTCATAAATAGGTCCTTGTAAATGGCACTGATGTACTGTACGCTAAAGATGTCATGGTCTAAAGTCCTGACGCCGCTGTCGATGCCGCTCTGAGGTTTCGTTGAGTGAAAGATACGGCACTCACTTCGTCACTTGACTGCGTTTCTAAGAAGCCCCGACTGGGACATCCCGGCTGGTTCAAAATCTCAACAAATTTATAGATTAATGCCGTTATTATGTTTAAGGGCAATTTAATTACTCATCCATTTAATTACTAGTCCATTGTTAAAGTTAATTTTTTATGGTTTCATTTCATAACTAGGACTTATTTATTATGTGGCCATATGGCAGGTGGCCTGCACCAAAAAACATAAATATTTTTCTTATAATAGGAATGTAGTAATTTAACGGTGTTTTTCGTGCTGAATTCAAGAATTGAGTGGTACACAGCAATTTTTAAGAACAAACAGTTTTTATATTATGTAAAATAAACATTCCAAATTCGAGAAAATCGAGATATAAACATAATAAATATGTATTTCTAGTGGCGGGTTTTGACCCTGTCGGGGTTAAAAACCAAAGAGTTCTATAGTAGGGTAGAGACAGAACCTGGCAACAGCACCATGGACCATCACGCAGAAAATATAGGGTGGCATGTGAGGCCCTTATGGCCGAGTGGTTTGGATCGTAGGCCATAACTTAGAGAATATTTATCAACGAGCCCATTCAATGACGGGGCCTAAGATCCCTTGTCTTTTGGAACCTCAAAATTCTTAAAATTCGGGGACAAGTGAGAAATGTTAGTGTTTTATTTTTCGTTGTTCTTATTATTTTTTCTTTTATTAGAAAACCACAGTTAAGTAACGATCCGACACCTGAGTAGGCACACACAACGCAAGCGTTAATAGTGACGTTACAACTGTGGAGACGTTACAACTGTGGAGAATATTTAACATGCACTCCCTCTACACGGGGCCGGGGTATTCGTCGGACATTTTTCGGCTGCCCGGGCCTACAAGTCAAATCTTATTTTTTTAACAATAAAAAGAAGAAAACCAAAGTTACAATTCCATAGGAAAAATCTACTTCGCATGGGGGTAAATTCTGATAGAATGACGCGTGGCTCCATTTTTTTTCTTTTTGATTTTTTATAAGTTGCTATATTGTGCACTCACAAATCAGTAAAGGTCACGATATTACGCAATGTTAAAGAAAAGAAATAACAAAAGCTTTTCTCACCCTCCCTCAGATTTATTTTTAAACCAGTGGCAATTATGGCGAGGAATAAGATTTTGGTTACATTTTTTTTTTTTGTATTATTCGATTTTTTTTATTATGTTAGCTTAACTGATAGCCAGACAGGCGCTATTAGGTAGTTTTTTTCCAGTGGAGAAGACCAATGTCTCGACGACTATATTTCAAAACCAAAACCGACCTTAAGTTTGCAGCATACAAATGTTCTACGAGAAAAAGGGTATGTAGTTCTCAATTTTGAGTGCAAGAATCGAATACAAATAGGTATTTCACATTCAATAAACAAATTTATTTGTTATTTTAAGACATAAATTTATTATTTTAAAAGTTAAGCTTCAGTTAGAGTGTTATTTTAATTATTTTTTTCCTTCGATTTTGACGTAACAGGGCGCACGAATATCTGGGTCGAAAGGAGCAGCCAATCAGAGTACGCGAAATTGCGGCGCCAGCCGGGTTGTTTACCCAGTTTCCTCCCCTCAGTACAGGATACTATGACAAGGGGAGGATTCGTCATTTGTGTTTTGGAAAAAAATGGATTTTTTGTGCTCCTAGACAGCTTCATCTAGCTTCTCTAAGCGTGTTTGTGGCATGTTGCAATGACTTAAAATAAAATTAATTAAATGAGTTCAATCAGAGCTCAATTTTGGGCCCTTTGCTGATAATAATTTTTATAAATGAGTTTGGTAATCTGTCATTATTTTGAAAATTAATCATATATGCAGATAATACTATTTTGGTATATTCAAGTAAAAACTACAACTTATTAAAGGAAATTATAAACTCTGATCTAATAAAATTTAAAAAATGGTATCAACAAAATGACTTTAGGTAGGCGAGTACCCAAAATTCTAAAATTTTTACTATTACTTTAACCTTTTCCAAATTTGGCTTAGTGATTTCAAATATAATGAGCAATGCTTTTTGGGTATTTTTTTTTATTTAAATATAATTGATTTATTTTAAACGGTGTTTTTCAACTGAAAAAAGGGGTATACGCTAACACTTCTAGCATAAAAAGATTTACATTAATTTATCTGAAATTTTTTACAGATGCTATTTCAATATATCTGTGCCATGAACATCTAACATCTGGTGTAAATATACAAGTTTTTTTTTTTTTGTCCAAGTGTAAGTTAACCGAAAAAAAAAAATTTTTTGGTTGTTAATTTATAACATTTTTCTTAATAACTTCTTTTCTTGCAATTTGTATATAACTCTAGAGGGTCATTGCATGCATCAGTTCAAAACGAAGAATTTAACACATAATTAAAGTTTATAGGATGAAAGTTCAATGTAGTAGACTTGTTAGCGTAAACCTCTTTTTTTTAGTAGAGAAACACCGTTTAAAATAAATAAATTATATTTAAATAAAACAAAATGCCTAAATAGTATTATTCATTATATTTGAATTCACTCTGCCAAATTTGGAAAAGATTTAAGTAATAGTAAAAATTTTAGAATTTTGGGTATTCGCCTACCTTAATTATTAATAGTGATAAAACTAAATATATAAATTTTAATATGATCACTGGTCATGCAGTAGACTTAACTTATAATATTTTATGCCAAGGAAATGTTTTAAATTGTTAATGCCCTCTTATAAACCGAGTAGAAAATATCAAATATCTTAGATTATATGTCGATCAAACATTGAAAAGGAAATTACATGTAAAAAAAATTAAATGACAAGTTACGTTTTGGAATTTATGCATTTTATTATTTAAAAAATATATATAGTCTCAGTAAAGCATTTTTAAAACAAATATAATTTTCGTTTATACAATCAATAATACAATACGGCATATCCACATGGAGTGGTGACTACATAAATAATTGCCCTCTTATCACGCAATTTCCCTTCCACTGACTTAACATTGGACCAATCTATGGGTAACTTAAAGTCGCAGTGCTTGGCGATCTTGCCCCTCACCAAGAAAGTCATAAGTCATAACCTATGGGTAGGGAACATATATATTCCTGCTTGTGTGCTTGATCAGAAACCCGCTTATTAAGCCTTCGTCAAGTAAGACAGACACAGAAAGAGTTTTTACGGTCATAGAGAAAGGAAGTACACCCAGGACGAAGGTGGGAATCGAACCCGCACCCGTTACAGCACGCAGACTGCTGGCCTGCGATGCTAACCACTCGCCCATCCGGGCCCCTGGACCAAACTAATAATCTTGCTTCCCTCGATAAATCCGGGTACTCGTAAAATCTGGACTCGCTATAAACGAGTTCGGCTGCAATTGATTAATCAACTTATTTTTTGTTCTGTAAGTGTTCACTAAAGAAGCAAATTATTCATTTGCTACATAATTTTATATGAATGCACTTAAAAAAATAATATATATTAAAAAAAATGATAATGTTTGTACTATTTCAACTTCCTCACATTCCCAAAATCACATTCGAAATAACCCTAAACTAATCCTCCTATTAAAAACGAGTCTCTTTTTAAAGAGCAGTACAGAAAGGTAACGCTTCAAACATCGCCTACATTTTCGTTAAATAATTACTAATTTTTAAAATTCAGACACTTTTTAAACTACAATTACCCCCAACTGAATTCTTTAAAAAAATTTAATGGTATTAATAAAAATCAAGTTCAAATAAAAAACCTTAAACCATTGAACTTAACTCGTGATTACATTGTCATAATTAAAAAGGGATAAAAATACATGTCTTAAAATACATTTTAATAAAAATTCAGGATCCATTACGTAAAACAGAACTTCATCACAAATTATTGAAAAAGTAAGTAGTGCAATATCATTTTACCATCGAACTCCTTCCCACTGCCAAACACCTAAAAATCCATTAAATACACTCCATATTTACTTTACGCGATATTTTGGCACGCGATATTTTGGCCACGCGATATTATGGGCACGCGATATTTTGGCCCGCGATATTTTGGCCCGCGATATTTTGGGTGCACGATATTTTGGCCGGCGATATTTTGGCCGCGATATTTTGGCCCGCGATATTTCGGCCGCGATATTTTGTCCCCAAACCTAGGAATTCGATTATGGACATCAAAACTTGGAATTTCTTTTTCGTCTTTTTAGGAGAGTCAAAACATGGCCTTGATATTGAAGTTTTAAGGGAAAAGCTTCGTTTAGCCTCAAGCGAAGTTCAACACTACATGGCATGTGTGTACAAAGACAACATTTTGAATTTTTTACAATATCAAGATGAATTTTATATTTCCCCTTCTACTGGCAACGTATGTTACAAAGCTAAAAATCATACAGCGTAGCTGCATATATTCGTTTTATAATATGTACCACGCACAATGTTATTTGAGACTCAAGATTTTAAAGTGTATAACTTTATAATTTATTTTATAGCCCATCTGTTTCTGAAAGAAGGTTGCACAACTATTTTATGTATTTTAAAACCCTTTTAATGTGCAAATTTTATTAAAAGATATATTTCAAGTAAATTATACAATTTGAAAAGATAAACAAGAAACACTTTTTTTTAAAAAAAATATATATGGTTGTGAAGTTTAAATGTTTTATTTTTATAGTTTAGTCAAATGTTGGAACGATAAAATTTTAAATAAATATGTTGGTGTTACATAAACTGCTTTTTTTTCTTCTGGTGTCTTATATATTGCATTCATTGTTTCAACCTTTAAATAGCTTGCCTTAAGGGCTTATATCGTTTCACTCCCAATGATTCCATATAAGTAGTACAAGTGAAAAACCACTTGATATCGTAGGCTTTCCTAAATAGGCCTCTTTGGCAATGATAGTGAGAAAGAGCCTAAACTGGAATAAAGAACCAGTTTTATTTTTCTTTCGGCGGCAACCCTGATTCACGCCAGAGATCAGTAGACACGAGGAACACGTTTGTACCAAATGAAGAACCAAAAGAAAAACCCAGTTTACTGTCGCTAATGTCCGCCAAGCAGACACATGAAATAAGACTCCTAAAAAAATCAAGTGGTTCTTCCTGTGTACTCTTTATTTGGAATCATCAGCTTGTGCTTTTTTTTCTCACTAAGTTTAAACACGCACTTATTTCGAATAAATTTTATTAAAATCTCCATACATTTTTCTATAAAGCTATATTTTCTTTTTCTATCATTACATAGAAGATAGAAGAACATTGAACAACATATCTTTTGAAGAATTAAGTAACGTTTGTTATAGTTAAATAAAAAACATGGTAACATAAAATTTATTCTGATACAATTTTATTAAATAAATTGGCCCTGAATTCTTCCTGTTTGCATTTTAAATGTTTAAAATTGAATTTTAACATTTTTTCGCAAATAAATTTTCGAAAAAACTATTGTTATTATTGATTCAAAAGTTATGATTCCAATTTTTTTCCTTAAATTTAAGGTAAAAATTACGATTCTCCCTGCATTTTATCATTTCATTCTGGATGTGCATATTTAGTCTATTACGTAAATTTTAGATTTTTAGAATAAGAAATTAAAAGTTGGGACTGAAAGGGTAAAATAGTTTTGTTGTGATGTCAGTGAATCAGTAACAGTACATTTTTAAAATTTTGTATGAAAAGAGCCTATGAGAAAGGATAACTTAATCATTCAGAATATGAATCATAGGCTGCAAACCCTACAAATAAAACTTGTGTCTTGGTTGGCTTATTGTTCGGCAATTCTGAAATGATACTTGTACTCGATCTAACACTTTATTAGTTATGACGGACAACATTTTATCAGCTGATCATAAAATATCGGTAATAAGAAAAGTTTCATCTATAATAATAAAAGAAAGAGTCTGTCTGTGTGTATGTCTGTGGATCGCAAAAGACCTACTTAGACTGCTCTAAAAAATTCGAAATTTTTAATATAGATTCCTTTTAATACCTACGTGTGCACCTGAGGCTTAGAAGGGGCTGGGGAGCCCAGTCGGTTAAGCACTCGCTTAGCATGCGGAAGGTCCCAGGTTCGGGTCCGGGCATCGCCAAAATAGCTGCCGACCTATAAACGGCCCGTGCAGCCAAAAATGTCCGACGAATAATACCCCGTGTAAGGGAGTGCACGTTAAATATCCTTCAAAGTCCTAACGCTGCGTACGATTTCGCCCTTAACGGTTGCGTTGGGTGCCTATTCAAGTGTGGCTCGTCACCTGACTGTGGTTCTAAAATACGACGCCCGTCGCCAATAGCCCTCGTGTAGCTCTAGTGCGACGATAATTCAAACCAACCCAAACCTGAGGCTTAGATTTTTCATATTTGATTGAAATTTTTAATTAATATAATTAGTTTAAAAAAACGTCATCCACGTGGGATTGCGGGACCATAACAGGGCTTGAAAATACATGGTCCGGGCCGAAACGGGGGCTTGACGCCATCCTCGATTAGTTTGATTGAGATATGCGCTCGCCCTAGGCTAGGGCTGCTTCATCCTCTATTAGTGTTTGCTCTTTTAGGTGCGCATGCGAGAAGACGAATTTAATTTTGTTTTAATTTTTAGTGTATTTTCACAAGGTAAGTATGCCTCTAAAAGGAAGCAATGCGAAGTTAACGGGTTCCCAGTAAGGCGGGACCATACTGCTAGTAAAACAGAAGTTGATTTGTAGAATGGGGCTCACCACGTTTATATGGAGTTGAAATACATTATCTACGGAGCTCAATAAATGTAACTACTGGGCTAATAACTCAATGTCTTCAAGTATAACCTCTTGCGACCTGGCGTCCCCAATAGGGGACACTTTTTAAAACCTAGCCATAAGCAATTAACACGTTAATTAGTTCCGAAATTGACCTGGTCCGAAAAAAAATATCCAAATATCAGTTTTAAACCTTTAATTACAGGTATCAAGCACTTATTTCTATTATATCTCTCCATGGAAACTACAAGTATTACAAAAATTATTAAAGGAAATGAAATATGATAAAAGTAAGAACACAAATTTCACTCCAAACAATACTTTTCTGGAAGAAGATTCAACGAAGCTTCCTTAGCTGCTTTTTCAATTTAATCTGGAAGTTGGTCGAACATCATTTCAAATTCATTTTCACCCGTGTGCGGTAGCACTAATTAATGTAAATACTATTTTGATTCAAAATAGAAAATTATTTTACAACTTTTCTTTCACTACTTTGCATTTTCGAATTAACTGATTATCAACAATGCGCAAGACGTATAATCAGTACCGTCATCACTCAATTTAGACTTGTACTCAGGGCCGTCTGCTAGTCCCCCCCCCCCCCCCCGCATGATGCAAGTGTTTAAAATGGCCCTCCTTACTAGAACTAAGTCCAGCAACTTCAAAATTTTAACTTGCCCATTTTTTTTGCTCCCAAAAAAACTAATGAATGGACTAAAGCATTTGCTTTAAAACAGAAATACACCTGCTATTTTTACAAGAAAACTTTAATCGAGTCTTATGGAAAGTTCTGTTATATCCACGACAAAGCATTTCATCAAAATTGCCGTCTTTTATCCTTGTTTTTGTTGTCATGTCTGTGATTATATCACAGAAGATGGCTGCCAGAGCCTTCGAAGAGGTCTCTTTTATCATTTTTCTTCTTATATAAAAATAGTTGGAAATATTTGTTTTGTTTAAGCAGATTTAGAAAATGCGAAGTGAGCTCAACCTTCTAAAAAAAGACATTTTAAAGCATGACTAATACATGCTTATTGCTTTAAAAAAGATTGGGAGAGTGAATTCTCAAACGCGGAAATGCAACTTTTACCAATTGCTGCCTGAAGCAGCCGCCCCTCCGCAATTGCACCACACGGTCCTTCTTTTACTAATGGTTACAAATGGATAACGACAATTCATAATTTTGGCGAGTAAGTAAACACTTCCTTTCACAGCCTCAGAAAATTCAGTGGCTTTTAGGCCAATTGTAATCGCCCATGCTTTCCCCAGGCTAATGAATTTGGTGAACGTGTGTTGCCGTTTTGTCGGAGTTGTTTCGACTCTATGATGGTAGAACTGATATCAAGTGGCTTTTGTACAATAGTAACTCAATTTTAAATAAAACGCAATCTTTGGGGTTCGTCATCATAAATTCATTAATTTGAAATCACAATTACCCTATAAAAGTTAAAATACCTTATGTCTATAGTTACTGTAAAACTATTTTTTAATCATTTAGCTAGAAGAAAAGTGGAGTGAGGTGTGTGATTCACTGAACAGGGGGGCTGGGGAGCCCTGTCGGTTAGGCACTCGCCTAGCATGCGAAAGGTCCCAGGTTCGGGTCCGGGCATCGCCAAATTAACTGCCGACCTATAAACGGCCCGTGCAGCTAAAAAATGTCCGACGAATACACTCTTAAAAATAACACTTTCATTTTTGACGATTCATGAATCCTCAAGCCTCATTTCGTTAATTTTGAGGATTGTTTCGTCAAACTATCACGTGACTTTTGAGTAAACGCGAATTCTCAGTTTTACGATCGTGATTTGACGATTCTGTATCTGGATTTTGAGGAAACTGAATCTCGTTGTACTCGCACCGTTGCATTCTGGGATTGGAACTTAGCGGTTCAAACAATGGCGGCTTCTTGAAGTTTGGTTAGGCCTAACATAATAATTCGTAATATATACAAGCAGCTTGAACATTAAATTTTACAGTAAAGAACAAGAAGTTGCATGTTTCTAAACATAAAACTATTTGCCTTCATTAGAATATGTAAGTATTATAAAAATAGAACGGAATTATAGCTTTTGTTTACTATTGATGCTGATTTTCAACTGTTAATTAACACTGCACTCTTGAATCAAGTTTAACGCAGCTAAAGAACGCTTTGCAAATAAGAGGTTTCATCAAAAGACTTAATAAAACTTGCATAGTAAAATTAAGAACAGTATTTTAAAAAAATAATTAAATAATGAGTGCATAAACGGAACACATTAAATAATAAAACATAATATTTTAAAGCAACTTTAAATATTCGTAAATCGTTTGAAAAACTTTTGAAGATTGCATGGTACTGCTCAACTCTTCTTTTTTGAAAAAGAATAATTCTTTTTTTTCGTTTTCTTTCGGTGAAATTAGAAGCTCGATAGAATATACGAATTAGTAAAAAGTAGTCACATAAAGTTTTGAGCCAACTGAAAAAAGGAAGACGACATTACACTTTGTTATGTGTTAAAAAACGACAGGTGTCGAATTCTAAACATGAAATTCGCCCACATAGCCATTCATTATCCAGTAGACATCTATAAGACGTTATTCGGAAAATCCATGATATCCATTAGAATTTGAGTTTACCATCCATAGACGTCTTATAGACATCCGTAGTTTCCGCCGAGTGATATCCATTAGGAATCTATTTGACAGCGATATTCTAGACATTACGGACGTGTTTTAGACTTTCTGGATAAATTCGTGCTATGGTGAACGTCCATTAGTGGTCATCAAACTCCATGAGCAGTCTTATGTACTTTGTGGATATCTATTAGACCAACCCTAACAACAAAACATTTCTCGACGAGATCTACAATATCTAATAAATATACCAATTCTAGACATGTTGGATACATTTTGAGTTTATGGATGTGATAGAATGCACCTAGAACAAATAGTTGAAAAATGCAAAGATAGGGGGCGCCACCAATGAATTTTTAAAATGGGTTTAAAAATTATTTTATTGTTTAAAATTTACTTTTGAACTAGTTTTATATGTTACATTTGTCCTACTGAGCGTTTGACTTATTTTACGAATTTTTTTTCACTTTCAATGCCGGGAAACGCTTCAATCGGGATTTGAACCACGGATCTTCATGTCCGTAGATCAGTGCGCTATCCGTTAAGCTACAGGGACTTGGTTGGTAAGCGCACATTTAGGTTCTTAAGGAGAAGTCATATACTTAGCAACTGGAAAGGGTTTTTTTTTAATACTATAAAGTCCCACAAAATACTTAGATATTTCTTTGAACCAATTTATTTTAAATTGCTAGATTTTTGACATTTGTTAAGTGAATTTTAAGATTTGTTCAAGTGTGTTTCTTTGCATTTTCATTATTTTATCGTATTGTTTTTTTAAAATTAAATTTTTCACATATTTCATTATTTAAACTCATAATTCGTATTTAAAAAATATATATTCTTCCCTATAAAATTCAAAGCTTCTTAAAATCACAAATAGCGATGAAGAGTTATTTTAAAATTTACTTTTTTACGTAGTTGGTTCCTCTTATATTGCTTTTTTTTTTCTTGAATTTTCTAATTTGTTTTTGGATTATTTAATATACATACTTTAAGAATCTCCCTTTTTATAAAATTAGATACCTAAGAAAAAATTGAAATGAAAATGTAAAAAAACACTATTGATTTGTTCTTTTTTTTTTCATAAAAGATAATCGTTTGTTTTCCTTTTGCCCTTTTGATTTTAGTATTTTTTAAAATTTTCAGTTTATAAAATTCAATTACCATTCAATTCCATTTACCATAATCGGTTTTAATTACTTATTTTTTATAATTTTTTTTATGTTTCATTTCATAAAGTTTTCAGTTTAACTCTCTAATGCATACTCTTGTCTATTGCATTCCATTATGAAGTTTTAGTTACTAATTACCTGGGGCGCAACTAGAAAAAAATTCTGGGGGGGGTTTCAACTTTTCAATATTATTTTTGATTAAAATTAATTATATAATTAAAATTAATAATATAATTAAAATTAATTATTTAATTAAAATTAATTATTTAATTAAAATTAATTATTTAATTAAAATTAATTATTTAATTAAAATTAATTATTTAATTATAATTAATTATTTAAAAAATCAATTATTTAATTAAAATTACTTATTTAATTAAAATTACTTATTTAATTAAAATTACTTATTTAATTAAAATTAATTAATTAAAATTATTTCTAGTTACAATTTAGTTTAATTACAATTATTTTTAGATAAGTTATTTTAACACGCTGTTTTACTATTAATTTATTATTACTACATAGTAATTTATTTTTCGTTTTACAAAACTATTGATTGTATTATTTAATAGAAAATTAATGTTTTATTTTTTAAATAGAAAATTAGTGTTATAGGAACAAATCAATGGGGTTGTTTCACGTCAGATCTGACAACAGCTCCGCGGTTTTGTTTTCCTTTTTCGCGAATTACTTTTGTTTTGGTATTCGAACGTGAGTTTTCAATATATAAAAAAAATATTTTCCTTCTTATTTTTTTAAATGTCAACTTCTTGCTTTGCTGTTCGATGTTTTAATCATTTATTTAAGAAAACTTGCAAGAAGAAGTTTAAGAAAAGTTTCTTTTTCCGCATTCTGATCGTGAATTGAAACCGAAACAAACCAATGAAATCGTAGAACGGGGAGCGTGACATCATAAGAAACATTTCCATTAATTATTCAATATAATTATTGAAAAATTAATTGCTTGGATAGTTTAAATCTCGTGATTTGTTGTACAGAAATTGAATGATACTATTTGTAGAAACAAAAATTATAAATTTAATTGAACTTCATTTAAAAGTTAAAGCTCAATAATAAAATAATTAAATGATTTAATGTTTCAAACTTCAGCGGAATTATTTCCTATTTTTAATTTAATTTGAAAAGTCGTACAGGCGAAAATCTCCGAAGTGAAATAAAATAAGTAAAAGAAATTGCATTTATGACGTTATATAAAATAGCAGCCAATTTATGTAAAACATGTTTTAAATATTAAAATACGACTAAAATCTAAATATTTCTATGCTCATTTAAATCAAAAACTCTTTTTTAGCATACTTATTGCAGGTATAAAAACAGAACGCAGCCATTCCTGGAATTATATTTAGCATTCAAACAGTTCCGTGCAAACTATCATATCTCCATATACTTTTTTGTGGTTTTAAGAATGAAAAATAGATATTAAAAAAAAGCATTTCACATGAAAGCCTAACCATTCTAAAAGTATTTTTAAACTGAAAATATTACATCAAAATATTGCAAATCCTTATTTATTTACTACTTCCATACAGAACAGGTGGAGACCAAAAACAAGACAGATCATAAATAGAAAAAAAGGGAACATAAAAAAACGGGGAATCAAAATATTAAAATACAAAAAAAGCCAGTAAGGTCAATTATAAACAAGAAATAGATAAAAAAAAAAAAGGACAAGATATTAAACAAGCATCTTTTCTAAAACTCGGTAAAGACAATATATATATTATTTAACGTGCACTCCCTCTACACGGGGTATTATTCACCGGACATTTTTGGCTGCGCGGGCCGTTTATAGGTCGTCAGTTATTTGGCGATGCCTGGACCAGAAACTGAGACCTTGAAGGTTATTTATAGAAAAGTATCGTTATCTTAATACACAAGTCATAACTAAATTATCAATAACGTTAGGCTATTGTCAGTAAATGTTATAAATTATAACTTACTTAGTTACTTATTGATTGTAGAAACCAATATATCTTTATCTTTAGACATCCTCCTCCAATGAAACGTGATCGTATAACGTTTTTTTCCAGAAAAAAGCGGGAAAATCTCTTGCTTAAACTTATTTTAATAGCACAGTTACCTTAGCACGTTTCTTTGATTTCAGAGTAAAATCGTAGACAGACATAAAGACTCCACCCCACTACACTTTATTAACAAAGAAAGAAATCATTTCCTGAAAAATTGCGCAATATGGTGTGAGTTATTACCGATGAGAGTTGAGAGTACGAGCGTTATTGCAGATTTGTGAATACACCATATGAAAGCATCTCATAAAAAAACGACAAAAAAAGAAAAAGGATGGCGCCAGACATAATTATTCCAGAATCTTTTTTTTTTTTTGGATTTCATAGTAAATACGAAGTGGTACTTTCCATAGAGAAGTAAAACCGTGCGCTATCAGCCGCTATAGGGGTGATAGTGGGTTAAAGCGCGCGGTTTTACTATCTTTATGGTATTTCCTTATGGAATTTTTTCCACTTTGGCATTATTTTTATTGTTCACAAAATAATAAAATTTGAATATAATACGGGTTCTGGGGAGTTTTTGACCCTAAACCACTTTTAGCATATTTAACGTACACTTCCTCTACAAAGGATTGCCTTATTAAGTATAAGTATACTAACTATAACTAAGATTTCGGTTAACCGTTTTTATACCTTTTTGGTCAAAACATATATTATTTTTGGGCAATGTTTCAAACTTCAACGATGTTACTTATATCTATAACTACATTTAAGACGTCGTGAAGACGAATCGCCGATGTGGAATAATTAAAAAAAATTATGTTTTTATGTCGTTATATAACAATATCAATAAAATGATATAAAACATGTTTTAAATGCAAAAAAGCAATTGAAATGCAATGAAAACAGAACTTAACAGCCATCCTTAGATTTATATTAAGCATTCACACAAAAACAGTAAAAAGAGAGAACAAAAGTGCCTTTCCCTACAACATTCATATCTTCACTTACTTTACAGTAGAAATTACATAGAAAAGGCGCGAAATAAAAACCTTAAAAATAAAACGGTGAAATAGTACAGTAATCCAAAGATAACGCGTATTATTGGTTTAAAAATAGTATCTGAGGAGGGGGGGGGGGGCAGTTTCTGTATCTTAATCATTGCGTAGTACGGTGACCTTTACTGATTTTTTGAATGCACAATATTAGAGCAACTCATAAAGAACGACAAAGAATTAATAAATTAGGCAAGACATGTCACTTTATCAGGGCTGGCGCTTTTTTCACCCCCCCCCCCCCCCCCCCCTCACATTGGAAAGAGTTTCGTTAGAAATATTTTGTTTTACACAGATTTATACCTCCCGCCACCCATATTTGAAACACTTTAGGGATGGAAAACCGAAACCGGTTTTTTTTTTTTGCCCTCGGTTTCGACCAAAAAACCAGTTTTTCATAAGGCCAGTCTTAAGGTTCAGTGAAACCGAAAAGCCGGTTTTTGAAACATCGGTTTTTTTTCTGAAAAACTGCCATCCCTACAGTTTCTTATTTTGTTGGCGGCGAGCGAAATAGTGTTTCTGTATGGAATTTTTTCCATCACTTTCGATTTTTTTATTGTTAACAAAATAAAATTTGACTATAATATGGGTTCTGGGGGGGGTTCTGACCCTAGAAACCCCCCCCGTGGTTGCGCGCCTGCTAATTACCCTCATAGATGACAGTAGTAAAAGTGCATTCAAAATTAAAGAGTGGATGTTATTTTTAAATCGGGTTTACGGTTTAATTTACGTTTTTTTTTAAAATTTAATCCCAAGTACAAATCCTTCGAAAATCGAAATAGGAATGTAAAAAAATAATTTTAATAAAATGATTAAAAGCTTCAATTTTATTAAAATGAAGAAAAAACTTAAATTATTTTTCTTCATTTTATTAAAATTAAATTTTAATAAAATGAAGAAAAATATTTAATTTTAATAACCTAAAAGTTTAAAAAATAAATAAAAGTTTAATAAAATGAGACCTTATGAATATATATATTCTTCTTACAGTTCTTATTTTTCAATAAATAAAAATTTCATTTAATTTGAGTTGGTTAATTTTAACTTTTTCTTATTTCATCGCTTTTTTTTTAATTTAAATCTGGACACATTATTTTTTTGAAATGAAAAAAAATCTCAAGAAAAAATCTCGGGAAAATTCGGTGGGAATGTAAGAAATTAAAGAAATTTTTGTATCTTCTTTGTGAAAAATACGCTGGACTACTAAAATTTAAAATTATTTTTTTAAAATTTTTTTAAGGTTTTTAAATTTTTTAGTAAGTTATTAAATTTAAGACTTAACCTAGTTTAAAATTTTCGAATCTTAGTTTATATAGGCTTGAAGTCATATTTTGCAGTTCCATAATAAAAAAAAATACAATAGTTTACAAAAAATTCTTGATTATATTTGGATGCCTAAAAATTTACTGCGAATAAAAATGGACTATCAGAAACTACGTTAGAAAAATTATTTACAAGCAATTACATGAATGATTTTAAAGTGTTTCTTTTTAGTGTCATTTTCTCCCGATTGAGTGAGCTAAGTTTTGGGCAATTTGGCGATCGTTAAAAAGAGATATATTTGTAAATCTGGTAACAACCCCGCAAGTCTCTTTCACCCCCCCCCTCCCCACTAATTGCCTTGGTTCCAAGAAGCCCTGTCTTCCTATTTACCTTCAAGACACGAAGAATGCCCATATGAGTATCCCCTCCCCAATCCCCCAAAGCAACTGAAAAAGATAATCAAACTTGCTTGTTCATGCAGGGGTGCCTACAGGGGGGGGCAGCGACGCAGACTGCGTCATTGAAATTTTAGGGGGGGGTCGAAAAAAATTAGAAAATTTTCAATATCAATGGTTTATTTTGTCAAAGATGCCACTTTAACAAATACTTGTTCTTTATAATCATCTCCCCCCCCCAGACTTCATGGGGGGGGGCATAACCCTCCCCCCCCCCCCCCAACCTTCACGAATCAAAAATGGTAACCAAAATCCTTAATAAAAAACATTACAGAAAGAAGATCATAGATAATGGAATATCGCGTAGGCCTAACGAATCTTTCTGACATTTATTACTCATAAACAACCCATCACTTTCAAACACTTTCAACAAAACACTTTCGTATCTGCCTTCTGTCTGTATAACATATACAATTCCATTAAATGATGACTCCTGGATATTTCTTTTTGACCAATGGCATGCGAGCAATTTTCCCGCTTAGAAGTGTTGTTAACAGTTTTTTTTAATTGTGAGATAGTTGATTCCGAATCGGAGGGGGGAAGCATCATATATACTCCTTTATTAAATGCATCCATTTGATCTATTTTAAACTAAATGAAGTTAAAATGCACAATACTATAAATACTCCAAGAGCTTATTTTGAAGTATTATTTAAAAGATTCTGCCGGTAAGATTTTCAATTATATAATTTGAATATTTTAATCTTGCTAACCCCCTCTGAAAAAGCAAATTGGTAGAAATGTAAACTTGTTTTTACTGCTTGAGATTTCAATTAAAATTTTAACTGAAAATTTAATTTCTTAATTAAAGAATTCTGTAGTAGGTGGTTATAAACCTTGGTGGACTCCCCCATGCTTCAAATTTTGGAATTTAATAAAATTAATAAATTTTTAAAAATTTAAAAATTGTGTGTTGCTGGAAAAACAGTAATTTGACGGGTTGGTTGGTTGTTAGATATATATTTTCTGGCTTGTGTGCTTGGTCAGAAACCCTCTTATAAACCTTCTTGACGAGTTTATACGTCTGTATCCTTCAAGAAGGTTAGGCAAATAAAGAAAGGATACAAATACTGAGAAGTTAATTATGTTTGATATTACTGATAATTTTAGTTCCACATTTTACACTTTAAACACTTTTGGGAGCCAAAAATATTGATCAATATTAATAATGAAAAGCGTTGTTTTATATTTTTTAATGTGCACCTGGATCTCAAAAATTTTTACTTGGCTGGTTTTTGTATAAAGACGACTAAAGAATATTAAAGATAGAAAATTACACATCTTGGTTACAATACAGTAGAGTGGCCGGATTTTTTAAACAAATTTCCCTCTTCATCAGCAAGAATTTGATGTCAGCTTTCAAGAAATTAGATTTTAAAAATGTTACCCCACTCCTCCTTCCCTTCGTTAAGCACTAAAGATATTAATAATTTTTATTATCGATTTCTAGATATTTATTTGGTGAATACTGTAGAATTACATGTTGAGGTTTAAGCTGTCTTTAGACCTAGCCTCCTAAACCGCAAGGAAGGAACGGCCTTTTCCTAATTAGTGATCCTATCTTGTTGAATTTAATAGAAATTTTTTGCAATGATAACAATTGCAAAATTGCACTTTTTAATAATTAAACTCGCATTATAAGTAATTTAATGAATAAAACCCTTAATTTGATACATTAAGCACTTAATACACTAACCTAAGGAATCGCAACTAAAATCTTTAACAATATGCAAAATGATATTTCTATTTTAAGAGGCCCGGCGTCGAAGAAAGCAATGTGCTGACAATTATTTCTCATAAACATTTCTTAATGGCTGTTATAGTTGACATCATAAATATTCAGGGGCGCCGACTTATAGAAAATATTGGGGGGGCCCAAGCGGGGGTGTTGTCCCAGGAAATTTTCTAAATTTTCGATGAAACATAGTGAGTTTTTAAGCATTATTTTAGAGTCATATGCTGAACATTCATTAGAACCCCGAAAGCTCGACTCTGGATAACTTGACACTCCGGGAAACTCGAAAAGCCTGACAAATTTTTTGGCTTTGAAAAAGGAAACAAAACAAAAACAAGGACGTTATTTTCGTAAGAAGCTAATTAAATTTACAGTAATAATTATGCTTATGGACTATATCTGTACATCCTTCACTCCTGATGTAAACTTGACGTTTAGGAAACTCGACGCCCTTCAAGTCCCGAGTTTCCGGGGTTCCACTGTATTTTGCATCACATTAATAAGTGAAATAGCGAATTAAAGCTTATCTTGAATAAGACTCAGGGTTCATTAAACAAAAGCAATAAATCAAAGTTAATGCTAATGCAGTGTGCCCAATACTTTCAGTCAAAAAGTATGTAAATGGCAGGTTTTAATTGGGTCTTGCATCCTAAAAATATTTATTAATAATTATTTGAAAATAACTAATAAAGTAATGTAGTATACTTCCAAGCGCGCTTTTTGGTAACAAATTTATCCAATGCAAACTTATTCACATAACACACAAGAGAACGCACTCCGTCAGTTCAAAATACCAACTCAAAAACAAAACTCTTTTTGCTAATGTTACACCTACACTTTTGATAAAAAAAGACACCTACCGGTCACGTGACCGGTAGGTGCCAAACAAAAAGAGAAAAAATACAGAGTAGAAAAATGAATAAAAAATAAGATTACGTAATATTGATATTCTGACACACTGAATGAAACTATCCTAATTTTGTGATTTTACAATGCATAATATAACTGATATTTTCTTAAATTATTGGGGGGGCTCAGCCCCCCTAAACGAATTTTTGAGGGGGCTCGGGCCCCCTCAGGCCCTATGGAGTCGGCGCCTCTGTAAATATTCCGAATTTTGTATAACATTTCTTTGAATGAATGACCTTCGGTTAATATATCTGGTGTAGGATACATACTCACAACTCAGGCCCAAGCCATTTGACCTCCAAATTATACTCGAAGAGAAACTAGATGATTGCTTTAGTTAGAAACAGTAGGAATATACTTGTCATCTGGGATCAATTGTGTGAGTGATTAAATTTAGTTAAGTAGTTCAGTTCCAAGTTTTACGGTAAAAATTTTGTTTAATATTTAATTTTAATTATAGTAATTTAATAAATAGTAACTTTTTTAAGTGAAACTATATCTGTAAACATTATAAAATAATTCTAATTTGTTTAATGATGTCAATTGTGCTGCATTAGATAAAAAGCGAAGAGTGCATTTTTATGCATTAAGAGTTGAAAGGAAGGAATTGGAAGCTGTTTTTGATTGGATCACGTGTCCGGCTATTTTTATGGATTAAAAAAAAAGAATATAATTACATGAATTTTGAGCGGAACTTTTACCGATTACCTAGATTCCCGATAGCTTTTGCTGTAAAGATAATATATTTAAAAAAAAATTAAAAATAAGTTGTTTTTTTAGGGGGGGGGGGGGTATTCAAAAAATTCTAGGGGGGGGGGGGGGTGCGTCGTTGTCTCTGGGGGGGATCGGCACCTCTGGTTCATGGGCTCGCGCGCGAAGGATTAGGCGAGGGTCGTTTTCGTAAAAGAAATGTTTTTCTTTGTCCTTAAAAATATAGTAATCACAATTTATTCAGTAGTCTGCTTTCATAAAAGGATGTGATACCTAACAAATAAAATTCTACTGATTGAGAGAGATTTGAAAGAATTTGAAGTATATATATTTAACATCACAGTTCTCTCGCTTTATTCTGGTTGCGTTATCGACAGAAAAAGTTTCATTTTTATAGTGTTACTAATGAAGATATTTTAAATATTGCGAAACTGTCCGGTTTTTTTATATTTGTTATGCAAAAAGGTCTGCATTAACCATCACAAAAAGTACACGACATTTTGCAGTACAAATATAAACTAATGGACTTTGGGAAGGGGTGGCAGGGTTGTATAAAGTATAACGTATTTTAATTGTTCAGTACGTCTGTCTGCCGGTCAACCATAATTTCATAGAAAGAATCGCAAGTTAACATACAATTGGGTTACATCATATTTAGGCGAAAATATCAGACAAGTCTATAACCCAAATTTCATATGAAAGTAAAAAAAATTGAAGTAAAGGTAAAAATTTAAAAAGAATAATTGAATCTCCATTTAAGAGATTACAAGAAAAAAAATCATTTTTTTCTGTGTCCAGTGTTGCCACTTTGTCAAACGAACGAGAAACTTAATTTTAAAATGTAAATAATATATAAAAATCTATATTTATTCTTGTGCTATGAATCCAGTTTGAAAAAAAGCCATAGAGTGATATTGTGATAAGTTTCATTTTTTTTTTGTTTTTTTTTAGAAGGAGGTATGTTTTAATTGGCATTTTTAAAGTCTTGAGTGGCAACAGAAGTGCTGAATGAAAACATCTTTTTTTTCTTTCTTCGATTGGTGAATGAATGTCACATGCGAACAGAGCATCGATAGTAGGAAGGCAGGAATGAAATTTGTCACATAAAACAAGCTAATCTATATCGATAGCGAAAAATGAGTCCTAACTAAAAGGTTCCCGCATTAAACAGCCAGTCCTGTCAAAACTTTTGGAGGTACACATACTAAATTTTTGAATCTTATTCCTTTGGTACTGAAGGCACACATTTTTCGAAATTCGATCCGGAACGGGCCTTGAAACGCAATACGTGAGACGATTTTTTCTTAGGAATAGCATTGTATATTGTCGTACACTTAAGATTAACAGCAATTTTATCTTCCACATTACGTTTATAACGTTAAAAAGCGAAAGGTTGTTATAATCGTTCAGTCCTTCCGACAGTCTGCCCGTCACCCACTTTACAGAACGAACCGCAAGTCTCACAAACAAGTGGGTACGCCATTTTGAAGCAAAAAATCACTTTAGGCTACATTTCAAATTTCATTAGGAAAATTTGAATTAGAAGTTTATTTAAAATTTAAATAACTAAGAATTTAATCTACTTTGAAATAACATGCAAATTCCATATTTATTCCATATTTTCACTGTTGTCAATTGGGGCCCGGATGGCCGAGTGGTAAGCATCGCAGACCAGCAGTCTGCGTGCTGTAACGGGCGCGGGTTCGATTCCCGCCTTCGCCCTGGGTGTATTTCCTATCTTTGTGACAGTAAAAAATCTTTCTGTGTCTGTCTTACTTGACGAAGACTTATAAGCGGCTCACTGAGCAAGCACACAAGTCGGAATATATATGTAAAATACCCTACCCTACCCTACCCTACCCCTGTTGTCAATTACATCAAACGTACAAGAAACTTTGTTTAAAATAAAAGTAAAACTCTTAAAAAAATCTATTTATTTTTTTAATATAATTAAATTTGGATTGTTGTAATAGCACAATAAATGTATTTTGGTGGTTCATTATATATGCATGAAGAAGGATGCATAAAATTTTTTAAATTTGCATTAAAAAAAATGAAGATTCGCTTTTATTTTTAAAGCAACCTTTTCTAGAGAAAATTAATGTAAATCTCAAATTGTGGCGACTGAAAGAAATTTATTAAATATTACATCATTATTCTTTGATCTTCAAAAAAATTAGCAAACGATAAAGATTAATTATCAAATCTGCAAAAGAAGATTAAAGAAAATTATTAATTTTGGCTTATAAACGTTTGAATTAGAACTAGCTAAAGGTCCTGTTCGGCGAATTTCTCTCTGAGGCGTTGTTAGTGTGTTACCTGATGAGCGTAAATGATGTGTGGAAGCGGTGTAAGTGACAGATTCTGTAACAAACCAACTAGTTTTTGATTACGAAGGAACTTCACGCGAGCGTAAATTCAGTAGAAGTACAAATAAGCACGTAAGTTTCATACATGAGATTTCAATATGAACTGTATCATTAGATTTTTTTAATATATGAAATATTTATTACGTTTTTAATGCTGTCAAATTTAGCCAACTTTCCAGGTACTTAAATACTTACTAAAATTCCTTATCTTGAAAAAACTAGGTTCGCAACAGTAAGTGACATCAACAACCGTTTCTACATTAAATTTATATACATTGGAATCAATTTCACTAAACACAGCATCCCAGCTATAATATCAACTTCTTAAAGCCGAATCAATCATTTTCATTAATTTTCTTTCGCCAATAAAATAAATATTACTTATCGTCCCTAGACTTATTTGCAGTTATACATAAATATTTAATTATTAGTAGAACAAAAACCATAAAACTACTCCAAAATGCACTTAAAATAGGAAATGTAAATTGACAAGTAGGTTTGTAACTTAACCCGCGTCCACACAACAGTTGTGTTTAACAGGTAAAAAGGTGCCAAACACAGCATTAATTCTATATTAAACATTTACCCTCTAATTTCGGATAGTTTAATTTATTTTGTTTCGAAAATTAAATAATTATTACTTAATCGGTTGCAAAAATTTATATCTCAAAGAATAAATATGTAATATGTCTCGCTTTTAAATAGAACGAAAGCATTTCATACCAACATACAAAGAATCTCGAAGTGAAATATATTTGACGTCATTTCAAACTGATCGATGCCAAAAAAAAATAATTTTATGTTAATTTATTGTCTAAAAGAATTAAAGTTTCCCGAGCGATTGTTGCGATGGCAATGGTGGTTTAATTCTAATAAAAATAGCTTCCCATGCTTTTTAAACGAGCATTACATTTTGAAGATTTTTAAATGATTGAAGTACTTAGAATTCGAATTCTTTTCTGAATTTTTCAATGTATTCTCATTTTGATGAGCTGAATATTTTGACGTATCTCACTTGTAAATAGCCTTTGTTGTTTGCAACAGTGATTTAAATGACTCGAAATCGAATTGCAATGCTAATTTAATGGGAAATTCGTCGGCAAATAGAAGATTTATGTCCATCCGATCGCACAGACAGGCGGGCAAAAAGTATGAAAGTTGGTTGTCTGAGGTTATACCTTTCTAATAAAAAAATAATTTTTAAGATCGGATTGATGGAACCGATTTTAGAGGGAGTACGGACGGACATCGACAGCTTGTCAATACCTACTTTTTTAAAAAAATTCTTCTAATTAAAAAAAAAAAAAAGAAAAGTTGGCTAAAAAAATAATGCTGATATTAGCAGGGGTTTGCTGAATTAGTACAACTGACTGGTATAACTAACTGAAAATAATTAAATGTTTAAATTTAAACTGAATGTGTTTTGCGATTTTGTTTCCAAGGTTTTAATATCGTGTGTGTAGAAGTGCATGGTTCTTGGTGACAACAACTGTTTTCCAAACCTACTTATTTGTTTTTTAAATGTCCGATATTAATCAAAATTATTGACAATATCGGATGCTCTGCTCCCTATAGTCTTCTACACCATATTTCTTTGCATACGCTGATCTATTTTGACTGGAAACAGTTCTACATTATTCAAAATAATATTACAAAAATCTATCAACGTAGTTTACTTCATTAACCATGTCACACCACCAATCACCAAAAATACTAATGAAATCAAATAATGAAAGCCTTAATGATCTAAGTCACATGAAACTAGCTAAGTTTTTTTTTTTTTTTTTTATTTCTACGTTTATAGCAGTGGTCGGCAACTTTTTTATTAAAATGGTCAATAAGTGTTCCTACATGCATTTCAGAATCGTTACTTGACCAGGGATCTTAATAAAGAGCTGTAATTAGCTGTATAAAAGCTTCTAAAGGAGGCTACAAATGGACAGACGAAAATGATTAAATTAACAAATATAAGAAATTTTCTTGACGTTCCGGGCCGCATCAGTTTTAACGATTTTATCTGTTGTTAAACGTTATTCTTTTTCCATAATTGAAGAAAAACAGTAAAAAAGTTGTTCTAAAGATACAAATTGGAAAGAAACAAACATAAGTTTCAGTTTAAGGTTTTCAATAGAAAAAAATAGCGAAGTGTACCTTTTATAAAAAAAAAGAAGAAAAAAAGGAAACATCGATTGCACTACAAATATTTCGAGAATAATATCTTCAATTGATAACTATACATTAGTTGGTTATTCGTAAGATGTTGAAAAGCATTAACAAAATATGTAAAACATTGTTTGAAGAATAAACACTTCTCTCCTTATTGAAATTAGCTCAAAAAATTTCGCAAATCATGATTCATAACTCCTTTCAAACTATTTTATTAATCTTTCATTGCGATAACTGTTTATTTGGATGATTTAACTACAGTTAAGTTTGTGTTATTACATATAATTATCTATCAAAATAAATACAAGGGAAATGGTTTTTTGAAAATAAAAGTGCTGGTTTTTAACGTTTTTTATTTGAAGAGCGCAAAATCTTAAAAGGTATGTTGTCCATATAGAATTTTCAATACTAAAGGACTACAAAATAAGCTGATATAGGACTTTTAACATAAAAAATTCAACCATTGGTAGATTTATAAGAATATAATTTCCTTAATGTAATTATATGGGAAGTTTATGCAATAAAATCTTTCATATTTTGGTTTACTATAGGGTAGAAGAACATTTTTTATTTGGCTGAAAAGTGCATTAATAATAGTATTAACTTGTTACCGAAAATAAAAACACTCACATCATACACATTACACAGACCCCCTTCCCCTTGTCTTACTAGCAGCATTTCTAGGAATTGCTTGAGGGTCCAGATGGTCCCGCTGTCCAGACGCATCACGGGAGGTCGAGATAATGATTAGAACATTATCTGGTCGTCCAGATTTGCTACGTTGGGTCTTTACGCGACAGAATATTTGAACATAATTTTATTTCTAAAGTTATATAGACGACTACTTTTTTGGTTTTAAAAATTTAATGATCCCCATGTTAATTTAAAAGACAATTTTTTTGCCAGTCGGTATCATTATTGCTCTTATTCATGTAACAATATTTATAAAACTGCAATTACTATTCTCCCAACTTTTACAATGTTCATATGTCTTAAAAAAGCACCGTGTCGTAAAATCAAGTTACTTGGTTATGTTTTATGAAAAGGATAGGGATACAGTATAAGTTTTAATTTGTTTATAGGATGTTTGAGGCTTGACACTCTTTAAGACATTCTTTTCATTCTTTCTTTTATGATTTCTAACTAGTGAACTCAGCGCTATCACACTCACAAAAAGTTTATTCAACTCAACAGTTATTAATTTATTCAACTTTACATTTTGAACTAGTTGTATAATATTTATGCATTTAATAAATTATGGAAATGTAATAAGGAAAACAATACTAGTATTACTACTTATAATACCATGCCGGAAATTGGGCCCGAGTTGAAGGCAAATATTGATCTAATTTGGAAGATTTCACTACTTGGCAACCTAACGTAAAAACACTAATAATCAAATTAAGATAAGTAGCGATATTATACCTGTTTGCAGGCGCAAGAGTCATTGGGTCAGCTGTCCCCCATTGTCGTTATTTCTTTGCCATCTTTGGGTTGAATTTTTAGAAATACCATAAAGATAATTAAAAGCAGTGGTAGTAGTGTGAGTAGACGCGGGGTGACGCGCCACCCATATTTCAAGAAAATGTCTCTGCCCCATTTCTAATATCTCTCAAATCCAACTTTCATTGTTTTTGTTTGGCCGTCCCATGCCTCATATTTTTAAATAAAAAGTTGTAGCTCTTTATGCTACAGCAATAAAGCAACATTTCTATAGACCTTTTTATAACAAGACTTTTATTATATTTTGTTGGCAACAGTATTTACTATTTCCAAGTTTCGAAATTTCACTTGCCCGGCATTTCACTTCGATAGTTCAATTTGTTCATGGTTTTACAGGTAGAACCTCGATTATCCGATCTAATGAGAACCCGAGGCAATTCGGATAATTGAAAAATACGGATAAAGAATTTTCATTAAGTAGTAAAACTGTAAACATTGAGTTTTAGTATTAAGGTATTTGAGAATTCCTAGCGAAAAGAAAGTGCTAAAACATAGCCTACTTTTCTTTTTGTTACTCGGAAGAATTAAAAAGTTCTTTAAGTTTAAGGAACTAAACTTTCTTGAAAGTTTTTTTTTTTAAATTTCTTAGAATCTTCTTTTCTAAGAACTTCTTAAAAAAATTTTTAAGCTTAAAATAAGAACAGAGTTTTGGGAAAACTGCTTATTTCGGATTTTATAATAGATATTAGAATCAAGAATTTGATATTGACATGTTGACGATGTCCGTCCTTCTCCTCTTCCAAAATCTGTTCCATGTCAGTAAGATCTTAAAAATAACAATTCTTTTTTTTTTTTTTGTTAGAAAGATATGACCTCAGAGGCTCGCCCTTCATACGTTTTTGTCCGTCTGTCTGTACGTTTAGACGGACATCTGCTTACTGTTTGTCGCCAAATTATCCATTGAATTTAATTTCAAGTCATTTAAATTGCTGTTGCCAAAACAAAAATGGTACGAGAAACTTTATTTAGTGAAAAATAAGATTATTTTTAAAGATAAATTTATTATGGTCATATATCAGTTTGGAATAGCGTCTCAAATGTGATAATTTGATTATTCATTATTTGTTTTCCAAGAAAGCGTTATTATATTCACGTTATATTTTAGTTCTTTTAAAGTTTCTTGTTTAAGGTGGCCGATCACCTTTGACAGTAATTTTGTGACAAATCTATTCCAACCATGAAATTGAGGGATTTTATTATTAGTTATGAATATAAAAAAAGTTAAGAAAAAATCTTAATTTTTTTTCAGTATTTGTGGAAATTTATAGTAAAATATGCTTCAAAATCATGCTTACGCAAAACATGATATCTTTACAAATTCTTTGTTTTTTTCCATCGTTTAAATTAAAATATGCTTAACCAACATTAATATAGGTCATGAACTAAAGTCATTAAGATATCAGTTCCCAATTTTTTTTATAGGCAAAAGTTTGTAGCATTACATCAAAGACACATAGAAACAAGAGAGTAAAAATCATATAATAGTTTTAAAATATTCCATTCTTAATAGTTTTACACGATTCTAGTTCAAAACCTCCTTCATACTGTTACAAAACTACTGTAAAAATTTGGAAGCAATTGATAATAAAGAACTTCAGTTTTTATGTTTTGCGTAATGCGTTTTAAAAAAACGCAAGTGCTATAACTTTGGCTTTATTAAAAACTAGATATTAAAATGAAATAGATTTAGAAAGCTGAACGTTTATTTTATATTAAAAGGCGAAAAACAAATGTTTTATCTATAGTCGATTTTTGCTGAAAAAAGGTGATTGAATACCTTAATTTTAATTATATTTTTTAAATTAAATCTGAACGGAGTTCTGGAGAAAATGCTTATTTTTTTATAGTAGATATCATCTATAGAGTCTCACGATTTTAGAAGATTTCAGGACTTTTCCGAAAATTTGGGATGGGCAGAAGTTCGCTTTTACTTTTTTGAGTAGCCAAAGTTTTCTATTTTAAAATTCCAGCAGTATCCAAATTTCATTAAACGCCTTGATTATACTATTTCAGAATTTCTGGAGATTGATAATTATTTAATAACGGTGGTTTGCTAATTTCAATCTGGACTGAGATTATTCTCTTTAGAATTGCCGTAGATTTCTGAGACTGGTGAAAATTACCTTGTTGGAGAAATGTATTGATATTGACTCAGATACGTTCGGATTAGGGAGAGTTTGAATAAAATAGAGACGGATAATCGATGTTCTACTGTATTAAGTACTACTAGTAAGTAATAACATACAGTAAAGAGGTATTAAATATGCTTTAGGTATCAATCTACTATTTTTTTAACTAAATTAGTTGGTCTGAAGAGAATTATATCAATAGAAAAATTATACTTTATACAATATATGTACTTTACTAAAATTTAGTGTATCCTATTGCTCTTAAATTCATAACCATTACTGACCCATTGATTGTACATTTTTTAAATTTTCATTTATTAAAGCATTGCATGTCTTAAGAAATGTATTGAAAGGTTGAAAAAAAAACCCACAGTAGTACACAATTTAAATTTATCTAGTTTTATTAGAAGTTGCAAAAAAAAGAACACTATATCTTGTAAAATAATACTGTAAATAGTACTTTGTTTTATTTTTATCTGTTACTTCCTAATTTAAAAAACTTATGCAGAATACAGATAAGAGAAATTAGTGTGCAAAAAAACACAATAAAAAAACATTTACATCTTTCTCACGTTCCTTCCTCACCCCTGACCCTCCCTTCGATTTTCCTGTTCAAACTTCGCACTGGTAAAAGGGGGAAAGTTTCGACCCTTCCTCCCCCGATGCCCGCGTCAGCACACAGACAACAACCTTATCTTTATCAGTCAGCCATTGTGCATCAGTACAGTACAGGGCTGCCAAAACAGCTGGTTTCTTTTTTTCAGGTATTGGCGCGATTGAGAAATGCAATAGTTTTTATATTATAAGGAGCTTTAGTGCTGCCATCTATATGAAAAACAGTAAAGTATTTTTCAACTATTAGTAATTAATATATTTATATTTATTGGTTCTCGTATAAAATACGTTTTTAAGCGTAAAATTGAAAATACAGATACTTGGCAGATGTAGATTTTTTAAAAATCAATTTTACTTCTTTTAAAGATCATTACTCAATTTTACACAGTTATTTTAATTATTTTTTTATTGCGGATATCAAAAATAGAATTTACAATCTTTAAAAATTGGTTGTAGTAGACGTCTAATAGATATGCATACGTAATTATAGTATGGCGTCTATTACTAATTAATGTCTAAAATTTCGATGTCAAATGGACTTTCATTAGATGTTTCTCGGACTACTCATGGAGTTTGTGGACCTCTAATGGACGTTCACCATATCACGAATTCATCCAGAAAGTCTAAAACACGTCCGTGATGTCTAGAATGTCGCTGTCAAATAGATTCCTAATGGATATCACTCGGCGGAAACTACGGATATCTATAAGACGTCTATGGATGGTAAACTCAAATTCTAATGGATATCGTGGATTTTCCGAATAACGTCTTATAGATGTCTACTGGATAATGAATGGCTATGTGGGATATGAAAAATCTAACACAACGACTGAATATCTCTGAACTCCTTGACTTAGATATATAATAATAATCACATTTTAGTTAGTTGAAAAATATAACGACGTGCATATCCATTAGATATCCAGAATATCGATGTCCAATTAATAGGAGATGATGCACGAATATTAGATGTCCCAAATATCTAAGTCTAAATTAGTTTACACGTAGATAGCTAATAGATATCCCAAAAATAGATTTTGTAGACAGATATGTAATAGATGTCCAATCGAAATCTCGAACGTCCAATGGATGTTGTAGATTACTAATAGATATCCAGTAGACAATGGTGGCTGTATCGAAGTTCGCCTTTCTATGGTAATAAACTGCTTTTTATTCGGACAGCAGATGTGATCATCGCCAGGTGCCATTGCTAAATTCGAACTTCGATACTCTAGGATTTTTTTTTTAAATATGTGAAGTAGAAACGGAAAAAAGTTAAAATATATAGAAACGAGGTTATGTTGTTGGAAAGTATTTGGATTATTATCAATATTTATTAAGGTAAGTTTAAGTCATTTCATTTTGTGTCAAAATAAAAAAGGTTTATTTTCTTCATTCAACTAATATGGTATAAAATAATTATTAGTTAACAATTAATAAAATTTTTTTTTATTTAGATTCTGCATATTTATTAAAAGTGAAAAGTATTATTTTGACGATGCATAATTTGTGTCTTTAAATTATGGTTTTATAATTAAAAAATATTTCACACTGAAAGATAAAATTTTATGTGCACTGAATGCATTATATTTCCATTTTTTTTTCTTTAAAGGTACTTTTAATGCAAAAAATATTTAATAAAATACCGTAATTAATAAGTTTTTTTTCTTAATATAATATTTAACGGCCTTGTTTTTTAGGTAGATGCTTTTGGGTTCGACTCGAAGATAAAACTAAAATTTATTTAATATAGTATATTAGTTTTGTGCCATGGACTATGTTGATTCCAAGCTTCAGGAATAAGGATTTGGATCTCTAATAGAAATAATTAAAAACAAGATTAAATGTAAAGCTATAATATTAGGGGTATACCTATGAAATGACCCTTTTTTTAAGAAAACTTACCGGTGAATTTTGCATCACTGGATGAGGGTAATAAATCGAAGTATGTACCATTAAAATCAGTAACTTTTGCTTATCTTTTTGGTAAATTATGGATTCCTTCGGGACAGAACTTTGCGTCCTGGGAGGTAAAAAACGAATATCCTTATTTTTCAACTTCATCAAAAGTAGCGAAGTGCTGCTCAGCCAGACCATGTTCCATGGATCTGAGCAAGTGATAGTCTGAAAGACTAATATCTGGAGATTATAGCGGGGGCAATAAAACATCCCATGTCAAGTTTTTTAAGGTGTTTTTAACGTTATTTGTGGTGTGAGGCCGCGCATTGCAATGGAGCAAAATAACTGTTCCGTGTCTGCGAGCCCATTCTGGCCGTTTTTTGATAAATTCCCGGTTTACATCGGTTAATTGTTGTTGATATTGATCAGAAGTAACTATTTAACCAGGTTTAAGCAGCTCATACTTAAGAAGGCCTTTTTGATCCTACCAAACACAGAGCATTGTCTCTTTCAGAGCGATTTTCTCTTTAGAGTCAATGTTGAGGGTTGTCCTGGAATCAACCAACATTTTTTTCGTTCAGGATTGTCAAAATATATCCATTTTTTATCACCTGTGGCAATTCAATGCAGGAAACACTTTCTTTGATGTCGATTCAAAAGTTGTTCGCAAGTGACTTTTTTGTTCTCCATCTGTAACTCTGTTAAAGCATGTGGTACCCATTTTCCTTCCTTGCAAATTATTCCCAATGCAAGAAAACGTTCACTAGTATATTTCTGAGTTACATTTAACATTTCTGAAATATGAACCCACGTCATTTTTAAATTTTTATCCAAAATTGTTTGCAATTCTTCATCTTCAAATTTTTTTGCTAGTTTTCAATTATCTTTGTCTATCACATCAAAATCAGCTTTTTTAAATCAAATAAACCATCATTTTCAAAATGATTCAGATGGATAATTGTTTCCATAAGCTTTTTGAAGCATTTGAAAAGCTTTAGCAGCAATTTTTTTGAAAATAAAGTAATGGAATAAAATTTCCCGCAAATGACCCTTTGTTGGCATGAAACATGTCATCTTTAAAGCCTAGAATGACTATGAAAAAAAACACAGCAGTAACTAATGCCCCAGGCAGATAAAAGGTTAAAAGTAGTCTGACAAAATGCTAGTAGGACGATTCCACTCTTTTATTAACCCGGGTGCAGTGCCATCTGTTCATAAAAGGTCATTTCATAGGTATACCCCTAATATTCAAAATAAGCCTAACTTTTTAAAAAGAATTATTTTTTTAAAAAAAGTTCTTTCTGTAATTTTTGTTTGAGAAAATTATCCACCTGAAATTTTGTGTACTATTTTATTGTTTAAATGCATAACTTCTAAAAAACTGTCTCATCCCTCCCTCCCCCCCCCCCCGTCCCCAAATACTAAAATTTTAATTTCAGTAAATTTGATGTGTTAGTATTCCACTTAAACTCGCCTTTATTGGCCCAATTAAGTTATGAAAAGTATACTAAATGCTTCCTATTTTTTTAGAAGACAAAACTTCTGTAATGATACGACTGAAGTACTGATGATTGAAGCAGCAGTTTGTGAAGTACAACACAAAATGCCAGCCTGCCCAGCAGTTCCCAGACCACCGGCCCGTCATCATATAATCAATATGTATGTAAAAAAATTCGAAACTTGTGTTTATTTTGATAAAATAAATATACAGATTTAAATAAAGTGAAATGTTATTTTGTTGTAAAAATAAATGAACAATTTAAAAGTGGATTTTCTAGATTTGGAATGTAATAAACTGATTGTATAACTTATATTCAAAGCAAATTTTGGTTCCGAAATGCATTGAGAATCTTTTTAATATTTTATAAACATTATATATTATAGTTTTACATGCAAATAGTCAATTTTGTATCAAAATGCCTTCAATATTTCAGAAGCTGTACATAGATGGATTCGTGTCCGTAAAAAAGACAAATGTGGAATATAATTATAGCTTTTTTTGTATTTGGGTGAAAAATACCAATAACAAAATGATGTAGTAAAATCCTATAAAACATCCTAAAAACTTTTTAGAAAAATGCATCTCCTCAAATATGATGAAACTAGACCGAATACGATGTAACTCTAGTTAAACTCATAGTTTCCTTGCACAGAAGCCACGACCATGGGAGGAGCTATAAAACGCACGGAACAATTAGATGAAGACAAAATAACACGACTGAAATTTTCTCTTCATCTGATTGCCCCGCGCGTTTTATAGCTCCGCCCATGGTCGTGGCTTCTGTGCAAGGAAACTATAAGTTTAACTATAGAGCTGCCCGAACAAGAAATATATATATGCTCAAAAACGACGATGCAAAACTCTCAAATGAACAATAATAATCCTCAATTTAACGAAACCGGAACTATCAAAACAGCATCACATACTCAAAAATAACGATACCAAACTCTCAAATCAAGTATAACAATCCTCAATTTAACGTAACCAGAACTATAAAAAAAAAATCACATGCTCAAAAATGACGATGCCAAACTCTCAAATTAAGAATAACAATCCTCAATTTAAGGAAACTAGCTCTCAAAACAACTAAATTCACATGCTCAAAAATGACGAAATATTTCTTTAGATTAGACGACATTCAAATCCTCAAAAAAATGACGATTCAAATGTCCTCACTTTGAGGAAAGGAAAACTCGGAGCATTTGCCAGGAAACTGAATCCTCAAAATTAAGGAAAATTTCGTCGTTTTTGAGCATTCATTTTTAAGAGTGTAATACCCCGTGTAAGGGAGATATCTTTTAAAGTCCTAACGCTGCGTACGATGTCGCCCTTAACGGTTGCGTTGGGTGTCTATTCAGGTGTCGGCTCGTCACCTGACTGTGGTTCTAAAATACGACGCCCGCCGGCAATAGCCCTCGTGTATCTCTAGTGCGACGATAATTCAAACATAACCTAACACTGATCAGGGAAGCAAACGAGCCTGTTCAATTACGAAACGCGGAGGAATAAACGGCACTGCAGCAGAAACGAACGGGGCAGAAAACCTAGACACTTCCCTATTTAGTTCATCTTTGCTGGTTCTTAGTTAGTGATCCACATGGTTATTTCATAAAAAAGTTGGAATTTAAAGATAAAGAAAGTTAATTTTTCTTTCGAAATAACAATATTAAAATACATTTAGGATCCCAAGTCAATATCATAGAGGGGTCTCATGCAAGCATTGTATATAAGTGTATGGAAAATAGTCCTTTTCTGCTCTGTTCGCTCAAAATTGTGCGAGTGGGTTTTCGGCTCGCTGACACTTCACTCCAGTTTCCCTTCTAGCTCGATGTACTCAATACTAATGGGGGACATTCACGGCCATACCACCTGAGCTTCAATTCTAAATCGCTGCACGAATACAAAGTGTTCGACAGGTTAGAGCAATAGGATAACATTAGCACGTGGTTCGAGAACTGTGTAGGATAACATTACCACGTGTTTCGAGAGCTGTAGGATAACAAACCGCGTGACGTCACATGAAATTCTCCATTTAAGCTTGTGTACTCAATGAATGTTTAAATCGAAGTGGGCAAAGCTCCTTCTACACCAAGTTAGGACACACCATACATTCGATCGGAGCCAAGGTTTTTCCCGCTAGAGGCGCTGCTATACGCTGAAGGCCGAAAATGACGAAAAAGCGTTATGTTCCGGGCTGCAAATTTGGATATAAAACTTAAATTAACTGTCGATTTTCCTTGTTTAAAGCACCTAATAATGAAGAGGATCTTAAATTGCGGCATAATAATGTCCCTAGGAAGGATCGTCTGCTGAAAAGTACCGAAATGGGGATTTTTTTAAGGGGAAGTCAAACATCTCTCTTCCCTTTTCACTTCCCTTGTTAAGTCTATGGGACAGTTTTTAATGCTCGCTGACTTTTTCCCGCTAGAGGCGCTACGATACGCTGAAGGCCGAAAATGCACCGAACCGGTTGAGCCACTCTCTCCCATAGACATCCCGCGTTATGTCCCAACTTGGTGTAGAAGGAGCTTTGAAGTGGGCCAAAACTTATCCTTCTGCTCTTACATGCTTGTATCTTACTGGTTTGGAATGTTGTGTCACTTCGTAGCTTTTATATAAAAAAAGATTGATAAATAATAACTATAGCGTGTGGTACAATTGCTAAAGATTAGTTTTGTGTATTTCAAATTCCCTCAAGTTTACTAAAATTATGGAGCAGTTGTATGAGCTTGTTTCAAAACTTCGTCAAAGAAAATAAAACCAATGAAATCACAGTTCAGAAAACATAAAGTTATAAAAGAGCCAATGAGCCTGTTTCAAAATTTTGTCAAAGAAAACAAAATAACCAACATTGAAATCTCACGATGGAGAGCGGGACTTCACAAGAAATATTCTCTTTGTGATGCTAATTTCAGACCAACCAACTAAGCTACTTACTTAACTGCAACTGTTTGCGTTGGTTTCCGTTTCAAATCACATGAAAACAATGATAAATTGGTCGTTTAAAAAGAAAAAAGTGACGCACTGACTTATCACCCGCCAGGAAGCGGAAGTTGGCCTCTTCAACGCATGCGCATCAGCCTTCAATACTCGGCACCGAAGTTGGCAACTTCAAAATACTTGGCGATGGCATTTATTTTTCACAAGACGCCAACTGCCCGCCACGCCATTCAATCAAAACTCTAGGACTGCATGGTAAATATATGTATTATACTTTTTTTTTTTACAATTTATATAATAATTTTATCTAATTATTTTAATTTAGCACAAAGGCTATCGCAGTTTCTAATTAATTTTAGTAGATGGCGACTTAAATTGATTTTTTCAAACTATTATTTTTCTGTAACACGTTGTAATTTTTTTTTGTTTATTGTACAAAATCTGTATAATGATTTTATCTAATTATTTCAATTTAATTACCTATAATATTTAAAAATATGTACTAAATAGGCTAAACAATTTTAATAATATATTCATAGCGACTATAATTGTTTTTACTTTTTTTTGGTTACTTTTCACGTTATATAATTTATTTGTTAATGTACAATATATAATGTTATAATTTAATTGAATTATTTAAATTTATCACACAAGTTATTGCATTCATTCGCTTAAAAAGTTTTAGTGTGTCCAAAGTGATTTTAATTCGCTTTTTCCTTGTTTTGTTCATGTTGCATAAATTCGTTGTTTATTGTTCTAAAATCTGAATGATAATGTGATATAATTATGTCGATTTAATATTTTAAAGAACTATTGCAAATGCTTAATAATTTTAGCATGCATTTTCAAAGCGATCTTTCTTTGTTCTCTTTTTTTTTTCTTTGTTGTATAAATTTTGGTACCATGATTTATAGAATAATTTTATTTAAATACTGTAGCTAAACTGTGCTACTTTCGTAAGTAATTTGTGGAAGTTAGTGTTTAACCCTTTGCACTCCATTGTCGCGGCTTGTGCAACATTTCAATGATATGAAAAAAATCTGTTGTCGCCACTTCTGCGGCACTCTTGTTTATCTCAATATAGCTCTGGAATTACTGGTTCTTACTATTGCTTATTATTTGGAGTGCAAAGGATTAAATAGCTTTTATAGTGTCCATGTAAGGCCATTTCCATATGGGGCCAAAAGCGTTGATGATGAGAGTCGCCAGGTCCTGGACCTGGTGACTGTAAAGTATATCTTGTGGCAGTATGTCTTGTGGAGGTGCGCCAAGCCCAAAACGAGAGGCAGCAATAGCTTGGCCGACAAGCAAATGATATGGCATATGTTGGATTACTGGGCAGTTTCTGCATAATTTGTAGGATCTTGAAGTGTTAGGATCTGGAAATATTTTATGCCCTTTAAATTGCCTTATCAAAGTCTTGCTATTCTATAACAGCTGATAGGATTCTAGGACAATTTAGATCAGGAATGAACGGCTTTTTATAACACACTGATAAAAAATTCTAAGATTGGCAACTGTGTTTGCATTCTCAGAAGAAACAGTGAAAAAATTAGTTACTGTAAGTAAATACATTACCTGCAAGTGTAGTAATGAAGCTTGAATATATATTGTCAGCTCAAAACCTATTTGTTTCTATAAAGTAAACATAACCTAAAATTGTTGATTTTTAAAATATTTCAGAAGTGATCTATTTAGCGAGATTTCTCAATTTTAAAAGACATTTCAGCAGTTTTTTTACATATAAAACAGTGACAGTTTTTTGCATACAAAAGAAATCTTTTTTCTTATTATTTAAATGATTTGCATTTTTTTTAACTAAGTTTCTTTTTAACTAATAGGCTATGGGTAGCTGCCTCAAAATGAAATGTTTGCATTGTGGATTTTAACACTAATGAAAAATCTCTCTGAACTACAAAATCTTAGTTTATCAAAAAGTGCATTTTCTGTTTAAAATGCTCAGTTAATTTTACTATAGTATACAATATACCTTTTTTTTTATTTTACCTTTATAAACAAAATTGTATTCTTGATCGAAAATACAATACACTGATTTGAAATTCACTCTAAGCACTGAATCTCAAATTATGTACAATTTGCTGACTTTAGAGGACCTTTAATCAAACTTGAATATCTATATTTTAGAAATTTTTGTTTATGGAATGGCTATAATTATCCACATCTGCATATAAAGCCTTCAGCAGCAAGTGATGCTATGCATTTAAACCTCCTTTAATGTTTTTTTTTTTTTTTTTGTCTTTTCAGATTTCCTTGTATTCTTTCAAAGAGCCGGTGTACTAAACTTTTGTTCAAGCCATTTTCTGTAAAAGCCAATGTTCACCTAGTAATGTCTCTTAATTGTCTGTAAATCTGTCTTATAGATATAATAATTCCATCAATTGCAATGTGCTTTTAGTCATAAATACGTCTTCAGAGTTGATTTCTGATTTTAAATTTAATTACAAAATATGGCCAGTAAATCGCAAATTTGCCTTAACAAATTTTAACTTTTGTACATTAATGCAATGTGTCTAAATTTTCGAGATATTTGATGGCAGCAGGGCTAGAAAAATCTCAAAATTTTTACATGTCCTGTCGGGCATGTTAGTCTTGGAAATACATGCCCGAATAACAGTTTTACATGCCCAAGCGCAGGCCGAGCGAAAGGAGGAGGGGGGAAAAAAGATGTACCCAGACATGAATTTGGCAAAAATGACAAAAGCTTAAACTAAAATGTGTAATTGGACGCACATTTTTTTTAAGCAGTATACTAAATTCACGAAATAAACTTACATTATGTAAGTTGGAAAGCCTAATTCTCTTACTTTTCCAGGTTGTCTCAGAGAATTTACAGAAAATTCCAGGTTTTATCAATGTTAATTAAAAATATATCGAACTTTTATACCTTAAGAAAGCTTGCCAAAGTAACAAGGACTTTGAAAATTGTAGAAAGTGGTGAAATTTCCCGACTTCCACCAGAATTTTATTGATGAAGAATTTCTATTTGATGCCATAATGACAACATTGTGAAGTAACTAATTTCGACTTAAGATTACAATTATAACTTTTCAAGAAGCAACGAATGGATATGTTGGGGATTTATTAAAACGCAAAATGTTTAGTTAAATTTATGGAAAGGTATTTTTGATGAAATGTTTACATGCCCAGTCGGGCATGTGAAGCGAAAAAATACATGCCCGATTGGAATTTTTACATGCCCCGGGCATGTCGGGCAATATAATTTTCGAGCCCTGGATGGCAGTATTATTACTTGTACTTGTTCTCTTTAAATTAACAGGAATTTGTCCTCGGTTTAAGTTTTGACAGTAATAGTATTTAAACAATGTATTTACATCATTATTATTTGTATTAAATCACTACTGCTACTTCATTAATATTGAGTTCAATATTGTTAAGTCTAGGAATTATTCAGTTAAAAGTTTTAAAATGTATAATTCTGCTTAGCCAGTTTCTATAAAATTGCAGCTGTTTTGTTCATATTATGTGTAATATATACAATAAATATTTGTTTGCATAATAAAGTGAAAATTTTAAAATGTTGTTTCTTATCTGTGTGAACAAAATAAAAAATGTTTTATTGTAAACTTCGATGAAAAATGAAGTCAAGCTAATATAAAATTTTATATTTGTCAGTTCATTACCATTAGGAAGAATGTATTTTATGCATTCAAATTTATTAATGGTTTTTTTTTTAAATCTTAACTTGATTTTAATAATATCTTACAAATGATTTAACTTAACTGTCAAATGGTAATAAATTGAAACAAAATTTCTCGATAATTTGAAAGAAATTGATTTCCATTGTAATTTTTGTGCTTTTTAATTAGCCAGATTCAGTGGTGCCTATAAGTACTGGTTGAGGGGGTTAAAAAAATAAAACATTTTTTCGTGCTAATTGATAGTAGATAGTCATCTTTGTAATCAGTGGATTAAGAGCTATCATACCCTGTTTTCTTAATACTTCATATGTTTTCTTCCTGAATTATCGCAGAAAGGTATAAATAAAATAATACAAAACACAATATGAGCTTGGAATAAAGATTAATATTAGTGTTTTCCCAAGTAGAACATTGTCCTTTTTTAAAACTCTTATAATCACTAACTGTATTTCTGCTTATCTTCAATTGATGAATTCATGAGATTTTGAAAAATTATGGCAATTCAATAATTTGTTGTCAACAAAATGCATGAATGAAATACGAAAATGATATTTTAAGTTTTTATTGCTTTTTGGAGTATGTCAGCTTATGCTGTGCTGGATATGTAACCTTAAATATTAGTTCAGTATTGCTAATAAATGCATTATAACAAAAGAGATCTTTCAATAAAGCAGTTGCTTTCCCTTATATTCTAAGATTTTAACTTATCAGAATATAAATTGTTAATGTTTATAATTATCTTTAAAATCTTGTGCCTAAAGCTAATGTGACCAAATTTCTAAATCAAAACATATTTCCTATAACTCTCATGATAAACAACAAATAATTGAGAAATAATCGTAATTATTATCTTCATGGTAATGAAGGTATAAAAACTATTTAGTATTTTAGTGCCATATTAATATTTAAAAAAAAAATTATATAGCAAAAATTTTGCAAATCAACCTGTATAATTTGTAAATCGGATTTATAAAAACAAAATCTTCATATACATGGTGAAGATGCATTTTGTGAACCTCATTTATTCAAAAACAAAAAAAAAGTTCACTTTGCAACAGATAGTTTACGTTAGAACGTCGCAACATGATGAAGCAATAAATGATAAGGAATGCATTACATAATTTACTTAGAGGGGACAATCATGTTTCAATTTTTCTTTTTCGGCAAAGGTATTGGGTTTGAAATACACTGCTCAAAACAGTTAGGGGTGAAGAATTTAATATTAAATGAGAATATGGTAAAATAAAATTAACTCTAAGACAGTTTTAGAAAATAAATTGACCATAAATTTTTTAGGGTCAATTTAGGGTGTTCTTGCATTTTTTAGATGTTTAAAAATAGATTTCAACTTCTTTTTTAACAAATAAAGTTTTGAAAAGATTGCTGTTCTAATTTAGAAGTTTTTTCTCCTGTTTTTTACTATTTCTTTCCGGATGTATTATGAACCTAATTTCACAAATTCTAGATTTTTAGAATGAAAATTAAAAAGTTGGGAGTGAAGTAAAAGTTGGAAGTAAAACGTGCTCGCTAATTGCGTTGATCAGTGTATATTAATTAATGCTGGGGTTTTTCACGTTCAAGATTTACCCACACGAAAGGTAACCTAGTTTGTAACATACTTTTTATACTTGAGTACCTGTACCACCAGATAATTTTACAACGCCGAGATGTAAGGAATATAATTAATTTAATATAAGTATTGAGACTAAGCGAATCCGTTACATATAAAAAAAGAACCAAAAGCATAGAAAGTATGTTAAGTTTTTTTTATAGGAAGTTCTTTGGTTTGTACAGCGATACCTTGATCCTACCTATAGCAAGCAAAATGATTCTACTAAATTTATTAAATAAATTAATTAAATCAAATGTTTTTTGTTGAAGGGAACATCAGTTTTCAAGAAACACCAAAAACGTATTAAAAAAACTAATTATTCATGTTTTTTTTTTAATTTGCATAAAAAACTAATTAATATAATTTTGCATAAAAAACTAATTAATATAATTTTGCATAAAAAACTAGTTATTTATCAACAAATGTTTAAATTTGCATAAAAACTTATTTATAATTCGTATAAAAATTAAAAATCATATTTATGTATTCAGAAAATAACAGTACAACACTGCAACCGCTTGGAAATTTCCAATTTCGTAAACATTGTAGAAATTAATACATTAATACAAGTGGCGATATAATGCCAAATCTGGTTTCCATCTGGACACCAGTTTCTAAAGCTACGACAGTCGGATTCTGGTCCGACTGTCGTATACGGCAGGCGGAACCGATATGATTGGTTGCTATTTGACTTCCTGGCGGCCGTGTAGCAACTGCCAAAAAGTGAAGTGTAAAATGACAAAGTAAGTCTTTTTTAAACCCTTATGTATTATTTTTTGTTGTGAAATTGGGTACAGTTATGGTATTATTGCAGTTCTGTTCAGGGACATTCCTCGACTAAAGTGTGATGTCAAGCCTTACTTAAGGTGGTTACACCTGACATGCTACATTGCGCGGTACATTAATGTTTTCCCGGCTTTGTCCTGCCAGTGTCAAAGAGTCCTTAAATATGTAAAAAGTCCGTTATGGGGGGGGATTTGTACTGGAAAAAGGTCCTTCATTTTTACGGAATAATAAGACTTTCTTTATTCGAGCCATAAGCATGTAATTTTCTTTGTTGACAATTCTGAAACAAACCAAAATAAAGCGAGTTAACTATAATCTGATATACTTTCAATTTACTAGCAGTCTCTCATAAACGGCTGGCAAGAGCTTTATTGTATTAAAAAATGAGTGTAACCTATGGTTTTGAACTGGAGACGATTGAAACTACAATAATACTATAAAATGTACTTGATACTGTGTTTTTCTTTTTGTTTTGCGTCGTTATAGATGCACTTCATAAAAGTTGAGAATATTTTGTCATCGTATCCATACCAAGATTTTTCATTTTACTTTGATGTTCCCAAAATTGTACCAAAACTTATTTTTTTTATGAATTTCGAACTTTTGTTTCGAAAAATTCCAATGAAATCTTTATTTAAGAGGAGAGAGGATACATACATACTTTTTTAGGTAGAAATTCACTGTACGGTAACTATTGGCGAACTTTCTGAAATCCCGCCAAAAGTCCGTATTTTGGCGACTTTACAGAACAAAAATCCAACCGAAATAAGCAAATAACATTCAGATAGGGTTGCTGAAATATATAATCATTGCAAAGTCATGGAATTCGAATCATCAGTCAAAGTCGGACTGGTTGCCTCAATGAATTATTTATCGCCATACGAGCCAATGGTTACCGTACAGTAAGTCTGATCCCTTACTTAGAGTAAGTATGCGAGTAATATGTCCTGTTAACAACACAAGGAAAAACGCCAGTGTCTTCTTTACTGCATTTAAAATGCTTTGTGCCTCTGAATACAAGCCTGAAATATTTAATAAATGTTAAAAAATATCACAAAAACACTTCACTTTATGATGTGAAATCATGATAGTTTTAAAAGATGTCAATATATTTAGCACAAAAGGGTGTTGCCTGAATTATGATTTAAAAATTATTGCTCCCAAATTTTACTACCTCAAGGAAGAATATAAAAAAATAAAATATGTATAAATATAATCATGTGGTAATTGATTCTCCCATGCTGGCGACATTTGGTGATATTTTTAGTGAAGATAATAAATCATACTTAATTTAACCAAATTATTATTTCTTTCTAAGTAAAGCCCTCGAAGAATCCGTGTTTCTGTTTCAGCCGCAAGTTTTTAATCAGTTATAGTTCTTTTGCCCCTTAACATGTTACTGTATGTTAAGGTTCAAACATATATTTAGTGCATTTTACAGCTTGATTTAGTTTTTTAAAATTATTCTGTTGTAAAAATAACATAATTTACACATGAAATTTAATACATGATTGAATTTGAAAAATATAGTTATTCAAAAGGATTCCCTTTCTACAATTTCATGTTGTGTACTCAGTGTTTTTCTCTGGTTTGGCATAATATGTCTTCATTACCATTATCGAACCCGTATAAGAATTAATGTATCCAATAAATATGACATTTCTAGTTAAAATGACTATAATATTCAAAATCTTCAAAGCAAAATAGTTGAGATATAGGTCACAGAACCGTTATTTATAAACCTGATTTTTGTTCATTTTTTTTTATTTCGTATTGATGTGGGCCGGGCATTTATAAAATGGTCAACAGCCCAGGAATTTACTCAAAGCATTTTTAAATGCCCAAAATAACATGTATAGATATTATTTTAGTTTCACTTTGAAACAAAATTTTAAAATATTAAAGCTTTACTAATTAAACACAGTATAAATATTGTGTGCAATTATTTTTATAAACTAAAAACTGAATGTATTTATAAAGAATGAATTTGAAAAGTTGAAGTTGTATTACTGAAATTTAATTTGTTGTATGCGTCCACTTCAACCTGATATTTTGGCCTTTTTTTATAACTAGTTATGTTTTGGGTTTTGTGCGAGTTAAGTATTTGCTATACAAAGTGTAAGTTTGTGATTCATCACAGTAGCTTACATCACTGCTAGTTAACACATTAATTTTCCTCCGATTTGAAATTTTGATCTTACTCTATGTATCTAATACAATAATAGGTATATTTTTAATGTGATTTTGTAGAAATCAAAATTTTAATTTTTTTTATTTGTAGGGAAAATACTTTTTTAAAAGGATTATTGCAGAATGTGAAACAGATGACACTTTCATTTGCATTATCATATCACACTTTTTTAAATTTTGATAAACACATATTTAGAGAGAGTATCTACTTTTATCAGCATATTTATCATTCATATCAACTGCTTTATTGTTAAGCAATCTGCAATTATGGTAAACTTTTATCTACATATTGAAGTTAGTATAAATAAGTGTGTAATATTTATAGCATTGGTTGATCCCCTAAAAGGTCTTTCCTGCTTTGCTTACGTTGAATTTTGAATTTCTATTCTCGAAATTTCTGTTATCGTGTATACATTCATTGTGTGTAAATTTGTTCTGAGACTCAGTAATCAAGCAATTCAGGTAATTCTTAAAAAAAAAATATTTTTGGCATCTAAAAATATTAACTAGTCTTCCTTGTAAATTAGCACCGATTTTTGATCATTTGTTATCAGCTCTTTTAGCTGTTTGAACGTTTTTTGTGTGTAAACCTGATAACCATTCTTCGAAATTATTGTTAGTTCAAATGCCAAGTCTCGCCACCTCGAGGTAGTTTTTTTAATAAAATGAAATCTTTATTCGAAAATTTTCAGCTAGGTTGAATTTCTTCAACAAAATTATGTAATTGTACTCATTTCGAGAACTCAACAGGTTCATAAGTAATTACATTGATGGTATCTGGGGAAATAGGGTTAAAGAGTGTTTTACATAATTTTCAGTAGTTACACCAGCTTTTGTAGTTTCTTTTGAATAAATTTAAATAATATCCTATGTTCCCTTTTATTACAAAATTTTTGTGTGTGTTTTGTTCCTGCTTTGCCGAGGTACTTTAATGTATCAAAGCTTCGGCTTGTAATAGAAATGTTGAATAGAATCAAATTATTCCGTGCTTGCTTGCTTTTGATTCGAGTCGCACAAACTTTCTTATTTATACAAAATAATCTAATAAGACTTATTTATTTAAGAATCAATTGAACACAATATGTATTACACCAATAAAATGAACGTAATAAAATGTATTTAACAAAAGTATTCTACATAGGGTAAGGTGGGGTGAGTTGGCATGATTCGACTTTAGATCCTCATAGCACTGAATGTAACAGGCCTGAAAATCTTAAAACAGCAAATAATTAAAAAAAAAAGAAATTAGCAAATAATAAATTTAAGAAATAATTTTTTCTTTTTGGTCGTTGGAGGACCCACTTGCCCCGCAAGGTGGGGTAAGTGGACCCCCCCCCCAATATATTTTTACACATTACTGGTAGAGATATGGTGGAGCAAGTGGGACAATCAACATGATTTTTTCAGTGTTTGAAACAAAAATTTAATGATGTATCTTCAATAGTTCCCCCATAGCAACTTTTTCTAGCATGCAAGTTAACTAAAAGAAAAAATACGTTAATTTTCCTCTTTTTATTTTGCATGTAGTGTAACCTAAATGTTAGGACTACAGATTTTAAACTGGGCCTATGGCAGTGAATATGACGATGAATAGTGAATATGACTAACCCTATGAATCGGGGAATATGACTATTTTTGTGTATATTAAAGAGTTGGGGAACATGGGCCACCCGTGTCCCACTTACCCCGCCATTGTGATGTCCCACTTACGCCAAACGCAAAGCAAATGCTACCCCCATTTTTTTCAACCTTATAAACATTGCAAGTACATGACGCTACAAAAAGATACTATGTTTTATACACTTTCAAAATATATAGCATTTTGTTTTGTATCATGAACCGTTTGGAAATAAATAAAACAATAGTATGATGTTGTAAATTAATATAAGATGCAATTTTAAAAATTGTCACCAAAAGGATTGTACCTTGTTACATACTAAAATGAAAATGATTCCATAATATTTCCTGTATATATTGGGGTAAATACGTAAAAATATTGTATAATATTTTTTTTAAAAGTCAATAATTGGGGAAATGCCAGGGGGGGTGGCCCACTTACCCCACCTTACCCTACTTAGCTAACTTTGTGTTGTACATTTGATAACGTTCCTAATTATGAGATATTAAGTAATGAAATACTTTGATTTTACTTAAAACTGTTCCGTAAACAATGTCGTTTTATAGCTTGATTGAATATATTAACGAAGGTTGCAATAGGCACACACGAGTTTGTAGAGGTACTGGACTGACTACTGACTAGTAGGGGAGAGACGGGCAATGGCGCTCACCCAAGCTGTGACAAACTGGGCAATTCTTTAGTTAATTGAACTCTACTGCCAGCTGGCCGAATGCACGTGTAATGCTCAGTGTGATAATGGTGGCTGGAAAAGCAAAAATACGTAGTCGTTCGTCAGTAAACAAAATATAGTGTATTTTCATCTAAAAAAACTTCTGCAGCTAACTTTGAAGTTGGTCAACTTTGATTGCTAGCAACAGTATGATCATTATATAGTTACAAAGCATAATAATCCTGTTATCTAATGTAACTAAATTTATTTCATTATATACATAGCGTGCCTAATTGGAACGCAAGAAATGAAATATGGCGCAATCGGGTAATGACGCTCGGATGGGTGGCATTACCCTTAACTGTTGGAAGAGTCGAATTATAACTAACCTAAACTGTAAATAAATATTTTCATACACAAGTTGAATAAACCTGATATCGTTTTCATTTACAATTATCTTATCCTAACTGGTATAAAGGTCCTCTTCTTCAGCTGGAGTGTCATTTTCTGAAACATCACCAATAACAGGCTCTTCACGACTCCAGAGCCACTAAGATTGCTGTGGACATGGATAAAGCAAAAAACTATCTTTGTAACCATTGCAAATTGTAAAATTACTTTAATCAGCTGCGAAATATGTTGTATAAAGGATTTGAATAATGAGCCCGTCGCGGTGAGCGGCGTTACCCAACACGTTCGGGTAATGCCGCTCAATGTAATATTTTCTTGTTTTCAATTTTTCAGCACAAATGTTATTGTTTTCATGTTTAACGATATGGTATTCTGTTTAATATTTGTTTATTTATAAATATCAATAAAAAACATAATTTAAGTGTCGTATTATGCTTGTGACATTTACTTTTCCTTAAGTGGGCGCAATTACCCTTCCCTCCCCTATTTGTGTAATCGAACCTACTCCTCGGCTCAACAGCCCGTTACTTGGCCAAGGCCTGCCTTTTTTTTTTGGCTCCTTTTTTGGTTACTTGAAAATGATAATTTCGTTTTCTTCTCTATCTGGTCACCCAGACGCAAGACAAAGCGTTACAAATTGTAGGAACTCACGAGAAAAAGTCACAATTTGAATGTATGAATTGTAACCAAGATTAGTTTGGTTAATTGCAAGTTCCCTCATTGCTTTAATTAAATTATAGTTTCTGCAATTCGTATTTTGTTGTTTCCAATTGAACTTGATACAAACTTTTCTTTTGCAGCTAAACGTGCTGACATTTTGAAATGGAGAATTTCAATATAATGCATTAGAGTTTTATTTTAAAAAAAGGTACTGTTCATTTTACGAACACTCTCTCAGGAAATTAAAAACTCTTTCTTCGAATTGTTCGGTTACCCAGTGCTGCTTATAGAAACACAAAAATTTTCGACCAAAACAGACCAGAGGCCCAGCAAGATTGGTCCATGATTTACCTAATGCATTGAAATCTGTAACCTCCTCCTCCTTTTTAAATATCGAGTCACTTTCGTCTTAGTGTTTCTCAATTTTCACCATGTCATCAAGACAGGAAAATCTTGAGACAGCCGCATTAAGAAACAGACTTAGTTCAGCCACTCATTTTCTACTGGAATGTTTCGGCTCCATGCATTACCTGAAGATGGCAAAGTGCATATTATTCGTTTTAAAAGATGTTGGAACTTACTTGCTCCAAATGGACCTTACTTCACTAGAGGAAGCATTCCACGAAATTCCTTTCACCACATTGGACGAACTTGGTTTCCTGAAGAAGATTACTGATCGAATGAACAACGAACTTCAATCAACTAAGGTTCTCGGGTTAGTGAAAGACAAAGCATCTTCTGAACGACAAAGCGGAGTCACCAAAGGAGAACTGCTTCTGCTGTTCTTTGTGTGTTATTTGTCCGTAAATGGAAAGACACATTATAAAAAGATTTGCAAAAACTTGTGTGATTGGGCGCCTTCAGGTGTTAGCCTGGATATGCTATCTACTTCCGTTCAATCAAAGCTGGAGTATTTTAAAAAGTATAAGGAACACTTTCGAATGGACCGCTCTGGGAGCTTGGAATTGCATAATTCTTTTCATTCATTGTTTGAGGTTATTCCTTTTGATTCAGGTTCTTCCCAAAAAAAGAATCATGATGACTCAAACATAAATGTACATTTCTCGTTCGAAAGTTTTGAGGAAAAGGCTTCGATGTGTATAAACAACAGTAGTCAAAACTCACAAGAGAAACCCTGCGGCAATACGCCATCCGTTTGGGACTTTGACGTTTCTGAAGAACTATTCAACTCTTTAAATTTACCTATAAATAGTTTAGACATATTAACCGAAAGAATTATTGATGGAATAGCTTATCTCTGCAACTTCTTCAAACTTAACGTGCACTCTAGTTTTCTTCAAGTTGTAATTCACGTTATAAAAAGAGGTTGGGTATTTTTCAAATTACAACAATCGTATCAGAAGGCAGTGATTAAAAAATGTTTTGAATCTTTTTGCGTCGATGAAAAAGGTAATGTTACTTATTTGCATGTGCTGGAAAAACATAAATATATTTTGAGTGATAAAAGACAGTGTTTAATATGTTTTACATACATTATCAGTGAAGGGAGATCAATGCATTATCAAGAAGCTTGGAAACAGTATCGAAAGCATAGTGGATGGAACGATTATTTGGAAGATAGTAAGCAATTGAGTTACTTTACAAAAAGGCCGCTATTTTTTCTTGTTGATGATAGTGGTTTTGTTAGCATTCAGAGCATGAAAACTATCGATTTTGATTATGTACCCATTATTATGCCAGAAAGCAGTTCAAAAATAAGTTGCAGAAATTTCAGCATTTCAGTTGAATCATCTGAAATGAGTGCTTCAAAAAATGTTCTTGGCGTGATGAACGAGAATTTGCACCATGATGAAATAACCTCTCCCAAAGACTCGAGGTGTTTCGATGATTCGACTTATACGAAGTTTGGTGAATCGACTTATTTTGTTCTTTCCGTTTTTGGCCCTCTGTCATGCACGCATATTACGGAGTGTATTTCGTATGTTTTCCCCAGTAATGCGGCTTCTTTGACTGCTTTAACTATAGAAGAGCGGCAGCAAATGTTTTTAAGTTTGCCCTCAGTGATATTAAAAGACGGTAATTTGCAGCTATTAGAACCATTTCCATTCATTAAGCGCCACGTTTCATTGACTAAACTGCTTAGCCTTTTTACAACTTCTTATTTAGCTGTGAATGGTAAAACCCACTATACCATCTTGGTGCAAAAACTTTATCAGTTGGCTCCCGAAATTGCTTTTTCCGACTTTCAAAATTCTTCGAATCCCAAATGGTATAGTTATTTTAGTAAATCGAAGTTATTTGCAATGACTTCTAAAGGATATTTAACATTGCCTTTTTCTTTCTTTAAAATTGCTATTGTTATTGATGCTGCATCTCCTCAGGAACAATTTGGTGCTGATAACAGCGTCGATGTTCCCGTAAAGACCCCTAACTCAGATGGAGGAATGAAAACATTGCCTACTGACGACGAAACGTCATGCGATCCTACCAAAGAATATACTAACTTACAGTTTCCTGTTATTAGACAAAAATGTTTTATTTCTGCACGCGTTTCAAATTTTAAATCCAACGATACGTGCAGTAGTAAATCTAGTCATACAGCGCCGGACCCAAGTAACTACGGTGAAAATGAATCATTTGATAGTTCTACAACATTTAACGTTCCTAAAATCACGAATAGTAAAGTGACTGTGCCTGAACTGGATGTGAAAGGCACCCTCAACGATGATACCAAAACACTATTGCTGGAAAATGACATGGGTATCGACGATTCAACGTACAAAGATATGGGCGCTGCCGTATCATTTCTCCTTTCTGTTTTCGGACCTTTATCTTGCAAACACGTTTCGGAATGTATTTCGTACTGTTTCAAGGAAATTGCAAAATTACTCACAGAGATAACACAAGAGAAACGTAAAGAAATTTTATCGAGTTTTCCGGGAATTGAACTTGAAGGTAGTAATCTAAAGTTGATAAAACAACACGAATTTTTTATTCAATACCTTTCTTATGAGGATTATCTTTATCTCTTTACTACCTCGTTCTTAGCTTTAAATGGTAAAACCCACTATAAAGTTTTATTGGACAATCTTAGTCTCATGGCCCCCGACGTAGCTGATTATTTTGTCGAATATTTTGGCGATACATGGTATGATCACTTCCTAAGAAAGCCTAAATGTTTTGTAAGGATGCCTAGTAACCATTTAAAGCTTCCAAGTTCTTTTTATCAATATGCTAAGGCTTTTAGATTCTCACCAGCACTAAGTCAGGTAGGTTCTTGTAACAATGAATTCCTGAACGGTGAAGATAGTAATAATAAAATTTTGAGTAGAGGTACAAAAAACATGTCAGACCAAAACAGTGTATGTAAAGTTGAAAATAGTGAAGATATAAACACTGTTCCGACGTTAAATGCCAACGGGATTTGCAAATTAGCCAGAAAAGGTGCAGTGTTTTTATTAAAGTATTTTAAGATCTCATTTGATTTTAACTTGGTTTGCATAATATTGCACGCCTTGGATATTGCCCGGTGTCATTTTCTTTTATTACCAGAATCGGATCAGATTGACTTGGTTAAAAGAATCCTTGCTTTATTTAAAACAGTAACAAGCCAATGCACATCAAGGGAAAAAATTCCATTCGCTATGGACCAACGTGATGCATTGTTTATTTCTTATGCTGTTGGGCAGCGTGGAAAATTACACTTCAAATCATTGATAGATTTGTTTGAAAAGCATAATATGGGTACTAATGCGCTTATGAAAAAAGATGGCTATTTCCATAGTGACAACCCATTATTTTCTTTGGATATGGATCTACGTATCGGTTTAAAAAACTTTCCAACTGCAAAATGGATGTATGAGCGTCTTTCTCTGCCTTCAACAGGTGTCCCTGACTTAATGGTGATTTGTCGAACTGAGGCTGCTTGTAGTGATGCTGAATCCACAGAAGTTACTAATAATAAGGGAACTGAATCCGCAAAAGTCGATGATAATCGAACTGAATCAAGTGACGCTGAGCTAATTGCACTGGAGAGTTTCTCAGAATATCCGGCAGGCACCTCAATCGATCTTGTTGATAATATATCCAACGGAATCGACCATCTTTTAAAATACTTCGAAGTTAACATCCATTCCAGTGTTTTAGAAATTATACTGCATGTTACGGGGGACCAGTGTTTAAATTCTTTCCTTAAACTGACACCACGTCAAACCATGAGCGTTCTTCTACTTAGTTATAGTTCGATATATGTAGACGCGCAAGGAATGATGGTTCCTATTTTCACCAGAAAGTCAGGAAAGACATCGTCGAAAAGAGATATGGTTCTGTGTATGGCATATATAGTTAGTCAAAAAGGTCCAATACTTTTTCACAAAATATTTAAAGAGTACCACGAACGTACTGGAATAACTCAACAATGGAAATCTACAGAACAAATGAAGTACTTCAAAAATAGAGGTAGCATATTTTCCGTAGGTCCTAGTGGATTGGTTCGACTAACAAAGTTACCACAGATATCGTTGGACTATGCGTCTATTATCTTACAGAGAAGGTTGAGTAATTCAATTTTTGAGGATGTTCCAAATACGAAATTGCCTGGTATTAATAACAAGCAGTCAGAAAAGAACATACAACCGGTACTTGATGTCACTTTCTCCGATTATATAGAATATAAATGTAGCGTGCAAAACTTGAAAGATGACGCAACAGTTGTAGCAAAACCACCTTTGAATAAAAAAATGATCAACAGGGTTATAGGTAGCATTTTGTACTTGTGTAACTGTTTTTATATTGTAGAAAAAAAGGATTTAGTTTACATGATTCTCGGGATATTGATAGATGTAGAAGCATACTTTCACGAACTTCCAGTGGAAGATAAAGACGATTTTATTGAAAAGTGTTTTTTCAATGAATATGTTCAACATTCTAAAGACATAAGGCATGTTTACAGTGAAGTTTTTTCTTCGCCATTCGAGACTTCAATTAGTGATGATGAAAAAGTTGTATTATTTAGCACATATTTACTTATTCGCGAAAAAGAAGTGCATTTTACCCATATATTTAATAGACTTCAACAATGCAATGATTTTGTAAAAAAATCTTTTCGAAACGTCTCAAATTTGTATAATTTCTTTTCTAAACGGAAGGATATGTTTTCGATGAATTCCAACGGGTTCGTCCAATTATTGCTCTCTTCAAAGAAAAGTGATACAACATTTGACTTGAATAAGCCAACTTTTAAAGATAATTTGGCTTCGTCTTTTCATGATTTTCCTTTTTCCCACGAGAAGGATTCCGATCAATTGGGTATTCCAGCATGCAAGGAAGTTGATCAATCGAATTTGCATCTTAATTCAGTAAACTTAAGATCTTGTGATATCAAAGATTACGACGGTGAGCCTTCCATAAGTAAGGAGGAAGTTCCATCCTTAAGTGCCAAACTAGTGCATGAAACTGAAAAGGAGGAGCCTTTCAGTTTAGTAGAACATGATCCTACCATCACAGCTTCGATTTGTTCTAAACAAGTTAAAAACTCGTTAAAGCAGGAGAGTGAAATTTCATCCAATTTAAACTCTAATGAAGTTGAATTTTCAGCGGTTTCTAAATTGCCTTCAATAAGTAGTGTTTCTACAAAGGACGATATTGGTTTCACACAGATTCCCACTTCAATTTCAAATGATGTGCCACTTTTGAAGAACCAAAACATCCCCGATTGTGTGAAGATGCAAAAAAGCAACTGTGAAGCTCATCAACCCAAAATTGGTCACATTCCTGTAAAGTCAAGATCTCTTATCATATCCAGAATCCTTGACAAAACAGATAGCGTTGACGAAATTTATACTAATGCGGCAACCGTTAACCGAGACCCAACCATAACCCAAGATAAATTTAGTTTACTGGAACTAGAAAACTCTGACCAGGTACTCTCTGTCTCATCAGGAAACTCCCCAGAAAAATATTCTCACTGTTGCTGTGCTACGAGCATTACAAAAGAACTTAGGACTAAGAACTTTTTTATCGTAATTTTAAGTCAGTCAAAAGATGGTTTTCCAGTTTTTGATTTGTTAGAAAAGTTGCTTTTTGCGTCTGAAGAAGTTCAACACTACATGTCGTGTGTTTACAAAAAAGACATTTTGCATTTTATTCATAATCACGATGAATTTTATGTCTCACCTACTTCTGGTAACATTTGTTTAAAAACGTAATATCAATGACCTCGATAAAAAAAATGAGTGTTTCAAATTTTCTTGAGTTCATTCGAATGCATAATAAGAATGTGAAGGTGGTGCTTCCTTTTCAGCAGTTGGCACTATATTTTTAAAAAATAAATAGCCTTTAATGATAGCGTAGAAATATTCAAGAGGATGTGTAATTTCTTTCAAACATTTGAAAGTTTTGACTGTCTCTGCTGAAACTAAAGTACTATCTATATTGCAAAAATTGGATCTTAGGACTATAGCTTTTACTAACAGTACAACTTTTATATTCGGGATTTATGAAATTGTTTGTGTTATGATTTTTTCTGATCTGTTAAGTTGCCAATTAATTTTTATTGATGAAGATAGTGTTTCGGCGGGTTCACTTAGTGGTAAAAGTAAAATACTTATTAATCTTGGTTATGTGCCTGTGTAAAGCAACTCAAGTAGATGTTTATTTTATAGTTATTGTTCTGTTTATAAATGAATATGTACACACTGAAATTGAACTTAAATAAATTCCCATATTTAAGTTTTGAGTATATTTTCAATATATAAACGAAATTAAACACCAAAATAAAACAATGTATACATAAATATATCGTAAGTATTTTATGTTTAAATTTATCTAACTATGATAGTTTTTCTGGTCTTCTGTTGCTGGTCGTCCATTTTTGTTATTTGGTTTTAGTTATTTTCTCAATTTAATTTTTTTTCAAAGTTATGAATAGTTTTTCAGCATTTCCATAAAAATATCAACTACGATAAAATAAAAAACTGCGATTTTTTGAAAATAATATTTACAAATTGAGTTTTAAAATATATTCCAAGTTTTCAAATTATGGTTTAAGAAAGCATTACGATAAGGGACATGTATTCACATTTCCCTAAAAAGAAGATCGATGCCTAGTGGGGAAAAAAAGATTGTTGGCTCTGTCAATTCATCCAGCGTTTCAACGAGTCGAAAATCGTCCTCAATACGTGTTTAAAAACCTTTCACATGTAAATAAATGTATATGATGTAATATATTTAATATCTTATGAGTATAGGGTATTTGACAAAATTTTTTTTATTGGCTTGAAATGCTCTTAGGCCAAAAATATTAGACCCGTATTTTTTTCTTTATTTTTCAAATACCCCATAAAAGGCAGAAAAATGAATTAAAAAAATCAGGATGAAAAATCACTCCTGAAAACGCTTTCTGGCTGTCACGTGGTATCTGTGATGTCACTATGAACTATAAACAAACTTTAAAACACCACATTGGAATCGATTTTAGGCAAATTTGAAATATACGCTTCTGTAAAACAGCCCAACATTTTCTCAATATTTATTATTTCAATAGTAAATGAGATTAAATTAAGTTTAATCAGAAAACAAAAAAACATCACGCCGGTTTGTTTATAGTTCATAGTGACGTCAGTCAAACCGACGCGTTTGTGATCACATGATAATCACGTGAAAAAAATGCATTTTTTAAACGATTTTTTTAATGATTTAAAGATTTATTTCGCAAAAATTATCTATGCATATGTTATTTTTTACTTTCAACTATAATTTAAATAACATTTGAAGGCATTTTAGCGATACAGTCAAGTACCCTATTCTAGATAATAAAAAATATTAAATTTATTACTTTACACACTCTTAATTTAATACAAAATTTATGAAACTTTTAGTCATTCCGTCACGTCAAATGACAGTTAATAACTTAAGCTATGTTACAGGTAGGTTGCTTTAAATTATAATTTTACATAGCTTATATAATCATATTTAAGATATGAATTACTTTAAAAACTCAATGTGTTGTTAATTCACAGAAGTTTCTATTTGTAAGTACCAGGATGCAGTCGTGGTTGCAAAAATGTCATACCGTCACTCAAAAAGAAGTTAGTCAAAAATAAAATAAAATACTTTTTTAAAAAATTCAACTTTTTTATTATATTTTAATCATTGACAGTAATATATAAACTGAAAACCAATTTTCCTTTAAAATAGCTTCGTGGCAATAGTTTTACTTTAATTCTACATTTCAAAATGTCATTCCTTCACGTTTGGAATTGCCCTCTTAAGGTAGGCGAGTACCCAAAATTCTAAAATTTTTGTTATTACTTCAATCTTTTCCAAATTTGGCATAGTGATTTCAAATATAATGAACACAATGCTTTTGGGGCAATATTTTTTATTTAAATACAATTGATTTATTTTAAACGGTGTTTTTCAACTAAAAAAAGGGGTTTACGCTAACACTTCTAGCATGAAAAGTTGTACATTAATTTACCTGAAATATTTTACAGATGCTATTTCAATATACATCTGTGCCATGAATCTCTAACATCTGGTGTAAATATACAAGTTTTTTAAATGTCCAAGTGTAAGTTCATCGAAAAAAAAAATCTTTTTTTGGTTAATTTATAACATTTTTCGTAATAACTTCTTTTCTTGTAATTTGTATGTAACTCTAGAGGGTCATTGCATACATCAGTTCAAAACGAGGAATTTTACACATAATTAATGTTTATAGGATGAAAATTCAATGTGGTAGACTTGTTAGCGTAAACCTCTTTTTTTAGTAGAAAAACACTGTTTAAAATCAATAAATTATATTTAAATAAAAATGACTAAATAGTATTATTCACATTATATTTGAAATCACTATGCCAAATTTGGAAAAGATTAAAGTAATAGTAAAAATATTAGAATTTTGGGGGAAATTCGGGTATTCGCCTACCTTAGATACTTAAATTTTTTAGTTATTTTATTTATGTGATATAATGAATTACTTAGAGTTTTTGTGTTTTTAATTTTCTTAAAGAACTTTTTTTCTTTTGCAGCTGATAACACAAGATACTATACTATTGAATTTTTGACCTGGTTTGTCTTGCTTTTTCTTTTGTCATGGATTCAAAAAGTGTTCCTGATACATCCATATTGAAAAGCAGACTATGTTCTGCCGTCCACTTTCTACTTGAGTGCTTCGGTTCCATGCACTACCTGGATTCGGCAAGGTGCATAAGCTTCGCTTTAAAAGACATTCGAACCTATTTAAACCAAATGGATTCCACTTTGTTGAAAGAAGCATTTGCTGAAGTTCCATTCACCACATTAAGCGAATTTGGGTTCTTGAAGCAGGAGACATCTGATGGACTTCACATCGCAGGCGACGAAGAACTTCTAATAAATAATGAACTTGGATACCTGAAAAACGAAACTTCTGTCGAAATTGACTTAATCGAAGACGGGGCATTAGAAAAGTGTGGAGAACTTGAAAACATAGCGGAAGAAAAGTCTGCTGAACTGGATTCTCTTGAGGGCAGCCAGCTTCGAAGCGATGTCCATACTGGAGATCTGCGTCGTTTGTTTTTTGTATGTTATCTGTCCATAAATGGAAAGACTCATTTAAAAATGATCTTTAAGGATTTCTGTGATTTGGTCCCACGAGAAGTTAGTAAAGGTTTATCCTATGCACCGGAAATAGGAAAGCTTTCCTACTTTAAAAAACACGAGGAATACTTTCGAATAGACTCTTCCTGGCACTTAGAACTGCAAGAAGCTTTTTATTCATCAACTAGAGATTCTCGAAATGGTTCCTATTTTCAAGCTAAGGCTATTGGTAGTTGTATAGATGCTGAAAGTGAGACAAAATGTAGCTTTGGAAATACATTGTTCGACAAAAGTAGAAGTTATAAACCTATGCAAAATAAGGATTTGGAACAAGGCCATAATACAAATTATTCCGAAGTTAGCTCGTATAGTTTGTTTGACAAAGTAAATTTACATGAGAAAGAAAGCAATAGCTGCCTTCCTTGTGACAGTCTTGATCAAATTGTGTGCCTTGATAGGAGTTGCATTGTACGTAATGAGCAATGCCTATCGAATACGAACAATATAGTCGCTCCCGATAAAGAATTAGTCTCGAGGCGTATAAGATCGAGTGTGATATATCTTAACACATTTTTCGTATTGGGGTCCAAAAGAAAACGAAAAGTCATGGGTGTAATCTTACAGGTATTGGAAGACGTTGACAGATTTTTTTCTATTTCTTCAATTCTGGATAAAGTAGATATGATTCAAAAATCTTTTGTTCCTCTTTTTTCAAAAGATACTTTCACCATTGACTCAAGTTGCAGCCCTTCTTGTAAGGTTGTGCCGTATATAGATGAACATGAACGAAAAATGCTTTACTTTTACTGTTTCCTGACAATTCATGGCTCAATGAAATACAGTAGCCTGTTTTATGCGTTTCATGGAACTAATGGTGGGGCAAAAAAAGATTCGCCCACTGTTCAAATGTCTGACTTTGAACAATTGACGTACTTTATGAGTTTAAGACGTTTGTTTACTGTTGATAGCAATGGAACTGTAAAGCCATGTCCTCTTCCCGATTTATATTTGCATGAAAGCATCAAATCTTACGTTTTTAAATCCAGATCCAATGATTCAGAAATTTCTAATGATTCAGAAATTTCTAATGATAAAAAGTCAGCCAAAAATCTCTCGTTACAATCTCAAGATATTTGGTGTAAAGATAACTTGGTCTATAAAAGGTTATGCTTTTTTATAAGTTATCTTCTTAATTCCTTTGGACAACAAACTTGTGATCGTCTGATGAATTGCATTTCGTATGTTTTTCCTGATATCGGAATGTTTCTTTCTGAATTAACTGTGGAAAAACAACAAGAGATCTTTACAAGTATTCCATTTACCGTTTTGAAGTCGAACAACTCTATGATTTTAACAGATGCTTGGGAACTTGACAACACTTACGCATCAACATGTGAATGTTTTCAGATTCACTTAGTGGCTAACGTGGCTTTGTGTGACAAAAAATGTGCCTATGAGTTGATACAAGATTTCCTTAGATCTCTTCCAAACAAATTTAAACTTTATAATAAGGGACGTTGGTTGAGGAAGTTAAAGAGCAGTAAGTTTTTGGATTGTGACAATGAATCAAATGTGGCACTGCCTAATTTATTTTATTCTCGCACCGGTGATACAAATTCTGGCCCCAAAGCAATTGTCCCCGAATTCTCTGTTTCCGAAAAAATTCTGAAAAGCCTGGGCTTTCCTCTCACTATTTTAGAAACGTTAACTGAGAGAATGGTGGATGGCATAGCTTGTCTTCTGGACTACTTTCAGCCTAACTTATACTCGGGTTTTGTGGAAGTTGTGCTTAAAGTGTTGAAAAAAGGGTCAGCGTTTTTTAAGCTGCCACAATCGTATCAGGAATCAGTGATAAAAAATTGTTTCGATGCTTTTATTGTTGATGAAAGGGGTTATGTTGCTTATTCGCAGGCTCTGAGAAAACAGAAATACCGTACCACTACTTCAAGACAATGTTTATTGTGTATGGCGTACATTGTCAGTGAAAAAGGTTCCATACAGTATCAAGAAGCTTTTGAATCTTACCAAAAATGTACAAGACGGACTAAGCCCTTAAGCAAAGAAAAACAATTGAGTTATTTCAAAAACAGGAAAAATGTATTTCTTGTTGACGACAACGGAGTCGTCAGTCTTTGGAAGATTAAATCCATCGAGTTCGATTATTTATCCATTATTATGCCAGAAGGAAATTCTGAAATAAATATTGCCGCTTACAAAAAAAGGGATAGCAGCTCTTCAAGTTCAGTGAAAGTTACAGAATTCTCCATTCTTACGACTTGCAATAGTAGTACATCAAAAAATGTTTGTAGTGAGAAGAATAATTTAAGCGATGATCATACGCCATCCTCCATAAAAACATTGGATTCCAATGATTCGAATTATACAACATTTGAGGAATCTGCGTCTTTTCTACTTTCCGTTTTTGGCCCTTTGTCTTCTAAAATTCTTATGGAGTGCATTTCACACATTTTCTCCAAGAATGCTAAATTACTAAATGGATGGTCAGAAGAAGAATGGCATAAAATGTTTTTAAGTTTTCCGTCAGTAGTATTAAAAGATGGCAATTTACAGTTAATAGAACCATTCGAATTTATCAGGCAATGTGTCTCACTCACTAAAGTGATTGGCCTTTTTACCACTTGTTACTTAATTTTAAAGGGAACAACTCATTACACGATTGTGTTACAGAAACTTTATCAGTTAGCCCCTGAAGTTGCTTTTCCTGATTTTGAAAATGCTTCAAATCCTAAATGGCGTGGATATTTTCGTAGTAAATCAAAACTTTTTACAATGACGTCGAGAGGATATTTGACACTTCCTTTATTGTCTTTTAAAACTGCCATTGCTGTTGAAGGGGCATCTTCTCAAAGTGAATTGCTATTGCGAAATGAAGATAATGTGTTCAGCGCCATTAGGAATGCAACCACGGACAAGGAACTTGATATTTTTTCGAGTGAAAACCAAGTATTCGACAATTCTTCAATACAATTTCATAGCTTGAAAATTGCACAGGATTATCCTGTTTCCATGACTGACGAAGATCTAATAACGTTTTCTACTGATGACCAAGAACCAGACAGTACTTCAAAACAAGTCGAGGAATTAAAGTTAACACTTGACAGAAGCCACGATGGCCTTAATTCAACTACTAACTGCCCAGAACTAAAATTGGAAACTTTTGGAAAATCGTTCACTCAAAGAGATAATAGTCCGGTTAACACTAAATGTTGTCATGTAATGTCTGACGAAAATATTAAAAAACAACCATGCCAATTAACAGAAAGTAATTCTACCAATGGAGCAGCCCTTATATTTTCTAAATCAATAAGAAGTCCCGTGAATCAGAAAATAGAAATTCCCCCCGGTACACGTGGAGCTGATTCAAAGTGGTTTAAACCTCCAATTACTCCTGGGTTTTCTGACATAACTGATTCCTCATCAACAAGGGATATTAGTTTTACAAATGTTCCGATTTCGACTACGGTGGAAGTTCCTCTTGGTACCAACAAAAACGGATCGGATTGTGTGCCTAGTCAAAGAAGTGATTATCAAGTTACAAAGTCGACAACAACTGATGTTTCTCTTGATTCCAGCAAAAACAAGTCAAATTTTGTGCTTATTCAAAGAAGAAGCATAGATCAAATTCCGATGTCGACTACAACTGATGTTTCTCTTGATGCGTACAAAAGCAAATCAGATTGTGTGTCTATTGAAAGACGCGTTGATCAAGTTCCAATGTTGGCTGCTACTGATGTCCCTCTTAATGTTGACAAAAGCGAATTAGATTGTGTGCATATTCAAAGAAGCGTTGATCAAGTTCCCATGTTGACTACCACTGATGTTTCTCTTGATACGAACAAAAGCAAATCAGATTGTGTGTCTATTGAAAGACGCGTTGATCAAGTTCCAATGTTGGCTGCTACTGATGTCCCTCTTAATGTTGACAAAAGCGAATTAGATTGTGTGCATATTCAAAGAAGCGTTGATCAAGTTCCCATGTTGACTACAACTGATGTTTCTCTTGATACCAACAAAAGCAAATCAGATTGTGTGTCTATTGAAAGACGCGTTGATCAAGTTCCAATGTTGGCTACAACTGATGTCCCTCTTAATGTTGACAAAAACGAATTAGATTGTGTGCATATTCAAAGAATCGTTGATCAAGTTTCCATGTTGACTACCACTGATGTTTCTCTTGATACGAACAAAAACAAATCAGATTGCGTACCTATTGAAAGTAACAAGGCCCTAGTCCATCAACAAAAAACTAATCGCAGACCAATCAAGTCTAGATCTCGCATCATCTCCCGTATTCTGGGCTACCAAGACAACGAGTGTTATCCGGAAAGTGCCAACTAAAGTAACAAAAACTGTTTCTTTATTTGTGCTAACTGTTGCCTTAACTCTTTCAAAATTCATTTTACTGGAACTGAAAAACCAGCGCATCATTGACTTTACACCAAAACAGTTTCTGGTTGATGTTTTACCAAAGATCTTAGGACCTAGAACTTTATTGCCATTTTTGGGTCAGTGTTTACTGGTTTTACAGTCGCAATTTTGTCACAGAAAGTGCTTCTAGCATAAGAGACCTGACCCCACTTGTCTAATGCGAAAATGTTCGTTTTATGTAAAATCATGAGGCATTTTATCTTTCTCCTACTACTGGCAATCTTTGTTTTGACAAAAAATGTATGCAAGTATGTGTGACATTGGAAGTCGATACCCGATCTTTTTTAGCAATTTTTAAAATTTATACAAAATCTCCCCCCAAAAAAACTTGCATATATTTTTGGTATTTTTATTGTTTATATTTTTTGCGCCTCAAGTGATAATAAATCCAGAAGACTTAAACTGAATTCTATAATCTAAAAGCTTCCTGATAAACACTATGTTCTAAGTATTGTACTAATTTGTCAATTTTTTGCATAAATATTATCCAAGAGTATGTATAATTTTTAGTCATTTTGTGTAGTCAAGTTTTCATTTCATTTTAGCCTAATAACTCTTTCGTGCACAATGTTTATTATTTGTGTTCAATTATGTTCGAAAAATTCTTTTGCAAAAACGCCTTTTTACCTGATGTTTGTGATTATGTTTTTCTACTGTATATGTATGAAAGATGTATTTTAATAAAAGATTTTAAATGTTTTATTCACGTTGAGTGCATTTTTAATTAATAGCGAAAGTATCTATATATCTGCAGAAGAGAGGTCAGTTGTGTAAAATGATCAGTTCCTATAAAATCAGTACATAATTTTTAAAAAAAAAATTTTTCTAAAAAGTAAGTTTAAATATTTTTTAAGTGAAATATTTTCATTAAGTAACAACTTAGCACAATTTTAAAATAATCGCCATGAAAGAGAATTAAAGCTTACGTCTGCATACTTATCTTAATAAAGCTTGAAATATTTTTCATAAAATTATTTTTTTCGCTTACAAATCGAATGATTAACCCTTCAAAAAGGCATATTTTCTAGTAATGTTAAGTTAAAGTATTTCTGGAATTGAGATTGATTTGTAAAAAGAAATTCATTTAGCTCATTACCTAAAATTAATTTTGATTATTAAGACCGTTTTATTCGGGTGGGAAGTATGTTTCCCATCGCCCGCTGGGAGCTATTCAAACGTATCATCCATAGGAATCCTGCATTAGTAATTTTGTTTGTGTTTTCTGAAGTTATCCGGAGATAGCAGCACTACACCAAAACCGACCTTAAGTTTGCAGTATACAAATGTTCTCGAGAAAAATTGTAAATAGTTCCAATTTTCGAGTGCGAGAATCGAATAAAAAAAGGAGTTTCCCATTCAATAAACAATTTTGTTATTTCAAGACATTAATGTATTATTTTTATTAGTTTAGCTTCGCTTAGAGTGTTATTTTAATTATTTTTCCCCTTCGATTTTGACGTAACAGGGCGCACGAATATCAGGGTCAAAGGAGCAGCTAATCAGAGTAGGCGAAATTTCGGCGCCAGCTGCGTTGTTTACCCAGTTTCCTCCGCGCAGTACATTTCTCTGCTGCAAACTTAAGGTCGGTTTTGGTGTAATCAAAATTGATGAAGTTGCTGGGAAGTATACTTCCCACCGCCTTATAAAGGGTTAAAATGAAATAGTAGCTGATGTGCTATTTAACTGGTTTAAAATAATTCACAAAAACAGTTTTTATCGTTTAATTTATTTTACAATAATTCAAAGAGTCAACCACATTTTTAATTCCATTAAACAGCAACAATTCGCAAAATATAATTCTCTACAAAAGAATGTTTTTATTTTTATATTACAATTCTTCATTTTTTTTGGCACAGTTAGTTGTGAAGTAAATGATTAACTTTTTCTCCTAAGGTCGCCGATGTTGAGTCATTTGGTGCCAACTCAATATTAAAATGGATTGATTGAGAGCACAATTCAAATTTTCTTTAAGACATTTATATCTTAATTGTTTTTGGCTTGTTATTAATACTGTTCCGTATGAAACTATTTCAACCCGCATGCGCATTTATATCATGTTTTCAATTTTAACGCTTTAAAAAATCAGAATTGAAAGATTGTGTGAGATGACGAGGAGCTATGTTTATCTGGGAATACAGGAACACCACGAAATTTTATGTAAAGGTTAACGTTTATTAAATTAAAATCAACTTCATTTTAAAATCAACTCAAATATAAAGAAAAGGTTGATACTTTTTTTTTAATGGAGTTGTTTCACGTCGTTGATGTCAATTTTCTCCAACGGTTTGTTTCCATTTGTTGTCTGGAATAATTACTTTTGTTTTTGTATTTGAAAAGGATTTTTCTAAGAATATTTCACTTATTAAATATTCTGAATGCCAACTTCTAGCTGTGCCGTTGGTTGTTCAAAACATTTGTTAAAGAAGCTTGCATAGAGAGAATTTTTTTTTTCATCTATATCGATTATTGCGAGATTGAAACCGAAGCAACCAATGAAATCAGTTAAGAGAGAATTGAAAACAAGAGTGTAACATGTTACATCATCTGAAACATTCCCATTGTTCTGAAAAACTGTTTATATAATAAAGGAATTATGCACTCTCAGAAATAACACTTTCTTTTTTGACGATTCATGAATCCTCAAGCCTCATTTCGTTAATTTTGAGGATTTTTTCGTCAAACTATCGCGTGACTTTTGAGTAAACGCGAATCCTCACTTTTACGATCGTGATTTGACGATTCTGTATCTTGATTTGAGGAAACTGAATCTCATTGTTGTACTCACATGCTCAAAAATGACGAAATAATTCTTTAGATTAGACGACATTCAAATCCTCATAAAAATGACGATTCAAATTTCATCACTTTGAGGAAACGAAAACTCGGAGCATTTGCCAGTTAACGGATCGTCAAAATTAAAGAAAATTTCGTCGTTTTTGAGCATTTATTTTTAAGAGTGTGTGAATTTGTTAGTATTCAATGATAAATTATTTTAAGTTCGTTTCACCCAACTTTAAGCAGTGTTTTTCACAGCTTATTGAAATATTTAATTACTATCAATTAAGATAATTTTTTTTATGAAAACGACAGTTGAAGTTTTTTTAACCATTGCTCGACAACTAACCGTGCCGAGTAGAGTCTTACTATTTTTTCTCTCCTTATATATAATTCTCTAAAACAGACAACAAGTATATATAGAAACATTTCTTTATAGTGATCATGCAACTTTTCAACTTGTGAAGATATACTTAAAACAACAGACCTTATTGAAAATTAAAGTGACAACTTTAATTGAACCTTGAAATATTATATTTAGAATAAAGGAATAAAATTCGTATAAAAAACACATTTTCCATCATAAGTTTTAGCTACTCGAACCCGCTTTTCAAATAATTTATGAGATATTTAAATTACTTGTAACATTGCACTACATTTTAATATAAAAAAACTTATTGATAACAAGTGTGTTGTTTATAGGTAATTCTTCAAAATATGAAAAGCTCATGTAATTGAAATGTACCAAAAGCATCCGAAGTTAAGTTTTCAGGCCTAAGTTCAACCTGGCCGAAAAACTTTCGTGATTTGAACTAAATATACCGTTTCCAAAAAAAGGTAAGACATTTCAGACACCGTTATAACCTCTTAAGATCCCAGCAAAATCCTACACGTATATTCTTCATCTAAACATACTTTTCATTCAAATATATACTAAATAGTATTTTTTTGCAAAATAATTAAACAAAATTAGGTTTAATAGTTACTGAGAGACACGCCTTAAGTTCTAAGAATAAAAATGTTTTTCTGTGCTATAATATAAAATTAACTACTAAAAGAGCTTTTTGAAAAGTTTAAAGAAAGAACGATTTTTTTTTGAAGTTATTTTTTAAAAACTTTAAAATCGTATTGACCCTCGTTCAACTTTACTTCTTTTAGAAATAAATGACATACCTGTAATCAAAGGCTGCAAACTGATTTTCGGATCTTCCTCTATCGGACCAGGTAAATTTTGAAACTAATTAATGTGTAAATTGTTCCATTCCCCTAAGATGCATTTGGTACACTCCCATATAACTTATAAATGGTGCACAGCTATAAAAACAGCACAACAAGATTTTTTTTATTTTACACAACAATGAGTTAACAAATGCGATTTACTCCTTAATTGTTAGAATAAATTTTAATTTTTTTTTAATATTTTCCCCTAATTTTGACTTGAGAAAAATCGAAGGCTTTACTTATTAAAAGTACAACTCGATTTTTCAAAAAAGGTTCCACTTTTAGTCGAATTTAATTTTTATTATATATCGGAATTCAATTCAATAAAACTACAACGACCCAAGTACAACCCTGTGACTTATGTTTCCCCCCCTATCGTTACCACAGAACTACAAACTTTTTTTTAATTAAAAAAAAATCTTACCTCCTTTAATCCGCTTAAGATTTAACGTATAAAGGTAGCATTTCCGAAAAGAAATTTTATCAAAACATTTTATATCTGTAAAAGAAAGTATTTTGCACTTTTAAATATTTGACATTAAAAAGATGATGGTAGAGAATATAAGAATGAACGGATACACTGTTACAAATTTTGTGCTTGCTTTCACTATAATTATGGTTCCTAGTGAAATGTTTCACTATATTTCCGGTATTCAGTCGAACCATTTTTCAAGTTTTAGAAACAAACACCTAAGAAACGGTTCAACCCAATACCGAAAATGTGGTGAAACACTTCACCACACAGCCGTTGCAGCTACTAGGAACCATTATTATGGTGAAAACACGCATGATTTTTTTTTAACAGTGTAAGTAAAAACCCTAAAAGTAATGTACTGTGGAGTTATACAATTATCAAAATAAAGCCTTCAATCTTATCTTCTTTTTTTCCCGTTTTCAGTTAAGTTTCATTTAATCCGTTTGTGTGCATTGTAAAATACTTACCTTACGGTTCGCCACGTATTGCTAAAAAATATTGCTGAGTTTATTTTGAGAATGATTGAAAAATGAGACGAATTATTGTAAGAATGATTGAAATTTGATTTACCAAACACAAGAGAAAAAAGACTGTAACAGCATGCAGTTCAAGTATATAAAAAAAAATCTAAAACTATTTTTTTTAAAAAAAAGTAGCTATTATTTGAAAAGTATATATGCTTTAAATTAATGAACATTTTAAGTATAACAAACTGAAAATATGACAACGTATTCAAAAATTGCCCTCTGTAATCGAATCAACAAGTTTAACAAACAAAACATCAAGTCCTGACAGACCCAAGTAGCCCTCAGAAACGTGAAAGAATGTTTTGAATTCTTCGTCGGAATTGTGATCAAGTAGTTATGGTGTCCTGAAAAAGACTAAATGATGTAGAAAATTTAATATCTGCAATGGTAAGGGTAAGTAATTGAAAGTAGAATATTCCTTTGAGTTGCGGACCATTTCTATAGGCCTTTTTTAGTTCTAAAGTAAATAATTTCCCTTAACTAACAGCTTTAATTTTTTTTAGTATAATATTAACAGTTTCAAAATTAGGTTTATAGGGTGTTGATAATACCGAGAAGCATTCGTCACAGCTTAAAAAAGAAAGAAACGCGTTACATCTTTCGTGAGTGTTTCTAAAAACAATTTTACATAATTTTAATATTTTACGGCTTTTATTTTTTTTAAACCCGGAGGTTAAGTATAGATACTCTGTTTGTCAATTTGAAAGATTTATTTTAATAGCCATCAAACCATGATTAAAAAAAGATTACAACGCCTTTAAAATTTCTGATGCTACTTGGAAGGACTGTCAAATATCCAAGGAAAACGAAAAAAAAAAAAATTCACTCCCCAAACCCTCGCCGACACACAAAATTCGCCATTACATGATTCAATAGCCAGTGCACCAACAAACTCTGAAATATATATCGAGATGTAAAATATTAATACACTTTCATGCACTCAAAATAATGCCTGAGCAAAATAAATAACGATTTTACAATCTGGTTATTGATAGTCTTTGAATGTAAATGATCGTTAAATCGGTGTGATCACATATGGAAGACGACCCGAATGTGAGAATTCGAATACACCCATGCTTCATAACATCTCAGATTTTTTATTTTTTTTTATTTTCTTCCAACGTCTTCGCTCACGAAAGCCTCATCGCGGTTCCCCACTTCTTGAGTGATGTTGCGAAGGTAGTCCTCGCTGATTTCAGATCGCTGCCAGTTGTTATTTTAATCATAGAGTTAGAAAGGAGGAGTAGAGGGGGCTATCAGTTCAAAGGGTTCAAAGCAGGGCTGCCAGGTTTTTCGAGCTACTGCTCATGACAAACCGGCACTGAGGTATACCAAGATGCACCGCTTTAGCAGTTTTTTTTAGTTACTGCGCATAACATAGTAGCCGAAACTATGGAAACTGGCACTGAGGTATCCCAAGATGCACCGCTCTAGCCTGCTTCTTTTGTGCGTTACTGCGCACATACATGGGCCGCTCTATTCTCTTTTCTAACTCTATGCTTTTAATCGATCCGAGATACTCGGTTTGTATTTATTGAGATTTCATCGGTTTTCACCTACGATGGAACCCTTCCTTTATTTTCATCTTTCAGATGACGCTTCCAATTGCCTTCTGCTAGACTCCATTTTCTGAACTTCGGCACACCCAATACGCGCCTCGTAGACTTCAGATACAGGCAAATGACGATGTCAACGTCATAGCGATTACACGAGCGTCCTAAAGCAACCTGAAATTGGCTTAAGGCCGTTGGACTACCTTAGTAACGTCACCCTTTGTGTGTGGTGGCCTTCTCCTTACGGGGGTGTTGATTCGTCTCTGATGGTAATGCTACGGTATGTTGTCTATGGAAGAGCACCTTGCAAAGTACATGTTCGAATGCATGTTGAGCTTCAATGGAATATCAACACTGAATGAAAAAAACATAAAAAATTTCGATGATGCATTGAATGGAAACTATAAATGTTATACTTTACTGTTGAATTTATGTTTTAAAGTTTTTTTTCCATTTTTTATTAAATTTACGTATCACCCATTTTCAATCGGAATATGTATCACTTTGAATTGTAACGAGTGGCAACAAAGAATGGTTGTGACGACATCCAGTTCTTTGACCATTCCACCGCGGAGTTGAGTTGCAGACCTCAGTCGGGAACATATTTGGTCGGTGCCACTTCCAAAAGTAACTGGAAAAAGACGGTGACTTTTCCTAAGGATGAGAATAAAACAAAAAGTTATTCTCAAACGTGGACCAAGAGTATATGTTTTTGCATGCCTCTTACTTAAGAAATTATCATGTCTTTATACTATAGTATGGATATTTATAGTACTTCTTATCGAGAGTATATTTAAACTAGTATACAATGTCTCAGGGGCAGATTTGGAATTTTTAATTAAGGTTGGTACGAAATTTTAATATAATTTCCATTCCATTTCAATAACATGTTTTCTAACCATTTCCAATTTGTTTAAAAAAAGGGAAAAAAATATTTGATAAAATATTTAAAACCCACACATGATTTTCGAATATGAAACGCGGATTTTTTTTTTATTTTGTCAAAGTTGTTGGGATAAAATGGTCAATTGGGATAAATTTCCTCACAACTGAGACATAGTATACTAGTTTTAACAGATTGCCAATAAGAATAATGAAACAAGAAATACTTTTCTTTTAGTGACTGTCCTATACAATATGATGTGTCTAATGCGTACAAATACAGGGTGAGACAAATAAGAGTGGCCCCGGTCAAGAGATAGGAATACGTTGAAATGCTTGAGGAAATTCAAGTTGAAGCCGCCTGAAACCTGTTTTTGCATTGGTAGGATCGGATTAGCTTCACCTTAGAGCAACTCATAGACTAGTGGCGAGTTCAGATCCTAGTTCGTATTGTATGAAGACGTCCCATAATGCTAATTTTGTGTCTTGCAATCAGTTTAGAATGTTTTGTATTAACAAAGACAAAAAGGTCCGATTCTCTAAGATAAATAACGACCGAAATAATCACTAGTGTGAACTTTTCTTTCATCAGCTCTACAAACCTTGTTTATATTTCATTCCAACTAGCTTCTTCAAACCATAGCGTAGTTGCCTGCAAATAATTCGCCAAGCGTTTGTTTGGGCTTAATATTTAAACGATCACTAGCTTCAGTTGTCAAGTCTGTTTTTGTAATTGTTTTTAACTTGGCAACATTTCTGTCGTATTCTTCCTATCTCTACGTTGGGGCTACTTTTATTTGCCTCACCCTGTATATGTCTACCAACCAACAACAACTGTCGGCCTGTCCGTGGCCGAGTGGTTAAGGCACCGCCTCAGAATTCAGCCTTCTCAGGAGTGCGGGGGCTCGAATCCCACCTACTGCCAGTCATCCTATAAATCGGATATCTGTACTGGGAAAGAGTAGAAAAATCCAACTCGTGACGGATGGGCCCGAGTACAATGGGGCAGACGTGCTCTTTAAACCTGTGGAGTCCAAAGTCCCGACGCTGTCAGCGTACGATGTCGCTCGAAGTTCCGTTGGATGCCCCGCTCAGGTGTCGACCTCGTCACTTGACCAGGGCTCTAAATTATGAGGCGTTATTGGCTTTGTTAAAGCTCCTTAAGGAGACTAGAAATAGATAGTCGGGAACCATTACCCATTACCCAACAGCAACTGTCTCGACTCACCCATGACGTTGAGGCTCATCTTGTAGTGCACGAAGGGCACGTACACCAGCAGGCCGGAGAGCACGAACAGCGACGCGTACAGGTACTCGATCTGGGGATCCTGCGCGATGGGCGCCACCACCAGGTACACCGAGATGAACAGCACGATGTACGCGATCACGATGGGCACCTGGAGAAAAAGCATCGCACAACACATGTACACTCTTAAAACGAACGAGCGATTTTAACTCAGTCTGATTAATTTTCACTCCTCCAGTCTGGAAAATGCACTTCTTCTTTTGGAGTGGATCCTTTGTGTGTTAGACCTCCGACAGGATCACTCCAAACGAGTGATTTTAACTCAGTCTGAGTTAGTATTCATTCCTTTCCAGTGTCGAAAACGCACTTCTCCTACTGGAGTGGATTTCACTCTTTTGTTTTAAGAGTGTACAATTTGGCTTAATAAATAAGACACAGATCATAACAGGAAGGGGAGCCTAGGTTTAACCCTTTCATCCCCAAGGATTCCATTTGGAACTAGATAACATTTTTCTTTTCAAATTTGTTTCATTTGGATGTTATGATGATTCCCACACCTGGGGGGAAAAGGGCTAACATGGCAAAGTAATGGTATGGTATGGTACATATATATTCCAGCTTGTGTGCTTGTTCAGAGAACCGCTTATAAGCTTTCGACAAGTGGGACAGACACAGAAAGAATATTAACAGTCACAAAGAAAGGAATAACACATATACAAAAAACAACATTTATTGACGGTCACAAACATACATGCCTGACCGGGATTAGAACCAGACCCCAGCAGCTCCAAAGGCTAGAGTCCTAACGATTGCGCCACCGGGGCGGCAAACGCAAAGTAATAGTTCTGCGGAAGTTGTGATTCCAAAACTAATGCATTAGCTCTATGGGACTGACAAGTGACAATCCCTCTTAACGCTGTAGCAATTTGCTTTATTATCCTCTGCGGCGTAAAAGCTAGAGTGGGTCCTGACGGGGCATTTATACAACATATTGGAGTTTGTTCAGATCATAGAGTTAGGAAAGAGAATAGAGTTTGCCATGTATGCGCGCAGTAACGTACAAAAGAAGCAGACTGAAGTGGAACATCTTGGGATACCTCAGTGCCAGTTTCCATAGTTTCGGCTTCTATGTTGGGTCAGGGCCTGCTCTAGGAAATCTAAGACTTTTGGCACAACCTATTTTGGGGGCCCCTTTACGGAAAATATTATGCATGATTACATGATTTCCAATAATAATGGTACTATATGACCCATGTATAAAATTTTTGCTACAATTTTTTAGGCTTCCTTACAAACAGTGATCAAAACAATAACGTTAGGTCAATTACACACTTAAAATTGAGCAAAAAACAAAGTGGAGTATCTGAATTTTTTTTTAGTTTACTAATATTTTGGGGATTTACAGCATTTAGCATAATAGAAACTGAAATTTAGGGGCCCCTAAAATTTGGGGGCCCTAGGCCCGGGCCTAACAGGCCTTATGGAAGAGCAGGCCCTGTGTTGGGTGCAGTAGCTCAAAAAACCGCTAAAGTGGTGCATCTTGGGATACCTCGGTGCCGGTTTGTTATGAGCAGTAGCTCGAAAAACCTGACAGCCCTGCTTCAAGCCATTTGAACTGATATAGACACCTCTACTCCTCCTTCCTAACTCTATGGTTTAGTTTAATAAAAAGAGATGGGTGGCCTCACCTTGTAGGGCCGGCGCAGTTCCGGCTTGGTGCGGCGCATGACGATGAGCGCCAGGAATGTGGCCCCGTAGAAGAGCCACGCCGTGAAGCTGAAGAAGTCGATCAGGCTGCCGATGTCACCAGGAATGATCATGCAGATCGCCAGCACAGCCTGCCAATACACACAAGTGAAGAGTACACGGGAAAAACCGATTGATTTTGCAGAGAAGTTTCCTTAGTAGGCCACTTTGGCGATGATAGCTAGTCATCGCCCACACTTGTGTAAGGAAACCAGTTCCTACCACAGAGATCATAGTTAAATTAATATAGTTTCAGATCACATGACCTCCAATGCTAACGACGGGACGCGCAAGGAGCTCCCAGAAGAGCCCCAATGAAGTTAGTGTTGTAGGTCACGTGATATGCCAGTGTAGTACTTTAACTACTATCTCTGTGGTTCCTAGTTACCAATATTCAGGCGATTGGCGGTTTCAACGCTTGTACCGAGCGAAAAAAAAAGAGAGAGAAACCGGTTTTCTGCAGCCAAGCAGACAATTGCGGGCGTCCACCTAATAAATCAATCGGTTATTCCCGTGTACTCTTCAAGTGAGATTAATTGATTTTCAAATAAAAGTCCGGTTGGGTACAGGGCTAAGATTAATTCAATTAAGATATGAAGAGTACAGGGGAAAAACCGCTTAATTTCGTAGAAGACTTTCCTTATCAGCCTCTTTGGCGATGATAGCGAGTAATCGCCCAAACTGGTGTAAGGAAACCAGTTTCTTTTCTGACTTTCTTGTGCTTCTCTCACTGCAACCTTGAAATTCAGTTCCGCGTTTTTATTCAAAAGTAAAGACTGTCATCATCAACTTTAAAAATAAAGTACGATTGATTGAAAATCATGCATTTTCTAAAACAATTAATTTACGAGTCTTAAAATTTTGGTTAATTGAAAAGTCCTAAACCACAACTTTTCTACCTACTAAGATTCACGCGATGCACGATTCCGACGGTTGGATTAAGAATATTTGAAAATAGATATTCAACAACAAGTGCACCGGTTCGTCAAATACGTAACTTCAACCTTAAATAGTATGCACATTCGATGATGGTGATGTCATGTTCATGGAAAAGGATTATATGGGACCAAAGGTCTCAGAGACTGCTTCAGCAATCTGTGGGCAGTGGTTCTCATAACGGTCTTCGTAGGGCGAGTTGATGATTTGCTGCAATTTTGCCAGGGCGGCTGGACAAAAGAGAAGATGTTTTGGGTCCAGTTCCGAGTCGGGGCAGTTTCTGCAGCTGGAGTATTTCCTAGTTCCATCTTTTTGGATTATGCGCACTATATGGCTCTGAACTATGACTACATTAGTACCAGTCATATAGATTGTAATACACATAGAAGTATTTAAAACAAAGCAATTTCGTCTTCTCCTTTAGGTACCTTTTGGTGGCCACGAATTGTTGGAATATCGGCAACTCTACAATAAGTTTATAATAAAAATATGGAGGACAATAAGGGGGTTACAACTTTTTTTTAAAAAAAATTTCAGCTCCCTAGATTCTCTTATAAAAAAATCTATCAGAAATCTAAATATCGAGTTAAATATTCTTTTAAATATTTACTTTATTTAATTATACTAATTTTCAAACTAGTATAATAGTATCTGGAAAACAAAACGGGCTCTTAATTGATTGTGACTTAATGACTTATTTAATGACTGACGAGCTCAACGTCACCAAACCTCCACACTTTCAAAGAAAGCACCATCGATTGTAAATTAAGGCACTTGGAAGGATATCAAGTGACCTCATAGTTCAGATTGATGTAGACTTCAGATTGATATATCGACATTAAGCATTTTAAAATTTAAATTAAAAAGATCTCAGAAAAATGTAAATATAAGGTTTCTTTTTCAATTTGAGACCAACTACAAGCAGCCTATTTGAAGCAAGAAAATCTTCATTAGAATGTTTGGACATAGCAATTTGAATGTCGGGAAGTGAATTTTGTGCACTCACGTTAAATATGAGTGCGGGCGAGGGCGTGTGTCGTCTAATGTGCAGGTAAGACAGGATGTCCACGAGATGTCCCTCTCGTGCAGCCACGTAGCACAACCTAAAACGAGAAATGACAGTACGGTTACTGTACATTATTAAAACTTTCGCAATAGGTTTCACCTTTTCTAGGGGCACTTAAAATGTATAGAGCCCTTCCCGCTTCTAATCAACAAAAGAGCTATTGTTTTCCGTGACTCAAAAGCCATATGCAGGCATTCTTGAAAGGGGACTCCTCCATCACCCAAGATATAATCTCAAACCTTCACGATCTTCAAAACATAAACAAAACCTGTACGCTTCAGTGGATACCTGCACATGTTGATATTGGAGGCAATAAAAATGCTGATACATTAGCCAAGGAAGCCAGAAATTGCAACATTAATAATAGTTAAGTTCATCTCCACTCCAAGATGCAAATGCAATCGCTAAATATAAATTAAGAGAAACATCTATTCAAATGAAGCACCTTCTTTGTTATTTAAGCAGATCAATCCACCACAAAAACAATTGCCAGACTAAGAAACATTGAACAACCTTCAACATTGAGCAGTTCATCCAGTTATGTTAAAGATTGATTGTCTTACCTCCCTCCCGCGAAGCAGGATCCGTTGCCGGCTCCAAAAGAGCTGAGGGCCACTGCGATGGGAATGATGAAGGACATGCCCCCGAGCACACGGTGGGCCCACGTCTGAAACCCAGCACAGATAGGTAATTATTAAAAATTGTTATAGTAAATAACGATAATGATAATAATAATGATAATGAAGGTGATAATAATGACGATGATAATGATGATGATAAGAATTACATATAATGATTATAATAATATTGATGATAACAATGATATGATGGTGATAATAAGAATGATATGATGGTGATAATAAGAATGATAACGATAATGATAATATGAATGATAATGATGGTGATAATAATTATAATAATTGTTTTATCAGTAATAATAATAACAGGGATGATAATGAATATTCTAATGCTTGCAATGATAAGGGCAATAATAAAACAACAATGGTATTAATAAAAAGACAATTGTAATAACGATAATTTTTCGAATAATAATGATGATTATGATGATAATAATAAAGATGATAATGAATATTCTATTAATGACGATGTTATTGGCAACAATAACCCAACAATGGTATTAATAAAACTACAACTGTAATGATGATAACGTTTCTAATAGTAACGATTTTAATGATGACAACAATCATGACAATAATAATAATTCTGACAATGATGACGAATTTGAAAATAATGATAACAATGATGACAACAACAATAATGATAATAATAATGATGCCAATAACAATTACGACAATAATAATGATATCAATGATGACAATAATAATAATAATAATAATGCTGGCAATGTAATGATGATGAAAATAATGATAACTATGGTGATTGCTAAAATTATGATAATTATAGGGATGATTCTAATAATGGAGATGATAGTAGTAATATTGCTGTTGTTAGCGATGTTGATAATGATGACAAAATAGTAATAATTATGAAGCTAATTATGATAACATTGATGAAGCAAATAATAAAAATGATCATATCAATAATAATAATGATGATGAGAATAGTGATAATGATGATGAGAATAATGATAATGATGATGAGAATAATGATAATGATGATGAAAATAATGATAATGATGATGAGAATAATAATGATGATGAGAATAATGATAATGATGAAAATACTAGTAATGCTAATGCTAACAACGACGATGATAGTGGTAATGATGATGATGGCATGACGATGATGACATGAATGGTAACAACAACGAAGTCTCTGTCTTACCACTGCCACGGCCTCTGAAGCCAGCAGCTCCGCCGATGACATGACCGTGATGTAGGAGATGTTGACCAGCACGTAGCACAGCGTCACCAGGGGGATGCCGATAGCGATGGCCAGCGGCAGGTTACTGCAAACACACGACGTCACTTATTATTTATACCGCTATGAATGTGGAGTTTGTTACTTTTGAAACGGGATTCAAATGTACCGGGAAGAGAGAGATAAAAATAGTTTTGTTGCACATACAAATTAAAACAGGTTGCATGCATGAAAATTCCGCCAGTATCATATGATGTTAATGTCAATATGATGCTATTGTGACATAATATCGAATGGACATAATATTGAGGGTGTTAATAGGACTCAGTGTTTAAACAGCTTAGGAGGGATGGTTATATCTAAGTTTAATTATTTAGTTTTTATTTTAGTTTCAGTTTAGTTTTTTTAAATAAGTTTTGGAATACCAACTACACTCCTTGCCAACCTAAGTTGGGTAAATAGAAATATGCTATGGAGAAGATCCTTCCGCCGATGTAAAGAGTTCCATAAATTATTTGTGAATCCACCCAGAAAACATGTTTAAAACATTAATTTCATTTAAAGTCTAACAGATTTGAATATTATTTGAGAAAATTTGGTAATTTTATCGAAATGAAAAGTGTTTTTTTTTTAAAGTTGAAGATCATTTTGAATATTGTTTACAAGAGCTTCCAACTAACGGACCAATCGCGCTTTTTACTCTTTGTTTTTACCTTTGTTTTTTTGTTCTTTTTTAAGTTAGGTTGGCACGGAGTGTAGTATCATATGATGTTGATGTCAATATGATGCCATTCTGACATTATATCGAGTGGACATAATATTGAGGGTGTTAATAGGGCTCACTGTTTAAACAGCTTAAAAGAGATGGTTAGCTCTGTGTTTAGTTATTTAGCTTTTATTTTATTTTAGTTAAGTTTTTTATTTGTTTTGAAATATCAACTTCTGGGATAGTATATTGCTTTTCCAAGTAAGAATTTTTGAATTATCCCCCAGGTACGCGAATCGTCATAAATGAAGAATTAAACAAATTAAAAGAAGTATAATCTGGTTATTTAGTTATTGATTTTTGAAATTTCAAAAAATGTCCCTCGATATTCTGAGGATAGCGATAATATTTTTAAATTTTATTTAAATTAATACATGAATACATTTCCGTATTTAAGACAAAAAGTTACCATGGCAGAGCAATATTTTTGCTGTAGTTGGTATTTCGAAAATTCAAAAGTAATCGGCTTTATAGGACTGACCAATCACTGACTACTCCTGTTAGGTTAGAAATTTCTATGAACACTTAATTATTTTTATCATTTAGATAATACTCTTATTTAATTTTTATGCCTAAAAATATTAAAAAAACTTTTGTTAAATTTTTTGATCCACTGGATTAGAAAAGAATTTATGCGTTTCCTATAAATATTAAAAATCGGTCAAGCTGTAACTTGGGTATAAATATAGAAAATCCAATGAAACATCAATTTTTTTGCTAACAAGGATTTTCTTTATTATATTTCTCAAATTATATTGTATGTATTGCACTAATTAAACAAATATCTATTTATTTATTCAATTATAACATAAAACTAAACTTTAATCTAACACAAACGACTCACAATTTTCCATAAAATTTCTGAACTAATCAATTAGTATAAATGTACGGGATTTTTGTTGAGAAATATTAACATATAATCTGATTTTACTTCATTAACATGAAGTGCAGTTAAAGGGCTAAGGCTTAACAAAGTCAGGGCCCAGTTTTTTTTATTTATAAAATTTTTCTTGTAGGGACACTTTATGCATTAATGACATGATACGCAATGACGTTATAAAAGTACGGGCACGTGCTTTTTAAAAACTATTTTATAATAATTTTCTAGTAAATAAAAGGTTTGATACCAAATGAAAAAGCAAGTTTCTTACTATTACTGTAAAACCTAGATGAAGCAACAAACGTTAACACTTTGTTTGATATTTTTTTTACACAATACATTTTCAACACATCTATCAAATGCCAATTTATATTAAAGAAAAAACTTACGTAACGTTTAAAAAAATTATTCTTAAAAACAACAGATTGTAATTTTAAACATTAAAGGTAACACAAGTATGTATTTACTTTTTCAAATTAACTTAATATCAATTCACCATTTTAAAAAATAATCCTTTTATTTATTTAAACGTTATCAGCAAGTACATATTTAGAAATTCTAAACGCACTAAACCAGTTCCAATGTAAATGCAAGCCAGGAACTTCAGCTAGTTGTCAATGTATTTTTTAAAAAATATTTTTCTCTGTTAAACTGGACCCTGACGTTTTTTTGCCCACCACCCTTTTATTTATAATTAATTTTAATATTTCCAAACTAAAATGCGTCGCAAACACTTACCCTCTCTCATCAGCGAATTGCTGACCAAGGGGTGAATCGTGCGTAGCCTTCTAATAGTTAAAGGAATGCACGTTAACACAAAGATTTTTCACACAACTTTATTGTAGTTAGGTGGTTAGAATGCCGAAACATAATGGATCTCAAACTGCAGCAAACATTACCAAAATGCGTGAACATTTTGCAACCATATAATGCAGGAGGACTATATTTATTGTAATTCTATTTACAGATCAGATGTAAGAATTTCAATAACAAGATTGCGTCACATTAAAAATCGAAAGTTCAATTTATTATAAGGCAAGCAACAAATTGTATGTGTGGAGCAAATTTATGTTCATTATATTCACTTATAAGTTGAATTCAAGAATTTACTTTTAGTCTTAAGGACCTGATCTCAATTAGATCGTCGCTTTCTCCAGCCAAAAATATCTTGAATTTATGAAAAAAACAAATAAAACCAAAGAGCATAACTCAAAAATGACGTAAATATATAATTGAGATTGATTTAAAAAATGTTATTTATTGCCTTTTAAATTTTATTTTTATTATTTCACCACAAGCATTTTTCGCAGTTAGAAAATTAAAAAAAAAATTAAAATCTTTTTTTCAATACACTAAATGTCAAACAGAAAAAGATTTTAAGTTTCATGAAGAAATTAAAAATAATTTTAGATCCAAAGGTTAGTTCTCATCCAAAAAATAGTAATATGAGAACCTTCTTAGTAGGCAATGTCATCACGTGCAAGCAATTTGAGAACCACTGTCGTTATACGAAACTTTCAATAGTTGCGTCAGAAAAATACTGTTTAATATGGGACAAAATTAACCTTGAAATTTATTTACTTTCAATTGTAAAAAGTTTAGAAAAAATATCTATTTCAATTTATAAAACAACAAATCAATAATATTTTGTTTTATTCATAAATAGAGTAGAATATTAAATAAAATTTCCTCTTTTGCCCTTGAACCTTATTGAAAATATTTCTCGATTTTACAAATAAACATGTTACGTTTTGAAGTTTATGGCTTCAAAACATTTTTGTACATTTTCTTGATTTAAAACCAGCATTACTTGAATTATATGTAAAAAAAAACATTAATTTTTTTCATAAAGGCGTAGTTTTATTAGGTAAAACAAACAAATGAAATAATAAAATAACCAACATCTATCTTAGCATAAAATAATGAATATTTTCATCATTTTTGAATTCCAAAACAATATTTTTTGCTAGAGTATGCCATGTGTATAATAAATAATATGTTGTAAAATACATTCAAACTACCATGCAGATAGAATATAAATATGAAGGTTTTTACTCACACATATGGGTTCTTGAGTTCTTCTGTCACATAGTTCAGGTTGTTCCTGCATAAAAACAATAAAAGCATGAAAATAACATCCATTCCGATTTCCCTTTTCCCCTTCCTTCGAGGAATTCAGGACTTTGAAGAACCTTTTTAAAATACCTTCGATTTTAAGGTTCGTGCCTTCATTCAGTTTGCAGCTTGGTCCTCTATCTTGGTCAGGGCAAAAATGACCAAATCGTACAATGCAACAAAGGCTGAGTCCAAACTCCTGAGCTTTGACTAAATAGCAGACTTGAAGAAAATTTCACAAAAGATAAAGTAGATTCTAAAACTAATTGCTTCGGTAGCTGCCTCAGTAACCCATATAGTCTAAAAAATAGTCCCCAAGAAACTGGTAGGAACGCAGTGGTAAATCTGCGCCTTCTAGCGTGTGGATGATATATTAAGGTTGCGCGTGTGGTAGCCACCACTCCTCTAATAGGCCTCCATTTCTATGAGTAAAGACCTTATATTTGGCCCCTTTTTCTAAGCTAGTCCTTGTTATGGTGCTATTCATATTTTACATTTCGCCTTTCATTCAACAGTTATTGAGTGACGTGACTGCTACACAAATGTTCGATTGGTTAAAAATTGGTCCAATTACGTAAATGCGACTTTAAAACAGTTCTACTGTACTAGCTAGGAAGTAACGTCTTTGATTTCACCACATAACATATATTTATAATTATATTAAAGGATATTTATAATTATTATTATAATAAAATTTAAACTATCTTTATTTCTTGTGGTGAATAAAAAAGAAATAATACCGAGAACGTAAAAACACAAATAAAATAAAATTAAAACTAGTTTGTTTAAAAAAAAAAAAACTCCAATGGTTTGTTGAGACTAAAAATTTCCCCGGTGCTGAAGATATTTTGAGTCATTTATATCATATAATATAATTGTAAATTGGATTGTAATTCTTTTGTGCAATATTTCCAGAACAATTCAGATAACATTTTTTTTTAAATATCATTACCCCCTAATTTTAATGCCCATTAATTTTAGTTCTATTAGATAAATGCTTGCAGTTGAAAAATGAAAAAAAAAAAACCTCTAAAAGCACTTTAATAACATTATAATCTATCATTTTTTAAAAAGATATTTGATTTAGAAATAATTCAAGTTCAGAATGAAATTTTGATAAAAACCAAAAACCTTTACATAATAATAATAAAAAAAACCCTGATTTTAAAATGTAAATAAATGCAAAAATTCCCTTTTGCCCTGAATTTTGTAACTTACCTGAGCTTATAGAAGATCTTTCAGCAAAAAATAAACAGGAAAGTGTAAAAAAAAATCAAATAAAAAAATTGATGTTTTTGTTTAAAAAAAAGAAACATTGAAAAAAGATCGCCATAGAACTTTAAAATTCTTTCATACAACGAACATTTAGGAGTATTTTCGATAAAAACTGGCTTAAATTATTGTTTGCGACAGATCTTGAAGATTTATATTAGTCCTTTAAAATGAAATCGATTTTGATATTCATGATTACTTTCTATTATAATGACATAAATTTTCGCTTTCTTTATATAACATGTAACAGTTACAATTTACTTTGAACTTTAGTAATGTTTGCGTCAAAATTAATCATTTTTCTATTTTCGATTGCTTAATAAAAATGACTTTTTAAATTTTGTAATAATAGTATTTGTTTTACTTTAAATATTGAAGATCGTCTTAATAATGGCAATAAGAAGAAATATAAGTTCTTCAAACGTTTTGAGGAAAATTTAAAAACTAAGCGCTTTAGCTAAAAAAATATTTATGTTCCATATTACTTATAACGCTATTTATAAATATTATAATTTCTAATTTTAAATTTAACCAAACAATTAAATATATCTAAGCTACACAATAGTATTCAATGGCTCATTTGTTGAAGATGAACTAACAAGATTAGAAATTTGACAAATAAGTTTAAAACTAACAATTAATATTAGAGTGATAATTAATTTAAGATAATTTAAACTAGATTAACTTGTTCATTTGAATAATTTTTACTTAATTAGACTAATTTCGATTAATTTATTTAATTACAAGGAGGCTTGTTAGTTGATCTTCTACAAAACTCTGCTCAAAAAACGCACACAAAAATACAATTTCCTCATTTTATAATTGTGTCGAATTTTGAATGAGGATTTTTTTTATACAATTTTCCAAAAAAGTATTAAATGTATTAAAGCTCCATTATTTGTGTCTGTTGATGATTTAACACAGGCAGACTTATTTCAACAAACTGCATATTTTGCATGGAGTTAGAAAGGAGGGGTAGAGGGGTCTATGAGTTCATGAGATTTGAAGCACGCCTGCCAGGTTTTTCGAGCTACTGCACTCTCAGAAATAACACTTTCATTTTTGACGATTCATGAATCCTCACGCCTCATTTCGTTAATTTTGAGGATTGTTTCGTCAAACTATCACGTGACTTTTGAGTAAACGCGAATCCTCATTTTTACGATCGTGATTTGACGACTCTGTATCTTGATTTTGAGGAAACCGAATCTCATTTTTGTACTCACATGCTCAAAAATGACGAAATATGTCTTCCGATTGGACGACATTAAAATCCTCATAAAAATGACGATTCAAATTTCCTCACTTTGAGGAAACGAAAACTCGGAGCGTTTGCCAGTAAGCGAATCGTCAAAATTAAGGAAAATTTCGTCGTTTTTGAGCATTCATTTTTTAGAGTGTGCGTATAACATACTGACACCGAGGTATCACAAGATGCACCGCTCTAGCCTGCTTCATTTGTGCGCTACTGTGCGCATATACAAGGACCTCTCTATTCTCTTTCCTGCCTCTACGATATTTAGTCAGGAATAAAATTAATGTCGATCAATTTTCTCCAGACGACCTGCACCCATGGCAAACTGCGCTCTGACCGACCACAGGACTTTCGGACCCACAGATTTAACGAGCACGTTATCCGCATGTACTCTGGACAACACAAAATTTCCATTCCTTACCCGGGATTCGAACCCGGGCCCACTCGCTGGGCAAGCGAGGATCAAAACCACTATACAAAATGGGCTGACTGTTTTTTAAATGAACTGCATGTTTGGTCACAAATAAAATTGATGGCGATCATATTTCTTGTACCGAGGAAATGTGCTTGTCTTTGTGTGTGCGTCTTTGTCAAGGGGGGGAGTTAATGGGGTATATAGAGGGGCAGTGAGGGGAGCAGAGAGGGCCGAGCGAAGTAAGTAATGAGAATGGAAGCATTGGGCTTGTACTGACGTCGTCTCACTAACCATCCGTCGTAGGCCCACAAACCACTGTAGAAGGCGGTGGCGATGTCCGAGAAGCTGGCCCCGTCGCCCGCGAAACCCGTCTGCAGGTGCTCCGTGTGGCCTGATGTAAAATACACATTGTTACTGACTACACTCCTTGACAACCTGAAGCCTCGGTTTCCTCGGAGTCCGTCAACAGATTTAAGCGGTCGGACAAGTGCGGTGAGTGACGTCATACAAACTACTGACATTGATTGCGCTGGAGTGGTTTCCTCGGGAGCGTTGCCGGACAACTCAACACGACCGCCAGATTGAGTTGTTGTTGAGTGCGTTGGGGAAATCCTGATGACAACGTTTTTTGCTGTTGTCTGTTGCGTGGTGTGCTTGCCAAAAATTAAAAATTTGAAGAAATGACGGAAGGCGAGAGTTGTTTTACGCTTGCCGAGGAAGAAATGCTAATTGATTTTGTGAGAAATCACGGAAAACCTAATTTTTACATTTTTGACATGCAAAGACGAAAACCAAAACAACAACAGAGTTAGTTGAGTGAGTTCGCTAGGTTTCCAGTTTCGTGTCAACGTAACATTCCGATGAAGCGGTGGCCGGTAAGGTGACGTCATCCACGTATAATAGCGGTCGCATTTTTCTGGCGACAGACTTCGAGGAAACCAAGGCTTACACTCTTAAAACAAAAGAGTGAAATCCACTCCAGTTGGAGAAGTGCATTTTCGACACTGGAAAGGAGTGAGTATTAACTCAGACTGAGTTAAAATCACTCGTTTGGCGTGATCCTGTTGGAGGTTTAACACACAAAGGATACATGCACTCCTTTCGGAGAAGTGCATTTTCAAGACTGGAGGAGTGAAAATTACTCAGATTGAGTGAAATTCGCTCGTTTGTTTTAAGAGTGTAAGGCTCCATAAATTAGTTGTGAATCCATCCAGAAAACATGTTTAAATCATTAATTTCGTTTAAGGAATAACAGATTTGTATATTATTTGAGAAAATTTCGCAATTTTATCGGAATGAAAAGTGTATTTTGGTTAAATTGTAACAAAATCATTTTGTATGTTAATATTACTTTACAAGAGTTTCCAACTAATGGACCAATCGCGCTTTTTTTCCCCTGCCCTTTTACTATTTGTTTTTATCCAAGTTAGGTTGGCATGTGGAGTGTATAGTTCTTACGATTACAACGCAAGCCTCCTTTTGCTGCTTTCCAGGAAACGGTTGCGATGGGCAATCTTTTCGTGTCCACCCACCCTACTTGGATTTGGAGAGCAGTTGCGATCAACCTCACAGAAGAGGTCTCAAGCAGTGTTAAGCAAATTTTAATTGCAAGAACAGTTAAAGATTAACAATTAATTAATTGGTAAATGTAACCACAACAACTAACAATTAAACTATTGAGTTGACCGTTTGGACGCACGAATTTTTTATTATTTTTTCTGCTATAGAACGTACTAGCTTGCATATCTCAAGAGGTTTATATAAGATTATTCAAAAATCAATAAGAATTTTTTTTTTTTTTTACAAGAAGCTATTCCGATAGTACTTTCCACATAAAATAATGAAAGAAATATTATACAGGGTGCCCGTAAAAGAATGCCCTAGTTTGAAATTGTAATAGTATCAGCTGTAATTGTTTAACAGTTGTGGCTGAAGGTCACGAATAAATGATAACTCCAACAGTTTCAGTTAAGGGCATGCGCTTGTACCGCTAAATCGTTTTCACAGTTGCACAGGCTGTTGCTTCCATTACTCCGGATTTTCTGCAGGCAGTATTGGAAGAATTGCATTTTCGTTTGGATGTGTGCCGTACACTAAAGGCTCGCACATTGAGCACTTATAGGATAAACTAGGTTAGTTTTTCTTTAATTTCATGTATGATTTGTTATATTTAGTATAAAATAAAATCCTGTGATATACCATTAAAACTCGGACATTCTTTTACGGACCCCTGTATATGTAGAATTCATTACTATTATTCTCACTTACCTTGCGTGAGTTTAATGGATCCTCCCACAACAATTATAGCGATCGCCAAAAGTTTGGCAGCGGTGAAAAAATTCTGTATTCGTGTCGCCAACTTTACACTTTGGCAGTTAATGTAAGTAATCACGCCTGAAAAACAAAAACAAAATGGAAATATTAAAATGTATATACTTAAATTTTCCAAAACAATACAAAAACCAAACTAACAATTTAGCGCCTGGTTTCCTACTAAGTTTTCTGTTGCGAAATAAATCATTAACCTGGAAAGATAATATCAAAGGACCTTGTTTCACGTTTATGAGCTTTAAAATATTTTTCGATATCTTTTTTTAGTTCGTAAGTAACTTTTTATGCTTGAGTTCATGCTAATTGGTAGGCTTTATACTCCGTTCGCTGTTGGTACACATCAAAGTGTATGATATCTATACTGTTTTTATTAATAGTCTCTTTTTTCCTCTAATGGGGCTGCAACATTGGCGGTCAAGCCTTTGCAGACTCGGCATATTCCCCAGAACCGAGAACCATTTTTTTTTGTGGCACCATCTAGGAGAATCTCGTAACCAACCAATTTTGACGCCTTGTTTACTAGGAATCTGAGCTATCTGTGGATGTTAAAGTATGCCGAGATTTGAATTTGCAGAGAGAACCCAAACAAATGGGCCCTCCAGGGATCTCTTTACATGCCACATAATCATATGACATGCGTGCCCATCAAGGTTTTCCCATACAGAAAATCCGGTGACTCAGCCGGGGCTCGAAAAAAGCGATCTTGGCCTTACAAGGCGGACACGTTAAACACCTCAGCCACTGAGCTACTAAAACAATCATAGTCTTAATTCTTATTTTATTCACAAAATTCACCGAATAGTGTAAGATTACAAAAGATCGATTGATCCGCGATCGAGCGGACAGTAAACATAAAATTAGCTGATCATTTTCTAAGCGGTATAATCTTTTATTGAACTCGCTACCGTTTTTATTTATGTTGTTTTTCTTTGGTATGAAGTTTTGAGTGTATTAACGTCGCACTAGAGCTACAAGGTGGCGATTGGTGACAAGCGTCATAATTTAAAACCTCAGGCAAGTGTCGAGCCGACACCTGAGTAACTTTAGTAAAAGCAACTTTTGTAAAAGGCCCAAAGCAACTTTTGTAAAATTGCGTCATTGTACGGAAGATCGTGGATTTCCAGCCTATTTAATATATGCACTCCCTGTGCATTGTATTATTCGTCGGACTTTTTATATGACGGCAATTACTTTTGCAATGCCTGGGCCTGAACCCGGGACCTTTCGTATGCAAGGCCTTACCAACTGAATCCCCAGCCCCTTATGTGAAGTTGTGAGACTCACCCAGGTCCTAATCTAGAAAAACTCAGACTATAGGCATAACAAATTGTTGGAGCCCCTTTGCGGAAAATTTTGTGTAAGATTGCTCATAATGGGGAAGCTAGTTGGTCCAATCATTGTATAGTTACTTCCAGTTTATAGGCTCCTTGATATCATCGATTAAACTAATCAAACCAATGTCCGAGTCAAAGTCAAGCTAAAAATAAAGTGGGGTCTCAGAAAATTTTAAAATTTACTAAAATTTTGGTTGTCAACAGCATTTAGCATATAGAGTTGGGAAAGAGCATAGAGCGGTCCATGTATGTGCGCAGTAACACACAAAAGAAGCAGGCTAGAGCGATGCATCTTGGGACACCTCAGTGCCAGTTTCCATAGTTTCGGCTACTCTGTTATGCGCAGTAGCCAAAAAAAAAAACTGCTAAAGCTGTGCATCTTGGGATACCTCAGTGCCGGTTTGTTATGCGCAGTAGCTAGAAAAACCTGACAGCTCTGTTTCAAACCATTTGAACTGATAGACCCCTCTGCTCCTTCCTCCTAACTCTATGATTTAGCATAATAGAAGCTAGCATTTGGGGGCATTAGGCCAATACCACCTAGATTAGAAGGCCGAAGAACTAAGCAACACAACGTCACACTAGTAGACCATTTTCGATGTGTTGACCAATAACGTCGTACCTTAAGATGACGTCGCATCTCGATTCATCTTATCTTAAAAATTTATTCAAATACAAGATCTAGTCACGAATGATCATTGGTCAAAACCACAGAATCGGTCCACTAATATGACGTCAAGCATTTAGTTCGCCGGCCTTCTAATCTAGGTAGTATTGTCCTCAGGGCCGTCTTAAACTATGCTGGGGCCCTTGGGCACACAAGAATTTGAGGCCTTTTATAAAGTAAAAAAGGCGAATTATCATGACATTTTTTTACTGAGTATGACCATTAATTATATTCAATCAAATACCTGCTGGTTTTTTGGTTACGATAACGGTTTCTTTCGGGATTTCTGTTGAGCAAAATCTTTTATTTTATCCGCAAATTAAATTTTTCGAAGGATATCACTATCTATGCACATAATTGACAAATTACTCAACCGTTCTTGTAAGATTGTTGTTCGCAATTCATTTTTTATTCGCTTAAACTGCGAAAGTGTCCGCAAACGGTAAAACGCCGCAATAACAAAATAACGCCACTCATTCCTAACAGACTGAAAGTTCATTACATCATTTGGGGATTCCCCCAACCATAAACAAAGACATATTATGTTATGCGGTGTCCTGACTACGACATCAACGACAACACCTGCCTGCGCATGCATATACAATTTGTAATTGTATATGCATAGAAATTTTCGGTTCTTCGGGGGCCCCCTGAGAATGGGGGCCCTGGGCACGGACCCCGTGTGCCCTTATGGTAAAGACGGCATTGATTGCCCTAGGTTTTTGGTAGGACAGTCCCTGTTGGACTCACCGATGGAGAGGGCGGCGACCAGCTTCACCGAGACCGTGTCGGGCCTGCACCCGATGTTGATGGGCTCGGTGACGTATTCCCCGAGCGAGAGGCAGATGATGGCCATCATGCTGGGCTTGAGCACCAGCACGCTCACCCACGAGAACAGGAAGGCCGGCAAGGGGCCGAAAGCGTCCATCATGTAGCTGTACTCGGCGCCGGATTTGGTGATCATGGTGCCCAGCTCGGCGTAACACAGGGCGCCTGGAAAGAAATTTATTTATTTAGATAATAGATTTCATAGCAAAAGTTTAAGATCGGCGGATCACGTGACCTGCAATGCTAACGACGGGACCCGCATGGAGACCAGGATTTAAGAGCAAAAATGCCATCACTTTAAGGGGTTTCGGTATGTTGTATATCGGCAAGGTTAAATTGGCCAATTGCAATGTACCTTTTCACAATAACTACTGATCAGATCATCTTAAAATTTTCTCTGTGTGTTATACCAACTTTATACATTAATCTGAGGTTGAAAGCTTTTTGTAAATAACTGTTAGATTTTTTAAAATAAAATAAGTTTTAAAGTACCCAAAAAATCATGAAATTTTTCACTTTTTTGCCCCATAAAATTTTTTTCACTTTAGTTTTATTAAAATTTATAACCTCAGATTTATCTATACTATGTATTACATCATATAAAAAAAGTTTACGGGAAAACATAGCATAGTTTTTGAGAAAAGTTACATCGAAGTTCAAAAAACCAAGTTCTGAGAAAAACGCGTTTAAAGTTTTTATTGTTAACCCATTTCCTTACGAAGCCATGACATTAAAATGGCTTTTAATGTCAAAAATAGTTTTCCAATCGTCTTGATACTTTGTGACATTATTAATAAAGGTTGTAATAATATTTTAAGCCAATAATTTTTGTCTTGATTTTTTCACCGATTTTGGGGTACTAAACCCCCTTAAGGAGAAAAATACTAAGGCGTTATCGAAAAAATACCATTTTATTCTAAAACTAGCAAATTTATACCCGTACTTCGCACGGTTTAAAAAAAATTCAAATCGATCCAAGTATGTGTACCATATAACCTGTTTTAACCCTTTCGCTACGAAGGATATTTGCTTCCTCGTAGTATTTGATAGGAATAACATTATCGAATCCTTAGTTGTTCGGACGCTTTGGGGCGCTTCAGTAAGGAAAGGAATAAAATCATAAACTTAAGTTATTCTTCCCGCTCGTTTTCGAGTATGAAATCCCGTTTCATTGTTTTAAAATTCCAAAATCAAAAATACGGTGTAAAATGCACTTACAAAAGGCATCACAATTCCCTCATAAATAAATATCGTCACCTGACTGTGGTTCTAAAATACGTACCCGTCGCCAATAGCCCTCGTGCAGCTCTAGAGCGACGTTAATTCAAACAAAAAAAAAACATAAATAAATAAAACCTTTTAACTCTTTTGGCGCGTTTTGGGAAATAATTTGGCGAGAAAATAGATATAGCTACAAACACACCATTATACAGCTCTAACACAATGACCTTAACACAACCAACCAGCTTATAAATTAGTTTTAAAAAACATTTTGCCCATTGGGCGAATTTTAATACATAATTTGGCGAGATTGGCAACATATATGGCGAAAAAAATAAAGAATTGCAGCTGTAGTGCGATGGCCATTATTAACCATCATAGTTCAGTTTTTGTAGCTTAACAAACATTGTGCCCATTTGGCGAGATTGGCAACTTATTTGGCGAAAAAATAAAGACATAAAATCCTAATAAGCAGCTGTAATGCGATGGTCTTTATTAACCATCATAGTTCAGTAATAGCTTAACAAACATTTTGCCCATTTGGCGAGTTTTAATTAATAATTTGGCGAGATTGGCAACATATTTGGCGAAACAATAAAGACATTAAACGCTTATACGCAGCTCTAGTGCAATTTCGTTATTAACCATCGCATTTCTGTAATTGCTTAGCTATACATTTATTGCTGCATATTTGCAATCAACAAAACCATCAATGACGAAATCATCAACTAAACCCACAATATATCCTCGTATGAAAACTGGTAAGAAATACATCACTTGAAACATATCAATTATTTTCAAATGATGAATTTAGTTTCTGAAAGTAATGGCAACACAAAAATAAACATTTTAAACTTCCTTTTTATTATTATAGATTTAAATATCAAGTTAAAAATTAAAAGTTGCCTTGATATAAATTAAAGAATAATATAAAATGAAAGTTTACTACTTAAAATGAAAGTAAACTAAATCTTTAAAATGAAAATATTTGTAAGTTTTTAGGAAAAAAGTATTTTCTTTTTTATATTTTAACTATTTTCGAAAAGTTTATTTTAATTTCTTCTGCTGAATGGCAACTCGAAAGAAAAAATGTCATCGGATTTGAGCCAAAGTGGTGTAGTCTTTTCAGAAAATTCGAATTTTCTCTAAAAATAGAACATTTTGAGCTCTGAAAGTTCTTATTTTGCAACTCAAGTATGAACTACGTATTTCTACCAAGTTACGAGTCAAACAAATGTTTAGTTTGTGAGTTTCGGAGAGACATACATACACACAAAACTTCATTTTTATTATTATAGATAACAAAAAAATATCCTATGCATTTTGGAATCTTTTTAGTGACTATTTTATACGTTACATTTTTTTTGTTATTTTAAGAATAAGATGGTACTTTTTCAATGACGCCGTAGTATTTTCCCTTTGTACCATCAAGTACCTTCGGCTTATGTACTCCGTTCGCTGTTGGTACACATCAAAGTGAATGATATCTATACTATTTTTTATTTATAGTCTTTTTTCTCAAATGGGGCTGCAACATTGGCAGTCAAGTCTTTGCAGACTAGGCATATTCCCCAGAACCGAGAACCATTATTTTTTTGTGGCACCACCATATAATATTTGTTGCAATCTAGATGACTGGTAGTATTGCAGTGGTAAATCAACGCCATCTAGCGTGGATGTCTTTGAAGTGTGTACTCACCCAGCAGTGAGAGCATTCCGCACCCAGCCCATACCACGAGGCTGAGACCCACAGACCCGGAGCGGAGCAGCACTCCTTTTGGAGACACGAAAATGCCGGAACCTGTAAGGGAAAACAAACATTACAAGTTGCAGGCACAATTGAATATGTATTATTTTTAGCAATGAAATGGTGTATGGTTGCTTTAGTTCAATACAATGTCTATCTATAACAAGTTATCTAGTCAACAAGTTATCTATACAATGCATAACTTCAGACTAGTGAAAGGTATTTTGTGCCCCATAATATCAAAGACAGCGTATGTCACTTAGTTTCCTAGGGCCCTTTATCGTTTTGACCCTTGTTCAACTTCATTTTTTATATTACTAAATGACTGATACCCCCCTGAAATCAAAGGCGGAAAACTGATATTTGGATCTTCTTCTATCGAACCAGGTCAATTTCGGAACTAATTAAAGTGCTAATTGTTTGTAAAGAGGTTTTAAAAAATGTCCCCAAATGGGGGCGCCAGGTTCCAAGAGGTTAAAAGTGTAGAAATCCTGGATACAGTAATAGTTTCAACTCAAAAGGTACTTTGGCAGTTACACAATACTTTTATACAACGAGTGCGATATGAACAAACATACAAAGTTATTATTTTTTTTATTTAGCATAATAATATTTCGTCCTTTAATGAATAGAGAAACATTGTTAAACAGTTAATGAAATAAACTATAGTTAAGCTCACACTTGGGATCTTTTAATATTATTTTAATTAGCATAATAGTATTTCGTCCTTTAATAAATAGAGAAACATTGTTAAACAGTTAATGAAATAATCCAGTTAAGCTCACACCTGAAATCCCTCGTGTATTGTTATCAGAGCAGTTGAAAGAGTCGTCAGTTGTTACGAAAATTGCCTTATAATTATATGAACAATATCAAAATGGAATACAGCCACGCCCTTAGTTTATTAAATGCGTACTACGTTTGCCCACCAATTTACATTGAGGCACGTTAACCCTAGCGTGCAAACATATTAGCAATTAGAAACCAAGATATGTAACATTTTCTTTGTTGCATTGTAGTTACACGAAAGCATTGATAAAGTTATTCTGCAACACCAAACTTTAAATAAATGCTCGAAGTTAATTAAAGTTTTACTTTACATAACTTATTGCTATTTAATATAGTAGTGATTGTTTCTCACAAAATATGACACCATTTATTTGATGTATTTATTACGAATTGGACACAAAATTTTTCATTCATATATTTATTTTTTGTTGAGTTTTAAATAAATAATATGAGAGCATTTTTAAAATGTTCCAAACATTCGATATTATTCTTAAAAATTATTAAATTAGAGACATTATTCTAACAAATAAAAACAATAATATTTCGATGCGTTTAAACAAGCTTAACATAAACAAATCCACTTTAAATATTTCATTTTCTCGGAATTGTTGTATTTTTTCCGATTTATAGAACATTTAAGCATAATTTTCGGTCCTTAAAGGAGGATTTGATAAACAGTTTTTCGCCAAAATAAAAGGGTGATTTCCGTGAACTTATTAGAGCATCTTTCGCAATCCCTGCTTTAAAAAACTCGCAAAGACAAAATGTTGTGCAAGGGGATCTATTCTTGATTTATTCTTCTTGCTGTTGTTTGTTAAGGGTTACCAGGATCGTAAAAAGAGCATTAGCATTGCCTCTTCGCGTTGTGAGTACAGGAGCACTTTCTTTCCAAAGACCTAAGATAAGATGCGAAACAAGCCTTAAATGAGAGCAAGTCTGACAGCCAGAATTTACCCAAGTCATTGTTACATAATGTAATAATTTCCGGCTGCCTATTTCTAGCCTTCTATAGGAGCTTAAACACAGCCAATTACGTCTTGTAATTTAGAACCTTGGTCAAGTGACGAGGTCGATACCTGAGAGCGGGCACCCAACGGAACTTCGAGCGACATCGTATGCTAACGCCCCGTCGGGACTTTCCACTCCACAGATTCAAAGAGCACTTTTTCGTTTTATATTGTCACAAAAGATATACCTTTGAATGAAATTTACTTTATTTAACGTCTTTTATCGATTTTATGCCCCATTATTATAAAAAAAAAATTACGAAATACCTAATACGACGCAAAATATGCATATTACAAGTTTTATATGAAGAGTACACGGGAAGAAGCGATTCATTTATTAGGCGCGCTCCCGCAATTGTATGCTTGGCGGCATAAAACCGGTTTCTCTCTTTCTTCTTCGTTGGTGATCGCCAATCGTCTGAATCTTGGTAGCTAGGAACCACAGAGATAGTAGTTTAAGTACTACAGTTGTATATCACGTGACCCACAACACTGACTTCATTGAGGCCCTTCTGGCAGCTCCTTGCGCGTCCCGTCGTTAGCATTGGAGGTCACGTGATTGTCACTCAATTACTTTAACTATGATGTCTATGGTAGGAACTGGTTTCCTTACACAAGTTTAGGCGATCACTCGCTATCATCGCCAAAGAGGCCTGCTAAGGAAACTTCTCTGAAAAATCAATCGGTTTTTCCCGTGTACTCTTCATATGTGAGATTGGTAAAACAAATTCCGAAACTAGTTCCGGATTGCAAAAGTCATTCTCAACCGAGAACTAAGTCATTCAATCGTCTCTGTCTACTACGTTTACTGTCCTATGTATTCAGAAACTAAACTCATCGGCGCAACAGCCCATCAGTGGGCCAAGTCCTGTCGTGACCAATTCAGCTTCCCTGACCAAGGGCTCTCGTGTGTTAGGCATGTGTCCCGGTTAGTGGTCAACCTCACGCGGGAACCCCAGTGTTTTGTTCCCAAGCATGCTTGGTCCTCATTTTATCTACCGATGAAAGGTTGAGTGAACCTCTCGAACCTCATACCTGTGGCACGGCAACGCAAAGCACTACCACTGTGCCACGGGGCCATGAAATCATGCTAAGTTCTATTTTAAAATACAGGGTTAGTCGAAATGAATATGACTTATCTATCCACACGTAGCTGTAGTTTGGTTACAATAAACATACATACATTTTTTTCTTATTGTCCTATTCATTTTGACTAACCCTGTATATTAAATATATATGAAGAGAACACGGGAAGAACCACTTTATTTCGTAGGAGGGTTTCCTTAATAGCCTCTTTGGGGATGATAGAGAGAAATAGCCTAAACTGGCGTAAAGAAATAGGTTACTCGCTTTGTTTATCTTTCGCGGCCATCCTGATTCACGCCAGAGACATTAGTGGATACGACACACACGTTTGTACCGCAAATGAAGAACCGAAAGAAAACAGGTTTTGTACCGCAAATGAAGAACCCAAAGAGAAACAGGTTTTGTACCGCAAATGAAGAACCGAAAGAGAAACAGGTTTTGTACCGCAAATGAAGAACTGAAAGAGAAACAGGTTTTCGGTTGCCAATGTCCGCCAAGCAGACACAATTACGAAAAGACCAAAGAAATCAAGCGGTTCTTCCCGTGTACTCTTCATATATATTTAAACACAATGGTGTTTTTGCGTCAAAAGGGCAATAAGGCTCCAAAAATAATAGCCTTTCTCGCCAATTTAAAGAGTATTAAACGCTCGGTTGATTTCTACCAGGTCTTTGTTTCTTTCAGAGTCGGTGACTTGCGTTGTTTGCCAGAAGGTGATCCAATTGTTATTTTTTTTTCGGTCGTCGCGACAACTTTTGTTAATTTGTCTCTTCTGTTTTCTAGTAAAGAAAGGCTGTGCGTTCCACCATTATCACCTAGAATATACAAGTCTTCCTGCTAAGCCTCGTTACGTTATTAGATAACCATTTTTAAGGGTTTTGATAATTCTGTTTACTAATAAGAGAAGGCGATACAATTTTGAAGTGGCTAGATTCTTTGAAGAGAAAGACATTATTAACATCATAAAAGTAAAGAGAATTCAAAGGCTGGGACATATGGAAGGAATGGACGATAGTAGAGACACAAAGAAGATTTTTAAAGGACAGTGTCAAGGAGAGAGAAGAGGAAGTCCCACAAATCTCAGTCCCAGAGAAACTTCTGAAAGCCATGAAAATCAAAAATTGGAAAACGAAGACCAGAGACAGACGAGTTTGGAGTCGCATTTCTAGGGAGGCGAGGCCATGATCCAACATGGACTGTAGTGCCAGGGAGTTAATTTATTACTCAAAACTCAATGAGATTGACTCTTGTGATCATTCTTCAAAATTATGTTTTATATGTGGCGTCACTTAGTTCTTCGGCCTTCTGTTTCAGGGAATATTGGTTTCAAAAGATATTCCATAGAAACATTTTTGAGCGCTGTATCCGAATAGAAAAAGTTGTTGTTATGGCTCAGAATGGTTGCTAATGTTAAAATGCACTGTGCTGTGCGTCCGAACTACGTCTTATATAACGTTTCTCTCGGCGTTCGTAAAACTTGAGTCAGTCGTTGTTTTAATTACAGCTTCCAAAACGTGCGGAATCGCTGAGTATTTACTAATTCGGAAGAGATAACGCACTACGCATACGCTAGGATGCATCCTAGACGAGAATTCTAACAAACCACCCAAGTGAAGATAAAACGCTGAAAACGCTCAACAAGGAGCTTTCTAACGCCTTGACGCGCGCATTCAGTTCTTACAAACTAGGAATTTAGGATAGTCTCCATAGTGGGTAAGGCTACCAATTAATATTTAGAAAAGTAAAAGCAATTTTTATCATGACATTTAATATTTTTTTTACTCCAGTTACACAGTTTGATTTAAATTAGAATAAAAATGTGACACTCAAGCAGATGGCATGATAGCGACACTTTTCCTTTACAATTCAAGTATAAGTAAAAAATGCTAAGTTTAGTAAAATAAAATAATAATTGTCATAATATCAACTCTTTTTACTTTCCTAAATATTAATTGGTAGGCATCCCACAACAGTCTCTGTCTGCGGCAAAGGAGGGCCCCAAAAGTATCACAATTAAATCTACTTCCCTTTCAAAAACTCTTTTCCAACGAAAAAAAACCTCACTAGCCTTTGGAGCTGCTGGGGTCGGGTTCGGTTCAGGCATAGATGTTTGTGACCGTCAATAAATGTTGTTATTTGTCTATGTGTTTGCGTTGTCCTTTCTTTGCGTGTCTCTTGTGCTTGTAAAAACTCTTTCTGTGTGTCTGTCCCACTTGACGAAAGCTTATAAGCGGTTCCCTGAACAAGCTTTGGAATATATATGTACCATACCATACAAAAAAAAACCTTAATGCTTCATTTCGTATTCCACCCAAGCACCACTGTTATTCCAGACAAGGTCCCGCGCGGTGATCTTCAAAACATCAAATGTGACAGAAGTTCACAGACCGCTTTGGCTAGGCTTATAAGTGGGCATATAAAGTATACCTTTCTGTCGTGGGCAGGTGGTAAACTGCAGTAACTTCCATAATCACTTGGACCACAGTTGCAAGAACTCAATTTATCTAACAATTAAGAAAACATACTGATTTTTTTTAATTTCATATCAAAAATGGTACAATTTATTGTTGTGATTACTGCAGTTTACCTGTCCCCGGCAGCTTTCCTTCATGGATGAAGCCAAGACATTTAAAATCTGTATAGCAAGTGCACCGCTTCTCAGACGTCTCCTGAGCACATCTTGCGGTGTCTTGAACTTGATAAGAAGGTCTTAACATCAGATCTTATGACTGTCATTGACTTTTTATCTGTCAACAACCTTTTGGAGCTCGTCTGGCTACTGTCAGACGAGTGGGGGATGAGGAACAACAACACTACACTGTTAAAAAATAATAGTTCAAGGTTGAACCAAAATACGGTTCAAATATGCTGCAACCACGATTTGGTAGACTGTTGAACCATAAAACGGTATTTTCAAATTGCGTAACTATGGTGAAAGGTTGAACCATATGCAGGATTTTCCTAACGCGTAACTATAGTTGAAAGGTTGAATAATAAAAAGGTTCTCAAAATGCGTAACAATAGTGAAACAAAAAAAATGGTAGTTCGTACATCGTAAGCTAACGCCGTCGGGACTTTGGGCCCCAAAGATTTAACGATCACGTCTGTCCCAGTGTACTCGGACCCATCCGCGATGAATTGAAGATTTTTCTACTATTTCCAGTAAAGAGATCCGATTTATAGGATGACTGGCAGTAAGTGAGATTCCAACCCCAGCTCTCCTGAGATGGTTGAAACTCTAGGCTAATGCCGTAACCACTCAGTCACGGACGGGCCAATTTTGAAGCAGAAGCAGTACTACTCATGGCGCCTGCGTTTGAGTAAACAGTTAAAAAGTCAGCTGCAGCTAGTAGAAGTTGAACCGAAATTTCGTGCTGTTTTAGTAGAAGTCGAACCAATTTTTCGTGAAAGCAGGTCTATTTCCAAAATGGGATATTTGGTTGAACCATTTTGTGGTGTATCTGCCAGAAGTTCTTAATTTTTCACCAATATTTGGATCAACGTTGAACTGAAATTTTTAACAGTGTACAGTCTCCACACAAGTGCACCTCTCACCTATCATGGTGCCGACGATGAGGGCGACCCCGCTGAGCAGCCCGACGCGCCGCTCCAGCGCGATGGCCCCCTCCGAGGGGCTGTCCTCCCGCTCCTCCGCCCCGTCCTCCGCCATCTTGAGGGGTAGCTCGGAGAGGGCGCTGCCCGTCGACTGGGAGGTGGGGAAGCGCTTCACGCTCCCCACGTCGCTCACTGAAAAGAGAAGATATCACACACTTTGAATATCTGTTTAACATGCACTGTTAAGAAAAGGGGTATCCAAAATGAGATTAATGAAAGTTTTTAATAATTCAATAATGAATGATTGTTGGGAACATCATTAGCTCATCGCTCACTGAACACTCTCAGAAACAACACTTTCATTTTTGACGATTCATGAATCCCCACGCCTCATTTCGTTAATTTTGAGGATTGTTTCGTCAAACTATCACGTGACTTTTGAGCAAACGCGAATCCTCACTTTTACGATCGTGATTTGACGATTCTGTATCTTGATTTTGAAGAAACTGAATCTCATTGTTGTACTCACATGCTCAAAAATGACGAAATATTTCTTTAGATTAGACGACGTTCAAATCCTCATAAAGTTACGATTCAAATTACCTCACTCTGAGGAAACGAAAACTTGGAGCAATTGCCAGTAATGGAATCGTCAAAATTAAGGAAAATTTGGTCGTTTTTGAGCATTCATTTTTGAGAGTGAAATAAAAGCATCGCTCACTGCAAGAACAGCATACATTGTCTAGAAATTGTGTTATTGCGCAGTTAAAAACGGGTTCTTGATGTTTGAATATTCTCATTTTTGAGAACATCATTAGGTCATTGCTCACTGAAAGAAAAGAATACACTTTAAAGAAATTGTGTCTGTTTGTGTGCTCCGCACTGTTAAAAAAATGGTTCCCAAAATTGAGATTAATGTACACTTTGACTGTCGGTCAAAGGGAAGTAAGTAATGGAAATTCAATAAAAATAATTTAAAAATAAAATAATTATAAAGCGATTTAAGGTGTTTTATTTTATTTAAATAACAAAACGCTATTAAAAGGATCCGTGTTTTGGAATTTACCATTCTTTACTGTTTTGTTGTTTCCCTAACCTTAGTATGGTTAGTTGTGACTCACGTTTTATTTGAACAAATTGCTCCGTCGATATTGTTCCCACTTAAGGGGGTTCAATACCCTCAAATCGGTGAAAAAATCAAAACAAAAATTATTGGCTTAAAATATTATTACAACCTTTATTAATAATGTCACAAAGTATCAAGACGATTGGAAAACTATTTTTGACATTAAAAGCCATTTTAATGTCATGGCTTCGTAAGGAAATGGGTTAACAAAAAAACTTTAAACGCGTTTTTCTCAGAACTTGATTTTTAGAACTTCGATGTACCTTTTCTCAAAAACTATGCTATGTTTTCTAGTATTATACGATGTAATACATAGTATAGATTAATCTGAGGTTATGAATTTTAATGAAACTAAAGTGAAAAAATTTTTATGGGGCAAAAAAGTGAGAAATTTCATGATTTTTTGGGTACTTTAAAACTTATTTTATTTAAAAAAAATCTAAGAGTTATTTTAAAAAAACTTTTAACCTCAGATTAATATATAAGGTTGGTATAATACACACAGAAATTTTTAAGATGATCAGATCAGTAGTTATTGTGAAAAGGTACATTGAAATTGGCCGATTTAACATTACCGATATACAACATACTGACCCCCCTTAAAGAAATCTACTACACCAATAAATTCTTTGGAAGGCCTAAAAGATTTCCATTTATCTCATTTTATTTATTTTTTGTGCAGGGAATAAACAAACATTTTAATTTTATTTTGTGTTTTATAGTTGACACCTAAAAGAATTCAATTCTGTTATTATCAATGTTCCCGTTTTATTTATTTTCGGCGCAATAAATAAAAAACTAGTGTCAACTTTAAATTGTGTTGTTTTCGCTAGAAAGTAAAGATGGACAATTGTTCTATCTGAATCTAATCCTTTTTGTGCTAATGGCTGCCTCGGAAAATCCGGGCAGAAAATTCTTCACCGTGTTTTTCTGAGATTTCGGGATTTTTCTGGAACAACTCCAGAGAATAAAGACTTTTTTTTTGTAGAAAACTAATCTGATTTATTCGCGTTACTGAAAATAATTCAGATATATAGCCATTCGTTGATGTGTTTCTAATTCTGACAATTCATTTACTTGCAGTTTGTTTCTAAAAACTATTTTTAGTCTTCTAATATTTTTTGTTCACAAAAACTGTTCTTAGTTTCCTAAATTATTTTTTAGTTTTCTTATAGTTTTTGTTTACAAAAACTATTATTATTTTCCTTATTTTTAGTTTTCTAATATTTTTTTTTCGAAAACTACTCTTCTAAAATTAATTTTAGCTTTCAAATTTTGGTTTTCTAAAATTATTCTTAGTTTACTTAGCTATTTTCAACTGATATTTCAAGGCATTTTATTGAAAGTGGGGAAATAAATAACACACTGATGGTTTTGTAAATTGTTACTTCAAACTTTAAGAAGCGTGCTCCAACCTTCATAAACCATGGTTAATATTCCAAAATATTGATTATTTTTAATATATAACCAAGTAATATAACTATAAATTAAGTTCTAAATTTTTTAAAAAAGATTTTCTTCAGATTAAATGTTGCTACATGGTATAATAAAAAGACATTTAACAAAACTCGTACTATTCTGAATCAATATACGTCACTCTTATAAAAATAACCGGAATAAATGTAGTTGCAGAAAACATCCAAGTACTTAAATATTCGCTAGCGAACCTAAATTATTTAAGTATTCATATCCAAGTACTTCTAAATATTCTTTACTGAGATGAATAATTGCATTGTAAAATAATGTGCCATGTTCAACCCAAAAGTTTGTAGTCTAATTTACTGGCTTACAATAGGGGAGCAATCTCACTAATTTTCAGTGAATGTGATATCTTTTGTTTGCAATCTTTAGCAATATTTTCAAACAAATTATAAAAAGAGCATCCAAGTATGGTTGCGCAAAAGGGGAAGTAACAGTAACGCAATTTGTTTGAGCTCAAAGTGATTCATATAATAATTCACTTTATTCAAATTTGTTGAAATAAAGTTTTGGTACAGTGAGATTTTATTTTTTTGATTGCCCCATCCATTCTTGCCAGTCAGGGAAAATGTACCCCGTATACGAATACGTTTTTCACCTCAGCTTGCTTGCTCTTGCAGAAAAAAAAGCACATTTACTTAATGGAAAATGAGCAATTCTACTTTGTAGATAAAAGCGTGTGAGAAAGACAATTATGTCATATTTTATTCATAATAAATCAAAGTAAAAAAAATATGATCAAAAAGGAAAAACACGGAAAACTAGCCCCGGTCACCCCTACTCTACACTCTTAAAGCAAACGAGGGAAATCCACTCCAGTAGGAGAAGTGCATTTTCGACAATGGAAAGGAGTGAATATCAACTCAGACTGAGTTAAAATCACTCGTTTGGAATGATCTTGTCGGAGGTTTAACACACAAAGGATCCACTCCAGTAGGAGAAGTGCATTTTTGACACCGCCGGAGCGAGAATTAACTCAGATCGATTTAAAATCGCTAGTTTGTTTTAAGAGTGTACTTTAAAAAAAATCCTTGCTTATCTACTGAAAGGAAAAATCTTAACAACTGTCATGAATTGAGCTATTTTTTAATAAATCATAATCATAGTTACTACAAGTTTTGAAAAGCAAAACAACTCACCAGTAACATCTGTATATACAAGTTCGGCGCAACGTTACACACAGTGTATCTATGGGAGACACAATCCAAAGAGTGATGTTTACCTACTCGGATTTAATTAGCTTCACAAAGCAAATTTACGCAGCCACGAAAAGCAAGAGCAAACAATCTGGGATTTACTCCACCGAAATTAACCGAGAGATGATTCTAAAATCTTAACTAACTTATCAACAATATTTTATAACCACGCACGAAAATCCTCAATTATGCACAGATTATATGAATTTCTGATGAGGGACTGTTCGAGATGTATCGCCAAAAAGAGCGACTGTTCGCCAAAATGCAGCATCCCTGCACCCACGGGGAAGTGTGTAACGTAGCAAGAAGAAATGAATGAGTTCTATTAGCGTCGACGAGTGAGAGACAGGTGAATATCCCCCCCCCCCCTTCCATGTCACTTGTTTCAAACTTGCGACCTATGCCACTGAAACAATGAAACTTGCGCAACACTGGGCTTTTGGACTAGTTAAAGGGGGAGCTAAATGCATTCCTCTATTTCGAAAAGTTCTTCAACCACAAGCTTCTCGACATGAAGTTCCTAAGTTGATTATGTGGATGAAGGGGAATTCGCTACCTTTTCAGCTGTTAAAGCTTGTCAAGTTCAGTAGTTTTCTAGGATATTATCGGAATACATCTTAATAAATCATCTGTATAACTCATCTTTATAATTACGGCTATGGTTGACGAAAATGCTAATTAAAAGTAATGCAAAGTTGCTGTAACCCTAGATAGATGGCTCAGGATGATGTAAAATTAAACAAGTAGGTTTGTAACAGAAACCTTCACTTAAACCGCTTTCACACAACATTTGTGTTCAACAAAAAGCCCGTAAAAAACAATATTAATTTTATGTTAAACATTTACAAGCTAAATTTGGTTAGTTTCATTTATTTTCTTTCGAAATTTTAATAATTATTTGTTATCGGGTTTATAAGAATAATTTATATTTCAAAGAATAAATATGTAACATTCCTCGCTTTCAAATGGGAGGAAAACATTTCATATCAACATACAATCAAAAAATGTGTTTGCGAAATATATTTGACGTCATTTCAAACTGATTTATGGCACATAAAATTCGTTGAATTCATTATTTGAAATAAATAAAGTTTCTCGAGCAATTATTGCGAATGGCAATGATGGTTTAATTCTAATAAAAATGGCTTCTTATGCTTTTCAATGAGCATTAAATTATGCATTTTTTATTTAATAATTGAAGATTTCGAATTCGAATTATTTTTTGAAATATTCAATGAGTTCTAATTTCGATGCTCTGAATTTTTTGACATATCACACTTGTCAGTAGCATTTGCAGCTTGGGCTATGAACGTGAGTGACAGACAGACAGACGGACCTTCCACCAGACCGGACTTCGGACCAAGGTATAATTACCCAGTGAACGCAATACACGCTCACTCTATCATAATCTGCTATATGACAGGATGAAAATTGAAGGGATTTTGAAAGTATCGGGGGTTGAGAAATGGAATTCCATATCCATGCATCTCCGAGGAGGAGATGAATTTTGTATTTTTACTTACAAAAATTTCACGAGTTACCATGAATATCGACAATCCAGTAAAACATCAAATGTACGACATAGCTGTGGTCTAAAAAATATCATGCAAAAATGGATCATCGACGACGGATGAAAATCATTAAACATGACATATTGCGGATACGTGACATAAACCGCTCCAGAAGCCCATATTGGTGAATATTCATTAAATGGTTAACTAGACGACACTTGTACAACGTAGAATCGACATAGACGTTTCACTGTCGTTGACGAACATTCTATTGGACGCGACGATCCTTTGACTGGTTTTATACACCTTTATCCGCTAATGTATGCAATGAGTATCCGCAGATGTATGTCCGCAATGCCTATACCAGTTATTTTGGCTCTTCAGTGCAAAACAACTATAATAGCAGGCATTTCTTACATTTAATTCACAATTTATAAATAAACACTTCGCAGTTTGAAACAAGTTAACTTGTCGGCTTGTGATCATTCTCAACATTGAACAACAAACATCAGTAAATATTTTTCTAATGACATTTCGAAATTTCTCTCGGCTTCAGACACATGGGGGCTCTCCAATTACGAATTGCTGTTTCATCTTCTGCTGGCGCCATTGTTTTTCCCAACTAGATTCTTCTCAAAGAGTTAAGAAGGAGATAAAGATGCTGTCTGGCAAAAACCAATACAAAAGCCATTTGTCAAGTGAATCAAGCGATCGCCAAGCGAGTGCAAGCCCAAACAAACGCTCTTGGCGAAGTATTTTGCGCTATTCTATACAGTGAAATTTGTATAGGCTTTACTACATCTAATTGAAGATTTCTGTTTCTCTTATATAAAGTATTATTACAGCGCATTTTACTTAACGGGGGCTGGGGAACCCAGTCGGTTGGGTAAACGCCTTGCATGTGAAAAGTCTCAGGTTCGGGTCCGGGCATTGCCAAAATAACTGCCGACCTATGCAGGCCCGTGCAGCCCAAAAAATGTCTGACGATTAATATTGAGTGAACGTTAAATATGATTCAAAGTCCCAACGCTGCGTACGATGTCGCCATTAGTGGCTGCGTTGGGTGCCTACTCTGGTGTCACTTAACAGTGGTTCTAAATTACGACGCCCGTCACCAATGTAGTTCTAGCGCGACGGCATTCAAAACTACCAAACATTTTACTTGACCGTGAAGGAAATTATTGCCATCTTATACATTCAGATTCTTGCCCCCCACCAAGAAAGTCATAAGTCATACATTCAGATTTTGTACTACATCCTACAACTGTGCAAATCATTATTTTTTGCCTTTTAATTAACTCTTCTTAACCCTTTGCAAGCACACAAGCCTGAAAATATATGTCCACCAACCAACTTAACCCTTTCGCTACGACGGATTTTTGTTTCCTCGTAATATGTGATTGGAATATCATTATCGAATCTTTAGTAGGAAGGCCGTTTCAGTGCAAAGGGTTAAGGAATAAAATATGCGTTTTAGCATGAACTAACATTGAGTGAGCGGTTTGTTTGGGCTGCTTGGCGACTTTCTTGGGGATTCAACTTTTTTTGCGCCAAGCATCTACATCGTCATCTCAACTCTGTGACTCTTCCTCTGTTTGTGAGGCTTGCTTCGTTGGTTTGACGTCTCACTTCAGAGAAGATTAGTTTAAGAAAAACAATTAAAAACCTTGGATGGGGTTTTCGCAACAATATGTTTCAGTTTGCTCATCACTGTTGTTATTTTAAGGACGAAATTTCTTGAAACTTCTTAACGATCTTTATACGATAATTTTGAAAGGCCAGAATGTATAAAATTCAATTTTTAATTCCCTCTTTTGAAAAGGCTTGGGGAGCCCAGTTGGTTAAGCACTCGCTTAGCATGCGGAAGGTCCCAGGTTCGGGTCCGGGCATCGGCAAAATAGCTGCCGTCATATAAACGGCCCGTGCGGATAAAAATGTCCGATGAATAATACCCCGTGTAAGGGAGGGCACGTAAAATATCCTTCAAAGTCCTAACGCTGATGATTGTGAGAAGATTGGATCAGAAGACAAAACAAATTTTGCTGCGTTTGCAATTTCCATGGGAAAGAATGTATTGACGCCTATTCGAACGTGGGAACTGTACGATGTATCGGAAAGACATTAACTGAGAGTTATGAGAGATATTAAGAAAGAAATGTTTTATTTGTGTGGTTAATATTATAATTTTCTAGAATTTTTGTGATATGTCACATGGATTAATTATTTATGCATATTTGCACTTTCAATGGATTCAAAATTGAAGGGTTACTGAATCTTCGAAAACTTCAACAACTTTCTTCAGCGAACAATACAAATTACTATCTAAAATTTTGAGGTTAAAGGTTTGTTCTTTCAAGAATGAACAACAAGTTGCAAACAAAATCGGAAGAGATAAAGTTCATATTTTACTTTTCTATTTTTACTTTTTAAGGAGATTTGTTTCTTCTTTCTTGAAGTTGTTTGACATTTTATTGTCTACAAATATTTCCGACCCAATTTTCTAAAGTAGTGAATTTCATCTTTTCTAAATAGATTTTTTTTGAGTTTTTAGTAAACAACTTTTTCACTTTAAATTCTGAAAGGGTTGTCAAGCATCAAGTGTTTACGGAAGGGCGTTTAAGGGCCACGCAAACACACGCCAAACTAAATTGTGGCTCCCGAATCTATAATTACAAACTTGGCACGCGGCTTTATGCATCCTGTCTTACGTATTTGAAATCTATCAAGTTTTGTGTAAATTGCTTGTTTAAAGCGTAAGTTTTAATCAGGTTGCAAGATGGCTTTGAAGGGATAATTGGGGATGTTTTGAAGTAGAAAAAATGTGGGAATAGTTTTTTCCAACTTTTTATTAATTGTTTTTAACTGTGGGAATTATCTTCTTAGAGAAAAGTTAAATTTTGGTACAAGTTATTGAGTATTACAAAGTATGCAATGCGGTTCTAGTTTAGACGAATTAGATACCGGGTGATTCATGGGACTTAGGACAAAGTTATTGAAATGAAAGAGTATATGTACGGATTAAAATATTAAAAAGTTCACAATGATATCCCATAGTTTTCGAAATTTTTTTAATATAGTTAGGAAAGTTAACGTCAGCTCGACTCGATAGAACCATCTGACTCCCCTCCCCTCAATCAAGAAGTTCAACAACCCCTTTGCGACTAGAAAAGTACGTATATCTCAGAAGGAGGGAAGTGAATAAAGCATTTTCATCTTTTAGAACAGTGCATGGAAACGCAAATACCAATAAATCGTTCCCTGGAGAGGAAACAGAAAAACAACATTTGCTACAACGTAGCTGCGTTCTATTTACTTGGCATTCTGCTTTGTTCTTCCACGTAATGTATTTGGTACATTTCTTATTTTAGAGCTTAAAGCCCATTAAATGCTCACGTAAGGAAATAAATTCCGAAGCAGTATGCCAAATAGCTTGCATGTTTGTTTTGAATTTTGAACATCGTAATCTATTCGCAAAATGTGAAAAATAGAAAATGTTTGAAAGTAAACGGATTATTCTAGGTTTTTTGTACTGCAACTGACTATAATTTGTTTTATTGGATATTTAAAATTTATGAAAAGCTAATTTTGTTTATAGCTTGCACGTTTAGATGATGCCTTTAGACTCAGAAAAATAATAACCAATGTTATCTCAAGGTGTGCTTTTAAGTACGAAACTGGCACAGATGATTGTTTTCGTGCAACAAGCATAGAAAAACATCTTCATTTAAAAAAAAATAATAATAGCTTTAAAAATTTAGCTTACACTTAATGGTTTAATGTTCTGTTTAAGAGCTACTTCTAATTAAAAGAGGGGAATATTACGTATTTATTGTTTGAAATGTAAATAAATTTGTCAAATGTTAAGGAATTTCTGTAAGAAAAAAAATGAAACTTTTTTTCCCCAGTATGACAGATTCTGTTCACACCTACTTAGTTTTTCCCCTATACAAACAGGAAAATTATATCTAATGTGCTATTTGCTAAATCATTGGGTGCAATTATTGCAATTTGGCAATTTGGTGAATGCCTTATTTCATATTATATCTCTTAGTCCCTAAATAAAAGTATCTCATTTCTCTTTATCGACGTACCTTTTTAGAATGTCGGTTTTTAGTCTCATGTTGAATCAAATATTTTTAATCGAACAAAGATGATCTAATTATGAAACAAATTTCTCTTTACTTAGTCTGTTAAAATATACTTACAATTATAAAATCAAAGATAAATTTTGAACCGGGCTTTGCATTATATTAAGTTATTCAAATGATGTTCTACACTTTCCTTATTCCTTCAATTTATTTCGTTCTCTTTAAATTTATTCATTCACATAACTTTACTTTCGAACAATATTCTTTGAATTAAGTGCCTTCCCTTTTTATTTATTCATACACATAAATTTACTTTAAAACAATATTCTTTGAATTAAGTGCCATCTCTTTTAATTTATTAATACACATAAATTTACTTTAAAACAATATTCTTGTAATTAATTGCCTTATCTTTTTATTTATCCGTTCATATAACTTTACTTTATTTAAAAACAAATTCTTACCGTCATTGTAAAATATCGTTCCCGTGGGTGGCATCACTTGACTTATCTTTTGCTTCAGCTTTTTCCCCGCCAAAATTCTTCCGAATTCTAAAAAGAGAAAAACTAACTATAAATATTAATAAGGTATTTTTAATCAAACAAAAGTGTAATGGAAAATGTAATTTAATACCATCAAGATTTTTTTTAACCTGTCCAATTTAATTTTGGTCATTTTTTATTCTCAGAAAAAGGATGTTCTATAAATAATCCGCTTTGATAAACGACATAGCAGTAGGGCTGGAAGTAGAAACTAATGATATGTTGTACACTTTATCCATCAATAGTTTCGCAATCGATATCACTATTAATAGTTCTGGAGTTGAGAATATCTGGGTGAAAAACATGTGTAATCGTGAAAAAGAAATCATCGATGGTATTTGAGAATATTTGCTCGTAGAGATTAAATACAATATTTTTTTCATTTATTTAATGGAGCGGTTAGATATTTAAGGGGAGTTGGATGTGTGTTCGAATAAAAAAATGTCAATTTTCCATTTTTTTTTATCTGCATATCTATAGCTTTAATTTAATTGATTGGTTGGTATACATATATTTTCAGGCTTGTGTGCTTGCTCAGAGAGCCGCTTATAAACCTTCGTCAAGTAAGACAGTCACAACACACACACACTCACAACACACACATATACGTGACAGATGCTGCCATCTATCACGCGCCACCTCCACAATTTAGACATGTCCCTGAAGGGGAGGGAAATAGTCTCCAGGAACCTGTACCCATGGGAAACTGCGCAATGACCGCCCACAGGACTTTCGGACCCAACAGATTTAACGAGCACGCACTCCGCATATACTCGGTGAGTTTTCAGCGACCAGGACTTGATCGCGGGACCTTCCGATCCGGAAATCAAGACACTGACCACAGGGCGCCTCACAGCCCCTTTTAATTTAAGCCCGAGATTATCGATTTCTGTTTAGTGGTTTTCTTTTTATAATCATTTTTCAGAAACTCTGTATATCAGTCTAAAGTATTTTTCTTTTGCGTTTTCTGAATTATCGGGTTTTTTTAACAGTTAGGGAATTTTTTCTCAGGAACTATAAAAGATATCAGCATGTTTTATTTTATTATTTCCTCTTCATTAATAGATCTTTGATTTAAACAGAGGAATTTTAAATATCTCTGCTAAAAAAATGTCTAAAACTTTAAGTCAGATTTTTTCAGTTTTTTTATATACATATTTTAAAAAAACTGTAAAAGTACTTTTTTATTCTGTGAAATCTCCTCAGTTTAAATCAAAGAGCTATATGTAAGAAACAAACTATAAAAAACTCATAATGATATCTCATATAGTTCCTGAGAAAATGTTCCTAAAGTTAGTAAAATTAACATGGGCGAGATAGAACCATCCGACTTTTTTTAAAAGCAACATAAAAGTTACAGCGTTTCAAAGATACACTGATATGTAATACGACAGGTAAAAAAATGTCTTGATGTTCCAGCCATACGAATTTTTTTTATAAAAGAATAATTTTATCTTTTGATAAGGGCCTAGTCCTGCTGAGTAAATTCAGCTGTCTTGACAAAGGACTGTGGACTGAGAAGCATATGGCCCAGTCTCATGCAAAACTCCCAGTGTTTAATTCCTTAGCATGCTTGGGCTTTATTTTAGAAGAATACTTAACGGATTAAAGGCTGAATGAACCTCAAGCTATGATTCAAACCCCGGACTAGCGGCAAAGAGTGACGACTTTAACCTCCAGTAATAGTTATAACCGTGCTTATAGTTATAACTATTATTAAGGATATTATATAAAAACGATTAATCTTCCAAAAGTTCAATTGTTTAAAGTAAGGTTATTTTTAAATTTGGAATGTTATATTATCCATTTTTTATTCTTATTTTTAGCTGTTAGAGGTCAACAAACCTTTATATAACTTCCAACATATCAGATTGTAAGGAGGTAATTGTAAAGATTAATTCAATTGATGGAAAATAGTTATTTCGAAACAATTACACCTTAAGAGCAACGTTTGATTAATTCCTTCTTATTGTAAAGCAGAATTGTTAGTAAAGCCTTTCAACTTAGAAGTCTAGGAACCGAAGGACCTGGTATCAAATATTTTGAAGGGGAGGATATAGGTACATATAATTTTCCGGCTTGTGTGCTTGATCAAAGACCCACTTATGAAGCCTTCGACAAGTAAGTCAGACATAGAAAGAATTTTCTTTACTGTCACAAAGAAAGGAATATAAACCCAGGGCGAAGGCGGAAATCGAATCCGCAACCGTGCCGTTACAGCGCACAGACTGTTAGCGTAATGGTCCAAACCACTCGGCCATCCGGGCCCCTCAAATATGGTTTACGAGTATGTTATAATCGTTTTTTGCAGTTCAGGTATCGATTTCGCCGATTAATCACTGTTTTGAAGTATGATTATGTTCTCGAGTGCAGTATTAGTGGAACGTTACTAGCCTTTGGAGCTGATGGGCTCGGGTTCAAATCCCGGTAAAGGCATGGATGTTTTTGTTTGTCAATAAATGCTGTTATTTGTCTATGTGTTTGTGGCGTCCTTCTTTGTGTGTCTCTTGTGACTGTCTCTTCTGGCGAGCGGGGTAATTGGCTATATAGCCTACGCCCTTCCCTTCTAGAGGGCGCAATCACTGTCATTTGTCATTAGTGGAACGTTACTTCAACCAAATCAATCCCCTCCCAAGCCTCACAGCACACTAAAAAGCTCATTTCTTTTGCACTAAACAATTTAAAAATATAAACGCCAAAATCCTTTTTCTTTAAAGTTACTAGATTCAAGAATCTTAAATAAACACATGAATGTTACAAACGTCGACTTATAAAGTTAATTTTTACAGGCGCTGACTTTAAAATCAGTGAGTCTAAATACGTACTTTGATGCTTTATAATCAACTTTAAATTATTCTGTGCAAAACAAGCAATTTTTTTTAACCAAATGAAGATGCTGTACAATGATGCAATTCATTCGAAAATTGCGAACAATATTTGTACTCCATATTTGGTACGACTGGGTGTTGTTTAAATTTAAGCTCTACTAATAATACATCAGTCCCAATTTGAAATACTATAATTAAACCACTATTCGGCATCGTCAGTACATCAAAGTATATCCTTTACATAAATAAATTCCTCCTTCACTTCAGTTGCCACGCCCCCTCTCTTCAAACAAACGATCAATGTTTACCTCCCCCCGCCCCCGAAATCACCTGAATGGAATCGCGTGACCTTGAAGACCATCCCTCTCGTTTCCATGGTAACCGAAACCAGACGAGACCGGATAAAACCGACCCATGCCCGAGAAAGCTCCTCGTTGTAAGCAATAAGAAATATTCATTCACGATCCCACTATGAAGGAATATGTATGTAGTAGGGTGGGAACACTCTCTCTCTCTTCTCTCTCTCTCTCTCTTCTCTCTCTCTCTCTCTCTCTCTCTCCTCTCTCTCTCGCTCTATGAATGTCACGCTAGAGCTGCGCGAGGGCTTTTGGTGACATTCCTCGTATTTCAGAACAACAATAGGCACCCAACGCAACAGATAAGGTGGCGACGCAATAGTTAGGGTGCTAGCCTTTGGAGCTGCTGGGTTTTGATTCGAATAGGGCCGGTAAGGCATGGATGTTTGTGTGTCAATAAATGTTGTTATTTGTCGATGTGTTTGTGTCGTCCTTCTTTGTGTGTCTCTTCTGGCGAGTTGGGTAACGGACTATAAAAACCTATGCTCTTCCCTTCTAGAGGGCGCACTCACTGTCATTTGTCATGATATGACATCAGATACATGTTTTTTAGTAATATATATTTTTTCTGTTTGTACGCTTTCCTTCCGTCTGTCTGTTACAACTTCTGTTCTTATCCTCTGCTTTTAAAAATGCCTTTTTTCTTTATGAAAATCTTTTTAAAAACCTTTCCTAATTTTTTTTAAAACTCATATACAGACAAAACTTTAGTTTGTACGATAAATACAAAGTACATAATTATTATAATTATGACAGAAAATTTGTTCCAATAAGAAAGAATATGAAAAGTGCACAAATTAACATAACTTGCAAGGGGTAAATAGTAAAAAACGGAGCGAATTTGGTAGTAGTAAAGTTTTTCAATTTGTTATTCAATGTTTGACCTTAGAACTTCAAGTATGACATCAGATACGTATTTTTTTAAATACTTTTTGAACGCCCTTATGCATCTCTGTACTACCAAATTTATATGACTACTAATTTTCTCAAGGTTTTTTTTTTGAATATCACGCCTTTTACAGGCTCAGTTTATTCCCCAGAACTGAGATCAAATTTCTTCGGTAGCATTTGGGCGACGCTCGAAAAAAAAAACAGTTTTGACGCTCAAATTACAATTAATCTGTGCTCTCTGTAGATGTTAAAGTATGCCGAGATTTAAATTTGTCGAGAGAGCACAAGCTAAGTAATAGCTAATACTCAAGGGATCTTTTACATGTCAAAGTCATATGATCACTTCAAGAAAATCCTGAAAATCTGCCAGCACAGCCACGGATCGAACCCGCGACTTAGGGCCCATGAGACGGTCACATAATATCTCACAGCCACTGAGCCTACTGCATATTAAAGTAAAAGGAATGTACAGGGTGGTTATAAAATAACGCTCGCTATTCGGAGTGGTCTGTAGCTTGAATGAATAATCCAAATGCAAAAAACTTTGAGATACTTACTAATCAAGAAGGGGGGGGGGGGGTAATAATGGAATCATAAAAAACAAACTCGTCTCTTGACCAGGGTTCTAAATTACGAGGCGTAATCGGATGTGTTGGCCGTAGTTAGCCATAATTGGCTACGCCTCGTAATTAGAACCTTGGTCAAGAGACGAGTTTCTTTTTTATGATTCCATTCTTTTTCGTAAAAAAAAACGTCTCTTAACCAGGGTCCTAAATTACGAGGCGTAATTAGCTGTGTTGGCCGTAATTGACCATAATTGACGACGCCTCGTAATTTAGATTCTGGTCAAGAGACGAGTTGTTTTTTATGATTATTCTTTTTTATGATTATTTTATAGGATTCTATCTTTTTTATGATTCCATTCTTTTTCCCCCTTCTTGATTAATAAGTGTCTCAATTTTTGATGCATTAGGATTATTCATTCAAGCTACAGACCTTTTCGAATAGGGAGCGTTATTTTATAACCACCCTGTAGATTATTTAAATTCTTTTGAAATTTCTTATTTTATTTCTGTAGGAAGGTAGGTTTGAATATCGTCGCACTAGGACTATTGGCAACGGGCGTCGTAATTTAGAGCCACAGTTAAGTGACTAGCCGACACCTGAATAGGCACCCAACGCAATTGTTAATGGTGACATCGAACGCATCGTTGGGACTTCGGTGCGTATTTAACGTGCACCTCCTCTACACGGGCGATCTATTTTGGCGATGTCCGTACCAAACTTGGGACCTTTCGCCAGCAAGGCGTACGCCTAACCAACTGGGCTCTCCAGCCCCATCTAATTTCTGTCCCCACAATTACAGTTAGATTGCTATTTAAGCCGAGAGAGGGCGCTTCTTCTCCAAATAAATCTAAAATTCTTTTATTTACCGTGTGAATGAATCTGTGTCCGTTACGATTGGTTTACTTAGTCTAACACAAACGAACTGCTAGTGTAACCGATTTATTATTTAAACTAAGAGATATTTTTAGCGTCTTAATGCTCGTGTATCTGCTTACTCCAGGAGTTTCAGAGTATTTGCTCGTGGATGCTAATTATAGATAATGAGCCGAATGAATACACTCCAGAAATCGATGTTAAGTATAATGTATATTTATCGGATGCTGATACACTTTGAATCTGCCTTGATATTTACTTTTAATTAACTAATTCATTATTGAAAGTATTTCAATGGGATTGAATATCCGAAATGGAGATTTTGTGCTTCTACACGTTTTGGAGGGTGCTAATTCCGATAAAATTGCAAATTCTGAAAAAAATGCAAATTTTAACTACGGATGTGGAACACTACGCGACTTTCAACTCCACTCAATATATACACACATTTAAAGCTAATTATGTACCTTATAAGATAATTTCAATAACTATAAAACTTAAAATGTTCGATAGTAGCTTCCAATAACGCATGCGCAATTTTCTTTAAAACCCTATTATGACGTCTGACAGATGTTATAAACTAGTGTACGAAAATAATGTGGTTTCAGGCAGATGGACCAGTTTTCTGAAACAGCAGCAACCCCCCTCGAAACGTGTAGAAAACACAAAATCTCAAATTCGACCAACCGCATAGGAATTCTTAAATTACCTTGTATGTCATATAACTTAATTTAAAGAAGAAAAATAACTGTACTTCTTTCTGGATACTCTAATACTGACAGAAGTTCTTATAATATGACAAATAGGCGTGTGGACAAAAAGTATTTAGTTCTATGATGTCTTTTCAATTCTCCCCCCACCCACCACCCACCCCTAAAAAAATAAGAAGGTGAAAATATTACTTTTCAAAATAACTATAGTACGTACTATTGTTCAGCATTAGAACGTTTGAAACTAATAATAAAAATAAAAATTAAAATAAAAATAATAAAAATAAAAATAATAAAGAAATAATAATAAAAAAATAATAATAACAATAACATTAATAATAACAATAACAAAAACAACAACAATAATAATAATAATAATAATAATAATAATAATAATAATAATAATAATAATAATAATAATAATAATAATAATAATAATAATAATAATAATAATAATAATAATAATAATAATAATAATAATAATAATAAATAAAAATAATAACAATAACATTAATAACAATAACAATAATAATAACAAAATAATGGATCCAAAATCATTGTTGACTAATGTAATCGATATAAAATCAATTACTATCTACCATGCCTTGTGGCGAGCTTTCCGCCGATATCTGGTTTCTGTAGAAGCTGTTTTTCCTTTGGCCGAGTGACCACGCGGGGAAAACCAAAAGCAGGGCTATGATCGCTCTTTAATTGCACGTCATAAACGAATGAATAAGTGGTTGGAAAAGTGCCAAATGTGTCCGTATTCTTTCAGAATTTTTACGAGACATTATTGAAAAATATTCAATTTGTCACTAAGGTTTTAGTTTGTTGACGTGACAAGCGTAACAAAAGAATTATTAAGATTTCAACTCCTCTGAAATTCAATTATTAAAATAGACTATAAATTTATTTTTATGTATCTTTATACAGATAGTTATTTTAGATCGATGCATTTTTTTAAAAGATAGACGCTTTTTTTATAGATAGATGCATTTTAGTTTTTGTTACAGTCAACAAACAAAACTTTAGATTCTAAATTGAATAAAATGCTATAAGCTATAATTTTTCAGGTATAATTGAAAAAAAAATGCGCAAATTCTTAATGGACAAGTACTAAATAGTAAAAAGCGGTACGAGTTTGGTAATCTCGAAAGTCTTACTGCAATTAAATATTAAACATGATGTTGTGCTTTTTTGTATCGGATATGAATATTTCATATTTTTGCCTTTCTGTATGTCTCTTAATACTCTAAAAAATTATGTCAGTATTAAATAAAAAAGAAATACGGCTTATTTTATTTCTTTCGAAACTGCTTGTTTATTTTGCTACCTACTACTGCAGTTAAATGGACATCTAAGCAGGAGAAAAGGATGCTATTTGGGCCAATAACTGTACAGGAATTTTATGCCCTTTTTGTAAAGCCTATCAAAGCACTTTCCTGTACAGAATCCTAAGAAATTATGATTATCTCATTATTTTCCATATTTTCTGAAGAACAAATATGTAATTGTGTCTCTAAAGAACATTGGTACTTAGACTGCATTAATTTTAATTTTAAAGTAAGATTAATTACCTAAATATAATTAAATCTACAAAAATATAGCTAGTATTACTTTAAGACAATGGAGTTTATTCCTGCAAACTCAGCTTAAAACTTTGAACTAGTAATGTGAAAAATCTATTAAAAAGGAAATAGTTTAATACAGCAAAGTACGCCATTCTACTTCCAATTGTTTTCTTCTGCAAAGAAAGAATTTTTATAATCATTAAACATCTTTTAAAAGGCTTTTGGTTTAAATTATTCTTTACTAATTTAAAAATCACGCATACTTTAATAAACATCTTATATAATAAAGTTTAATTAAAAATCCACGAAACTATAGATATGAACGACGTATCTAAAATAAAATATGTTTCTAAGAAACATATCTGTCAATTTTAATTTTCTAACTTTAACCGAAAAATCCTCCTTAATAATCTCCCAGCTTTAATTCCTGATATATATTCAATTTAATATACTCATACCCATAAAGTATAGAAAAATTCTTTTATACTTAAGTGCGATATTATGTTTTAAATAAGCTGCTAAAGAAAAAAATATATTATTCTCTCTATTGAGCCCATTGCAATATCGCCCAAAGTAATTTTAATTTAAAATATTCGTAAGCGAAACTATAAACTAAAGTTATTCTATATCTAATCATTGCACGATATGAACGGGTTGACGTCATGTTTGACGTCATAGAAAAGTGGCGCTGTGAAAAGTCACTTTGGGAAAGTAGCGCTTTTACCTGGAACCATTTACCACTAATCTACGATGTCGGGAGTAATGTATCGACCCTAGACTTGACGACACTCCAGGCCATATTTAAGAGAATAGAATAAACTTTATAAATATACTGTGGCTGGAGAGACCAGTCGGTTAAGCCTTGGTTTCCTCGGAGTCTGTCGCCAGAAAAATGCGACCGCTATTATACGTAGATGACGTTACCCTACCGACCACCGTTTCATCGGAACGTTACGTTGACACGGAACTGGAAACCTAGCGAACTCCCTCAACTAACTCTGTTGTTGTTTGGTTTTCGTCTTTGCATGTCAAAAATGGAAAATTTAGGTTCTTTTTGATTTCTCACAAAATCAATTAGCATTTCTTCCTCGGCAAGCGTAAAACAACTCCCGCCTTCTGCATTTCCTCAATTTTTTAATTTTTGGCAAGCGCACCACGCAACAGACAACAGCAAAAAACGTTGTCATCTGGATTTCCCCAACGCACTCAACAGCAACGCAATCTGACGGTCGTTTGAGTTGTCCGGCAACGCTCCCGAGGAAACCACTCCAGCGTAATCAATGTCAGTAGTTTGTATGACGTCACTCACCGCACTTGTAAGACCGCTTAAATATGTTGACGGACTCCGAGGAAACCGAGGCTTTAGGCATCCCCTAGCATGCGAAAGGTCCTAGGTTCGTGCCCAGGCATCGCCAAAATAACTGCCGACCAATAAACGGCCCGTTCAACCAAAAATGTCCGACGAATAATACCCCGTGTACAAGAGGGAGTGCACGTTAAATATCCTCCAAAATCCCAACGCTGCGTACGATGTCTCCCTTAACGGTTGCGTTGGGTGCCTACTCAGGTGTCGGCTCGTCACTTGACGATGATTCTAAATTACACGACGCCGGTCACCAATAGCCCTCGTGTAGCCCTTGGTAATCATTGTTGACTCCCATAAAGATGAAGGGTTACAATCTCGTGAAGTTAGAGGCAAGGTAGAGAACCTTCTGGAAATAATCGCAACATTTTTTAAACCCTCTTGAATTATATAGATTTGTAAAAAAATCGAAATTTCCTTAGTGATATTTTAGGTTTGTTTGCCTTTTCGTTTCATTTATACATAAAGTAATCAGACGTACTGAGTTTAGTTTATTATTCAACTATATAGCCATAAAACTGTGATAAAAAAACAACGTAAATAAAATATGATTTATTTAATACATGAAAATTTAATGATGATTTCATAGTCGAAAAGTAAATCACTGAAGCAAATATTGTACGGCTATTTATGTTGTATACATTAAAAGTATCAAAATTTATCCCCCCTCCAAAAACACCCCTCATTTTTACCGTTTTTATTGTTTTCTATTTCACAATTTAAATCAGTTTCGCAAAAGTGTTTTCTTAAATGTCCCATCAAACTGTTTGATCACTTAAAAAAAATGCAGAAACGTTGTACCCCCTTTAACTGAAAATACACTTATTTTATTCTTTTTGATACACATACTATTTACTACATATTTTTTTATTTATTAATGACTTAAAACTTAAATAATAAAAAAAAACATAATATCATTAAAAATGGAGTTAATGAATTACTTCCATATTTTCTATTATTACAGGAAAACTCACAAAATAAAAGCGAAACATTTACGTGGTAGGACAGAAATAATACTAGTCTAACGAACATACATATATTTGACATATATTTAAATGGAGGTTTTATTTTATGTTCCTGCTCCTGCAAAAACTAATTTAAACATTTATAACTGAAATGGTTCGATAGAAGAAGATCTGAAAATCACATTTTACCTTAGATTACAGATATTGTCGTCCATTTGTATAGAAAAAAGAAATCGAGTGAAGTTGGAGGTTTCGAAAAAATTCCCAGAATTCGAAGGTTTTTCAGAAAGGTGAATTTGAAGGTATTTTGATTACAATTTTTAGAAAGAACATTAATTACGAAAAAACAGTTAAAGCTTGTTTGTGCATTCATAACAAAAAAATAACTTTGTATTTTAAGGCTTAAGATATCAGATTTCATTCAATTTATGTGCCTCTCAGACCACATATTGATTGTTAATTTTTTTAAAAATTCCTTGAAAAACACTCTTAAATATTGCTTGAAAAATTGTTTATTTAACCTCGTAAATTCCGACAAAATCCTACACAAATATTCTTAATTTAAACATACTTTTCATACAAATGTATTCTAAAAAGCATATTTTGCAAAGTATTGATAAAATTATGGTTAATTACTGAAAGACACGCCTTAAGGTCTAAAAATACAAATTTTTTGTGCTATAAATGCAAAGAAGTCCGTATCACTTATTTGTAGTTAACAGTTTATTTTAACATTGTTTTTAATGCAAAATGCCTTTAAAATTAACTACTAAAAACACTTTTGAAAATTTTAAGGAAAAAAATTAATTAAATTACTTTTTTTAAGAACTCTAATTTCGTATTGACCCTTTTTAACTTCATTTATTTATAGAAATAAATGACTGATACCTGCAATCAAAGGCTGAAAACTGATATTTGGATCTTCTTCTATCTGACCAGGTCAATTTCGGAACTAATTAACATCTTAATTGTTTGTGGGGTGGTTTTAAAAATTCCCCAAATGGAAACGCCAGGTAAGAAGAGGATAAAAAATATACGTAGAAGATTTTTAAGTATTCCCAATAGGCTAAGCGTCGCCAAAATTAATCCCTTAATTACCGAAGTATGAAGCTCATTACACAATTCAAATGAGTTGGCGAGATTTCGCAGCCTGTTCCATATTAAGCTGCAGACCTTTTAGTAACACTTTGCGAATGTTGGGGAGTCGGTAAGTGGTTTTTGGCACGATTTTCGTGTATCACTTGTAGGATGTTTATACAAGAAAAAGGACAAAATATCTTTAAAAACGTTTCAAGAAACTATTAGCTATTACTCAATAACGTGTTTCTTAATGTCACGTAATCTACTCGTTACCGTGTGCAACAAGTTATAAAATCGGGTTTTGATTTGATTAAAAAAACGTCGCTCTAGAGTTCTAGCCTACGGCCTTCGTATTTTAAACCGCATTCAAACAACGACGTCGACACCCGAGTTGGCATCCAACGCAATCTTGAAGCAATAAATTACTCGGCGTCAGGACAATGAACCCCAACGAATTTAACATGCACCAATCTTATTTTTTATGAGGCCCAGTGGCTTAGTGGTAGTGCTTTACATTGCCACGCCATAAGTCCGGGTATCGAATCCCGGATTGGGCGAGGGTGACCCATCCTTACATCCCTTGAGTGGGTCGATGAAATGGGCACCAAGCATGCTTGGGAACTAAACACTGGGGGTTCGGCGTGAGGCTGACCACCTTACCGGGACATATGCCTAGCAACCCAGAGCCCTAGGTCACGAAAGCAGAAATGGGCACGGCAGGCCTTGGCCCACTAATGGGCGGTTGCGCCGAAGAGTTTAGTTTAGGTTAGTCTAATTTTTTGGCGCCTTTTTGTCCTACAAGACATACGAAAACATCCTACTAGGCCTTGGTGTGTAAGGGCTGACTGAACACATTTTATTTCATAATCGGTGCAATTCAAAGTCAGATCAATCTATAATAATAAAAGAAAGAGTCTGTCTGTGTGTATGTCTGTGGATCGCAAAAGACCTACTTAGACTGCTCTAAAAAATTCGAAATTTTTAATATAGATTCCTTTTAATACCTACGTGTGCACCTGAGGCTTAGTTTTTTCATATTTGATTGTGATTTTTAATTAATCTAATTAGTTTTTAAAAAAACGTCATCCACGTGGGATTGCGGGACCATAACAGGGCTTGAAAATACATGGACCGGGCCGAAACGGGGGCTTGACGCCATCCTCTATTAGCTTGATTGATTGAGTTTGGCTGAGATATGCGCTCGCCCTAAGGCTACTTCATCCTCTATTAGTGTTTGCTTTTTTAAGTGCACGTGCGCCAACACGAATTTAATTTTGTTTTGATTTTGAGTGTATTTTCACAAGTAAGCATGCCTCTAAAAGGAAGCAATGCGAAGTTAACGGGTTCCCAGTAAGGCGGGATCATACTGCTAGTATTAGATAAAAATGATATTTCTCGGAATCAACAGGATACAGACAAGATAATGATGCAACCCAGATGCGTCTCAAACGAAATGCATTTTTAGGATTTAAATAGAACGAGCAATCTGTGAACTTGAACATTTGAAATAATTCTATTTGATGAATACAATATTATATTACTTTTTATACTTCTAAACAAGTACAAAAATAAATACTTCAGTTGTCAAAAAGTATCAATTAAATTACTGAAATCAGAGATTGAAGAAGGTTTTCATTTTAATTTAATAAACTATCGGTAAAAGTTCATCTATTTAAATTTTTGATACCTAAAATACCTTAAGTACATTTCAAAAATTGCATAATTTATTTTTTACGATAAAAAAATATTGTTTAAATATCACTTATTCCCTGTACTTTTGATTACTTAAAACCGTTTATCTTACTTTTCGGTCTTGACCGTTTTATTAAGCTCGTTTTCAGTTTAAAACGTTTCTTCCATAACTTGTCCTCAATGACGTCGCTGTTAAACTCCAACAATATTATTTATGACTTCAACCATTCTGGAGATGGTGGCTGAGTTGGCGTGACGCTTCAGTTGTAACTTAAAGGTTAGGGGTTTGAATTGCTAATGTGAAGCTTTTCTCAATTTAAAAAGTACGTATAATTAACTGGGGAAAAACAGTTTTAACTGGAATTCATCGTATTTAATACAGAAATATATTCCTTTTCTCAAGATTAAACAGTGAAATTATGTCGCATTACCAAAATTTTATGATAAGTAATCGACCGGGCTAGGCCTATACTTGTTAATGTAACTCGTCACAATTACAATTACTTTTCATAAAAGGTAACTTATTACTTAATTAACTAATAAACATAAAAGGTAACATATATGTAATAACATAAAAGGTAACTTATTACTAATTTCCAAAAGTAACAAATTGCAATTACAATTAGATTACTTTTTTCCATAAAATTTCATAAGTACAAATGTTTCGAAAAATAAAGAATATTTTATATGGGAAAGACTGCACTTTTCATCAAGAAAATCGATCAATGCATGTCTCTAAATTTACGAATTTGTTGCCAATCTTTATGGTGATGGCTTGTTAGGCATTCGGCTCATATTTAGAGACGTTAAATTGCACATTTGTAGCAAATATGATTTGAATAAAAATTTAAAGTGGCTATATTGTCTGTTTGGAGTAAAATTGGACCAATATTGTTATTAAATCTGTTTAGCTCACCGCATATAGGATTTTTTAAAAAAATTATCGTATAAAAATATAATTCCTCAATAAAAATGCGAAATTAGGCCATTATCTACTTTAAATTAGCATAATCTCGTATTTGTGTCTAAACTTTTGGATCATGAAAAATTTTATTTTATGAAAAAAAAATTGTGATAGCAAATAAAGCAATTATGTTTCAATTATAGCATTTGAAAATATTTATTTAATATATTTAGGGGTGTTTTGTAATTCTTCTATCACAATTCTAAATTTTACAGCTAGAAAACGTCATTGTCTAAACTTTTGGATCTCAGTGAATGTCATCTTTATTTTTTATTTTTTAAAGTTATAAACGTCAAAAACTTATCATGTGACGTTTAAGCCATAACAAAAAGTTGATTCGGGGACGTTTATAAAAGTAACTTGGTTCTTTAATACAAGAATAATTTTGGAATTTTAATATTTAAATAGGAAATAAAAATTAAACAAATAGAATGCGCACAGTTTTTTTTTTTTTCAAACATAGAGTACATTGATTCTTTGAACGCAAGTTATTTCGCACAAACATCAATTGCTCATATTTAATTCAATATTAAAAGCTTGAAATGCTTATCGAATTCAAGAGGGCTACTAAGGTAAGAGAATAGATAAAAAAAAATCGCGTAATTATAATAAAGTACACTCTTAAAACAAAGGAGTGAAATCCACTCCAGTTGGAGAAGTGCATTTTCGACACTGGAAAGGAGTGAATATTAACTCAGACTGAGTAGTTAAAATCACTCGTTTGGAGTGATCCTGTCGGAGGTTTAACACACAAAGGATACACTCCTTTCGGGGAAGTGCATTTTCTAGACTGGAGGAGTGAAAATTAACTCAGACTGAGTTAAAATCACTCGTTCGTTTTAAGAGTGTGGAACCTCGATTATCCGATCTATTTGGGACCGGAGGTAGGTTGGTCGCATAATCGAAAATTCAGAATAATAGAGAATTCATGAAATAGTAAAACTTATAGTACAGAACTGCCAAAATAAGTGTTAACAGTCGCATTGATTTAGTCTTTCGATAAAACAATTAACGTACATGAAAATACAAGTTAGATAAGGTTCAACTTATATTTATTAACTTCAAAGACAAAGAATATATACGTACAAAATATGATAGAAAAAAATCGGATCCCTAAAAGACGTTATCTTAACGCCATGCCATCTAAATGTCTTTTAATTATTTCAGTCTAAAATGCCCGACTCCAAATTTAATTAAAAAACAGAGAAAACTTAAATTTTACTTTGAAAAAATTACCCTGTTAAGCATTTTTTTTTTCATTCGAAAAAAATAATGCATTTGGATGACATGAAGTTTGAAGTTTTCTTTAACACTCATTACGCAATTTCACATGAATACCATCATTCAATCATATTTTACGAAATAACAATTGAGAATAAGTTTCAATAAAATCTTCATACCCGTGTGAACAATTAACATTGTTATTCTAATTTATAATTTAAACTATGGTGATTTATTGAAGTCATATATTGTTCCATCAAATATTTGTAATTGGCTTTTTTCAGATGACGTAATTCTTTCTAGCTATCATTCCTTTATTTCTTTTCTTTCTGTGATCCCATTGGTGGTTTTTCTACGCGACTTTGATTTACCAATTGAGAGCCGTGATTTTTTTTTTCATTCATCTTTTCTGTTGCTACCTGAACCATTCTCAGTGTTTTAAATTCATTTTTATACAGTATGTTTGAGATGTTAAATAATAGTATTTGAGGAAAAAATAGGAATTTTAATATTTGAATTTAAAGAGAATTTAAATTGATAAGTTTTATTTGTGAATGAAGTATTCTCACGGGGCTTCAATTTAGTTGAGTTTATAATTAATATTTTTTTAATATTGATCTCTGCAATTATTTTTAAAATAATCTTATAACGTTAAAATCAATATATTTTTTGTAAAATACATTTCAGTTTTTTTTTTTTTCAGAAGCGACTTGAGGGAATACTGCATGCAAATTTTTTATTTTATATAATTATTTTTAATATATCAAGCTAACAATTATCATAAAACAAACATAACAAGAATGTTTTTTTCATCACAAGTGGTTAAAAAAAACCTTATATGTTTCTGCGTATATTCTAAAGAAGTTACATTATTTATAAGAAAAATATACAAAAGGTTTGGGATTTTCTTCGGAAGCAACGTGGGGGGAATACTACACTCCAGACGTTCTAAAATGGAATATCTGTCTCTCAACCCCATTGCCACCAAAGTAGAATTACAGCCCCGAGTCTAAATTTAGAGTTTTCTTCTCTCGGCATGCCAATGAGAGACAACAAAGTTTCAATTACTTACCTCCCGATTCTTTTTGCTGCAAAAAAAACGTTCTTCTCGCAGACGATTTTTCAGGTAAGATCCTCAGAATCGAGCTGCGACCTCCATGATGGAACAAGAACGAAAAATCGAACTTATTGCTCAGCGGGAAAAGCGGGACAAATGATTTTTATGCCGATCAATTGCAAGAAAAATTCTAATTTATTTTTTCTTTCTTCTTCAATGATCTTGGGAGGTAAAAAAAGTTATCTTGATGATTTTTTTTATGAGATGTTAGAGGAGAATCGTAACCGCGCTGCTCTTGGTGTTCCCCTTCGCACGAGGAATCGGGCCCGAAATTCGGAAAAGGCTGTTTGACGTCACGGGATCCCGGCATTCGTCGCGGGAAAATGGCGCGGAATGACGTCAATCGATTTTTTTTAAGACGTAGCCTCGATTCAGAGGTAGCTGGTAGGTTGTTAGAATTCGACGTCGGGTTTTACTAGCATATTGGGCTGTTGATGACGGTTCAGACTATCATCATCATATACAGGATTTTGTTTTAGTTTAGTTTGGAATATAGTCGCACTAGAGCTACACGAGGGCTATTGGTCACCGGCGTCGTAATTTAGAACCACAGTCAAGTGATGAGCCGACACATGAGTAGGCACCCAACGCAACTGTTAAGGGCGACATCGTACGCAGCGTCGGAAAACTGGAGGGTATTTAACATACACTCCCTCTACACGGGGTATTATTCGTCCGGACCCAAACCTGGGACCTTGCGCATGCAAGGCGAAAGCCTTTTTTAAAGCATCAATTTTACTAATTATATATTTTTCGAACCATAAATTAAATTGTGGCGACTAAAAGATATTTATTAAAAAAATCATCATTATCCTACGAATTTCAAACACATTTAGCAAACGATAATGAGTAATTTTTAATTTGCCAAAGAATATTAAGGAAAATAATTAATTTTGGAGTTTAAAATTTTAAATTAGAAGTCCTTGTTAAGCGAATTTCTTTCTGAGGTCTATAAATAGTGTTTTTCCTGTGAGCATAAATATTGTGTGGAAGCGGTTTAAGTGACAGATTCTGTAACAAACACACTTGTTATTTCTAGGAAAACAGAAGAGCATCGCTTTTCTAAACCTAGCGCGTTTGAGGTTCTGTTGTGAGGTTAAGAATCCAAACAGTTCAAACCCAAGTAGGGTATGGAAAAAACATGCTCACGCTGCCGTTTCGAAGAAAACCAAATGCGGGGATGGAGGAGGAAAATGCATTCGAGACTCGCATTCTAGATAGTTAAGGTATAGTTCCACTAAACCAGATGATCAGTATCACTAAAAAAATTTCTATTTGTAACGAAATATGATTGTGTTACCAACATTTCGTACACACGTACTTAAGGGGGAATAGGCGTGCTGGACCGGGAGTCTCCAAAATCAAGTTCCTCAAAGTTAATCCAGTGGGGAAAAACTATTTTCTCTGCCACATTTCTCCGGCTGTATTGAATATTTTTACGAATGTTTTTTTAATAATAAATGTAAATAAGTTACAGGTCTCTATAACCCCACGCGGGTTTAAGTTTGTAATGATTCTGTCCACTTAGCACCTCCTATTAAATCATACTCTCTGGCGTATGGTCGTTTTGTGACACAATTCCTGTATATTTTAGCTTTTTTTTTAAACCATCTTTAAGGACGCATTACCCAAAAATTTAAATCCTGTATTTATATATCGCTAGCATTCAAATTAAACTTTTTTTACAAAGAACTAACATTCAATAAGCATATACAAAAAAATATAAAAATTGAAACGTTAGTTTTTTCAAAAAATTGAAATTGAAAATATTAAAAATGATAACGATTTTTCAAAATACTCCTCCTCCTACAATTTAAGAAATTTTTTAATGGATTTTTTTTTAAAAATGTTCCCACAACATCTAATAAAGAAAGTTGGTATGGATATTGAGCTACCAGTTAAACAAAAATAGCCAAAAAAATAAGATTTTTTTCTAAATTTTCAACTTCATCACTATTTTAAAAAAAATTCTAATCACACTAGACCTTATCCCATACCAACTTTTGTTTATGGTATACGCCTTAATACAGGAAAAAAATTGGATCTCTACATTTATTTACTTAAAAGCCTTAGACTTTTAACCATTCATAAGCTAAAAAAATTAAAATTTAAAAAAATCGACAGAAAATTTCAAAAACAATTTTGCAAAACCACCATATTATTTTCAATAAATCTTTATCATTATAAATGATACCTTTCTTTTTTTGCAATATCTTTATATCGCAGAGTTCTAGCATGTTTAATTATCATCTGGGCATTCTTAAATTTTAGGTAATGCGTCCCTTTAACAAATAGTGAAAGTGTGAAAATTTATAAGCAATTCCTATTAGTATTTAAAACCGAAACCGAAGCAGACCATCATATGTTGCCAATTTGTGGATGATGAAAACTAAATTCTAAAAAAGAAGTTCATAAAAATTAAAGTATTTCGTTTCTAATGGCATTAATTCTTATAAAATCTATTGCATGTTCAAACTAATATTAATGATTGTTTTCTTTTATTTTAAATTTATGGGTTTTATAAAATAAAGTTTCTTTTAGTCCAACCTACAACTCAACATAACTTCCGCATATCATCTTACTCTTTTTAGTTTCCTGTTTCCTGTTTTTGTTTTTAAAAAGTGTAATCCGAAATATTTTTGGACTTATTTTTACATTAAACTTTTTATACATTCTATATTTTAAAAGTACTTTTAAGTGAAAATGCAAGCGATTATTTATAGGCTTTTACTCTTATCCGACATAAGCTAAAGGTAAATGTGTATAAAAATATTTACACATGCTTGCTCTAATTTGTCCTTGTTTTTTTAAGCATACAAAATATGTCAAGGATGTAATTATTTCCATAATTTTTAAACTTTTGTGAATTATATATCTTATTCCTTTTTAATTAATTGACATAAAGAGATTTGAGTAGTTTGTTTGTATCAAAATGTCTGGGTAAGAATATTGAATGTATAAAAGTTTTTAAACGAATTTTTTTTTTGTCTTGTTTTAACTTAAATGTACGGAATAGATCATTTGCTTTTTTGAATAAATATAGTAAAAAGCCACTAATTAATTGCTAATTTTTTTCTTATTTAAATTAAGTTAACTAAGTGTTCTGAATAAAAATACACTGAAAGCCGCACAATTTAATCAATAATGATAATTAATTTTTTTTATTGAATTTTTATTTTTTAAATGTGCCAGTTTTTTACTAAATATAATTCCATCTATTTAAAATTTAATATTTGATGTGTTATCAAAGCAAGATTTTGCATCTCGAAATAGATATTTTTATGACTAAGTATTTTTTTTTAACTTGCATGAAATTCATTGAATTTAATTGTGCAGATGTCTTGCAAACAGTGTACAAGGAGCTCTAGGCATTGCTCTTCCTATAACCCTTCATTAAACTATGACCCAAGGTACTATTCTGGTAAGCATATTTAAGACAGTTTATATTATATAATCAAACGTTTCACAAAAAAACACATTACAATTTATTTATTTTTTAAATATTTATATTATATTTATCAAATAAAACTGTTCTAAGTTGTTGTTCAATTGTAAATTTCTTATATGTATAGACAAATGAAGAGCTTAGTGGAAGAACGTGCTAAGTGACATTTTTGAAAAAATCAAGGTTTTTGTGTAGTTGAACATATTACTAACTTCTTTAACGATAACAAGTTTCCCCTTGTCCAGAAACTTTGAGTTTGGTATATTTTTTATGGTTTTATTTTAAGTACTGTTTTTAACATATCTGGGTGCACACTATAAACTTTAAAGCTTCTTGTTTTTATCTTTTTGTCACTTAGCACGTTCTTCCACTAAGCTCTTCAATTCAGTGATATTAGTTCATTTTAATGAATGTTTGGAAAGTACTGTTTTGTGCTGTGTACTCCTTCACTCTTCACTCCAAAGTGTCACAAAAAATTTTTGAAAATGCTGCTTATAATGAGGGGAGATCGATGATTAGGAAAGGTGAAAAGGTTGCTTTATATGAGCGAGTGTTATATGAGGGGAAACTGAACTTCGTAGTTACATTGAAAGATCTTAACACGTTGGATGCCACTGACTCCCTAAGGAGTCGCGTGGTTCCGATTGACCGATAACAGCACATTCTGATGAAATTCATAGAACCATTTAGCCAACCGTTCTTATGAGTTCAAGTTCGTTTGTAACTTTTGCAAACGAACCTGCTATGCTTGTAATAATACTTAAGTTGAAAGAAGGCATTCTATTTCAAATTACGAGGAAATTAAATCCTTCGTCTCAAGTGTAGGGCGACCAGACACTAGACATATGCATTTCGCAGTATGGTTCAGTTTGTTATTCAACTATCTAGATATAAAAAAAAATTAAATAGTCAGTTTTATGTTTTTTTTTTTTTCGAGCAAAAACTACCGAAAAAATATGAATTATGAAAATTTAATGATGATTTTATAGTCAAAAAGTTAATCACTGAAGCAAATCTGGTAATTGGCTCTCAATTCAATAATTAGCGAGACAAATGATGAGTTATCCGGTTGGAAAAGGCCAGGGACATTTCCTCTTATTTTTACCACTAGCTGTCGTGTAGCTTTGGTTAGCGACGTTAATTCAACCTAACCTTCCAATTTTACGAACTCGAACTAAGATTTGTACTTGTTCGAAAATGAAGAGTGGTTAGTTTATTTCCATTGTAACAAACAGGTTTAAAAAACAGGATGTTCTTTTACTTTATCAGCCTCTATCGATGATATAGTGGCAGCAAATGTGTTAACTGATTAACAAGGTATCAGAGAGAGATATTAATAGATATATAGCTGTGTTGGTTTAAGGCAGAGTTACTATATTTGGCGATTCATTGCTTTTGCAGGTGCATATTTCTTTAAGGTTTAGATAGTGTTCTAATAGTTTCTCAACTAAAGGGCAGTTCGAACTTGCATGTGTTCACTATTATTAAATTACTATAATTAAATTTTCTAAAACAACTGCTATTTGCGCTCATTTGCAATCCTTTAACAGTAAAAAGAGGAGAGAAGGGAAGCTGCTAATGATAATTCAATAAATGATTTTTGCTTGACTCATTGCTACAGTTCACTTTAAAACACATAAAATATTACTATAGCATTTTCAATCATTTAGTTGAATTTGCACTATTATTGCATAGCTATATTTTAACTTATAGCGTTCCCCTAAGTGATACTGAATATGATAAGTGATAATGAATGCTACATGATATTGAATGCTACTTACCATAGTAAGTAATGTATACTAATGCAAATATATTAATGATCAAGGCAAGCTAAGAAAGGAAATGCGTGTAAAGGGGATGTAGACCATCAGCAATTAACTATAATCCTCCTTTCACAAATAACCTACGAGTAGTGTTAGTATGACACAATATTTCCAACCAAAGTAATCCAATAATCCCCCTCCCTCGCCAAACACCATGGGATTGGCAACCCTGCCCTCTGTAGGTTCTCTACCTATTTTCAAAGTGGAATCTTCCACATTCAAATTATGTGGGGTGCTAAGAAGTGACATCCTAACTATAGACCTCATACAGATACTTAAGAATATGTTGAACCATGTTAAATAAGTACAACATATTGAATGCTACGGCATAGCAAGAAGCGGCCGAAGAAGTTTTTTAGTGGCTTTATATAATATTGAATATGTTAGTGAATATAATATTGAATATGTTAGTTTATATTATGTTAGTGGCTTTATATAATCCTAGTTACAGTTAGAAGAATCATTAGTTACAGTAAATATTGGTGGTTGAAATATACAGTTGCACAAACACTACAGATACAAGATGCTTGAAAGTATATTTTTTCTTAGATGTCGCCATGGAGCCTGACGCCGTTGAAGAGGAGCCCGTGGCTCCGACCCTTTCTCTGGGAAATCGCATTCTGTGGCTGACAGAAGCCTTTGCAGCTTCAGGGATCGTGAGATGGATTGGTCGCATTCCTTCTGTATCACCTAACTGGACGGCTGGAATTGAATTTGTGAGTAGATAAGATAGATAATAAATTTATTGCATTGGGTCTTGACCCGTTTACAAGGGTTGGCTGGCAAAATGTATGCATAATAATATTACAATAGTACCATTACATAATAAACATAAATGTATTATAAAGTTACATTACAATAAAACTCCGAAGAAATGAAATATAAACAAACACTTAAACTAATCGACAATCTTATCGATGCTTAACATATATTGTCTAAATTTTAAAACTAAACTGATATTAAATTATTATGAATAATATAATAGTTTTTGTTGTGAAATTTTAGAAAAGCTGTAAAATCGTTAGAATATTTTATTGAATGTATAATTGAATAACTAGACTATATAATTGATTTTGTAAGTGCCATTCGGATCATATATAAAATCTTAAGTTAAACTGACATTTGAGGGGGAAAAAAAGGTTTTAATGTATTTATGCATTCACTTTGCACAAATGTGTTAAAGACTAATTTTTTTGGGAAACAACAGTAAGATTATGAAAGATATGTGGCTGTAGAGAAGTTTTCGCAGTAAATAAGGACTTAAAACAAGTTTGTTGTTTGTTTTTATCAACACTTACAGATCTGTCAACTATTTTAATTCAACCAGGCAATAACTGATTTTAAGCTACTTTCTGAGTTTCATTGCTATATTAGCCAGCTGCCAGATTTTCAAGGGGGAAACAAACTTTCCCTTGTCATCCGAAAAAAACCTATTACAGAGTTAAATCCATGAGGTTGGCTGTTCAAATTAACATTGTACCAAAGCCACTATAGGCATGTCTGTGCTTGTCTACTTAACACAACTTTCATTGACCAACATAAATGGATGGCTTCATTCCCAAACTTAAATAATTAAAAATTTTGTCTATCCAGTTAAAATGTCCGACAAATAATACCCTATGTAGAGGGCCTGCATATTAAGTAGTAGTTAGTATATATCGTGCAACATGTGCTCACCGACTTGGCTGTTTAATCGCATTGATCTTGTTAAATATGCTCCGAAGTCCCGATGCTGAGTACAATGTTGCCCTTGACTGTTGCGTTGGGTGCCAACTCAGGTGTCTGCTCGTAACCTGTGTGTCTGCTCGTAACCTGTCTGGGGTTCTTAATTGAAGAGTTCACAGGAAGAACCGCTTGATTTCTTTTAGAGTCTTTTCGTAATTGTGTCTGCTTGGCGGACATTGGCGACCGAAAACCGGTTTCTCTTTCGGCTCTTCATTTGCGGTACAAACGTGTGTGTCATACCCACTTATCTCTGTCATGAATCAGGGTTGCCGCGAAAGATAAACAAAGCGAGTAACCGGTTTCTTTACATCAGTTTAGGCTATTTCTCTCTATCATCCCCAAAGAGGCTATTAAGGAAACCCTTCTATGAAATAAAGTGTTTCTTCCTGTATACTCTTCAATTATGAGGCCTGTTGCCAATAGCCCTCGTGTAGCTCTAGTGCGATGATAATTCAAGCTAAGCTAAACTAAAACCGTAATTAATACTTTTACGATTTCTCTAGGATAATGTCATGCCAGACGGTGGCAATGGGGATTTTCAAGGTCGCAGCTTCTTCAATTCCCGCGCTGGACATTCCTTGTTCCTGCCCGTTGCAGAGCTCATCAAGGTCGATGACAACCCTGCTGCTGCCAACAGTAAGTGTAGAAAAAACTCCTATACTCCTCGACGCAACAGCCCATTAGAGAGCCAAGGCGTGCCATGCCCCATTCAGGTTTCATGAACAAGGGTTCTATGGTGCTAGGCATATGTCCCGGTAAGGTGGTCAACCTCATGCCGTATTCCCAGTGTTTAGTTCCCAAGCATGCTTGGTCCTCGTTTTATCGACCTAATTAAGGGATGAAAGGCTGAGTAATTCGAGATTCCAACCCCGGACGTGTCTGCATCAATCTTTCTCTTCCCCGCTTTTTCTTCATTCGTCTTTTTTCTCGTAGTTTTCTTTTTAGAGTGTTTGCCCTTGTCATAAATAAACCACAATAACAACTTTCTTGTTTAAAAATTTTAATATTTCATTGGTAGAAGAATGCTATTTGATGCCAAAAAAAATACAATTATGAATTGATAGCACTTTTATTCAATGCATTAATAACATTGAAATTTTTGCTTAAAAAATATTGAAATTATATTTGGTTAGTTATCAGTTAGAGTGTTTATTCTGCTTTAGATGAAAGAACATCTTTTTTCGGAAGGCTGCAGGATTCTTGTTCCAATTTTGCCCATCGTAGGAGACGAGACTCTACTTTTGGACACTTTAAGCAAGAATGTGTAAGGAAGTATTCTATCTAGTTACTATCAAACTAGTTTATATTTATTTTCTTTGATATTTATTCCTAGATTCTTCAAAACTCTTTTAAAAATCCTTAAATTTTTTAATATTTTAAGCACCCTCTGGAATATAAATGTTCCTTACAAGTTTCAAACTACTTTCAAATAATTGGTATTGGTTTTTTCTAATGTTATGATTGTAAAAGTATTTGCTGAATGTTTTAAAATGATATTCTTTTCTATTGTTTTTATAAAATACTTAAAACCTATTAATACTTTGAAGTTTTTATTGTGGACATTTTAAATGCACTAGTAAGTAAAGATATGCAACACAAAATATTTATACTACTATATTTAATTTATTTGTTTTATTGCAGGTTTTTGCATGGTTTTTGTGATTTACAGAGGTATGATTACTAACTTTAATTTAACATTGTGTGTTTATGTTCTACTAATTACTAATAGCTAGTTTTATATGAAATAAATAATCTCAGTATTTAAAACCTAACATGTATCATAGTTGATGTTTAGTTAAAATTAAATAATGAGTGTTGTAATATTTTTTTCCCTTTTTAATAAAAATATTAACACATTTTTTTCTGCTTTTGCATTTAACTATAGTTTTATAAATCACCATCAAAGTGTTTATTGACTTAAAGCATGTTTAGACCATGAATTATGCTGAGTTTTTTTTTATCGTATTCTAAACATTTTTTTTTAATTTTAGAAGCATGATTTTTCTCCTTTGTTAATTTTTGTACCCCAAATTTAAATTTTAATACTACCCTCTAATCAACTTAAGCCAACAAACTTTAAACTTCTAACCCTACAGCCATCTTTTTTTAAGTGAATAAAATGTTTCATTTGACATGTTCTAGTATTCCACTTGTGCCCAAAATGAATTCCATTGCAACGGTCATATATATGGCCATGCCCCAGTGTACGACAGAATCACTTCTCGAAGATCCTTGCGGTACGATGACCACCCTTACGAACGGTACAATGTTTGTCAGCCCTGCGGTACAATGCAGCCGGGCAGAGAGGTACTGTTTTTGCATTAGTCCTATATTCCGTATTGATATTTCGAAGCATTGTTAATGACAGATCATTTCCAACTATATATTGTTCAGGAAGTAATTAATATTGTGGTGAATGTTATTTAATTTAATTTCGATTAACTTTCGTTTTTTTGGCACCCTATTTTGGGAAGTACAACTTTTGCACACAGTACTTTTCTTTGCACCTGAATCATGTAAAGTTATGAACTAAAACTAAAGTTCTCTCGATCAAATTTCCCACTCAATAGCATACATTCTAATATATTCTTTTATCCAATCCCTGCACAATAAAGGCGGAACTAATTCATTCCTAGTGAGATTCAAACCGAATAAGACATCACTTTTGCTCCTACTTTCTAGCTTAAAATACCTGTGATGTTCTGAGCCATGATTTCCTTGTTATTTATTTTTATGTAGTTTAGTGCTGTGGTTAGTTAAATTAAATGTCTTTAAAAAACCTTCTGATTATTCCAACATTTATTCATCTACAACACTGATCACCACGTCTCAATTGGTTTGGATCCAAAGTTTATTAAGGGCAAAAGAGTAATTAAAAGTGTTGTCAGGCGATTAGAATCACAAAATTAATAAAAAAGTTACCAAACTAAATACTTGTTGAATAAGTAATAGGACATAAATCAAGTGGATCAATAAAAGTTTTTTAAGTAAAAAGAACAGGTTTCTATATTTTAACTAGCCCCAGGGACCTTCAATTCTTGCAACCAAAAAAATACCAGAGTTTTTGTCAGTGTAATTGAAATGAATTATCTAACAATAATACCTTAATTAAGGCAATGTGATGTTTTGTTGCAAAATTTTCTTCGGATCTTTATTCATTACCTTTATATATCTGGTTTGTTTTGAGTTTTGTCAACTTTACCCTTTCAATGTTTTAAAATACTTTTTGAAGATTTTTTTAAAAAATCCATTTGAACTTGTTAACAGATGCACAATGCCAGGGCTGGTGTTGCTCACATGAGGAATGAACCAATCGTGGTGGAACCCGATGATAGAATTCAGTTTGTGAGGGGAAATGATGGAAGCCAACATGCAGAGTAAGTGTACAGAGGGCCAAAAATCTGCAGATCTAAAACTTAGCTAGTCTAAACCTTATGTAAAAGTAGTAAAATTATCAAAAACCCTTGTTTGCACAAATTCAAAAACTTATAGATTCAAAACTTCTTGGAAGTATTGAGCAATTTTCATTAAAAAAAAAGGTTTTATTTTATTTAAAAGCGAAATTACACTTTTATTGTTAGAGACTGTTACTAACAGATATTTTAAATATATATATGCTCTCGAGATTTTTTTTTTTTGACGATAAACTGTTCTTGTTGTTTTGACTAACTAGACTTGTTTAAAGTAAGTCTCGTGTCTCTATTTTAATTGTGGTTATTGAATATCTTTGTCTGACAAGAAATATGAAATGATTATACATACAATTCATGCTTTTAAAATATTATAAAATAGGTAAAGTCATAACAGCATTCAAAATATTATGATTTAATAATTAAAATATAATCTTTTGACAGGTATGATAAAAACGAGATGGACAAAATCCACATAGGCCGTAAAGACTCCATTTTCAATCCAAGCCTCAAGTTAATCAGCGGCTTCAAGGATTGGGTGTCCTGTCTGATCCAGGGGACAACTCGCCGCAGGTCCAAAGGCAAACTTGTGCTCAAGGACAGAAAGTCCATCACTAGTGTCTTCCTGTCCAACAATCCTCAGTCACTGACTGGGCAGAGATTGTCTTCTTTCAGCGAATATGCCTCTGTCAGCATCGCTAGGGCTCCAAACAACGATGAAGATAACCCAGTTTATCATACTAGAGTGGAAGAATCAGCTGGAATGGCAAAGACCAGGGATGAAGATACTGATTATGGAGTGCATCGGTTAAAGACAGATTCAGCTGATGGAGCTTATCAGTCACAAGCGAGAGTTGGAGCTTTAAACGATAGAGTTGCCCAAAACTGGAGAAGAGTTTATACGACCATGACCAGAGGTCAACTAGAGTCTGGAAGCTCGGTGAAGGCTGCTCGTGGAACGAGGGGTGAATTGTTTGAAAAAGAGACTAGACAGGTATCCCATTCTGAGAAGGGGTCGGAAGAAAAAACAGCCACAGTTTCAAAGACAGGAAATTCATCACAGACTTCTAGTCGGTCATTTAAAAAGTCTAGCAAAAAAAGACCAGCACCCCAACCACCAGCCCCTTCATCAGGTATGGGTCAGGAAAACAAGCAAGGCAAGGAAAGAGACACCAACCGACGGTCAGACCACGAGTACCAGAGAGGTAGCAGGTATGTGACCAAGACCGTTAAGTCCACAAGTGTCATTTCCCACACAGTTCCTGCTAAAAAGAAATACAAGAAGAGAAGGGCGCCCCCTCCACCCAAGCAAACCAACAACCCCTTTGATGCAGATGAGACATCTACGATTTATGCTGCCGTCAATAAGAAGGAACGAAGAAAGTCGCGCAACAGGAAGGGGAATTGCAACTATGATAACCTGTATTTCCCTTCAGTGGGGCAGCGGCATGCGGGGGCTTTTATGCCAGGCATGGATGACCAGGAACCAGGTTATTTCTTGGGCCACAAGCGCAAGCCTTTGCACCGGCAATTGCAGCGGATGCCAAATATTTCGAGTTTTGTCAATTATGGTCCTGCATTCAATAGGTCAGATTCAGAAGATTCAAGCAGCAGCGGCTCCATATCCTTTTCACCTGATGATAGCGAAGATGAAAAGTATGGTTTAGTTAAGTATGCCATGGGGAAAAATGGCGAATCTCCAGCCATGGCGTCCACAAATTACCTGCAATATGGTGGCGAGAACAATGACGTCTGTCTTAAAATATCGATTCAGAAGACAGAAACGAATGTTGTCACTGTCCAAGAAGTGTCTCCACCGAGAACAGTCCGCTACACAATTGAAGAAGATACTTCTTCATCTTCTGAACTATCAGACGAGCCACCGATAGTCCCTGTCAAACTAAAAGCTATCACTGCCGCTCCAGTGGCTAAACAAGAGCCCGCAGATGACTCCCCAACATCCACTGATGAAAACAAAGAAGAATCAAAGACAATTTTCGATGATTTAAAGCTCAAGCCACCTGTCAAAGGAAGTGTGAAGGATTTTGTACAAGCCTTCAACATGCTTGCCACCAAAGGCAACAATGCAAGTGAAAACCAGAGCCCTGCAAAGAACATTCAGTCCTTTCCGACAAAGTGGGAGTTTCAGAACAACCATGCTTATCAGAATAATCAGTTCCTGTTGCCCATTGCTGAGGAGTCGGTCAACGAAACTTCGGAGCAGGACGGAAATGTGTCTGTTGAGGAAAGCACTTCTTCCAGTGAACAGAAAAGGGATCGTTCCAAAGACAAGCATAATACGAAACAAAGGTCCCAAAATAAAGGTATTTAATTTGAAGATTTACTTTAAACACTAAATTCATCTGTTTTATTTTAGTAGTTGTGGTATTACATCTTATGTGGAAAGTTATTATGCATGCTTGTGTATTTTAAAAACTCAGTGGTAGATGTATCATTTTCATCAATAAAAATGATATAATACCTTTTAGTTATTCTATTTTGTTAATTTGTTTTCAGTTTTGTCAATGATGAACAATATTTATTGATACTAAGTTCAAGTATGAATATTTTAATTTGCTTGTTTTAAGTTGATGTTATATAAACTTAATCTGTTTTGTGTGTGTAAAAAAATCATAGCTTAGCTTTTTGTTAAAGTATCTTAATAATAAACAATAGCCAAGCAAGAAAGTTCTTCATTTTTGCTTAACTTTAACTATAAAATTTTAGGTTAGATGTAATAATTTATTAAATCATTAATAATTAATTTATAATATCTGTTTAATAAATCAAAAAATTCAATATGAAAATTTAACAATATTTCTTACGTTTGCAGACAAAACCAATTCTTCAAACCATGGACATACATCCCAAGAAACAGTTATAATTCCGCCACAAAAACATCTGCCAGACTCGGCTTCCTCTAACCACATTAAATCAGACACAACTGACGATAAATGCTCACACTGTTACGAAAAACATTCTACCAAGAGCAATCCGAAATGTCCCCGAAAAAGATCGTCCGCCCCAAGAATAGAAAATGCTCTAAAAGTGAAGACAGCAGACCAAGCCCATGTTGCTGCTTTGTCTTCTCTGTTGCAAGACAAGACTGGGGATGGTTCGTTAATTTGTATTCCCTATTTTTGATTTTTGTTTTCTTTTACAGCAAGATCAATTAACTATTTAGCACAAAAAATACTTATTAAATATTTTTTTTCAATGGGAATGTTCCAAGTGATTCATTTTTCTGCTTCCTGACATTTCTTTGGTTTCGCTCTTGTGGAATTTCTTTTCATGAATGAAAAGAAACTTTTCATTCTATGCAAGCTGTCTTGAAAAAATGATTTGGAAAACCATCAGCACAGCAAGAAGTTGGCATTTAAAAAATGTAATAAGCAAAATATTCTTAAAACTAATGTTCTAATACCAAAACAAAAGTAATTCCAGACCGTCGTGTTTCCTTTCACGATGTGAAACATCCCCATTGAGATGTACATTCATTTAAAATTTCAAATTCTGTCGTGGCGGTTTTAGTAGGACGCCAGGTTCTTTTTTGATGTTAAAATTTTGTAACTGAATTTAAAAGAAATTTACTTAAAATAAATACTTTTTTATTATTATTGCACTATTAATTGGTACTATATTCATGCATTTTAGAAATTCCCAATGGTGCCTCAAAACCAGATTCTAAATTGGATCAACCAATCATGTGAGTTTTTTTTGAGTTTCCTAATTTAATGTGATGCAATGTATTTTGTAGCAATTTTTTTACTCTCTTTAAAAAAGATTAAATAAATATTCTATTTTTTTAATCATGAAATGGGCTTGTAACAAACATTCAAAATTTATATTGTTGGACCTGTTCAGAATTTCTTATATTTATTAACACCATAATCATTAGATTTGGAAAAACCTCATCCTTTTTACGTAAAAGGGGCTGGGGAGCCCAGTCGGTTAAGCACTCGCTTATCATGCGGAAGTGCATTTGCCAAAATAGCTGCCGACCCATAAACGGCCTGTGCAGCCAAAAATGTCCGACAAATAATACCTCGTGTAAGGGAGTGCACGTTAAATATCCTTCAAAGCTCTAACGCTGTGTACGATTGCGACCTTAACGGTTGCGTTGGGTGCCTATTCAGGTGTTGGCTCATCACCTGACTGTGGTTCTAAAATACGACGCCCGTCGCCAGTAGCCCTCGTGTAGCTGTAGTGCGACTATAATTCAAACCTAACCTAACTAACCTTTTTAGGTAAACAAAATACCAAAATGGTAGATAAGAAGAATCTTTCCATATGCCTTTTAATATAAACTTATTATAAAATTTTTTTAAGAAAATTGTGTTCTCTTTTTGGAAGATATATATATATATATATATATATATATATATATATATATATATATATATATATATATTAACTATCATGATAAGTTATGTTATAAAAGATATATTAAATATATAATTATGAGTGCTTACCTGGGGGATTTTAATAAGTTTCCTATGATCTGGGATTTCAGGGTTGGCCTGTACATTGAAGACAAGTCTTCTCATAAGGGCCCCATGCCATTGCTCATCACCCCATCCATGTCACTAAAGAAACTCAAAAAGCAGGTATGTATTATTAAAGTACGCTGCTCAAAACAATAAGGGGAGCGCATGGTTTAAACTCCTTCATCCCCAATGATCCCATTTGGTATCATCAGCTTGCGAATTTTTATCTCACTAAGTTGAGCTCTCACTTATTTGTCGTTAGATGGAAGAATCATGTCATTTGAAGAATTCAATAATATTTGATTTATATAAATGAAAATATGCAAACATGGTAAAATAAAATTCACTCCCGAAAAATTTTCTGAAATAAATTGACCATAAATTTTTCCCTTAAATTTTAGTAAAAAAAATTAAGATCCCTCCCCATCTGTTTTTTACTATTTCATTCTGTATGCATAATGAATCTATTTGACAAATTTTAGATTTTTTTAAGTAAAAAAATTGGAACTAAAGGGTTAACAAAAGTATGCAAAGTGCTTTCCTAATTGTTTCGAGCAGTGTACTTGCCAATTGGATAACTCGTGGAGTACTCTTTTTTAATTCACCTGTAAATTGTCTCCTTCAGAGACTGATCTTCCAAAGCCCTGTTATTTTTTAGACTTCCCTTTGTTTTTAGCTTGACTTTGACTTAAACATTGACCTACTAGCATGATTGATCTTATTCATGCTAATAAGGTAGTTGATAAAATAATGGAAAAATGATACGTTGGAAAACACTCCAACAACCAACTAAAAATAAAAAATTAAAACAAATTATAGGGACCTTAAATTTTAGTCTAAAATTTAAGGTCCCTACAATTTGTTGGCCCAGGCCTTATGTGGAAGATACTGCCCTCAGCTTAAGTGTTAGTCATTTTATTGTAGTTCATAATTGCGAGGCCCATCACCAATAGTCCTCATATAGCTTTATCTCTAATTTAATTCAACCAAAACCTAAATATATACTAAAACTAAATATGTAAAAAGTGTTATAGAAAGGGTCACTTTTATCACTTAGCGATTCATTTATTCGCACTATTTCAGGTTGAGAGGGAATATGACCTCCCCAGACACCAGCAGTGCTGGATCCTTGGCCAATCTTTTGCTGTACGAGACGAAGCCTCTCTTGCCAGCTATGGCATTCGTGAGGCCGGCTGTCCCATTTTGCTGTACGTCATGTCAAAAGAACAGCGGGCCAGCTCCCTGCCTTGTCGTGGGGGCCCTTCCAGAAGCAACAGTGATTCCTACAAAGATGAAGGGGGTACACGAAAGGGCTACAAAGCCAAGAGTAGTAGTCTTGTTAAGAAACATGGGAAAGGTAGGCCTTTTGGTTAACCTCCAAGGTCCCCATTCGGGGACATTTTTGTAAACCTCCCGACAAATGATTAACATGTTGATTAGTTTCAAAATTGACCTGGTCCGATAGAAGAAGATAAAAAAAATCGGTTTTCAGCCTTTGATTACAGATATCAGTCATATATTTCTGTAAAAAAATTGAAGTTGGAGCAGGGATCAATACGATATAAGAGTTCTTTAAAAATTAACTTTAAACTAGTTCTTTCTTTAAACTTTTCAAAAAGTTCTTTTAGTAGTTAATTTTAAAGGCATTCTGCATTAAAAATAATGCTAAAATAATCTGTTAATTACAAATAAGTGATGCGGCCTTTTGTATTGCATTTATAGTGCTAAGATGTGTGTTTTTAAGAGCTTAACGCCTGTCTCTCAGTAACTATTAAACATAATTTTTTTTTAAAGTTACTTTACGAAACATACTCTTTAGTATATATTAAAATGAAAAGTATGTTTAGATGAAGAATATACATGCAGGATTTAGTTGGGATCTTAAGAGGTTAATTTTTTTGTTATCAAGGTTTGAGCAAGGCTTTGAAAAACTCTATTTGAAATAGATGTTTAACCCTTTCAGTCCCAAAAATTTACTACACTACAATAACATCTGATATTCACAAAATTAGCTTATTTTAGGTCAAATATACGAATCCCATAAGAAGAAAAATCCATTAAAATTTTTTATATGGATTTTGAAACAATTCCAAAATTCTTTAACTCTGAAAAACAACAAAATAAAAATATATATTACCTGAAAACACTTCGAGTTATATGTTTTTAGGTAATTGACCATATTATTAAAAAAATTGTAGTAATTATTTTAACCGAAATAGTTTAAATTGTGTTTTAAATATGTGGAACTGAAGTGAACTTATCAAAAATCAGGAGAAACGCTTGTTGACTATTTTCTAAATAAAAAAAATAGTAGTTCTGACTTCTATTGAGATAAAAGTAAAATTTTGTCTGATAGAACAAAGTGTGAAGAATCGAATGATGTGTGTTTGGATGTCATAGTGGGACATAAACATTTTGAAAAAAAATATTGAAAGTGATGATGCCAAATGGCATCACTGGGACTGAAAAGCTTAAAGACCTTAGAATTATAGGGGGTTTCTGTAGGTCATTTGAAGTCCTTACCTTTTGCTCAGTTTGTTAAAATTAAATAATTCAATATTGCACATGAAACCATTAATGAAATTTGCTTTCTGCTGTATTTTCTCTAACTCTTCATATATTAACTTTTGATGGCAGGAGCCTTATCTTACATTTAAAATAAGATTTTTTAAAAAAGTTTTTCTTAAAGTTTACTGATAAATTAGATTGGCTGTCTGCATACTTCTGTTTAATTTATTTGTTTATAAATTTATGCCAATATTTTGCTATGTTATATAGGACCATAAATGGGTCACTTTAGTAGGTAATTTTAGAAATTTCGTCTTTTAAAGTCTAGAATTTCATAAGAGGAAATGTATACTTTAACTTACAATGTGTTCAATAAATTATTTAAACTTTTTACCTACTTTGACCATGTGACAAAAGTTCAAACAATGCATGAAGTTATCTCTTTTTCTCCCGCTTACTTATATTCTTTAAAATTTAGCAGAAGAAAAAGTAGCTTCTCATCATAGTGGAGCTGCCAGCACTTCTAAAGAATCAAGGAAAGCCAAATCCAAGGTGAATATATTTTTATTATTGCATAGACATTTTAGAGAATTTGATGGGGTTTTTTTTCACAACAAAAGAAATTTCTTTACATGCTATATAATCCTTATTAGTATATTAATATTTTTTGCTAATGTATAGCCTTTTTTGTTTGCAATTTAAAAGAAAAAACTGAATGACAATGTTTTTATGTTTATGAAATCTACTTAATCTGCATAAAAAAAACTAAAAATGAATCTCCCCGGCGCAACAGCCCATTACTGGGCCAAGGCCTGCCATGCCCATTTCACCTTTTGTGACCTAGGGCTCTGGGGTGCTAGGCATATGTCCCGGTAAGGTGGTCAGCACGCGGAACCCCCAGTGTTTAGTTCCCAAGCATGCTTGGTACCCATTTTATCTACCCACTCAAGGGACGAAAGGATGGGTCAACCTCGCCCAATCCATTATTTGACCTGTGGCTTGGCAATGCGAAGCACTACCACTTGACCACTGGGTATTTTAATCTGCATAACTAATCCCAAATATTTCAAACTTACATAACACTGAGCCTTTAATTGACATAATGATGTTCGATAGCAAATTATAACTATCTCGGTTCAAACTTTCCTAATTGGTTTGTTTCAATTGTTGTAGTTCCTCTCCGCTTTCATTCCTGCATAACCTTTGATTAGTGCTCTGTTCCCTGGTGATATTGATGCACAAAGAATAAGTTATTTTCATTTCAGCAATTCTGTTGTTGCTGAAGACCCGAAACATACCTGTTTTGTTTTTATTTTTCTGTAGAAATACACTATAATAGTTTGAAAAGAGTTTACTTGACCACAGTTCAAAATTGCCAAACCTGTCACAAACAGCTGGTATTTAGTAACTTGGATGCATACGCAATGGTATCTTCCACAGTCGAGCATTCATTCACCCCAGATTGATTCCCAGTTGATCAACTTGCTTTTCTAAGAGCTTTAAAAATACAGATAGAATTCCACAAAACTGCTCAGAGCTCATTTGGACGTACATGTTCATTAAATCTGTGGCTTTCAATGTCCTGATGCTGCATAAAATTATAGGTGTAATGTTCAGTTGGGTGTAGTAATGTAAAAGGCCCAGGCATCCATAAGTTTAACCTCCTGGGACCTAGCAACCTGGTGCACGTTAAATATGCTCCAAAGTCCCATCGATGTCACTGTTGGGTGCCTACTTGGGTGTCAGCTCGTTACTTGACTGTGGTTCTAAATTATGATGCCCATCGTCAATATGCCTCGTGTAGCTCTAGTGCAACGGTAATTGAAAACTAACCTAACCTAACTGTTTGTTTCAGAGCGATCACCACCGTGCTTTTCTGGAGGAGCACCAGAAGAAGGCGGACTACCGTAACCTGGTGGCTTTAGACGACGTCGACCTGGTCCCGAATGTTGAGGTGTTCGACTGCCCGGTCTGTTTCATGCCGGTCGAGGAAGGGGAGGGAGCGGTCTTGCAGGATTGCCTGCACAGCTTCTGCAGGTGAGAATATTATTTTAACTCTACCTCTTTTTTAATTCATTTTTTTTAATTAAAAGTTGGTTATCTATATGGTGGAGATGTCTGTATCCCCTCTCTTAGTTCAGTTCCAAATTCCAATCATTTTATTGTAGAAATTATTTTTTGTTTAAAAGGTATGACCTTAGATACCTATTTTAATTTTGTATCTATGTATGCATTTTGTTGACTAATAAGTCAACTATACTTAAAGATGCCTAGTCAGTTCTATAAAATTAAGTTACAGAAAATAAACAAGCCAAATGATGAGACCTTGAAATAAGTTTAAAATAGAACAAAAATTACTCAACGGAGGAACAATTGCACAACAACGGAACAATTACTCAACAAAAATTACTGTACATAACGGAGGAAAAGTTGCATAAACAACGTCAAACCGCCGATGATCAGAGCGAAAATTCAACATATTTGTTTTTCTGTTCATACCTCTGTCTGAGCCCCGCTTTATAAATTTCCCTTCTCAATGTCTAAATTTCTAAGTTCATTTGTCCATATGCTTTTTCTGTATACTTGTTTAATTTTTCTTTATACATGCAAGAATATACATACACGTTATATTTGCATCTTTCCTTATGCATGCAAGAATATCTTTAAGTTCTGAAGAAAAATAAATTGGATCCTTTTAGTTCTATCACCAGAACTTTTGATTTTTATTAGTCTTCAGATGTCACTAACAAATTAAGTACTCTTAAAATTACTGAGATTTATGAGGTAAAGAAACAGCATTTTAAAATTTCAATATGTTAGCAGCTTCCACCACGCTTGCAACTTTTGTATTTGCTTTCAGTACCATTAAATTTCCCTCGACTTAATTGTCTCTAAGTTTTTTTTTTTCAGTTAAATGTGTCTATCTTTACTAAACATTTGCATTTTATTAAAAAACAATTTACAGTTTTATCATTCTATAATGTTTTTTGTTATGTAAAAGTATACAATATTAATGTTTATCTACTTTATTTACTTTTTTACTTATCTCTTATTACTTTATATTATTCGAAAATATTTTTTATTTGTTCGAAATTTATCTGTTTTTCCCTGTGCATTTTGCAGAGAATGCCTTGCAAGTGCCATTCAGTATTCCGACACTGCAATTATACGTTGTCCATTTGCTAATGAAGAGTATTCATGTGAAAGTCATCTGCAAGAGCGAGAAATTAAGTGTGTAAGTATTTTTTTTAATCTTATATTCGAATGTTTTTGGAAGACTTGCATTTCGATTCTGTAATCTATGAACGATTATTTGAAATAATACTTGGAAGACCTCAAAGAACCTACAAAATTTAAATTTAAACAAAAATTGATCACTTTTTCTTGCTTGACATGTAAATTTGCTGATTAATTTCCATATACCTAACTCACACCTTATTGTATATACAGCCTAGATTGTCCCTTTTGTAGGCCAAAGTTGTCACAAATATTTTATGCTAGGATTATTCTTAAAAGTTTGAAATGAAACAAAATCAATTAATATTTAAATGGATAAAGCACAACAGGTTTCTTTTCATTAAATAGACCATCAACAAATTTACCATCAATTTATATTACAGCTGGTTTGGATTGCTCAATGTTGAAGAACTTTGACCATTGACTGATACTCAATTAGAATTAATTTGTCAAATTTTGCAACTTAAAAGTAAAGGAAAATGATTTTTTTTAAATATGGTCCAACTTCTTCCAGCTTTGTTTTTCTACAAAATTTTGAAATTCCCAGAAAACTAGTTTTATATTGTGGCATTCAGCACAAATATATTTAACTTGACATTTCTATAAGTTGTGATTGATTACTTGTTGTATTACAGTCAAACCTCGATAACTCGACTTCCTATAAGTCGAAAAATACTCTACCTTGATCTTTTAATCAAGTCCCGAATCATTTCTGTACCTTTTTTTTAAAAAAATTGTCTCAATAACTCGATGTAAACATCTTCCAAGTCGAAGTTTTATTGATGGATTTCCCCAGTCAAAAACACAATACAGTTCAAAATTTCGACGTTGTAATTTTTAAGGTTGTTGACATTCACAAACATCAAACAATAATAATTTTTTTTTTCAAATAAGATTTACATGATATGAATACTAATTAATATGTAATAAGGCAACATTTTGTGAGTTTTAATAAATCTTTCGACCCCATTTTTCTCTAGTTGTTTATATTGGCTATTAAAAAGCTGAAATGCACTCAACTATAGTGTTATGGCACATATAAAACAGGTCAAACCAAGTCGAATGGGAGGTGACTTCGATAGCTCGAACTTGAGATACACTCTTAAAACAAACGAGTAATTTTAACTCAGTCTGAGTTAATTTTCACTCCCCCAGTGTCGAAAATGGACTTCCCCTATAAGAGTGAATCCTTTGTTTGTTAAACCTCTGACAGGATCACTCCAAACAAGTGATTTTAACTCAGTTTTAGTTAATATTCACTCCTTCCTGGTGTCGAAAATGCACTTCTCTTACAGGAGTGGATTTCACTCTTTTGTTTTAAGAGTGTAAGGTGAATATTTTTGGGGGTCCCCTGGGCCTTAGAGTTAATCGAGTATTTACTGTATATTATTTGTCTCTAAGTAATTACTTTTCATATTAAGTAACTGTAACAGAATAGCCTATTTTAAGTATAAAATATAGGTTATTTTAATCAAATCATTATTTAATAACTTTTGTTAATTTGCCAATAATTTGTTAAGTACAAATTTAAAAATTTAGTGGTATAATTGGTTTTTCGAGCATCTATGAAATTTGGAAATAAGCTTTGAAATGTGCTTGAATTTTTACAAACAATTTTGCTGGACACCCTGTTATTTTTTGCGTATTTCTGGGTTTTTATGTGTACATATCATATTTCAGCAAAACAAAAATATTCCAGAGCCTTTCGGTTAAGACAAATTTTGCATAAGCGGGACTCCTGAATTTACATTGCTACACTCTTAAAAAAACTCCTGAATTTCACTATCATAAATGAAGAGTACACAGGAAGAACCGATTGATTTATAAGGCGGACGCCTGCATTTGTCTGCTTGGCAAACATTGGCGGCAGAAAACAGGTTTCTCTCTTTCTTCTTCGCTGGTCCAAGCGTCGGGATTGTCAATAGCCTGCATCTTGGTAGCTAGAACTACAGAGATAGTAGTTACAGTATTAGAAGGGCAGATCACGTGACCTACAACACAGACTTCATTGGAGCTCTTCTGGGAGCGCCTTGCGCGTCCCGTCGTTAGCATTGGAGGTCACGTGATCTTCCACTCTATTACTTTAACTATGATTCTCTGTGGTAGGAACTGATTTCCTTACACAAGTTCAGGCGATCCCCCGCTATCATCGCCAAAGTGGCCTGCTAAGGAAACTTCTCCACCGGTTTTTCCTGTGTACTTTTCAAATAGAGTACGAACCCTGGAACTAATTTTTAAAGAGTAACTTCCCAATCCCTTCTTTCTCAACCCACCCAAGCTCGTCACTGCAGAGGTGTACGAGCGCCACCTGTCCCGGAGCGTGGCGCTGGCGGAGTCCCAGGCCCAGGACTCGTTCCACTGCAAGACCCCCGACTGCCCCGGGTGGTGCCTGTTCGAGGACAACGCCAACACCTTCCACTGCCCCGTGTGCAGGCGCACCAACTGCCTGACCTGCGCGGCCCTGCACGAGGGCAAGAACTGCAGGCAGTACCAGGACAGTTTGGCCTTCGAGAGCGACACGTCTGATGAAGCTAGGAAGACCAGGGAGTACCTCAAGGTGGGTGGAGACACTTTTGGTTAGTTTGTAATAGCCTTTATAACATGGCTCCTTATATTGCAGTGGATGAAGAAATAACTCGAATAAATAATAGACAGATTAACTGTGGAATAAAACTTTAATTAAAATCTTCTTAAAACATACTGCAGACAAATAATAGTAGAAATAAACAAAACAGTCTTACTGAATTTGAAGAAATAAAACAATGAAGAACGTTTAGAGATTGAGCGAGTTTAGTTACGAAAAATAAATAATAGAGTTCATTGCGAACTTTCAAATACACCGCGGTCGGCAGGAGCAGAGAGAGAGACTGAGTGGAAAACTTCCACTCGCCACGAACTCAAACAACGTGGTCACGTGATTGCCGACATCTCCGGAGCTGCTCTCCGTGACGTCACGGCTTAAATGCCGATCCTAACACTGTGACGTCACTTATATCGTCACCAGCGGCACAAATAGCGTGATAACTTAACAGTTTGGTTAGGTTTTAATTATCGTCGCACTAGATCTACATGAGGGCTATTGCCGACGGGCGTCGTTTTTTAGAACCACAGTCAAGTGACGAGCCAACACCTGAATAGGCACCCAACGCAACCGTTAAGGGCAACATCCTACACAGGGTTAGGACTTTGAAGGATATTTAACGTGCACTCCCTTGCACAGGGTATTATTCGTCGGACATTTTTGGCTTCACGAGCAGTGCAGCCAAAAATGGCAGTCTATATCAGTTTGGCTTTCAAGAGCGACATGTCTGACGAGGCCAGGAAGACCAGGGAATACCTCAAGGTGGGTGGGGATATCGATTTGATCTTTACTGGCTGTCTATTGTGTAGGAGTATGCCTGGTACACAAAGATAAGCATAAGTTACACGTCTTATGAGGCCAGGAAGACCGGGGAGTACCTCAAGGTGGGTGGGGATATTCTACTTCTTAAAATCTTCTTTCCTCTCCAGAAAAACTTATTCATTAGTTTATAACAAAATCTGTTACTCAGCCCTCTTCCACACATCATTTGCTTTCGATCGGGGAAAAAAGTCACCTAACACAGTATTAATTCTTTTATAAACCTAATTTTGGCTAGCAGTCTATTTTTGGTAGTTCAGTCAATCGAAGTTATAATTTAAATTTTCAAGTACCTAATATTATGCATGTGTAAATTTAAACTTACTGATTATTTTTCCCTTTTTCAAGGAATTCCTGAAGAAACAATTTTTTGTTGTTTTCAGTCAGCCATTTTGAAATTAGTAGTATTTTTGTTCATTTTGATTGTTTCCATTCCAGAGAGATAAAAATGTAAGAATATTTGGGCGCCATATAAGGGTATTATATATATAGATGGTTGCGAAAGGAGTAATATTCTGTTGATTGGGAAGAATATACTTATGTTTTTCCAAACAAAACTAGAATATACACAGAATTTTATTAGAAAATGGTTAAAGAAATCTGAAGTTAAGGAAGTATCTATCTTCCTAACATCTCCCTTCTTTTGCTTCCCACAATTAGTCAGTTTTTAAAACTTCTAATCATAAACCATTCTCTGTGTGAGAGTGAAGGAAACAACTTTATTATTGCCGTAAGTTTATTTGGCGAAATTACACATGTTTCCGCAAGGTAGAGCTGGCCATCTTCAGCAATTGTAAAGGTAACTTATAACTCAGGTGTAGTGTAAACAACAACATTTATTTGGGACCCTGGGTTTATAAACATGGTTATGACCGACAGATAACAATTAACCAGTTAGATTGTGATTTACAGATAAGAATATATCAGTCACAACTTCGTGACGTCTTATACCAATATGACAGCAATATGCACAAACTGACTGACAGTGGACACGATGGCTAGAAGCTGTGTGACATGCTATCCGGAAAAAGGGGTGCAGAAAGAGAGATCGAGAAAATGTGTGTGTGGAGAAAAGTTACTGTTACTATGAGAGCCTTCCAAATTTGACAAAACTATAGCAACTTGGAAGAATTAACTAAGTTATTTTGATGTTTAAGTATATGCAGTTGTGGCCAAAAGTGTGGACACTTTTTGAAAGTTTTACATTTTTCAACTTTGTGTGATTACAGAATATATTAATTGTTTATCAAATTAAACAAATGTATATCAAATAAAAGTAATTTAATCTTTATGAGGACCACTGTGTGCAGATCGCTGAAGCCGTCTATGAGACCTTTGGTCCCATATAATCTATATCCGTGGTCACAACATCATCAAAGTAATTTCATGTAGAATTAAAAATAAATACAGTATTACAATATCTGTATTACGAATAAGTTATGCAAATAATAGTATGATCTATCCTAGTTTTGCAAGTCATTGAGCAACCAACTTGTATTGCAATTTCAGCAAAAGGGAATCCATTGATTGCGCTTGTTTGTTCAACTAAAATGAGCATAACTTTATTTGTAATACATATACTTTAATTCTGTTTTCTTAATGAAATTCTACAACCTTCCTTCAACTTAATACTTAAATGTTTGTATTTAAGCAAAATTTAATAGATGCAAGCACACGGATAACAGTTGAAAAATATGAAACTTTCAAAAAGTGTCCGCACTTTTGGCCACCACTGTATTTTCTGAATACCTTCTCTTGTTGGGCTTTTAGGAGATGGTTGCGAACGGGGAGGCCATGGAGTGCCCCAAGTGCCAGGTGATCCTGATGAAGAAGTGGGGCTGCGACTGGCTCAAGTGCTCCATGTGCCACTCCGAGGTGTGCTGGGTCACCAAGGGCCCTAGGTGGGGGCCAAACGTGAGTGCTGCCCATCACTACTCGCACAATCGCAGGGCTTAGTGGAAGAACATGCTAAGTGACATTTTTGAAAAAAATTGATATTATTGTATGTATGAATATATTATTCCATCCTTTAAAGATAACAAGTTTCCCCTTTTTCATAAACTTAAAGTTAAGTACAGGTTGGTTGTAAAATGACGCTCGCTATTCGGAGTGGTCTGTAGCTTGAATGAATCATCCAAATGCAACAAACGTTGGGACACTCACTAATCAATAGGGGGGGGGGGGGCATTGGAAATAATGGAATCTTAAAAAATCTTCTAAATTCTAATTTAAAAAATTCTAAATAACTCTTCCAGAGTTCTAAATTACTAATCAATCATGGACAACACTGCCAATTACGCCTCGTAATTTAGAACCCTGGTCCAGAGATGGGTTTCTTTTGTATTAGTAATAAAAAAGAAACTGCTTTTGACCAGGGTTCTAAATTACGAGGTGTAGCCAATTATGGGCACTAACGGCCAGCGCATCCAATTACGCCTCGTAATTTAGAACCATGGTAAAGAGACGAGTTTATTTTTTATAATCCCATTCTTTTCCCCCCTTCTTGATTAGTAAGTGTCTTGATGTTTGTTGCATTCGGATTATTCATTCAAGTTACAGACCACTCCGAATAGCAAGCGTTCTTTATAACCACCCGGTATATTTTTTATTGTTTTCACCATTTTTAACAGATATAAGTGCAAACATGACACTTTAAAGCAAAAGCTCATTTTCTTGTTTTCACTTTTTGTCACTTAGCATGTTCTTCCAATAAGTTCCTCATTTCTTCTTCTTCTTCACCAATTTCCAACCAAGGCTCTCTCAGGTAGTTTACCTAAACCACCTACTTGACCTTTACAGCGTCACATTGCTGTGGGCAGGTGCAATGTCTTGATGACTTAAATCATTGTTGTAATTACTGAATGACTTTAACCTAAATGGAAGTAAGTATGTCTGATTATTTCAGGGCAAAAAATTTTTAATTCAGGGCAAAACCGCCAAAGTTGCAGCCCCATTAGAGAAAAAAAATAATAATAAGTCTGAGCTGTCTGTGAAGGTTAAAGTAAGCCGAGGTATAGTTTAGCCAAGAGAAACCAGGCCAAATGAGTACTCAAGGGATATTTTATAAGCCAAAGATTTTCCCTAACATGGAGTAATAAAAGTATTATGTGTTGGGTCATAAATTCGAACTGGGGTTTTTGTGTTTCATACGCCTTTTGAAAGGTGCTTATTCTGAAAAAAAAAGTGGTTTTTGAACAATGGTTCATCTGTCAGCTTAACACCACTCTTCAGCTTCAACTAAAAGAGTTTAGACTTCAAATTTTATATATGAATTCCTAGTACAGTTAGGATTGGAACTTTAAAAAAAAGAGACCAAGCATGCCTGGGAACTAAACACTGAGGTTTCTGAAGGTTTTTGGTTTGTTGTATTGGGTTGCAAAAATATATTTATTGTTTTAGGGACGTGGAGATACCAGCGGAGGATGCAAATGCATGGTGAACGGAGTTCGGTGTCATCCCAAATGTAGCTACTGTCACTGAGGGAGCCAGAAAATGGACTTGAGTCGGTAATTATTATTACATAAACTCATTATTATCATCTTAGTAAGCATGACAGCACAGGGTAGGCCAGAGCCTTTTGTGATATGCACCAGTTTTGTTTGTTTGTTAAGGAACTGGATTATAGACGGTGAAGCTTGAGGAAGGAAATGTTTCAAAAGTATTCAAATTAATGTTGAAGTTACCTTTAATTTCTTTCTTTTTCCGCATGACTTTGATTCTAAAATTTAGATTGTTTTTCACTATGCTTATGTTACCTTTAATTTCTTTCTTTTTCCACATGACTTTGATTCTAAAATTTAGATTTTTTTCACTATGCTTAACTTAGGAACGTATACTTAACTTTGGAACTTATGCTTAACTTTGCCAATTCAATAGCATGTTACATAATTTATGTTAATCTATTTACCATTTGAAAACTGCTTTTTTCATTTAATGAGCCCTTTGAAAATGCAATGCTATGCTGTAACTATGGATAACATAGTTGCAGAATATTTGCATAGCATGTTACATAATTAACATGCTAATATTAAAGCGCATGCGCTTATCTGAAACTATTGGAGTTATTCTTTATCCGTCACCTTCAACCACAACTGTCAAACGATTACAGCTGATTCTATTACAATTTGAAACTCAGACATTCTCTACGGACACCCTGTTTTTTGATGATGATATAAAACCACACTTTTCTAATTGATACATAACATACCATGTACTTAAAACAGTCCTTTATGAAAATGCATTATATTTAAACCCACTTTAAAAGTTTCTATTAATTATCTATATTGATTTTTTTTCAGTTCAGTAAAGATAAATCTACTTCAGAGTTTTGGCAGATCTAGCTTCATTGCCTGCTGAGTGAAAGTACGAAATGGATGACATTTTACATTAAATGAAGGATTCGGTTCCGGTCAGCCTCACAAATAGCTTTGTTCTAGATTTTGTTTACACAAAATGAGAACAGTTTTTATTGTATAGTTCCTGTTTTGTTGATCCCAGAGTAAGCTAGTTTTAAAAATGTTATTTGCTGGTAACCTTTTACAAGAAAAATCTGTTTTAGCACAATTTAACATTTAAAAGGAAGGATGTAGCTAAATAGAAAGATTAAATTTCAAGTTTCATTAATTTTTACTAACATTTTTATATATTTAATAGTTTGATTTTCTAATTACAAATTATGTTACATACCTTCATTCAACAAATCAGCAAAATTTTCTTAAAAATAACAGATTTTCAAATTTTGTATCTTGGATCCCCTTAAGAACTATTTTAACCATTTAATACTGAGATATTTTGTCATTTAGACCTGTATTTGGTGTGTTCTTGGAGAGTTATTTGTAAATTGTTTTATAGTATTTAATTTTGTAATTGACACATGTAACCAGTTGCTTTAATTAAAAAGAATTATTTAAACAATAGATGTGTGTTAATTGATTTAATCATTTGTTTTTATTGGTACAAAATTAAGTTACTTCGAAATAGAACTGACTTTAGATGATTTTTCTACCATTTATTCAGAATAAACCCTTAATGCTTTGACAGATAACATTTGTAGTTCCAGAGAATTTTTAAAAAATCCTTTACTTTTTACATCTTGTTAACTAAAAATTCTTCTATTTCACGACCTGCACTTTGAAAAGCATCAATTTTAAGGTCTTTTTTGGAAGATATAATAATGCGATAGATACATTTAACAGATATAATAATGTTATAGATTAAAATCATATCCCCAATGTACTTGTTTATAGAAGCATTGGTTCCTAGCTGCCTATTTACGGTAGGCAGAAATAAGTAAGTTTTCAAGTACGAACTCCTAATATGACTTAAAAGATGTGTATTGTCATGCTTGTTATTATGAAACAAAATTCCTACTTAACATTAAGGTCTGCCTCAACAAAAGAAAGACCAAAAGTCAACTCATATTATTTTAAACTTCAGATCTACTGATTAAAATTCATGCTTTAAAGAAAAATTAATATAGTTTAATTGTATATTGTCAAGAAAAATTTCTTAAAAAAATTTCAAAATTTTAAATTCTCAAAAATATTGTGAAAATATACAGTTTTGATGAGATTACAAAGTTATAGCTTGTCAAATTTAACCTGTTGAAAAGTTTGAGTTAAAATAAGTGCTTTTAAACAAATGAATGTAGGGAATTTTTCACACATGAACGACTTCACTCTTTATGCATTTTTTTTAAAAATGTTAATATTAATGTGGATCATCTGATAACGAATGAAATGCCAGCTGATGTGTTGGCTAAGTCAATGAGTTGGACTCGCCATTATAAAGTATGGAACTAGTTTTGTTCGAATGCAATCTTAAAACCTAAACTAATAGTTTCAATGATGCATATTAAAATATCTTCACTACCCTACAACTTTGTTAATATGTGTAAAACTCCAAAAAAAAGCATAGGTAAAATCAATGATTTACTTAAAAATATATAAGTTGGCACAAATGATAAATTGTTATTTAGGGATCAGTAGAATAAATCTATCACTTGAAATAAATAAGGAGAAAGAAATAGACTGCCATTTGCAATTTCCAAAAATGTTAAATTTATCAAAGAACTGGAACTATCTATACTGGAATTTTAGTTTGAATTAGGGTTAAAACAAAATTCATTATTTTCTGAATGTAGTCTTTTAAAATAAATACTCAGTAATTTCTATTAAAATAATTATTCAATTTGTTTATCAACCTTCGTTAGCTTAGTTATTTTGTTAGCTAGACAACAGACAAGTTTCTACTTACTGAATTTTGCCTGTCCAATCTAATGTTTTTTTTATTTACTTCAAGTTTCATTGCCTAATTTTTTTTTAATTTGTAATGAAAATTAGAGCAAAATGTGGGCACATGAAAAATAAATTAAACAGATGACAAACAAAAGTGCAAAAAACATTAAAATAAAAATTTATGGGATGCTTCAGTTTACCTGTCCATGGTATTATAGTAGCAGCCTATTAAAAGGTCCAAACATGACAATCAAAGTTATTTTAAAACAGAAAACACCCAAAAAATATTAGAAATATTCATTTTATTATACATAATAACGACTTCAATATTTTCTCCAAATTTACATATGCACAGTCGAAGGCCACAAGCGAAATCACTAAATCATAACAAACAGAATCAGTCTAAATAACAAAAACATATTGAAAGAGGAATTTCGTATACTGACATTCCATCAAGTAAAAAAAAAAAGAGCTATTGTGCCTACCTAAAAATCAATGTTAGATTGTGCACAAAATATAAATGTTTGTAACAAGGTATAAGAATTTGTGTCCGTTTATTGGGGCCAGGGTCTATACTGCTGCTGGGGGTATGGGTAACCGCCAGTAGGGGGATATGGGTAGCCTGGTTGTTGTTGTTGTTGCTGCTGCTGCATTGGGGGTTGGCCTTGGTAACCCGGTGCTGAAAAGGAAAATAATAATTTAGGTAAACTTAAAACAAAATCCTACACATTTTATATTTAAAAAAAATTCAATCAATTATATACTTAAAAGTTGTTTTGCACTCTTTTGAAAAAATTAGCAATTAATATTTGTTGAGGGGCACATCAATGGGGAACATTCATGTGATGTCACACGGTTTGTTATGCTACTGCTATCAAACCATGTGCTAATGTTATCCTATACAGCTATCGAAACACATGCTAATGTTATCCTACTGCTCAAACCTGTCTAACTGCTTTTTTCCCAACAGCGATTTGGAATTGAAGCTCAGGTTGATATGGCCTGAATGTCCCCCATTGAATGGAATTAGAGGTTTGAAGCCTAAAACAAGAATTTTAAAGGAACTAAAATAGCCTACTTCCCTGTTACTTAAATACTGAAATTCTTATCAGGAAACAACTAGGTTCGTAACAGTTTCATCTACAGGAAGTTTTTACATACAATTTATACACATTAGAATAAATTTCACTTAACACAGCATCCAGCTGTTATTTAAACTTCTTAAGGCCAAAATGAACTATTTTCATGAATTTTCTTTCGCAAATAAAATTAGTATTTACTTATCGGCTGCTTGATTTATTTGTAGCTCTACAAATAATTAAATACTTATTTAAAACCTGAAACTACTCCAAAATGCTATTTAAGTAAGAAATGTGAATTTAAAACTAATCAGGATTATATGCAAAAAAAAATATGGCTTGACACTTAATAAACAAATAATAAACAAAAATAAATCACAATCCTGACGTCATTCAAAACTGATTTTTTACCAAAATAAATTTTGCTTAAAATATTATTTTTAAATGAATAAAGTTTCTCAATGCCATTGTTGAATTGGAAGCAGAGATTGAAATGACTCTAAATTGAATTTCAATGCTAATTCAATGGGTAATTCGTCAACAAATAGTAGATTTATGTCTGTCTGATTGTACAGCCAGACAAAAAGTATGAAAGTTCAAAAAGTATGGGGGGGGCACGGACATCAACCACTTTTCTACCCACTTTTCTTTTTTTAACCCTCTCAGTCCCAAACATTTACTTTGCTACAGAAACTTCTGATATTCACAAAATAAGCTTATTTTAGGTCAAATATACGAGTTCCATAAGAAAAAAAATTCATTTTAATTTTTTATATGGTTTTTGAAATAATATCGAAACTTTTGAAGTGCGGAAAATAACAAAATAAAAAAATATCTATATTACCTAAAAACACTTTGAGTTATATATTTTAAGGTATCTGACCATATTATTAAAAAAAATTTAGTCATTATTTTAACCGAAATAGTTTAAATTGTGTTTTAAATATGTGGAACTGAAGTGAACTTATCAAAAATCAGGTGAAACGCTTGTTGGCTATTTTCTGAATAAAAAAAAATAGTAGTTCTGACTTCTATTGAGATTAAAGTAAAATTTTGTCTAATAGAACAAACTGTGAAGAATCGAATGATGTGTGTTTGGATGTCATAACGGGACACAAACATTTAAAAAAAATATTGAAAGTGATGATGCCAAATGGCATCACTGGGACTGAAAGGGTTAAGAATGTGGTTGACTCAAAGAGACTTTACCAGGTTAAGCTGCAAAAAATCTACTTACCAGGCGGGAACGGTGGCATGACAATCTGGCCGTACGGATATGCATTAGGAACTGTCGGGTATGGGTAGGCATACGCTGGGTAGGGTGGGTACTGCTGCGGAGGGGGATTGGGCACCTGCTGCTGCTGTTGTTGTTGTTGACCCCATGGCTGGGGGGGAGGGGCAGAGGCACTGTTGGTGGTGGTTTGGGGAGGAGGGGGACGCTGCGGTTTCTGGTTCGCTGAAAATAAAGAAGGTAATTATATTGTTCAGTATTTTTAATTTGAAAGATAAGTGTACAAAAATATTTATATGTAGCATAAACTTGGTAAGTTATGAAAAGCGCAAATCATTGACAGTCGGAGGGATTTGTATTTTGAGAAAAAGATGTAAAGTGGTTTTCGTTGCACGAGTTTTTAATTTAAATTATCAACTCATAAAATAAAAACTATTAATTACATTATTAGAATTTTATTTCTGTAGTCAACAGTTTTAAAGACTTCTCAATACTTCATTTTTTTAATTAATGAAATTATAAAAAGTTTAGTCCAAACTTTTGCTATGGTATTGAAACATCTATTTACTTTCCAATAAGATCTTTCAATGCAAAGACATGTTGTATAGGACTCAAATTAAAAGTCTCAATTTCTTAAAGGGATATAAATTTTTAAATAAAATAGCGTTCGTCTATTAGCTATGTAGATATTTATTAGAAGAGCAAAAGAGGCACCACTCACATCTATTTATAAGCTTGGTTACATTATCCAACTAAACAATAACCAATTATATTAAACATGTAATTGCTGATGCAATAATTGGGTGCGATTACATTATAAAGATGATGCAATATGAAATGAGATATTCCATCATACATAGGCTGATGCAACTTGAATATGATATTTTAACATAAATAGAAGTTGGATCTTTCAGATGCGCCTGAGAGCTTTTGACTGTCGGAAATATTTTTATCATGCAAATCAAAATGTATTTCTTGTATTCACTGCAACACATTAAAAATAAGATTTCAAAATTATTCATTGTTGTTGTGTCCATGGATTTATTTATTGAAGCGTGAAAAAATAAAAATAAGCACCAAGTTATATTGAACTACATTGTCTATTGAATAGATTCCGGCAATGAGTGGAACCATTCCTATTTCTAACATTGGTTGAAACAGATTGTTATACAAATTGTGAGAAGGACATCGAGGCAATGTACGACATTGTCTTGAGTGGATGAAGCGACACACCATTGAGATGTTCAGTTCTCAGCCTGGTAATATGGCTGTAATAAGTACCTTTTTCCAAAGCACTAGACCTAATTCTATATTTGACCGACGTCAAAATCCTTTAAGGTATCCGATCATCTTTTTTCAGCAAAAATCGACTAAATATCAAGCATTTGTTTTTTGCATTTTAATATAAAACAAATGTTTAGCTTTCTAAATCTGTTTCATTTTAGTTTCTAGTTTTTGATAGAACCGAAGTTATAGCCTTTTAAAGCTTTTTTTGCATGTTTTTGCATTTTTTTTCAAAACGCATTATGCAAAACAAAAAAAAAACTGAAGTTCTTTATTATCAATTGCTTTCAAATTTTTACAGTAGTTTTGCAACAGTATGAAGAAGGTTTTGAACTAGAATCGTGTAAAACTATTTAGAATTGGATATTTTAAAACTTGCTTCTCTCCTTTCTATGTGATTTCGGTATAATGCTACAAACTTTTGCCTATTAAAAAAAATTGGGCACTGATATCTTAATGATTTTAGTTCATGACCGATATTAATGTTTGTTAAGTATATTTAAAGTTGAACAATGCAAAAAAAAAAAAAAATTGTTAAGATATCATGTTTTGCGTAAACATGATTTTTTAAGCATTTTTTACCATAATTTTCCACAAATACTGAAAAAAAAAATTGCTTTTTTATATGATTTACTTTCTTAAACTATTTTTATATTCATGACTAATAATAAAATTGCTCAACGTCACGATTGGAATAGGATTTTCAGAAACTTGCTGTCAAAGGTGATCGGCCACCTTAACTCCAATGAAAAGTGTATCTACCAGTATTGTGGTGTTGGGGGGGAGCCAGGGGAGTGGGCTGATTGGCCGCAGTCACAATGTTATTCTGAAGATCCTTGCAGTGGTCCTCTTTCTCGGTCTTGCGTGCAAAGCAGAAGTCGCTGATTTTGTTCTGGAAGCTCAGGAGAACTTCCGTCAAGTTCTGGTAAAACTGGAAAATACAAGACAGTTAGTTGTGGTTTTAAAGAAGTAATCTTAGAAAATGCGTGCCAAGTCACATGTAACAATCTATTTTTTATGATAAATTAATGTCCACTTTCGATCTATTTAATTTAAAAATGAAGACGTTTTTAGCTTGTAAGAAAGCAGCACTGAAATAAGTATGGTCCCACATACTTGCTGAATTGAAGTTGGAAAATTTTCCCGTAGTTTGAATACCAGACATTTGTGACCAAACAACATAAACACTTCAAATTTGTAACTTTGTCACAGAACAAAATGCCCTTTTCTCTAATTCATTTAAAACTAGACAATTTATTCATCTACTTATTTTTTTTTTGTCTATCTAGTTGTTTATTTGTCACTAGTCAAATCTTTGATTAAGGTACTACTATTTCCAAACACTACTTAAACTCTGCTTTACAATCCGATTCTATACATGTCTAATATTGTATTGACCCTTGTTCAACTTTAATCAAAGGCTCAAAACTGATTTTCGGACCTTCGTCTATCAGACCAGGTCAATTTTGAAACTAATTAACATGTTAATTGTTTGTGAGGAGTTTTTTTTTTTTAAATGTCCCCGAATGGGGACCCCAAGTTGCAAGAGGATGATAAGCCCTATGAACATTGGACTCGGTAACAGGGCCTACCTTGGACCCCTCCTGTAGGTTCCCAAGCAGCTCTATGTACGCGTCGTGGGCAGCGGCCAGGTCACACATCAGGGCCTCCCTCTTGCTGGCAGAACCACTGCTGTTCTTCTCCTTGCAGAACTCACTGTTGCTGGCCTGCAAACAGAGAAGAAACAAAGACAAGCATTACATTGTGCAAGAATATATTTTTTCTAATGGCGCTGCAACATTGGCGGTCAAGCTTTTGCAGACTCGGCATATTCCCCAGAACAGAGAGCTATTTTTCTGTGGCACCATCAAGGCGACTCTTGCTACCAATTTTGATGCGCAGATTACAATGAATTTGAGCTCTCTGTGGATGTCATAGTATGCCGAGAGAACCCAAGCCAAATGGGTACTCCAGGGATCTTTTACATGCCACATAATCATGTGACATGCGTGTCCAGAATTTTCCAATCCAGAAAATCCGACAACTCGGCCAGGGCTCGAACACGCGATCTTGGGCTTACGAGGGGGACACGTTTAACCTCTCAGGCAGTGAACCGCTTGTGTGCAAGAATATGAAATAATGTTTCGCATGTAATTTTTTATTGAAGGTAGCCATTTTTGTTCAGTTAAGCAAAGTCATGTTAACTGGTGTTGTGCTGTGGTATTTTCTTTTGGCATTTGAATTAAATTTAAATTATATTGAAGCTTCAATAGTTTTCACTTACACAAAAGTTTTATGTGTGAACTTACAATAGGTCAAAATCCTCAACACTGGCCTACAACGTTGTTTTATATACATCAGACAACTAAGCCAATGAATCAGAGTAGTAATATCTAATCACAAACAATTATAAATTATACTAATTTCTCAAGAAGGCTACTAATGTTGTCACCAATTTCAGAAAATGCTAGTAGGATTATATTACACAAATCATGGTAAATTAATTGCAAAAGGAGACCAAAAACATAAAACATTAACAAAATTTAATGTAAAAGGCTGACAGATAATTTTCTGTAAATATATATTTTGGTTTATTTTTACAAATGTAATCGGTCAAATGACAAAACCATGACTATGCAAAACTACAGAGATGAGAAAACTTGATACCATTACTCCTATTATTTTCAAAAATCGCCAATCCCTTGAATTTACACATTCTTGGTTTTGCCATTTGACCAATGTATCATTTGAAATCACCAATTCTGCCCTTCAACATACAATTATTAAAATGCGTTCAATTTCCCAAGAAATGAGTTCGATTTTCCAGTTTCTCCCAAGAAAATCTCGTATTTCGGGAATACAAAATGTTCCCTTTTCAGTAGTAGTATTTCAAAACTATCATCAGACATCCTTTGGAAAGTAACGGAAAAGTAAAGAATGTTTTCGTCACTTCGTTACCGCTAAAAGTAACAGTTAGAGTTACTTTCTGAAAAATGTAACTGCGTTACTCAGCGTTACCAAAAAAAGCAACTGTTGCAAGTAACATGTCACTCTAATTCCTGATATATATACACAATACATAATGATATCAGTCTATCTTAGAGTGAAGCCCAAGCAGTCTTTGTACCTGTATGTCTCTAACAAGTGCCTCCTGCCTTGCGATGTTGTCCTGGATGCGCTTCTGCAAGGGACCATAGATCTCACCAAGGGCCTCAACAGACAGGGCTTGCTCATTCACCCCACCTTCACCTGACAGGGCATCCATGAACTTGGCTCCTGCAATTCAAACAATTCTAATTAGAATTCTTGGGAAAATCAAGGGCACACTTGTTATATGATTATGCGGCATGTAAAAGATCCCTGGAGTACAAATTTGGTTTTTGTTCAATCGGCATACTTTAACATCCGCAGAGAGCTCAGATTCATCGTAATCTGCCCGAATTGGTAGCGGGAGTTGCCTTAGATGGTGCCACAAAAAAAATGGTTCTCAGTTCTGGGGAATATGCTGAGACTGCAAAGGCTTGACTGCCAAAATTGCAGCCCCATTGGAGGATTTTTTTTATTTAGTTAAGGTTGGGTTGAATTATGGTCGAGCTAGAGCTACACGAGGGTTATTGGCGACGAATTTTTAATTTAGGACCACTATCAAGCGACAGGCTGACACCAGAGTAGATACCCAACACAGCTTTTATGACCATGGGCATAATAATCTACCAAAAGCAGCTTCGATAGAAAAAAAACTTAGCATATTTTATAAAATTTACCAAAAAAAAAAAAGGAAAATGCAAAACAGGAATTGTAGTTAATTATATAATGTCAAAGAAAACCTTCAGAGGTGGGGAGAGACCATTTTTATAACTATTCATTTTTTTTGGGGGAAAAAAAAGAATTTTTAAAAAAATTACAGGAAAAATAGCAATCAAGGAATAGGAAACGAAATCAAAAACCTTAACCAACAATTCTTATAAACAAGATACAAAAATTTAACAAAGAGCTTTGTGTCAACAACATTTTTTGGGAGAAGATTAAACCTGAACTTAGCTTAAAAAAGTTAAGAATATTATGACCCATGAATAAGGGCAAAAATATACTGACTCATGTCTACTGTTGCACTGTCCAGTTCACCAAGAAGACCCTCCCTCTCGTGTTTCAGTTGGTCCACTTGCCGCATCAGCCCTTTCAGCTTCTCGACAGAGGAGCAAGAAGCTATGGAGCTGCCCTCAGGAATACCACTCAGCAACTGGTCCTGCAAGGGATATTAGATTAGTTTAAATTATCATCGCACTAGAGCTACACGAGGGCTATCGGCAATGAGTGTCGTATTTTAGAACCCCAGTCAAGTAACGAGCCGACACTTGAGTAGGCACCCAACACAACGGTTAAGGGTGACATCGTACGCAGCGTTAGGTTTTTGAAGGATATTTAACATGCACTCCCTCTATACATGGTATTATTTGTCAGAGTTATTATTGTCGGTAGTTATTTTTAGGGATAGACTGATGGCGAATTTCGGCCGATGCCTATTGTTCAAAAGTTACATCGGCCGATGTTTTCCGCCTTCCATCGGCCGATGCCGATGGCCGATGGAAAAAATCAAAATGCAAAATTCCGGAGATCCGAAAGACGCGCAACTCCGGGGATCCGAAAGTCGCGCAACTCCGGGGATCCGAAAGTCGCGCAACTCCGGGGATCCGAAAGTCGCGAAATTCTAGGGATCCGAAAGTCGCGAACTACGCCGATCCGAAAGTCGCCAAACTACAGCGATCCGAAAGTCGCAGAACTCTGGATATCCGAAAGTCTCGAAATTCCGGGGACCCGAAAGTCGCGGAACTACAGCGATCAGAAAGTCGCGAAACTACGGTGATCCGAAAGTTGCGAAACTACAGCGATCCGAAAGTCGCGGAACTCCGGAAATCCGAATGTCGCGAAAGTACGGGGATCACAAAGTCACAAAACTACGGCGATCAAGTGGCGGAACTACGGCGATCAAGTCCGAAACTGCGGCGATATGAATTTAAAAAAGGAAAAAAACCATCGGCTTACATCGGTTGGCCGATGTTTTTTTAGGCTGATTTTTGTTCACTAAATTACCATCGGCCGCCGATGGCAAGGCCAGTGGTAAAATTTTCATATAATCGGCGCCGATGCATTGGTCTATCCCTAGTTATTTTGGTGATTGGCGGACCTGAAACTGGGGCCTTTCGCATGCTAGGCGAATGCCTAACGGACTGGGATCCCCAGCTGCAAGGGGTATTAGAAAATGCAAAATATTGTCAGACTGTGTAAGCAAATAGTGGATTATGAGTTTTTTCGCTCCCAGTAATTTTTCACGGCATCCACCGATAACGTCTCGTAATAATTGTTAGTTCACGGCGTTATCGGCGGATGGCCAGATTTGTTTACAGCTCCGGTTGGGCCTGGTCGGCCAACCAATCATGCGAGTTTTTCTTTCTTAAGAAGCTGATGTCCGGGACTTTGTTGACCGGGTATATTGAGTATATAACGCATGTTGCGTTTGTTTATGTTGTTCCTATTCCGATTCCTTGTTTTTACTCTGCTTATGTTTCAATAAACGTTAGTTGTTTTTAAAAACTAGAGTTATGTTTCATTAGCTTTTTGCGTCTGCCCTCAAGGTTATGGGCCGTGTGACGCCCACCGCGTTTCGTTTTAAGGACTCTGTTAGTATTTTAAATGGCAGATAGGATAGACAGAAAGCTTTGAAACTTATTTAAATGTTTTTGGGAACCACCTCTCACTTTGAATCTGGTGTTGCTGAGACGGGGGCCACGTAAGATGGATGCAGAACTTTCTCGTAGTGTCACCATGCTCAACGGGGACAATTACCACACGTGGCGGCAAGACATCAAAGTCTTGTTGATGGACAGGGGCTGCTATTCCTTCATTGACGGAACAGAGCCGGCGTTTCAGGCCGATAGCATGAGTCGTCGTGAGATTCAAGACTACAATCTCCGACGAGCTAGGTGTTTCTCTACTATCTACTACAGCTTGGAGCCACCATTCCGCCTTCTCATCAACGATGTCACTGACGGTCCTGCTGCCTGGAAAGTCCTGAAAGATGCCTTTGAGCAGGTGTCGCGCGCCCGAGTCATACAACTCATGGATGAGTTTTTCAGCATCCGCCCCTTGGAAGGGGAGTCGATCAGCATCTTCTGTGCGAGGCTAAAGTCCGCCGTCGCCCAATTGGCCGATGCCGGCCACCCTTTGGAGAATATCTATCAAGGTTTTCAGGCCATCCGATACCTCTCCAGTGATTTTCAAGGGATTGTGCAAACCATTTACAGGTGGGAAGATTCTAAATTTACCTTTGCTAATATTGAAAAGGAACTTGTGATGGAAGAAACCCGAATTGCCCAACTGAAAAGGGACACTGGGGACATTACGGAAGTTCGTGGTGCTTATAGTTTAAATCAAAAAAATATTAAAAATGTAAATATTTCTAATGATCGTTTTTCTAAAAGTGTATCTATAAGCAAATCTAAAAAGTCTAAACCGGAAAACCGGGGTAAGAAAGTTTCTAATACCTCGAAAGAAATCGGCCCCTGTTTTCATTGTTTAGAATACGGCCATTTAGTGTCTAAATGCCCTAACAAAAGTTCAGAAATTGTAAATAAAAGTAAAGCAGAGGGGAATTTAGTAACTTTTCATTTTCAAAGTAATATAACCGAACCAATGTCTAAGCAAAATGCTTTTGTAGTAGAACGACTAGCTTGCCAAGTAGAATCGCAAGATAAATTTAACTGGGTTATTGATACCGCAGCTACTGGTCATTTTTGTAATAATCGTGATTTATTCATAGACTATAAACCTGTTAAAAATGCTAGTATGTCTTTGGCTGTTAATAATGCCCACAGTAGAATTGAAGGAATTGGCACAGTTAAGTTTAATGTTTTTATTAAAGGTCAAAAACATGAAATTTTCCTTCATGATTGTATGTATTCTCCTAGTTTAAGACGCAATCTCCTTTCTGGATCTGTAATCGAAGAAAATGGGTGCTATTTCATAGGTACTCAAGGAAAATTGCTAGTGTATACTCCTGAAGGAAAACAATTGTTTTATGGTAAACGTCAAGATGGTCTTTATTTTGTCAGACCAAAGTATGAAAAAGTTAGTAAAATAACTGTAAATGTAAATAAGAAAGGTAATGCTAAAAGTAAACCCCAAGGTAATATTGTAAATTCTAAAGGTAATATTAGAAACAATTCTATGACTGCTCAAGGTGATATTGAATTGTGGCACAGTCGCTACTGTCACATTAATAATGATTATATTGTAAATACGTTAAAAAATGATGCCGTTCGGGGATTGCCTGATCTTAATGTAAATAAATCTCAATGTCAAAGTTGTAAAGTTGCTAAGACCAAGCAAGTGCCACATAAATCGATTGGTGGTATTAGATCAGCCAAACCTTTAGAACTTTTACACTTGGATGTATGTGGACCTCTCCCGACAACAAGCCATTCCGGGTGCAGATATTACTTGTCTATAATTGATGATTTTTCACAGAAAACTACAGTTTTTCCGATGAAGCAAAAATCGGAAGTTTTTGATTGTTTCACTAAGTTTCAAGTTCGAGCAGAACGATTTTTAAATACTAAGATAGTTAATGTTCGCACCGACAACGGAATGGAATTTTGTCATAACAAATTCAATGATTTTCTTTCTGATCAAGGTATAAAGCATGAGAAAACAAATGTCTATACTCCACAGCAAAATGGACTTGCTGAAGTTTTTAATTTGTTAGCCCTTGATGCGGTAAAAGCTATGCTAAATTCAAGCGGGTTAAGTAATAAATTTTGGGTTGAAGCACTCTTTTGTTTTGTTTACGTTAGAAATCGTATTTGTTTAAAAAGAGATAAAACACCATTTGAACTGTACTGTGGCAACAAGCCTTTTGTAAGGCACTTGAAGGTGTTTGGCTGTGTTGCGTACGTGGGTGTACCAAAACAAAAACGAAATAAGTTCGACATGCGTGCTAAACCTGGTATCATGGTGGGATACGCACAGCAAACTCGCGGGTATAGAATTTGGCTAACTGATGAAAGAAAAATAATAGAAACTTCAAACGTAAATTTTAACGAACACTTAAAAGGAGTGGAAGCTGTCCTGGGCCACAAAACGCATAATACTGCATATTTTAAGGTAGATGATTATTTGTCTGATTCCGAGGAGGAAGTTCCGATGAACTCTAAAAGTACTGACATCGGGGTGTTACCCGAGGTTGCTAGTGATTCTGCTTCGGACTCTGAGGATGATGAAGACAAATTGCTACCATGCGATAGTATTCAGTGGCTTAGGAAAGCGGTCCCTCGAACTAACAGCTCTAAAGTAGATATTTATTATAACGTTGAAGGAAATAAAATGCGATTACGTTCGTATCACGATGTCGAGAAATATTGCACTAAACATAAGATCAAATTTGAAAGGAGTATGTTCGACTTTAGTGGTAAAAATAATTTCTCGGGACCAATTCGTAAATCTAAACCTACACTGCCTGAAGTGCTTAATGTAGAACTGCACATTCCCCGCAACTTTCAACAAGCCATAAAATCTCCAAATTCTGAACAGTGGTCCAATGCAATGGACGAGGAGATGAAAGTCATGGTTGAAAGAGACGTGTGGGAGCTAGTACAACCTCCAAAAGGTAGTAAAATTTTGGGTAACAGGTGGGTTTACAATCTAAAAAAGGATGAAAATGGTCAAATAGCCCGATATAAGGCACGGTTGGTTGCAAAAGGGTTCAACCAGGTTAAAGGGGACTCGTACGATGAAGTGTACAGCCCAGTTGTAAGTTTTGCCCTTATCAGATTTTTCTTTGCATTTTGTGTATGTTATTTAAATTGGGTCTACTGTCAGTTAGACGTTAAATGTGCATACTTGCATGCAAAATTGAAGGAGACTGTTTTCATGAGACAACCCGAGGGTTTTGTTGATAATACAAGGCCTAATTTTGTTTGTAAATTAAAACGTGCCCTCTATGGACTTCACCAATCAGGCCGAGAATGGTTTTTAGAGTTTGATTCTGTTTTAAAAGTGCTTAAATTTGTAAAGGTAAAATGGTGTAATTGTGTATATTTATTAGGATCAAGTGTTATATTATTAATTTATGTCGATGATATAGTGGTCTTTGCTAAATCTCAAAGTGACTTGGATCAAGTATTGCTCATGTTGAATGAAAAATTCGATATCAAAGTTTTAGGTAAAACTAAAAAATTACTTGGAATTGAGTTTGAACACCAAGATAATAGAATTTTTATTCATCAGGAGCAATATATAAATGATATCTATAAGAAATACTGTAATTATAATATACCAAATAGCTCTCTTCCAATTCCAAGAGGTATTATTTTGTCCAAATTAGATTGTCCATCATCAGAGGAAGAGATAAATCAGATGTCCAAATTGCCTTACCGGAATATTTTAGGCTGTGTAAGTTTCATTGCCAACCGGACAAGACCGGATATTTCTTACGCGGTTAATATACTTTCTCAATTTCAGTCAAACCCTGGTATGGTTCACTGGAACTACCTTTTAAAGTTATTGGGTTATATCAATGACACAAGACACTACCGCTTGGATTTATCGAGGATAGATGATTTAAAATTAAAGTGTTACTCTGACTCTGATTTTGCGGCTAATCGGGACGATCGCGTGTCGATCGGTGGCATGTTATTATGCTTGGGTTCAGTTCCCATTTCTTGGAGAACCTTCAAGCAAAAATGCATCTCTCTATCAACTATGGAGGCAGAGTACGTCTCCTTAACGGAAGCGGCTAAAGAGCTTATTTGGATTGTAAATATTATTAAAGAATGTCGTATTTTAAATGTTTCCATTAATCAATATACTTTATTTTGTGATAACCAGGCAGCGATAGACTTTTCTCACTCACCGGTGGAAAACCACCGTACAAAGCACATTGATGTAAAATATCATTTTCTTAGAAATTTAGTTGAGGAGGAAATTTTTGATCTTGCTTTTATTTCTACCAAACTCAACAAAGCTGATGGTTTCACGAAAAGTTTCACGAAGTATGATTTGAACAATTTTTGTACTTATTTATTTGGTTATGATGGTATCCAGCGAAAAAAATCATAAGGGGGCCACTTGTAAGCAAATAGTGGATTATGAGTTTTTTCGCTCCCAGTAATTTTTCACGGCATCCACCGATAACGTCTCGTAATAATTGTTAGTTCACGGCGTTATCGGCGGATGGCCAGATTTGTTTACAGCTCCGGTTGGGCCTGGTCGGCCAACCAATCATGCGAGTTTTTCTTTCTAAAGAAGCTGATGTCCGGGACTTTGTTGACCGGGTATATTGAGTATATAACGCATGTTGCGTTTGTTTATGTTGTTCCTATTCCGATTCCTTGTTTTTACTCTGCTTATGTTTCAATAAACGTTAGTTGTTTTTAAAAACTAGAGTTATGTTTCATTAGCTTTTTGCGTCTGCCCTCAGACTGGTTTGTAGCAAGCCACGATTCAACACAAACCCAGATCTTCAAAATCAAACAGGAATATTTGGCTGATTTAATATTATTTCTATGAAAAGGTAATCATTAATGAGAAAGCCTTGGATTTAATATTATTCTGAGTGATTTATTTACATATAGCAAGTAATGTTTTTCTGTATTGAAAATTTTCAATTGAAAACCCTGATAACTTAAAAATTACTGAAAATCCACTTCAACCATTTTTTTTAACAATGGATATTGTACACAAGTTGAAAGAATGTTTGAAATGACCAGGGCTGTTTTGGGGGGTATACGGCATATACTCTGTGTTTTTTTTTTTAATAGAGTATGCTCTGCGATTATTTTCCAAATTAGTGAATACCCTTTTAATGAGTTAGACACTTTATTTTAGTCTTCAAAAAGTAATAAATTCAGTCAGTTGATCTGTTTGTACCAAAGAGGTATGTGAGATAATGGTTGGTACAATATAGCGACTGTTGTCCAATCAAAAGCAGTACGAGGGTGAGAATAAAAGGAATCTCGCTCTGTTGTTTGGGATATTTTTTCAAAAAAAAATAAATAACTCATTTTTCACATATCTATGTTATTTACCCCTCCTTTTCCTTCTAATTAGTTAAGAGCAAGATTTAAAAAAATGTTATGTGCAGCTTGAACCAAGTTTTTTCCCTACATCTTGAATTAGTTTATGCATATTTGTAAATTTTATTACCAAGTACCAACTCATATTATGATTTGAGTGGGGGGGGGGGGGCGTTAGGGCCAAGCACCGCGACCACTGGTCTATTGTACTAACTCCAACTCATATTAAGAGTATACCCTTCTTTTTATTTAGGCACATTGCAAATTTTAGCTTACCAATACAGCACTGGAAATGACATTATTTCAAAAACTAATTTAATTTTTTCATTTATTGTAAAATATGTACTATTTTCAGGAAATAATTTACCAAGAGCACTCTAATTGAACTAACAGCCAAATATACTAAGAGTTATAAAGTCATACAGGATCAGATGGCTGGGACATGTTTTTCGACATGAAGATCTGGACCCAGTTAAAAAACTGACGTTTTCAAAGATTGAGGGTACAAGGAGAAGAGGGAGACCGGCTACGAGGTGGTTGGATAGTGTTGAGAAGGACATGAAAGTGATGGCGAAATCTGATGGAGACCAGATGGAGAAATCTGGCTGCAAGTCGTCCTGTCTGGAGAAAGCAGACTGAGAAAGCCTTGGCCTGTACCAGGCTGTAGTGCTGTTAAAGAAGAAGACTCTAATTGGACAAGCAAATGTTACGTTAATCTTTTGCTTTTTATACCGAGTTCAACTGTATTTAAAAATCAGAAGGGACGTGTCTGCCCTTTTCATGGAATATCAATTACATAGTTACAGGAGCATTCCAAGGAAAGTGGTCCTGGAGTGCCAAAAAATTAAAGTGCAAATAAAATTCTGAAAAAGTTGTCACATGTAGTTAAAGGTTTATATTTCAAATAAATCATACTGATTTTCGAATCTGAATTCAATTTTAGTGTGAAAAAATGCAATAAACTAGACCGATTTAGAAATGGATCTTTCAAGTGAAATAATTGCCAGATGTATGATAAATGTTTAAGGGCTAAAAAACATGTAAAATTAATTTTTTTACGCATATTGTTGCAAATGCATCTTTTCTGAGTATCTTAGGCAGATATTTTGTGCATCGCTTTTTTTTAAAAAAATTACTCGGTAAAATATGAATTACTTGATGCTTAATGTAACACACGGAACGAAAACCTATAACTTTTTATATAAAAACTGTAAAAAAAGCTTAACAAAGCTTATTTTATTAATTATAAGCTAGTTACACATGGGGAATATATATAAAAAAATTCAAAACATAGTTGTAAAAATTAAGCAAGAATTGGGCAATTTATATCTTGAAACGCACGGAACGATTTCGGCAATAATGAAGGAAACTGGAGTGGGAGTTGACGTGTAGTATAAAAAAAAGTTAGATTGATCCTGAGAAATACATTTATTGAAATGCATGCTCATAAAAGCATGTATGTATATACGGTAAAAAAACATAAAACAAAGAAATCCTTTTCAAAAAAAATTAAAAGCAATTGCAAAATTTTAGACCTTGAATAGAAATTTATCGTATAACCTACTATTATTTTGTTTACAGTTATAAAGTTTATTCTTTGTAGTAAAGTTTTTTTTAACGGTGATTGGACATTTACGCTATGAAAGTTTCAACCACCTGCTTTGGCAGATATACACATTTGAGGATGCATATTGGATGTTTACATTGGAGATCATTAATAGTTCAATTATAGAGTGCTTCAGACGTTATTACGTTTTTCCTAGTGACCATTGTCTTAGAAAAGGTATGTGTTGAAATCATTCTTTCAAATTAAGCATTTTATTGATAGTAGCAATTAACAAAATTGATTTTAACAAAAGTGAATTGTTTAATTAATTTTCAATATAACTCAGAAATAATAGGGTTTTTTTGGATTAATTACAAATTTGTAGTTGTTAATTTACATACTTGCTTGTTAAAAATAAAGGTAATTTTATTTACATCAATAGCTGTGCATCAGCTTTAACTAAAAATATATGTACATATTTTAATTTAATGATTGTTAATTGATATAAAATTTATTAATTTCACTTTAGAGTAATTCAAGCATGGTAAATTAATATGCTCTTAATTTTAAAATAAGTTAATGTGAAAACAGATTTTTGTTCTTAAAAAATATCAAAATTTAAAACGGTGTTTCAAGAAATTTATTTTAAATTGTCTCGATTTTTTTTTCTCATGGATGTTATCCTTTTTTTAACACATTGATCTTTTTATCATTATAATAGTTGTTTTTAAACACAAATAAAGTTTGATTTGTTTAGGTGCACTAAAATGGAAAGTGCATCATCTACATCTTCAAAATCAAAGCCCCCACCTTTGACACCAGCTGAAAGAAATAGGCGATACCGGGCCAAAAAGAAGTTGAATGATCCAAATTATCAAATTAACGAAAATAAAAGAATTGAAAAGCTGCGAAAAAGAAAAGTAGAAGCCATGAACGCTGCGCAACGAAAACTTTACAGACAAGCTGTGAACAAACGAGTGCAAAAATGTCGGTCTATGCAGAAAGAGCTATCTGCAGGTAAGATGGAAGTATCTGCTTCAGATATTCCTAAAAAAATGTATAAAAATCCTCAATCCTTAGGTAAGGCTATACGAAAAACAATGATCTCACTTCCAGAATCTCCACGCAAAAAACTAGAAGTTGTCTCTGGAGTTGCTAAGCAAGTTGGTTTAGAAATAAATGTTCCCAAACAAGAATCACAATCGAAAGGTATGTCTGCAGAGACAAAAGAACTAGTGAACAGTTTTTATTTTCAAAGTGATATTGTCTATACTGAACCAGCTGCAAAAGGAGTGATGACCGTTTGGAAAGATGGCCAGAAAGAGACTTTACGCAAACATTATCTAACAATGTATTTGTGAGAAGCTTTTGCTCTCTTTAAAAACAGTCACCAAAATATTGATATGGGATTTTCTACGTTTTGCACCCTTCGCCCACAGAATGTTCTGCTGATGAAAGAAACACCTCCTGATCAGTGTCTATGCAGCGTGCATGAAAATTTCTTTTTGAAATTAAAAGGTCTACGAGTTCAATACGATAGAAGCTGGTGGGGTACGCTGTTGTGCAGCGATGCCGATTTAACTTCTCCTTGTTGGATGGGTAGCTGTCTTGGTTGCCAGAATGGGAAAAAGCTGTCCATAAAAATTGCTCCAGCCGAAAATGTGTTCTGGTATGAGTGGGTTAAAGAATCGACAACGAGTGGAGGAGAACGTAAAAAGGGGCATCTCAAAAAAATTCTGAAGACAGGCTGTGCCAGTGAGCTTTTGGAGTTATTGGTTGAATCAATTCCAGATGTTCAAGAACATACTAGGATAAAAAGGATTCAAGCAGAAGCATTTCAGTTGGACAAAGAAGATCCTACAAAAAGACTTCTTCAAATTGATTTTGCCATGTCGTACTCATGCGAGTATCAAAGCGAAATTCAAACTGCACTATGGAGTAGAGAGAGTGTGACTCTCTTTACAGCTGCTCTGATGCAAGGCAAAAGCTGCTCTACATATCTTATTTGTTCAGACAGTAACAAAAAAGACAAAGATACAGTTGCGGTGTTTATCAATACTTTGTACGACATGATCTTTCAAAAAAGTAATCCATCTATGAGCACGACTCCATCAGACATCATTTGGAGTGATGGCCCATCCTCCGAATTCAAGAACCAATATATGGTGAAGCTACTGCAACAACTTTCAGTTAAATATAAAAAAAACATTTGAGTGGAAGTATTTTGCAACCTCTCACGGGAAAGGCATTGTCGACGGAGTTGGTGGCAATGCCAAATCTCTCGTGCGGAGAGAAGTTATGAGCAAAAGAATGAATCCGACCATCGTCCAGTCTTCAAAGGACTTTGCGGATGTTGTAAGAAACTTAATGCCAAACACCGAAGTCCTTCATATTCCGCAATCGGACATAATATCAAAAATAAGAGATACGAACCCATGGGTGACTTCGGTTCCGATACCGGGAATTCGAAAAATTCACCATGTTAAATGCGACTCTAAGGGTAACATTGAACTGTACAATACCGCTATATGAAAATTGTGCTTGGTTATGTTTGTGTATCTTGCAATGTGGTTGGAATTACTTTTCATTAGTCAAAAATGCAAGAGTAATATTTAAAATTATTAATGGAACTTTTATATTTATTATAAAAAATTAAGTAACAAAAATGTGCTTTATAAAGTTAAATAATAAATAATTGTGTATTTAAATATGTCACTAAACTCCTATATTTATTTATTTGCTAACCAAAGTGTTTATCATTAAAAATATTAGGATTTTAAAAACTGAACTGCAAATCAATTCGCACGCTGTAACACACGGAGCGTTGAGTGCAACACACGTGACGGCGCTATTTATTTTATTGTAGTCTGACTATTTGTAACTCAGATTTCCAACGCCACTTTTTTTAAAGCTTGTTTACTTAGCTTGCTATTGATATTTTTTATTTTCATGAGTATTTGCATAATTCGCAGAATTATGCAAATAATAGAAGAAGAAAAGAAAATAACCCTGTTAAATGGAAACACACGTGACGCGAAATGAAAAAATTATATCTGCGTAACTTTTTAGTTTAAAAAGATTCCGATTAGCTTAATAAGATCATTAAACATCTGAGAAAAGATATAAGTTGTCATCTTATTTGTTTTATACTGCTTTCAAACCAAAAATGTAACAAATATACTGAAAATGTGGTCCGAATGTAACACACGAAACGCTGGAATGCTCCTACATCTTTATGCAGGGGTTAACGACTGGTGAAACGCACACCACTGGTGGTACGCAGGAAAATTTCAGAAGGTATGCTTGAGTGATGTGAGCATACATGCAAGTGATGTAAGCAACATTGTTATGAGTTACTTGTGTGAAAGTGGATTTTCAGAACTATTGTACATAAAAAATAAACATCGAACCAGTATTAAAGAAGACTCCTTTTGAACACTTTTATAAGGGTAAATATGATACCTTTATTAAAATATTTAGGTTTGGTGGTATGACAAAATTTCTCAAAACGTCAAGTGGAACGCAGGTGCAAAAAGGTTGGGGACCCTTGTCGTAATGAATCTGACAGCACTAAGTGATTGCATTGCTAAAAGTAATTGACACATTGCCACCAAAAGAAGTCTCACCTCGGGCAAACACATCAGACCAATCTTCTCCTTGTGCTTGCCGTACTTCTCCCTGACCACCTGATCAGCATTGCTAGCCGTGCCGATGATCTGCCTGTACTTCTGGAGGTTGGTCTTCAGAGGCTCGTTCAGCTTGGCGGATGGGGTGCGGGCCCACTGGGCGCCAAACTTGGATCGGAGATCGGTGTCCGAATCCTCCTCGTCCTTGAGCATCCTTTGGCACTGAAACATAAGATGAGATAGTTTAGTTAGGTTGTGTTTGAATTATTGTCGCACTGGAACTACATGGGGGCTATTGGTGACAGGCGTCGTATTTTAGAACAATAGGCACCCAACGCAACCATTAAGGGCGACATCGTATGCAGCGTTATTGACTTTGAAGGATATTTAACGTGACCTAGAGAAATTATTCCCACATATTTTTTTCGTCTTTTGGGTGTTAGTGCCTTTTATCTGTGGGTGTCAGAGCAACATAGATCCAAGTCCATTTGTCACTATTTGTTATTTTAGCTTAGTATGAATTATTGTCGCACTAGAGCTACACGTGGGCTACTGGCGAAGGGTGTCGTATTTTAGAACCACAACCAAGTAACGAGACGAAACTTGAAAAGGCACCCAAACACAACCGTTAAGGGCGACATCGTATGCAGCGTTGGGACTTTGAAGGATATTTAATGTGCACTCCCTTACACAGGGTATTATTTGCTGGACATTTTTGACTGCACAGGCCATTTATAGGTTGGCAGTTATTTTGGCGATGCCCGTACCCAAACCTGGGACCTTTCGCATGCTAGGCGAGTGCCTTACCGACTGGGATCCCCAGCCCCAATGAGATAGTTTAGAAAGGAAAGAGTAGGGATAATGCAAAATGCAGAGGCCAAGAACTTGGGAAGTTTACTATTGTATACTGAAGGGATCTTAACACAAGTTGTCACTAAAATTGGAATACTTAAATTCCCTTACTTTTATAAGGGACAAAAGGGTTTAGATAGGAAGAAAGTGAAAATAATATACTCAACATTAAAGAGTATTTATGATCATAAGGTATTAAAAAAATATTTAAAATGAGTAGACTATAGAAGAAATTTTTTTTAAAGGTTTTCCTTAATTGGTCTTCAACACAAAAAAATAATGTGTACCAATAGCCACTGTTTTACCAAATTGAGAATTGAATTTTACTTTGAATTCAATATCGATAATATCCTTAGCAATCAGCGATATTCAACATTGATACTCAGAGAGCCGAAGCAAACATAGAGTTTGAAGCTTAAACATCTTTTGCATTATCCAAGTAAGCTAAAAAAAATTCAGATTTGATTCATAACTATTTTCCATCCCTTTTATTCATCTATCAATGCCATAACCAATTATTTCAAAGATTTAACTATAGTTAAATATTAGATATTTTAATAATATAAATATATACATCAGCGAAATAAATTCAAAGAAAAAGCTTCTTTAAGACATTTTTGTATTTAAAAGTATTATGTTTTTGATGTTTGAAGAATTTGTTTACAATTCTGGAAGTTTGAAAAGAGCGAAGGGCTATAAAAAATTGTGCATGCTCCAGGTTGCCGATGCGGGGTCTAGAAAGGCTGGTCAATTTTAGCATTGCCAACAGGGTCGCATTTCTAAATAGGCTTAGTAGGCGGTAGCCTAGAGCGGCAAATTTTACGAATTAAACGACATTCGACATAAAAAATCATTATAAAGATACTAATATAGAAACAAATAATTTAAATTAACATGTAAACCATAAACGTATACATAGTACTAATATTTAATAGTAATCATGGTAGCTGCGAGAGCAAATGCACTCTCTCCCCTTGATTTGGAAGTTGAAAAACAAATAGTTGAACAGTTTAAAAAATGCACCTATTATTTCGCTTTCAAGTGTACAAAAATGATTCTAATAAATATTTAGAGAAGAAAAAACTAGTGAAGAAAATTATATCTGATGGCAAATCGATCGTAGCCTACAGGCGGCAAATCTTTAAATCCAGCCCTGCTTGTGAACTTTTACAATAAAAATATCTCAGTCACCTCATCCAGTATCTCCTTGTTCCTCTGCAACATGGCAGGCAGCTCTTGTATGAGGGATTCTACAACCTCCAGGCCCCCTTTGTCCTTGATTGTCTGGGCCTTTTCACGCAGCGAGGGTGGCAGACTGTTGCCAGATGTGTCTTCCAAGGCGGCAGGCAGGTTGAGGGAGGCCAGGATGCTACAGAAAATCATTTGGTTTAGTTGAATTGACTAATGTTAGTCTTTTGTGAATATGACATTTTACGTGTGTTTTTACATTTGTAAATACTTAATTTGTAGGTGCATTTGTACTTTTAACAAACTTACAATGGAAATTACTGGCAAACAATCATTTGATAGAAAATATTAAAAATTAAATTCATTAAAAAATTAAATATCTTTTGTACTTCAATTAGAAGAAAATAATTTCCTCGAAAAATTTAAATTCAGACTCATTCGATTATCAGCTTCTCAATTACTTATTTGATTACAATTTAATCTTCATTTCAAGCTTCTCCAGACCATGTGCTATTTGGAATTGGAGAGAAGTGATCTTTTTGAAATCCCTACGCTGGTTTGGGACTCTTTGTAGGCGAACAGTCTTTTGGACCTAGTCTAAACTTGATCTAACATTAAGTGGAATAAGAAACAACAACTGTTTATGACACATCAGTATCAACAAACCAATTATAAGTATCAGCAACAACTGTTTATGACACACCAATTATAAGTATCAACGATTCCAATCTCACCCGTTGAGCATCTGCATCTCACTCTGCATCCTCTCCTTCTCCCGGTTGACAATCTCCATCTTGCGCAGGTCGAAGGCAGACATGGCCTGCTGCACTGCCAGGGGGAGGAGGGCACCAAACATGTCTGCCACAACAACACAATCCCATTACAAACGCAAACTTAGGAAACACAACCGTCCCCTACCCCCTCATTCCATTAAGGGGTTCAGTATGTTGTATATCGGTAATGTTAAATTGGCCAATTGCAATGTACCTTTTCACAATAACTACTGATCAGATCATGGCGGGAGGCGAAACATCTGGCCACCAACAGAGTGAGATGGAGGAAATTGACGGAGGCCCTATGCTCCAGTGATGGAGTGACAGAGGGCTAAGTAAGTAAGATCATCTTAAAATTTTCTGTGTGTGTTACACCAACCTTATATATTAATCTGAGGTTAAAAGTTTTTTTTTTAAAATAACTGTTAGATTTTTTTTATATAATATAAGTTTTAAAGTACCCAAAAAATCATGAAATTTTTAACTTTTTTGCCCAATACAATTTTTTTCACTTTAGTTTTATTAAAATTTATAACCTCAGATTAATCTATACTATGTATTACATCATATAAAAAAAGTTTACGAGAAAACACAGCATAGTGTTTGAGAAAAGGTACATTGAAGTTCAAAAAATCAAGTTATGAGAAAAACGCATTTAAAGTTTTTATTGTTAACCCATTTCCTTACGAAGCCATGACATTAAAATGGCTTTTAAAGTCAAAAATATTTTTTCAATCGTCTTGATACTTTGTGACAGTATTAATAAAGGTTGTAATAGTATTTTAAGCCAATAATTTTTGTTTTTATTTTTTCACCAATTTTTGGGTATTGAACCCCCTTAAGGTAACAGGGAACAAAATTCACAATATCAAATGTTCATTTTAACTTTCAATCATGCTTTAATGCTTACGAAAATAATTATGTAGATTTGAATATTGGGCTGAAGTTGGCAAATTTGGTAGTTAATTTCAATATAACTTTTTTGCCAGCTTTAACCCTTTTGCTACGAAGGATTTTTGCTTCCTCTTAATATTTGATAGGAATAACATTATCGAATCCTTAGTTAATCGGGCGTTTCAGTAAGGAAAGGGTTAAATGTCATTGTTCCAAAACACCATTTTTCAGCCCTAAGGTACACTTTTCACTTTTTCTATTTTACTAGAAGGGTTGAAATTTTCTGTGATATCTTATACTCGTCTATATAACACAGTGAACCAAAATTAATCTCAAAAAATATTAAGCAAGTAAAAATAAGACTATTTTTCTCATTTAAGAATTATGGAAAAATTCTGTTTAGGTTAATAACTTAAAATTATGAATGTTTAATCGTCAAACTTGAGGTTTGGAGAACAAGAAATCACTCAGGTACATTGACCCTTAAATTCAGACAGTTGGCAGGTTGAATCAACATTGCACACGAGCCACAGTCGGTGAGTTCGCATTACCTTCCGAGTTTGGATTGAGCTTTTCCCCTGGCACAATGGGCTTCGCAAGGGGTGCCACTCCGATGGGGGGCAGGGACTTTTCATCGGGCACTCGAGCATGGTAGATGAAGTCGTTGTCTTTTTTGGCCTCGGCGCAGTTATGGGCTATCCGCGGAATGTAATCCATGAATTCGTCAGGGAAGGGACCTTTGGCCTCAGCTCCTTTGATAAGAGATAGGGCTTTCTGGAAAGCAGAATTTTATTTTTATTTTTAACAATTGGAACTTAACAGTTCTGGATTTGTTCAAAATAGTAATGAGGTAATTATCTCAGGGATTGGATATGCAATCTTTTTGGAGTATAATATTCATTTTCAATGCATGAGCTTAAAACTTTTTATGATGATATTACTTTTATTTGAACTGGAAATGTCTTATTTTAACAAAAATTTCTTAAATTGTTTTAAATTTTATTTCAGTAGCTGATGATTACAAGTGACAACTTCATATTATTTGACTTCATTTACATTTAAAAAAATAATAAAATTTATACATTTTCAAAAATTATTTGAGTTTGCCAGTACAACAGGCAGCCAAGTGACTGGTTTATAGGTCTGTATCCCTCAGAAGGCTAAACCTTAATTTTTGTCTTTAAGTTAGATTGCAAGGTCAGCAATCATTAACGACAATACTCTTACCAGCTAGAGTGGTCAATTATGAATATTTGAAAAAGAACATGGGTACTTTATAATAGCAAGTCGAATGATACAACATTTTGTATAGATCATTTTGATTTGAATAGGTTTATAGTTTTACAAAAAAAAATTAATAAAAAGTTTACAAGATTTAAAAGGCCAGACTGGGATTTTGAAAATTGGAAACAATGTGCAGAATATTAAGTACAGAAGTTAAATGAGAGTATTTTTATTGAAATAAAAAAGGCCCTACTTACCTGAAGTCGAGCGATTTCTTCGCCTACGTCTTTTTTTGATTTGCAAACTAGAGATTGATAGTACTCTGCAATGGCTGAAAATCCAACTTGTTTGCCAGCAACACTTGGCACCCATTCCTAAAAATAAATACAAAAATTCTCAATTGCCTACATAAAAAGTCAATATTACTTTGATAAAATTAGACACACTACTTCATCTAAAGAAATCAATTAAATGATTGATTGTTTGAAGAGATATCTGCCAGACTGCCTCCCCACTTACAGAAATACACTTGTTTCCAAAAATGATTTATTATGAATTCTCCATCTGTAGTGTATTTGCAACTACTTATTTTTCATAATGTCAATACTAATATTCACTGTGAACCGATTTGGAGCCGCAGTAGCTCAGTTGTGTAAAGCCTTGTGCTCGCAACGAAAGGGTTGTGGATTCTGGCCTCGGCGGTGCTCGCAATTCTGATGGTTGTTGGTTGGAGCTTGTATTCGGCTAAAGACCGCCGTGCTGCTAATGGCAGCTGGGGAAGGTTAAATACGTCATGGTCACAAAGTCCTCCGTTTTCCTCCCATACCAAATTAATATCTCTGTAGGTACCAGATCAGGGGGCTATCGGCCTTTGATCGGATCAAAATTCCGATATGCAAGTAAGAAAGGATGCATGGAAGGGACCTTCCTGTAAAACAGATGCGTCCAGTGTGTAAAATAAGCGGTATTGCATCGCGAAATGCAAAACCGAAGTAAAAACTTGCTATAGCGATTTAGCTTTGTATCGCAACTAGTTGCGATACAAAGCTAAATCGTTTTAGAACTAAGAGGTTCCGAAAGTCGGGGATCCCTGGCGTTCTGTGACTTTTGGATCCCCGGAGTTCCGCGACTTTCGGATCCCTGGCGTTCTGTGACTTTCGGATCCCCGGAGTTCCGCGACTTTTTTTATCCTCGACGTTTTGCAATTTTCGGATCCTTAAATTTTTTCAAAAGTCCTATGCATCAATTAAAAATTGCTACACACAAATACTTTGGTGTAGCAAAAATGCCATACACACAAAAAAAAGTATTTTACACGCTGGATGTGTCATGCTGACGAGTAAAAGTGGCACATCCTCCCTTGTGGGGCTCAATAAAAATGGAAGCCGCCCCACTTTGCCTTAAAATCGTGTAATTCTTGTTAAGATTATCACACAATTTATGCCGCCGAAATCACGTTATCAGTGACGTCACAATGATAGGATCGCATTTAAGCTGTGACGTCACGGGCAATCCCGCAGTTAAAGAGTAGCTCCGGAGAAGTCGGCGATCACGTGACCACATTTTATAAGTTCGTGGCGTGGTGGGAGTTCCCACTCTCTCTCTCTCTTGCTCTCTCGCTCCTGCAGTCGTCCACGGCGGTTGAAAGTTCAGAGGAACTTTATTAGTTTCATTTTTAAGATGAAGTAACTTTTTCCTCGCTCAATCTTTAAACGTTTTCCTTGTTTGCTTTCTTCAAATTTAGTAAGACTTTTTTATTTATTTCCTCTATGTTTTCAAGAAGATTTTATTAAAGTTTTAGTCAACTGTTTATCTGCTTATTATTTATTGTATAAGTTATTTTTCCATCCCCTGCTCTATAAGGAGCCATGGTTAAGAGGCTATTAGTTCTCTACTACAGGCTCGGTTACCTTTGGCATTAGAAACAACAGCACTGTGAACTGCAACTGCGGTATATAAACCACTAATAAACTTGATTAGCCACTTCTTGCTATGCCATAGACCCAGTACGTTGTTCTATGTTGTTTTTCAACCAGCCAGCCACCCCAAGTGCTTAATCAGTTTACACCCCCCAATTCTAAATTCCTCTACCCATTTAAGACCAACATATCATAGCAAATTTCAAATTAACTTAAAACTTCAATAATAGTTTGACGATTAGACCATGAAAAGTAAACTTGATAATACTTTACAGCTACTTACCTTCTCCCAAATATTCACAACTGTGTCTTTCTGCATGGCCTTAAGTGCTTCAGCATACAGTTCATCGGCCCGAGACGCAACCTTCGCAATAATGGCCTCTTTCATGTTGCCTAAAAGCAAGAATTATACATAAAACATGTGCATCCATAAAAATATGGAATAGTTGAAAAGAGGAATTGTGTCGAGCAAAGCAACGACTCTAAGGATGGCATTGCTCCTTGTTGCCTTCTTATTTTCCATTATCTAACATGAAATATAAGAGGCTGTGCACATATAACATTGTCAATTTTACACATATTTTTGACCCCCTCCTTTCCCTACGATATCATACATTATTACATGACCCCCCCCCCACCACACACACACACACTCTATGATATTGTTATCAGGTACAAAAAGAAAATTTAAGTTTTCATTCTATACCACACCCATTCCTTCACAAAATTATTGGTGTACAGTCAATATCATAATTATCAGTAATGCATGATCAGTAATCGTGTAATCATCAATGATCAGTAATCAAACGAATGTTTATGTGTTTTGTGCCTTAAAGTTCCTTTAAAAATGATTTCACACAATTAAATTTAGAAATAAACTCGCGAATATTGCACAATGTAAGAAAATTGAAAATAAATAACTAAAAAACGATTACGTTATCAAACTTAAAAAACCCCTCCCCCTGTCGATATCCTACTATATCATTTGACTTACCCCCTCCCCCTCCTAAAATGATAACGTTATATGTGCACAGCCCCTAAGGTAATAAAAGTATTGTGACGGGGTTGAAAATCTGAAATGGAGATTTTGTGTCTGAAAACATTGAGCTGGAAGAAAAGCGGAGTGAGGTGTGTGATTCACTGAACAGGGCAGCAAACGAGTTGGTTCGATAACGAAACACAGAGGAATACATGGCACTGCAACAGAAATGAACGGGGCAGAAAACCTAGAAACTTGACTATTTCGCTATTGGGTTTGTCTTCGCTGGTTCTTAGTGACCAACATGGTTATTTCTTAAAAAAGTTGGAATTTAAAGTTAAAGAAAGTTAATTTCTTCCGAACTAAAAAAGTTAAAATACATTTACGAGCCCAAGTTGATATAATAGGGGGTCTCGTACAAGCATTGCATACAAGTGTAGGGAAAATAGTCCTTTTTTGCCCTGTTCGCTCAAAAGGGTGCGAGTGGGTTTTCGGCTCACTGACACTTCACTCCAGTTTCCCTTCTAGCTCAATATCTGAAAAAGGGCCGATGAACATTTGTCCGACCATCTGGGATTGCTACTTTAGTTATTTTTTTGTTTTAAAGATATTGATGAGAATTGAATGAACATTATAATAGGGTTTTGGGGGAAATATTGCATGCATGCACAAAGGGTAGATGCCATAGAACTTTTTAGGCTAATTGAAATTACCTTACATGGTATATAACTACCTAAAAATAAATTGATTTATTGAATGGCAATAGGAAGTCACATAGTGTTACAAGTCACAGTGTTATTTCCCCAAGTTACGGCTTTCAATTCTAAACTTGGACTTCAGCCCTTCATAAATAAAGGATATTAATGCAACAACGGTAGAATAGTACCTCCAACAGCCTTGAAGAAGAAGCTCTCCTGAGCTTGGGCCAGCATGAGAGCAGATAGAGCTGTGAGGGTGTCCTGCCTAAGATCGGGTGTTGGCTCGATCATCACAGGCCCGCATGCTAGTTCCTTCAGCTTTTGGAAAGTGCCACTGGCCATCTGAAAGATAATCAGTAACTTTATTACAATAATCTCTTCACTTTCCGAAAAAATCTACTTATATATTTGAAGCCGGATCGGAGAGAAGTCACATTATATCGGGCTTCCATAAACTCTTCAAAGGTTTGGAAAAATTTTCTTACGCTGACGGTGGTTTATTTTAAAAGATTTAATCAGGAAATTGTTTAAAGATAACTGAACTTTTATTTACATATTTACACAATCTCAAGCACTATTGACCACATGTACACTTTTAGAACTGGGAACAACAAGTGAAAGGGGTTTGAACAAGGTTTATATAAATAAATATAGATATTTGCATAAAAGAATTTTCTATTGTAAAATAAATGGGATACATTAAATTTAAGTTTGATTGAATATTTTGGTTTGTTTAAAAGGTTACAGAAAAAGGGTAGAAGTATAGTAGAACTTGAGATTAGTCCTGGCTAGTGGCCCGCCACATATTCTTTATTTTAAACACAATTTTCAACCTATTATATATTTTAAAGTGTTTTGCACGAAATTTTGAAATATTAACTGACCCGAACATCAATTTAGTGGAATTTGAGGTTTTAAGTGGCGAAAATACACAATTTTTGTGCGCTTTGAATAAACAAGCTCAGTTAGTTTGTTGGAATTAATAGTATGTTTTTACATTTGTTTCAATGCAAAATATCTTAATTTTCAAAAATAAATTTACAGCTTGGGCAACCTAGAAGGAAATATTTATATTTGTGTGTGTGTTGTAAACACAAAGCCAGATAGAATTTGCCTACTGGAAATTTGATACAATATGATACATTAAATGTCTTTACCACTAAAGAGTGGTATTGCTGATTGAAATATCACCTAAATATTGTACAAAAATATCAAAATTTTAACAAGGATTTTTCTCTGACATAAATAAATTCCCCTTAGCTTATCAAGCATTAAAGATTCTGACATTTTTAACTTTTAGGTGAATTCGAAATATTTTATCTATTTTTTTAAAATTAAAAATAGAATTTTTAATTTTTAAAAGTTATCACACCACAATACCATAAACTAGTAGATTATTGATATTTTATGCCCACAATTTATAATGATTATTTTCAAGATTCTATTTTGATTGCCTAATATATTTTTGGGGGTGGGGGAATATTAGAAATTATTCAAAAATTCCTATATAAATATTTACTATCAAGTATTAAAAACTTTCAATTCCAGTGTCTCACCTGAAAGAACTTAGCAGCTGACTTGAGTCCTTCATCATTTTTAGTGTCACTGATGTGACTGCATGCCACTTGGCTCTGCATGGCACCGATGTTGAACATAATGGCCACTTTCTCAAATGCCAGAGTCGAGATAGCTAAAGAAGAAATATATATTTACATGCACATACCTGTTTTTATATTTTCAGAGTGTTTGCAGATATCTTAACACAGAAATATGGACTTTTTAAAGCCCAATTGAGGGAGAATGGTCACACAGGACCACATGTCTCCAAACTCAAGTGTTTCATTGTCAATCCAATGGTAAAAAAACTTTTTTCTCTGCCACATTTCTCCGGCTGTATAGAATATGTTTACAAATGTTTTTTTTAATGATAAATGCAGATAACTTACAGGTCTATCTTCCCACTTTTGGAAATTCTTAAAATATTTTTTGTGAAATTATTTATTGAAAATTTTAAAAAATATTCGAACCAATTTCAAAAAGTGGGAAGGTCCATACTTGTAAGTCAACTACATTTATTACATAAAAAAATCCACTTGTAAAAAATATTCAAAAAGCCCGAGAAATGTGGCAGAGAAAATATTTTTTACTCCATAGGACTAACACTGATCATTTTATCGAAAATAAGCACCTAATTTAGACCTAAATACCCTCAACTTTAAGTATTTGATCAGACAGAAGTAGATTTTTAAACATTTCCCGGGTTTTCTAGCACCAGAATTTCGTAAAAGAAACACTAAACTATAATGTGGTGCCCCATTGCAACAACAAAACAGTAAAAAATCTGATGTTGCTGGATAAAATACAGAGTTGGCACTTGGCAGGTTACAGTGCATATTACTATATAATAAAAAAAAATTCTTGCCTAAAATAATTTTCTAAATAAACTTAGCAAATTGCCGTTGATTAAAAACTTAGAAAATTGGTAGAGACAACTATAAAGTAATTTTTTAATTCAAGATGCGTTCATCAACTCTCACTTTTACTTTAACAATACAAATCTTCAGTTCAGAAGAAGAGGCTTAACCAAAACACAAGTCTAGGTGATTAAATTTTCAAAATAGCTTCTCCAAAAATGGCAGATACATACCATTTTGCTTCTAAAATTTTTTGTATATTTACAGTCTTAAAATTCAATAAGTTAACAATAATTAGCATAATATAGTTTCATTATCGCAAGCACAGGATAAAACACACTAACAATAACCTGCATTGAATAATCCCAGCAACATTTCTGAAATATATCACTAAAAAAATATTTTAACATTAAAATGATTAAGCCACTTACTGAGAGAGGCACATCCAAGGAAGAAACTTCCCTTATCAAAAGCATCTTTCCACTTGAATGGTATCTAAAAAGTACAACATGATTAACATTGAGGTGATTCTCTTGTTTAGTTTGAGGCGGTTAGCACAAGCACACAGTACTAGCCCTCGCGACCGAGTAATTACTTTGTTGCAGATGGTTTAGTATTGGTCTTGCACGCAAGAGGTTCTGGATCAAATCCTGATCACTCTGAACCTCTTCAAGTTAGAACTTCTTTAGAAGTGTAATTTTTTTTTAAACAAAATAAGTCAACCTGCTGTAGTAATTTCATTGCAACTCTCTTTTAGACGAGAATCTTTTATTTCAAGACAACACAAAATACCAGACACTATACACGTAGAATTTCAGGAGCTTTTACCAAGATGTTTATAGCAGTTACATTTTTTCCGTTCTGTCAAAAGCGTCGCCAAAAACGAACGCCCGAATTATTCAACACTCTTTTCAGTTCAGTTTTTGGCTAAACAAAATAAATCATAACAAAAAATAATTATGTACAAGAAATGTACACGTCACTACACTGCAAAACTGTCAACACTTCCATGGCCTAACTTGCCTATTTCGCTATTGGGTTTGTCTTCGCTGGTTCTTAGTGATCTACATGGTTATTTCTTAAAAAAGTTGGAATTTAAAGTTAAAGAAAGTTAGTGTCGTTTTGGCCAGAATAAGTAGTGAAACCTGTTTAATTAGAGCTTTTTTCTAACCAGTGCAAGTTTTTAAAATAGAATATGTCAACATGTAAAAACTGTTAGGGTTTTGTGATACCAGGATTATTTTGGCTTTTCCGGTTTTAGCTTCAGTTAGCTGGGGAGAAAATACCTATAGATTGAGAAGTAGATACAGCCAGGATTTCTTGGAAATTATCAATTGTAGATTTTGGATTTGAAATAACTTTCGGCAATAAAAGCTAACAGTGTCACTTTAGAGTAGAGAAACCACAGTATTCTTGGCATGAAATGTTATATACGCGCAAAAAGTGACATAATACAAATGATTTTTTATATACGGGTCATTTGAAGAGGGTTTGAAATTAATGGTGCGAATAAATTGCACTTTTTTTTGGCAGACCTTGAACAGCAAAACTTATATCATAATCACACAATTGCAAAGATTTTAAAATCACACATTTGGGCACTCAGGACATCTAGATTTGGTTAATATATGACAGAAAATTAGAAATTCTAATTCTTCATTAAAAAGGATTTTTATCAAACAAATTCGAAAACGAATAGGTAATGTGCATTTGCTCCTAGTACTTCATACAGTCAATAATTTTGATCACAACAGATTAAATGTGCACTTGCTAAGTGACAAAGAGAAATTGCACTTTAGTAAAAAATAAATACTACATGGCAATACTTCTGAATCTCAATAAACCAGTTACAACAACGAACAATCATTCAAAACCATACCTTACCAACGAAATTTTAACCTTATTCTTTGCTTACATTCCTATTTTAAATTTAAGCCACAAATTTTAAAAATCGAAGAATTTAATAACAAATCAATGCATTTTTCACTGATATTAATTAGTCATTGAGGTTAATACTTACATTAAAATCCACCGTAGGACATTTAGCATCTAAGAAATTAAGTTGATCATAATATCTGAAAGACAAAGAACAAGAAATCTAAGACATACAGACAAAAATGTATTGTATTAAGAATAAAATTATTATATACTAAAAATCTATAGAAAGACCTTAAAATTAAGTTTTGTTAAACCGATCGCATGACACAAAGACAATAGGTGTAATTTGACAGTTACAAACCTTGTCATAACATCCAGAGAGTTCTCATGCTTATCTAACGTCCTCCAGGTTGAGTTCATGCGTAATTTATTAAGTTCGGTTAAGGACTCGTCATAATTGACCGGGGCATCAGAGGAACTACAAAAACTCGAAAATATATACTTTAGGGGTTTTACTAAATCTAGTTCATTAGTTTTCTTGAGGGGGATGGCTATGAAACTCGCCATGTTTACCAATACCTTTCAGTAGCGAAACTGGAAAGAAAAAGTGCAATCATAGCGATTGCGATTATTCCATGGAGTGATTAATCATGCGTCATAACGAAATAATAAAACGAAAAAAATCACAAGACCCCCATCTTTATATCTAAATCTAATTATTGAACTGTCTGCCTCAAAAAAATTATGTACATATTAATTATTTTTATTTATAAAAAAAACGTTGTTGTTTTTTAAGACTTTCTTTAATTTGATTTTTTTTTATCCTAAGTTTTTGTAAACCTACTTCGAATGGCATCAGTTGTCAAAGACAAATGAAAATAAACATAGCCAATCCGGCGGCGTAGTGGTTAAGGTGTTAGCCATTGGAGCTGCTGGGTCCGGGCTCGAATCCCGTTGAGTCATGGATGTTTGTGTTTGTCGAGTATATGCGGAGTACGTGCTCGTTAAATCTGTTGGGTCCGAAAGTCCTGTGGGCGGTCATTGCGCAGTTTCCCACTGGTACAGTTCCCTGGAGAAAATTTTCCTCCCCTTCAGGGAAATGTCTAAATTGTGGAGGTGGCAACAGATGACAGCATCTGTCATTTGTGTATGTATGTGTCTTGTGTTGTCCTACTTGACAATGGTTTATAAGCAGGTCCTTGCGACCAAGCACACAAGCCTGAAAATATATATCTACCAACTAACCAATAAATAAACATAGCAAAGAGAAAGAGAAACGCACGGATATTTGGGGTCGGCATTTCCGAATGCAAGTCTGTTTGAAATATTGGCTCTTGCGTGTTAGGATTAAGGTTATCCTTGAAGCCTCTCTGTCCCAAAACTTAATTACTTCCTAAAGTTGTAGAAGCAATTAGCTTCTGTCGTCAAAATGACTACGCTTTTATCCCTGTTTTCCCGAAAGTAAGCAATCTTCCCGAATTTGCTATCTTATCTAAAAACTTTCACATCATACCTTAAAGAAAGATCTATTTTAAATGTTTTATTATAGTCTCATAACACATTACTTCTGAAAGTTGTTTATAAAGTATTATTCTTTCAGCTTTCTCCGAGTTTCGCGAGTTCCAATACAAAACTCTTGGGTAAGTGGGCAAAGGTGACTTCTTAAAAGTTTTATGCATTTTTAAGTTTATATTTAAAAAAAATTATTTTTAAGAAATTGTAATACGTATGTACTTTGGACAATTGATACATTATATTTTGCACAGTTTTGTATGCTTTTCCTATTTATATAATTTTCCAATTTAAACAATTTACACATGAAATTAAAACTTACATGGAACTTTTGCCTTAATTGCATGTTTAGATATTGTTAAATTTTCTTTTTGATTTGTGTTTACAGCTGTTTACTGAGGTACTACAGGTAATTTCGTAATAATCTGTCATGTCTGTAAGTCATTAATGAAGCATAGGTAATCAAGTTAATGCACCAAGACATAGCTTACTTGACTTTAAAGCCATGTGAGAGAAGTTCTTTGAGACGCTATCCCTCCAAATTAATATTTAACGAAATAAGTCCAAAATTTGTGCAATTTTCCATACATTGTAATGCCTTTTTATGAGCTTTAGGTCCCTAAAACATTTTTCAGGTGCTTTTAAATAAATCATAAACATGGAAGCAATTTAATAAGAACTTTTTACTAATTAGGAATTTTAAAAAGAATAAATCAATGCTTCTTCAAAATTGTTAATACTTTTAAACTGGACGTGAAAGAAAAAAATCTCTAGTGTGACGTTAAATTAGAATCTAATCTAATTATTATTTCCAGAATGCCATGAGTACCGACAGTGAAGTTATTCTGGAAAAGGTTGGGAATAAAGGGATCATAATCCTGAACAGACCTAAAGCACTCAACTCCTTGAACCTGAGTATGATTCGTAAAGTTACTCCACAGCTGCAGGTAAATTATCTTTTGTATGCATGTCATCTAACTCCCCGGCACTACAGTCCATGCTGAACCATGGCCTCTCTTTCAATACGACTCCAAAGCCGCCTGTCTTTGGTCTTCGCTTTCCAGTTCTTAATTTTCATGTTCCTTAGATCTTTCCACATCATCTATCCATCTTTTTCTCGGTCTTCCTCTTTTCTCTCCCTGACATTGCCCCTTGAAAATTTTCTTTGTGCCTCTGCTATCGTCCATTCTCTCCATATGTCCCAGCCATTGAATTCTCCTGGTTTTTATTATGTTAATAATGTCTTTCTCTCCAAATAGTTCAGCCACTTCCAAATTGTATCGTCTTCTCCAAACATCACCTTCTTTGATTGGTCCTTTGACTCGTCTTCAATGCATGTCATCAACTAATCCTATTCTTTTAACACTTAATTATTAGGGGTGTTGTAATATCCTCATTATGGTTGCCTACTCGCCAAACTCCAAAGTCGTGACGTTGCATACAAGTTCTCTCCGAAAAGTTGTGTTGGATACTTACTCAAATGTCGGATCGTCACTAACTATGGTCCTCGAGCAGCTCTACTGCAACCCAATTCCGGACCGCACTCATCAAGAAATGCACTGGTAACAGGGCATGGAAATCAGGGAATTCTCAGGGAGCATTTTTTTTAAATTCTGGAAAAATCAGGGAATTCGCATGGAATTTTTCAAATTTTGCAAAGTATCAGGGAATTTTTTTCCATTTTGGATTACTTAAATAGCATGTTTAGGTTCTTGGGATCACTACTAACGGTTAATTTATAAAATAAAAAATACATTCTGGTTGATACGATTTGTCTGAAGGACCAATCTTGGAGGAAGGATGAATCTCTCTCACGAATCATGTTGTAGCATTATTCCTCTAAACTCAGATTTTCGGAAACATGGAAAAGTTAGGTAATCTGTATGTCTGGATTAAATTTTCTGTACTGCATTGTATTGTGTGTATTTCATATTTTCTTGGTAATTGTAAAATCAGGGAATTTTTTGTGAAAGTATCAGGGAAATGATGGAAATATCAGGGAACTTTTTTTTTGGATTTTGTAACCACCCATGCACGTTTAATTTAATGTTATATAAGCTAATGCTTACTGTGAACTTTTGTGGTAAAAAAAATTTTGTTTATACCTTCTGGTTGGTTTAATCTACACTCTGCTACAATTTGCTGTACTATGTTGCATTTGCAAAATTGTTCTTAGGACAAGACATATATCTTTATTTAGGACGACACAAATGTACAAGTCAAAACAGTAGAATTCTGTAAGATGCGCAAACGATGTTAGACAGTCTCATTCTCAGCAAGTTCTGACCAATCTGTCGCCAGGGCAACCACGAATTTTATACGTTCTTCAATTCTCTATAGCAGTGGTTCGCAACCGGTGGTTCGCAAAAAGTTTTTAAAAATAAAAATATATATTTGAGTAACATTTTATACAATAATTTTACAACTAAAATGGGAGAAAAATCACCACACATTATTTTACTCTATATCTTGGTTAATTTATATTTCAACTTTATGTTATTATTACATTATTTTAATTCTAGTACGTTATGTTGCAACAAGCTAATGAGAAACTTATGCTTGTCGGAACTCTTCGGAACCCTTTTAAATTCATAACATAAATAAAAGGAAGTTTTCAAAATTAGATTTCTTAACTTTAGCAGCATAAACATTCAGTTTCTTTAAGAATCCATTAATTTTGTCTTGGGTTTTGATTAATGTTATATTTCAACCTTGTAGCTAATTTAGGTGCATAAATATGTCTGCTAAGTATGAAAGTTGAAACAACCAAGTTGGGGAGCTAAAAAAATCCCACCAATTCTGGTTTAGCATCTTGTAAAAATATCAGCATTTCAGATCGCAGCTCAAATAACTTATTCAAAACCTTCCAACGGGACAGCCATCGTAAGATTTAAAAAAAAAAAAGCAATTATCCAAATGTAATAGTTAATAATGAGTACTGCATGTGTAGGACGGGGGGGGGGGGGGTGCGAAGTTATTTTGTGGCATTAGGGGGTTGTCACCTACAAAAGGTTGAGAAGCACTGACTGCTCTCTACAGTTCAATTATGAAAGTCAGTCATTACGGAAGGTATTATTTTCATGAAAAAATCACTGCATTTCATTTGCAGAATCTGTTTTACTGCACATGAAATACTTCTTGTGTTGCAGGCATGGCAGTCTGATCCGGACATGAAAATGGTCATCGTGAAAGGCTCCGGAGAAAAGGCTTTTTGCGCTGGCGGGGATGTGAGAGGTAAAATCACATTCATGCTTTTTGGTCACTGAAAATCAAATAACTGCTTTTTCTTTGTGTATGTTCCTGATTTAAAATCTGTAAATCCTTGGCATAATATCAAATAGATTGTTGTGTAATTTAATGAATTTTGATTGTTTTAATATTTTACTACCTTTAAGCTTTGTTTACATGCACCATCAATGACGTAAATTGTTTCATGTATAAGGTTAAATATTTGTTTTGCAAATCTTTTCTGAAATCAAAATAGGGCTCTAGGGCCCAGTTGGTTAGGCACTCGCCAAGCATGCAAAAGTCCCAGGTTCAGGCATCACCAAAATAACTGTCCACCTATAAACGGCCCATGCAGCCAAAATGTCCGACAAATAATACCCTGTGTAAGGGAGTGCACATTAAATATCCTTCAAAGTCTTAACGCTGCATACAATGTTGTCCTTAACAGTAGCGTTGGGTGCCCATTCAGGTGTCGGCTCATCACTTGACTGTGGTTCTAAAATACGACACCCATCGTGAATAGCCCTCCTATAGCTGATAATTCAAACCTAACCTAACCTGAAATCAAAAGTTATCAAGCTGGCATTTTACCAAATTTGAGATTCTGTAAATTATGAGTATCTTCATTATAATACTTGTAGTTTTAGTTATTCAAACTGTGAACATCATTAAGATAAAAAAAAAAACAACCTTTTTATACATGTTTGCCCCCCATTTTTTGAGAATTATAATTCTTACTAGCATTATTGTTGTTTTTTTAATCACTTATTTAAAATTTAGCTCTAGTTCTTAAATTCAAACTTCTGGTTCCTCTCCCCACCCAAACTTGTTATGAAACAAAATTTATCACAAAATAATTTTCATATTTTAATATAAGACAAAATACTAATTTTAAAAATTAACTTCTTGTTTACTTTACAGTAGTAACAAATAATTAAGTGTAATAATTGAGTAATAAATTAATGTATTTTAAACTACCATAGACTTGTATAATTTATAACCATGTCCTTTAAAGAAACAAATTAAAAGGCATTAGAAATATTCCCAGATGTCCCTTAAATTCAATAGATATTTGTCCCATTCCCCCTGTTCCATTGCAATAACAGTTTCTGCTTCAGCCCGTGCGTTTTTCTCCTCTGTTGCTGCAGGTTAACATGTTCTTCTGTCTTCCCCGTTGGCAGCCCTGGTCGACGCCCACAAAGCAGGCAACCCTAAAATGGCAGAGGAATTCTTCCAGGAGGAATACCAGCTCAATAACCTCATCGGCAAGTGTGGCGGCTTTTGTTTTATATTTATATTAGGGGGAGTCAAATGGGAGTTTGGATCAAAAATGTCAATTTTCTGGGTTTTTTTTTTTATTATTTATATCTTTAGCTTTAATTTAAGACCAAGATTATTTATTTATGTTTAGTAGTTTTGTTTTCATTGGCATATTTCAGAAACTATGTATCAGTTCTTACCTAAACATCACCTTTCTTTTGCATTCCCTGAAATATATGGTTTTTCAACAGTTAAAAACATTTTTCTCGGGAACTATAATAAAAAATATAAACATTTTTTGTTTTATTATTTCTTCCCCATTAATAGCTCTTTGATTTAAACTGATGAATTTTAAATATCTCAGCTCAAAAAAATAAAAAATTATATAACTTTAAACCTGATTTTTTAGTACACATTTTTAAAAAATCACTAAAAGTAATTTTTTAAATTGAAGTATCCTCAGTTTAAAATCAAAGAGCTAATAAAGAGGAACAAAATCTAAAAAAGTTAATTATGATATCTCATATAGTCCCCGAGAACAATGTTCGTAAAGTTGGGAAAATTAACATGAAAGAACCATCCGACTCTTAAGTCTAGGATTTGCTTAAAGAAAATTTTGATCTTCCAACCCTCTGAGGGATAACAACATATAAACTTGTCACCTGACTGTCAAGTTTTCCTGCATCACACATAATTTATTAGAAAAAAAATTATAAATTCAAACTTTTACTAAATTTTTAAATGTGAAGTATGAATTAATTATTTATAATCATCTACTAAAGTTTATTATCATGCAGAGAAAACAAGTTTACTCTTCTGGCAGTTTGCTTGTTCGTGAAAGGGTTAAACAAACTTAGCCGTAATTGTTAAATATCTTTTTCTTCTATCTATCTATCTTGTGTATTACTTAGTGTTTTACACAATCTTATATCTAAAACAGCTGATTGTTATACATATAAAATTAAAAATACACCTGATAAACAATATCCAATAAAATAAGGTATTTCTATGTAATGACAAAATTAAACTAATGGTTTTCCTGCAATCTATATTTTACAAATAAATATCTATGAATTGAATTTGTTTAACAAAATTAAAATTCATTGCAAAGATTGGGTTACTGAAGTTAATATTTATCTATCTTTTAAGGAAAGACTAAAGTTTTTAAGTTCAAGCTTATTTTATTAGTTCTTAAAAAACATAAGTGTGAATTGCCTTACATTTTAAAAGTTCATAGCTTTGCTCATCAAATATATTTGAATTTTAAAAAAATGTAATGCATTTTAGGAACTCTGCAAATACCATATGTTGCTCTTATTGATGGAATAACCATGGGCGGAGTAAGTTACTGTTTCACATTAATGGATTCATTTATGTTAAAGACTATACATTTTGTAAAATGGAAAAATTTAATGAAAGAAAAAATGTCAGAAAGAATTTATAACTTCAAAGTTTAGTAATTGATTTTTTCTGGTGTTTACAAATGAAGATTACATGGAAAAAAAACCTTCATCGACGAGATATCAGTCTAAACCGGCCTCTTTAGCGCCGATAGTCATTGCTTAAACTGGTGCAAGGAAACTGGTTTTTCACTCGGTTCTTCTCTCTCTGCAACCCTCACCAGACATGTTCCCATTTTTGTGCTGCGAGAGAAGAACAAAGGGAGGAACCAGTGTTTCTTGTCGCCAATGTCCACCAAACAGACCTGAATATGTGAAGATTCCTAATCTTTTTAAGGGGTTCTTCCCCTTGGCTCTCTTTAATTTACAATTAGTCAATATGATAGTGTTTCTAATGTTTTGGGAATTGCTTTGTAAATATTAAATTATATTATTTAAGAACAAAGCAAAGGCTATTTGTAACTCTTGGTGCATTGCAGGGAATTGGAATTTCAGTGCATGGAGCTTATCGAGTTTGCACAGAAAGAACAGTGTGTGCTATGCCTGAAGCAGCTATAGGTAACGCTTCTGTAACTGATTTATTTAGCATATCATAAAATTAATTTTAATTTATGTTTTGATTTATTGTGGTGTTTCTTTTGTTAAAAATGATTTTGTCAGAAAGTTATGACATTTTTTTTGAAAAAATATTTATGATCCCTCTACCCCACCTCAATAATTTATTTTTATTAAATATTTCATGTTTTTTTTAAAATAATGTAGATTTAATATTTTTTTAATTTGTACTGCTGTTGCATATTTATCAATATATTTCCTGAAAAGTAAAACTCATTTGAACCATTTTAAAAATCAAAGCTACATATTATATGTTTCGTGATTTCTGTGGCTAGAGTCTATGGCCCTGAAGCGCAACAGCAATGCAACATTAAAGGGGATAATGTGAGTCGGAGTATAGGTGTTACTTAAGGCATATCAAATTTCTTGTGTACTCAGTAAAAAAGAAATTGAAACAAATTAACGTGAAGATCATTTTGGACAAGATTATGCAGTAAAAACCTCATGTTTTTGGTGTTTTATTTATGGGGTTGCCACAGTCCTTGAGAACCTTTAAAACTTCTTGAAAAAAAAACTGTGAATTTCAAGGTCTTGAAAAGCATTATCTATCTTGAAAAGTCTTTAATTTTTTGGGCTGACGAATTTATCTTGAAGTGTTGCAAATGTTAATTTTGGCTTATTAAAAACATTTTTTAATGTGAATCAGTGCCTATTTAATTTTTTGATTTATTGTTTGTATAATCCAAGAAGCCAGAGCAAGTGATTTTAGGTTAATTTTTTATTAACTATATGGTTATTTTTTAACACATATTTAATTAATTTGAAAGTTAAATAGCTCTTAGTCATTTTCTAAATGAATTTTTAAAAACTCAGCAAATTTAGGTATGCATGTTCGAACATACACTCCTTGAAAATGGAGAAATATATCCTTGAAAAGTCCTTAAATAGTCCTTGATTTTTTTTTTACCAAAAAATGTGGCAACTCTGTATTAGTTAATGACATTGCACATTGTGTAAACCTATTTTTCTTCCAGGTTTTTTCCCCGATGTTGGTGGTAGTTACTTCCTTCCCCGACTTCCAGGAAAAATAGGGCTGTACCTCGCTCTCACAGGCTACAGACTTCAAGGCAAAGATGTATTTAAAGCAGGCATAGCAACGCATTTCGTGGACACAAAAACGGTCAGTTCAACTCAGAATCCTTATTTATTGCTGAATAAGTTATTTAATGATACAAATTTATGTGACACCACTCTTCTTTAATTTGTAATAATATTATTCTTTTAGTTTGGAAGTAAAGAACTGAATTTTGTTTTAGCCTGTAGCTGTTATGTCTATGTATACTTATTGAGCTAGAAGAAAAGTGGAGTGTAGTGTGTGATTCACTGAACAGGTCAGCAGTTCAATAACGAAACCCGGAGGAATACACGGCACTGCAGCAGATACGAATGGGGCAGAAAACCTGGAAACTTGCCTATTTCCCTATTGGGTTCTACTTCGCTAGTTCCTAGTTAGTGATCCACATGGTCATTTCTTGAAAAAGTTGGAATTTTAAAGTTAAAAAAAAGTTAATTTCTTTCGAACAAAATTTTTTTAAATACATTTAGGAGCCCAAGTCAATATGATAGAGGGGTCTCATACAAGCATTGCATACAAGTGTAAGTAAAATAGTCCTTTTCTGCTCTGTTCGCTCAAAAGGGTGCGAGTGGGTTTTCTTCTTGCTGACACTTCACTCCAGTTTTCCTTTTAGCTCCATGTGTATAGTTCATATTAAAAGGCACAAGTTTGGATGTTTATTTTTACCTGGTTTTTTTTTAACATGATGCTTAAGTTTTGTATTATTTGTACCACATCTAATGGAAATATATAATTTTTCTTAATCATGTTTTTGTTTATGTAGCTGAAACATTTGGAAGCTGACTTATTAAGACTTGAAAATCCATCCTTAGCCGACATTGATAGGATTTTACAAAAATTCCAAGAACAGGTATTTCCTAATTTTTTTTTATTTAAAATATATATTTATTCACTTGTTTGGAATATTATATGTTTGTAATGTTAAAACCTTGTTATCTAACATTATTTAAGAATATCAATACTTGGAATTTTAACCATATATTTTTATGAACACTTTTTTAAAAAAATATTTTAAATTTTTCTTCCAGTATTTCTATCTGAGTAAATCCCTTTAAATGGTTACCATATCATCTGTTCCCTCTGATATATGCTTCGATTACTTAGCAGCATACAAAATTCTTTTTAAAAAAATGGATTTTATGTGAATTAAAGACAACCTATTAGTTTTATATATATTTTTTTTAATTTTACTTGGTTAGCCAGTTCTAAAATAAATTTTTAATGATATTGTTAATCCATCAATAGTGTATGGCAGTGGTTCCCAACCTGGGGGGGATCGCCCCCAAGTGGGCGATTTGTGTTATCAAGGGGGCAATAAATAGTTTGGGGGCGAAAGAGGGGCGATGAGTATTCAAAGGGAGAAAATTAAAATATACTGTACTATAGTACAGTAAAACGATTCTAATTTTTTTTGATCACCGTGACAAGTTTCAAACCGACATTCTTACAAGATTTGAAGATTTGACCAAGTTAGAAATTCCTGATTCTATTGTCGATCCATTCCCTTTTGAATGTGTGGGTTGTGGATAACCTTGATAAATCTTTGCAGACGGAGTTTGTAGATCTGAAGTATGACAGTGAGGCGAAACTCATTTCAAGCAGAGAGGTTATGAGTTAGCCTGCGTGAAACTTATTTACACTGATCTTTAACTGTGGTAAAAAGCTGAACTACTTTTCATCTTGTTCCGTCAATATATTTAGTTTAAAAAAAGGATAAGTTCTGTAATCCAGCTCCTCACCAAAGAAAGAAATCAATTGGACATTTGCGTATGAGCTTGAAAAAATAATATATATAAATAAGTTTAAAAAAATGAATAAATAGTTTTCAACATTCATTTTTTTTCCAATTTTTATTGTCAACTCTGTTAAATTTTCCAGAATTGAGTTTAAAGACCTTAGTTAATTATCTCAATTTCATTCTTTGAAAAATTCTAAATAAAAATAAACATTTTCTTTTCGATTTTATTTAAGAGTAACCGGATAAAACTGCTTTGGTTGTTTTTACATACGGTAGTAAGTGTTTGAAATTATAAAATTGCTTTATTAGTTACACTTTAACTCAAATTATAATTGGACAAATTATAAAAATTAAAGGGGGGCGATATGTGTTAGACTTGAAGAAGGGGGCGATGTTACAGAAAAGGTTGGGAACCACTGGTGTATGGTATAAACAGCAAATTTTAACTTGGAAGTTGCTTTTGTAAAATCAGTCTACATTTTTGTACAGCAATTATAATGGGTGTATGTTGGTTAGAAAGTAACCACCGAAACACAATAACAGGGTGGCTACAGGATCAGGGAATCATGGAAAAGTCAGTGAATTTAATCAATCTGGAAAAATCAGGGAAATGTCAGGGAAATTGATGATTTTTTTCAAAAATCAGGGAAAATTTCCAAAAGTGCCATTTTAACCGGTAAAAGAGAGGATATAAAAAGTTTAACCCTGAAAAGGCTTTCACTTACATAGCTTTGATAACCTTAATAAGTCTTACTATAACTAAAAAAAATTATTATATGGGCTTTAATTCTTGCTTTTTTTATAGATTTGTTTTAAAAAGCTCATTGTATATTCATTAATTAAATTTCTTTTTTAAAGAAATCTTTTTTTTTAATGTTAAATATACTAGGAAGTAGTTTTACTAATACCATTAGGAAACCAGCATGCTAATAGAGTTCATTGCCGCTAATCAGGGAAATTTTTTGCATTTAGCCTGAAAAATCAGGGAAAAGTCAGGGAATTTGTTTTCACAGATTCTGTAGCCACCCTGAATAAAATGTTGAACGAATCCTGTGCTATGACTTCATCAAAACAGTAAATTAACAGTCATACCGACCTTAAAAATTACCCTGCTTCAAATTTAGCCCCACATCCGAAAAAAAGTATAATTATCTAAAAATGGTTCTATTTTATTTTGGGACAATTAGTTTTTAAGTTATGATATTTGCTGTGTAGAATCTAATGTGTGTAGAATCTATTGTGAAGGCAAAAGAAAGAGGGGCATTGTGATCCACAAAAATAAAACTTAAAAAGAGTGAGAAACCACCAGAACACAAATTTCTTTCTCTACTTAACAACTTTTTTGCAGATAACTTGAATGATGTGTGTATTTTGCAATAAAAAGTTAGATTTTTGTTGCAGATTATTATACTAATCTGTACTTCTAACCTGTATTACTAATCTGTACCTCAAATTTTAAAATTTATAAATTTTAAAACAATATGTTTGCTGCTAGAAATTCTTAGTTGGGTGACGTGTTTATACGTTTTTATCCCTTGCAGGGTTAATTAATCGTATTTTGGCAGTTTCTTACTCACTAATAGTCTATTTGAAAAAGTGCACACTTTTATAATGAGTCTCATTTCTTCTGCTAATCCCGTGAACTTTTAAGTATTGCATAAGGACAGATAAGCATTTAATAACGATAGCAATAATTAACCTTTTAAGACCCAAGCAAAATTCTGCACATATATTCTTAATCTAAACATACTTTTCATAAAAATATATGTGCTAAAAAGTAGGTTTTGCTAAGTAATTTGAAAAAAAAAAAAATTAGTTACTGAAACACACCTTAAGCTGTAAAACACGCATCTTTTGTGCTATAAATGCAACCAAAAAGCTTTTGCTTCTTATTTGTAGTTAACAGTATATTTTAAATTTGCTTTTAATGCCAAGTCCCTTTAAAATTAACTACTAAAAAAGAATTCAAATTAATTTTTTTAAGAACTCTAATATTGTATTGACCGTTGTTCAACTTCATTTTGTTAATGGAAATAAATGGCTCATACCTGTAATCAAAGGATGAAAACTGATATTTGGATCTTCTCCTATCAAACCATGTCATTTTCAAAACTAATTAACATAATAATTGTTTGTGGGGGAGGTTTTAAAAAATGTCCCCAAATGAGGGCGCTACGTCTCAAGAAGTTATACATATAAAACAAAACTTTATTAAATTTCATTTGCATGATTTTTGAAGGATATTCCTTTTTGCAGTGTGAGATGGACTACAAGAAGGAATTTGCTCTGAAACCAGTGATGGGGAAAATGAACACTGTGTTTGAGGCCGACAGTGTGGAGAAAATCATGGAGGCCCTCATCAAAGAAGGTTCAGAATGGTCCCGCAAGCAGCATGACATCATGAAGAAGCTGGTGAGTTTTCGATTTATTGCAGCTGGTAGGCTGAGGGGTTAACCCTTTCAGTCCCAAAAATTAACTGCACTATAGAAACATGTGATATTCACCAAAAAAAGCTTATTTTAGGTCAAAAATAAGAGTTTCATAAGAAAAAAAATATTTTAATTTTTATATGGTTTCTGAAATAATGCCAAAATTTGTTAACTGTTTAAAACAACAAAATAAATATATATATATTACCTAAAAACACTTGGAGTTATATATTTTAAGGTATCCGACAATAATCTTAAAAAAATTCAGTAATTGTTTTAACCAAAATAGTTTAAATTGTGTTGTAATAGTTAAATTGTAAATATGTGGAACTGAAGTGAACTTTTTAAAAATCAGATGAGACGCTTGTTAAATATTTATAAAATAAAAATATAGTTTTTCTGACTTCTATTGAGATTAATGTAAAATAATTTCTAATAGAACACAGTGTGAAGAATGGAATGATGCATGTTTGGATGTCGTAACAGTCATAAACATTTGGAAAAAAATATTCAAAGGGATGATTCTAATTGGCATCACTGGGACTGAAAGGGTTAAGCGCCTTAAGTGTTCTCGGAACTAACTTAAATACTAAACGGAACTTAAATACTCTCATCTTTTTAATCACTATCAGATAATTAAGTCCCATATCAACTTTACTATTTATCTAGCCATTTTTATAATTCTACCTTCAATAAAGCTTGTGAAGTTGCTTAACGAAAATTGTATTTACTTATTTTAAATTATGTCATTTTCTCCATAATAATGTAATCAATGTAATGTATTTGTGTTTTGTGTTGCTTTTATCCTCTATTTATAATTGGATTAGATCTGTGTGGTAGTTGTAATTAAATAAATAGGTTTTTTTCTTGACATATGTGTGATATTTCGAACAAATCTCTGTAATGTAATATTATAAACTACTCAAATCTCTATAAAATTCTAATATTCAGTTCTTTCATATTAACTATCAGTTAATTTCTTGCCGATCCATCGAACACGTTTTAATAGGCATCAATGCATTCTTTTCGCAGATGCAGTAGACTTTGTTTTGCCTTCTGGTCCACTCTTCTAATCATTTAAAGTACAGTCACTTTTCAGTAAGACCTCAAGATGTGAGGTTCTGTGGGCTTTGGTGGCCTTTCTTGGCCCTCTTTAAAAGGCATCGTCAGTCTCATAGAGCTAATTGAATTAGTATCACAACTTCCACAAAAGCATTGCTTTGCCATGTTAGCCCATTTCCCCCCAAGTATGGGAATCGACATGACATTAAAATGAAACAATTTTAAAACGAAAATGTTATCTAGTTATTTAATTATGTATTTTTGTTTTAAAATGCTAAAAATATACAGCTGAGCAGATGGTGACACTATTTTAAAACTTTTCAATTAATAATTAAATAACGGGATGTTATTATCTTTGCAATTTTGTTTTAAATGTACGTTATGATGATTCCCACACTTGGTGAAAATTGGATAACATGGTAAAGTAATTCTTTTGTAAAAGTTGTGATTTTAAAACTAAGGCATGAGCTCTATGGGGCTGACAGTCCTTATCAGCCATAATGGCTTATGTTTGACTGCTTTGAATATTTAGTATGAATTAATAAAGATCTGGACGTCCTATCTATCTCCTTTTTAGAATGAACTGCACAGATACACTCCTTGCCAACTTAAGTTGGGTAAATAGAGTTATGCTATGGAGAATATCCTTCCGCGGATGTAAAGAGTTCCATAAATTATTTGTAATTCCATCCAGAAAACATGTTTAAAGCATTAATTTTGTTTAAGGTCTAACAGATTTGAATATTATTTGAGAAAATTTTGCAGTTTTATTACAATGAAATGTGTATTTTGTTTAAATTGTATTCGGATCATTTTGTATGTCCATATTACCTTACCAGAGTTTCCAACTAACGGGCCTACCACGCTTTTCTCTCTGCCTTTTTACTCTTTGTTTTTACCATAATTAGGGCTGCACGGAGTGTAGTATGCTTTCTTGTGAAGTAGTTGTTATTCTATTTCATCCCTTCCCAACCTGAGTGGCCCCAAGTGGGCGATTTGTGTTATCAAGGGGGTAAAAAATACTTGGGGGGCGATGAGTATTCAAAGGGGGGAGAATTTAGATAATGTTTTACCCTTGTTCAGTAAAACCATTCTCCAACCGTAACAAAACCAGCCAATTTTTACTTTCAACTCTTTTAAATTTTCTAGAGACCAGTAAAAATATCTTAGTTAATTATTTCACTTTTGTTCTTTGAAAATATGTGTTGTGTTTTTACTATTTTATTTAAAAGTGACCTGATAAAGTTTCTTTGGTTGTTTTTATAAATGTTAGTAAGTGATATAAAACTGTTTTATAGTTACACTTTAACTCAAATTATGATTCGACATAACATGAAAATTAAAAGGGGGCGATGGATGTTAATCAACCTAAAGAAGGGGGTGATGGTGCAGAAAAGATAGGAAACCACTGTTCTATTCTGGGTTGCCACAGTCCTTGAAAAGTGCTTGAAAAAGAACTTTGATTTTCAAGTGCTTAAAAGTGCTGGAAAAACATTATCAACCTTGAAAAGTCCTTAATTTTTTTGTCTTTAACCCTTTCAATTTGAATCGGTTCCTATTTCACTTTTTGATTCATTGTGTATGTATAATTCAAGAAGGCAAAGTATGTGATTTTGATGGTATTTTTAATAACTAAAAGGTTATTTTATAACACATATTTAAGTCAATTAACACATATTAAGGTCATTTGAAAGTTAGAGAGCTCTTTTTTGTTTAATAAATGAAATTCAAAAACTATCGTGAAATTTAGTTGCTGCATGTTCGATTATACAGTCCTTGTCCTTGAAAATGTAAATATATCCTTGAAAAGTCCTTAAATAGTCCTTGAATTTTTTTTACAAAAAGTGTGGCAACCCTGTCGATTTCATCTGTTCTGTTTGCTTTCCAGTCCCCCCTGTCCTTGAAGGTGTCCTTCCAGCAGCTCAAGCGTGGGGCCGACATGACCCTGCAAGAGGGGCTTAAGATGGAGTACAGACTGTGCCAGAGGTTCATGGCGGACAGTGATTTTCACGACGGAGTCAGGGCAGGTAAGATCTGTTTTTTCATGGTTCGTGCATTTCTTGATAACCTTGAAAAGTGCACGAATAAAAAAAGTTCATTTTCAAGTCCTTGAGAGGGTTCAGTATGTTGTATATCAGTAATGTGAAATTGGCCAATTGCATTGTACCTTTTCACAATAACTACTGATCAGATCATCTTAAAATTTTCTCTGTGTGGGTTATACCAACCTTATGTATTAATCTGAGGTTAAAAGTTTTTTTTTAATAATTTTTAGATTTTTTTAAATAAAATAAGTTTTAAAGTACCAAAAAAATTCATGAAATTTTTCATTTTTGTTTGTTAACCCATTTCCTTACGAAGGATTGCTCGCTCGTAATTTTGCTTCCTCGTAATATTTGATAGGAATGACATTATCGAATCCTTAGCTGGTCGGCCGTTCTGAGCTGTTTCAGTAAGGGAAGGGTTAAATAAAATTTCTTTGCCATGACATTTAAATGGCTTTTAATGCCACAAATATTTTTCCAATCGTCTTGATACTTTGTGACATTATTAATAAAAGTTGTAATAGTATTTTCAACCAATAATTTTTATTTTTTCACCAATTTTGGGGTACTGAACCCCCTTAAAAGTGCTTGAAAATGATTCTAAAGTGCTTGAATAAAAAAAAGTTCATTTTTAAGGTCTTAAAAAAATTGCTCAAAAATGAATCTAGAGTGCTTGAAAAAAATCCATACTATTTATTGCAAAATCCGATATCAAAAATTTTCTCTTTGAGATTGACGAAAAAAGTGATGGCTGAAACATGTGACCTCTCACTTGATTATGTTGCTGCTATGACGTAACTAAAAAAAATTTCCAGTTAGCAAGCGACCGGTATCTTTCGATAACTGTAACCATATTTCTAGCCAATAAGTTTTTGTTTGTGTTTGAGCATTTTTATTGTTTTTTTTTTTGCTGCTTTAGCATAAATAATTTCTGGAATGTGAATAATAGTTATTTATGCAACAAGTGTGAAAAATAACACTTTTTGAAACTAGTGGATTTTATTTCACGAGCGAGGTACGAGCAAGTGAAATAATGACACGTGTTTTAAAAAGTTTACTTTTCGCACCTGTTTCATACACTATTTTTTATAATTGTGTGGAAAAAAATATTATTTGTCCTAAAATATTTCACAACTTTTTTATCTTTAAAAAAAGCAGATAGATAAATATCTGGTTTTTATTAATTTTATGAAATAGAAATTTTAGCTTGAAATGTTGGTATCTTATGAAAAGAGTGAAAAAAAGTCTTTTTTTTTCACTGCTTTTGGGTGAAAAAAAGTACTTTTTTTCACTGTTTCAAAAAGTCTTACTTTTTGCCCGCGTCTGATATTGAAATTATAATGTAAAAGTCGGATTTTTTTTCACGCAATTATAAAAAGTATTTTGTGTACCAAAGTATCTGTAGTAGATATTGAAATGTGAAAAAAGCTTTTTCTTCACAGTGTGTGCCTAACAAAGCCACATTTTATAAATTCTGTTTTGAAACTTTTTCAAGTATTATGTTGATTGTCTTGACTGAATTCTTCACAAAATGAGTGGAAAATGTATTTTCAACAATCTTTGGTTGAAAAATCCCGATTATCATGACGAATGATTGCAAATTTTACACTTACTGAAAGCAGTGGAGTTGTCTTGATGGTGATATTGATTACCTGAAACCGCAATTGGTTTTCAACGTTTTTAACCATATAAAAATTATTGTTAAAATCTGTAACTAACCATTTAGTCCTCCAATTTTTCTGGAAAAGTGCTTGAATTTTTTTCCTTAACCAAGTGTATGAACCATGTTTTTGCTGCTTCTTCTTCTTCATAAGCTTGACAGCCTTTTGCAGGCTATTGGTGACTCGATGATCCTTCTCCAGTTGGCCCTATTAGTTGCAATGGCTCTCCATAGGTTAATGGCTCTCCATAGGTTGACTCCTATTAGATTGAGGTCCCTTTCAACATCATCTTACCATTGTGAGGGTGGTCGTTCCTACCTCTAGTACCTTTAATTTTGGGAAAAGTCACTTTTTGGGTGGGGAAATCATCGGGACATCTCTGCCGTGATAAAGTAAACTGCAGTAATCACCACAATGAGTTGCACCATTTTTGTTCAAAAAAAAAAATCCAGTATGTTTTCTTACCGGTTAAAGTAATTGAGTGCTTGCAACAAAGGTCCAAGTCACCATGGAAGATACTTCAGTTTACCTTATCACGGCAGATCTGTTCAGATTTCCTGGCCACCTAATTCAGTATGCTTTTGTAGTTCTCACACTGTTGGTCCTAGCAAACTTGCCAAATTTTCTGTAAATTTCATAGTTGTAAAGAATTCTCCAGTCTCCACTCATTGTTATCCTGCATATGTCCGAATATTTTCCTTAATAATTTTGCTACACAATGACAAATTAGGCAGAAACCTTTTGCAAGAAGACAATTTTTGCCACTTTTTTTTTACCACTGATGCTAAATTCAATTCTTTATTTAAAAAAAAAAACATTTTAAGGATAATGGTGTTATGTCTATTTTGTTATTGGTATTTTATCTTATTTTATTTGTTTGTATCAATTCTATATCTTCATTAATTTTCATGTCTTAAGGAGTATTTATAAAGTAATCTATTGGTACTATGCAGGTGAAAATACTTATTGACGCATCCCTCTTATGATGAGCTTGTGCTTTTATGAGTGCTTATTTTGTACAAAAGTAACTATTCCAAACTTGTCTCTCATTTGCAGTTCTCATTGACAAGGACAACAAACCCAACTGGAAACCGGCAACCCTAGAGGAGGTAACCGAAGAAAAAGTCAACTCCTACTTTTCTCCTCTGCCCTCGGACAAAGAGCTCAAGCTGTGAGGTCCCGGAACTGCCAAAATAAAAAAAATACAGTCCAACCTTGTTATTATGAATTCGAAATATGCAATCATTTAGAATTTTTTTCCTTTAAATAGTGAATTCCTAAATAATACTACTACAAAGAAATTTTTTTTTTAATAAGGCAAAATTCAAAAGTAAATTGAGAAAAAAATTGCAAGCAGTTTTTCTTTTTAAATGTTTTTTTGTTTTCAAATGGTCAAGAGATATTTTATTTTCTAAAAAAAATTATGACATGTTTAATGTAAAAAGAACAACTTAACTGCATTCATTTATGTTAAGAGAGATTTTATGTAAAGATATTAAAATCAAACACTTTTTTTACCACTAGTTTAAAGCTTAAAAGTCTGTTAATGTGCTTTTGATTCATTTGAAGCAAAGTTTCATAAGAGAAATGAGAGCGATTGCCGGATTTCCAAACTAAAGTCTTCACTCTGAGTTAAATTAATAAGTATAAAAAAAGAATTTTTGAAGCTAATTTACTCTAGCGTTATTGAATACTACAACTGGCTTACGGGACTCCATAATAGCACTGTTTAATTTTTTTTTTTAATCAGGGGTGCCACACTTTTTGAATAGAAAAAATCAATGACTATTTAATGACTTTTCAAGGATGTATTTCTCCATTTTTAAGGACTATATTTGAACATGTAACACCTAAATTTAGAAAATGACTAAGAGCACTCTAACTTTCAAATGAACTTAAATATGTGTTGTAAAATAACCATTTAGTTATTACAAAATCAACCTAAAATCACTTACTCTGCCTTCTTGAGAGATACAAACAACAAGACAAATAGATAAATTCGTCAGTCCAAAAAATTAGTCTTTTCAAGGTGGATAATATTTTTCAAGCACTTTTCAAGGACCGTGGCAACCCTGTTAAATTCCCAATGTATAATTTTTCAACAAAATATTTGTACCAATTTCAAGAAATTGAATAAATTATAATTATTTGGAATATTAGACCCATTTTAGCCGCCTACATTTTTTATATTTAATTTTTTTTTTAATATATTCAATACATTTGGAGTAATTCAGCTTAAAAAATTATTTTTTTCCGTTGAATTAACATTCCTGACTACAACTCTAACCTCTTAAAGCAAGTTCCCTCTAACAAGGTTTGACTGTAATCGAGATGATTATTCTCAAATCTCAACTTTAAGGCACATGTTTACTATTATTTCAAAGAAAAGTCAAGGAAATAGTACTTAGTTCATTGTTTTTAGGCATTTTTTAGTTTCATACAGGAATAGTTTGTGTTCTTGTTCGTTTTAAAACTAAAGTATTTAAATCAGAAATTCTAATGTAAAAAAATGAAAGTTGAACTTTTAATTTTAGTATGTCGTGAAACATGCTTTTCGTGTCAATCTTTTATCTACATATTTGTAAGTTTTTTTTGTGATCTCACGAAAAAAGCTATTGAATGAATGAAATAAACAATGTTTAAAAATTTGTAAAAGAAATCCACTTATCGAAACCTGAATAAAAATAAAAAAAAGCATTTTTAAATTTGACTTTTTATTTTTTCACTAGCCACTGTTTCTGTTTAAGTTTCATAATTTTGGAAAAAGATTCTTTTATCTTGTTTTGCAACTTTAGTTTTTATTGCTAAAAAGAGATTTGTGAATCCTTATCTGAAACGTTTTATAACACTGCTCGACTTCCGTACAAAATAGATTGACTGGTTTTTATATTATAATATTCATTTAAATTTACTATATTTTTTGTTGTGTTTGTGACGATATAATGTAGTTGTAAGTCTCTTTTTGGAGGTTTTGTAAGAATTTAGTGAAATAAAGTTATTTGTATCATACGCATTTTTGTAACCTTTCTCTGCAATTTTCATTACACTCTTTAGTCTTTTTATAATAAATCCTACAAGTAAATTAGGCTCTTAGAACACTTGAGTGAGTAGTGCTACAAAAATTTGTTTAAAAAAAACCCTGGGTGTGTGTTCTTTCACTACTTTCACTTACCTGTGAATAAATCACTACACACATTTAAATGTAATTATGTACTCTCAAGTGTTCTGATTGCTGTATCTTCTCTCAATAAAGTAATTTCAATAACATTAAAACCTAAAAAGATCTATTTCAACTTCCCCTTGCGCATGGACAATATTCTCAAAAACCTTATTATGACAGGTACTGGGAACTCGTGTTCCAAAATTTCTAGTGAATTTTCGCATATTCGATTTTCTAAAAAATCTTATTTTTATGATATCCGACTGGTACTGGGAACTCTTGAACCAAATGTGTGGTCTGCTGTATCTCCTTTCCTTTTTCAGTTTTCAGTGATACCTTTAAAACTGTAACAAAGTTATGGCAGCTACCCTTTGCGACACTTACTGGGAACTTGTGTATCAAACTTGAAGTTCTTAGCTCTATTAGTTCGAGCTGTTGAGTGGTTTCAGACGGATCAATGTTAGATTAACACTTTTTCAGAATCAGAACCCTCCAAAACGTGTAGAATACATAAAATTGGGCCTCAAAAAATCATTGCAATATAGGTTTTACAAAATTAACTAAACGCTTGAGAGCTTTATTAGTATTAAGTGTGAAAAAATGATACTGTACTGAGGAAGGTTTGGTTGGTTCCGAATTATTTCGCACTGCGTATCATGTCTAGATCTATTGAGACTTTATTTCAATCAAACTATATCGTGCACATTCCAAGGCCGTGATTCCGCATCAAGCTCATTATATAAAGTAGTTGTGCATTTTCAATTTAGATACAAAGATTTATAATCACGTAAGTAAGTGAATGGGTAAAATAATTCTGGTTTTGAATAATTTCTTGGGGTTTTAAATCGTTTTTAAGTATCTTTATGGCTTGCGAAGATTTCCTCGTAATTCATCCCTTAAGCTCTGTCGCACTTGAATCAGTCACAAGATAAAGTATAACCCAGGCGCGCAACCACGGGGGGGGGGGGGGGGTTTAGGGTCAGAAACCCCCCCCCCCCCAGAACCCGTATTATAGTAAAAAATTTATTACATGATAAAAAAAAGTCCTAAGTGAAAAAAAAATCCATAAGGAATGATCATTTTTTAAATCTGCGTAAAACAAAAACGAAACTCTTTAAATCTTCGTAGTGGGATTTAAAAAAAAGCGTGCCAAATCTGATGATATGATGTCTGGAGCCGAATTTTTTCTTTTTATGTTTAACGGTTTTTTTTTTTTTGGGGGGGGGGGGGGGGGGTCGCAAATCTGTAAAGGTTATTGTATTGTGGCAATGTTTTAAAAAAAGAAAGAAAAAAAAACTAGTCAATAAAAAAATACCGCGCATAAGATCTCGGAAATGATTTTTTTATTATTTTTTTTTGGAAGGTGCCGCTTATATTCCACACGTGCTATCGAAGGATGAATGTTTCTGTAAACGGTTTATTTTTAAGGTTTTTAGTTATCTTTTATTGTCCAAGTAAAAATAAGTGTACTTAAACTTAGGGAGTTTTTCGAGCCTTTCATAAGAGAATGATTAGATCTTAAGAGTAAATTATTCGCCTTTATATTGAATTGATAAGTACGTTATTCATAACATTTTCTTGCAATTACCTTGGCTGGGGAGCCCAATCGGTTAGGCGTTCACCTAGCATGCGAAAGGTCCCAGGTTCGGGTTCGGGCAACGCCAAAATAACTGCCGACATATAAAGGGCCCGTGCAAGCAAAAATGTCCGACGAATAATACCTCCGGAGTGCACGTTAATTATGCCCCATCGCTGCTACGATGTCTCCCTTAACGATGGTGTTGGATGGCGCCTACTCAAGTGTCGGTTCGTCACTCGACTGTGGTTCTAAAATACGACGCACGTCGTAAATAGCCCTCGTGTAGCTCTTGTGCGACGATCATTCTATCTTAACTGAACTTGCAATTGCCTCAATGACAAAAAAAAATAGGTTAAAATTTTTGTTGACTGACTTATAATATTTGTGCAGGTGGCATTTTAAACGTTTTTTTTAATATTTATGGGGTTTTTTTAGATTAAATTATCATCGCTCTAAAGCATACATGATGGACTTGGGGACGGGCGACGTAAGTTAAGTGACCAGTCAAGTGACGAGCCGTCACCCGAGTAAGCACCCAACGCAACTGTTAAGGGCCACATCGTACGCTGCGTTGGGACTATATTTAATGTGTACTCCCTCTATACGGGGTATTTTTCGTCGGATATTTTTTGGCTGCACTGTCAGATAATAGGTTGGATCGGCAGTTATTTTTGCGATGTTTAAATCGAAAGTGGCTCCAATTTTTGTATATTTTTTTTACTTAGAATGAGTAACCAATAACCATAAATCCCGAAACACAAGGAAACAAGAAGAGAATAAAAATTTTGTACGATGGCGTCTACTCAGGGCCATAGACCTAGTTTTCTAACACTGGATTCACTATAAATTTTCCCATAAATAATCCCATCCCTCTTCTAAAAACGATTACAGCTTGTTGAATCATATACATAAATATCATGCAGTTTATACGTTTCGATAAATTAATGACCTTCGGAAAATATTTCTGGCTTTTTCCCGCCAAATTCGACAATTGCTTCAGAAGCAGTAGGGATAAGAAATATACTTGTGTGATTGAAAGAAGTTCTCAATTTCAAGTTTTTGGTAAGAATCTTGTTTCATTTTAATATATATTAAAAAAAGTAACTGTTTAAGTGGAACAATAGCTGTTTACATTGCAAAATGATTTATTTGTTGATTTGTTTATTATGTCAAATATGTTACTCTTATAAAAAAAAAAAACTATACGAAGGGAAGCATTTTCACACATTAATTTAAAAATTAAGGGAAGCAGTCGGAGGATTCGGAGGCCGCTTTTTAAAGAGGGTGGGGGCATCTTTAGCTCCTTGGCGATCAGCACTTATGGATTGTAAGGAACTTTAGTTTTTTCTCGTCTTTTTACTGTTTTGTCTTAGTGATTGATACAATTCTAGGAAGAGCTGTTTAGTTCTCTTTTCATTTAATTTTAATTGCTGTTCAATATTTTAACCATGTCTTATGAAAATTATTTGCCAGCATAAATGCACACAATTTTAAAATTATTTCACATCGGCGATTCGCGCCTGTACGATGTCGTGAAATGAATAAAAATATTAATCAGCTTCGGTAATGTTTAAAATATTAAATTACTTAATTGTTTTATTGGTGAGCTTTAGCATGTTGTATTTAATTGATTAGTTTCTGCAAAATACTTTTCAAAATATACAATCATTGTCTGCCTTGTTCATATGTAAGCTACTTTGCATCTTCAAAAATGGTTGTGAATTAACTTTTTTTTTATTTTCGTTAAATATTTTCTAATACCTTTTCCAAACCTGTTTTTGTATACACTTATTCTTAAAAAATAAGTTTTGTGCAACAAGTTTTGTAAATAGTATATTTTAATCATTTAAATTTTTACAAGTTAAATAATTTTTAATTTAATATTCTAGAAGCTTATCGTTTAATTTCTGTACAGCAAATAAAGTGATTAAATTTTTTTAAGCAGTTGAATTTTCAATAAAAACATTCTATAATCAATGATTTTATTTTATTTATTACACTTAATTTTTATTTAAAAAAAGCATTAATTATCTATTTAGCAATACAATAGTTATTTAAGCAACTAGTGCCAAAAAATGAATTTTATTAAGCGAGTGGCTTTTATTTCACGGGACCGAAGGTCGAGTGAAATAATGACAAGAGCTTAATAAAGTATTATTTGGCACGTGCTTGCTTATAATATTTTTATAAGAACGTGCAAAAGCGTGACATTTGTGTTTTTACTTTTGTCTTATTTATTTCCTTTAATAATTTTTGTTGTACTTGTAGTTTCCATGGAGATATTAGAAATTGCAAAATAATGTAAAAATAAAAATAAGTGAGTTTCATGACCATTTAGTTTCCATGGAGATATTCATGACATTATTTTGTTTTTCTACCAATCAGATACTCTTATTTACTTTTACCGCACTAGTTTTACTTTCGGCACTGTCTGTGACGTAAGACGTAAGCACGTAAAGTGTCATTTTCGTAACGATTTATGAATGAATATGATGTAAAAAGTGAACTTTTTTGCACGTTGTTATAAAAACATTACTAAGTTAAATAAAAGATAATGTTTGTAAGTAGTAAAAAATAAGTAAATAGTAAGTAGTAAATAGTAATTAGTAAAAAATAATAATAGTAAAAATATGTATTTCTTTGGAGAATTTTAAAATTGAGAAACAATTTTACTTAAAAATATATGAAATTAAATATTAATTAAAATTTTTAATTAAGATATTTAATTAAAATAAAATTAATGGAAAAAAATTCATTAAAAATAATTTTAATTAAAAATTTTAATTAATTATCTTTTAATTAAATATTTTTAATTAAAAATAATTTTGATTAAATATTTTTCAATTAAAATTATTTTAATTAAAAAATAGTATTAAAAAAATTGAAACCCCCCCCCCCCCCCAGAATTTTTTTCTAGTTGCGCCCCAGGTATAACCTAAAACATTTCGTGTAACGAGAAAGCATTTGGAATGTGCAGATAAAAAGCTTGCATAAAATGAACTTCTACACCTAATTATTAATTTTAATACACTAGATTTGCTTTTTTTTATATAAAAACCTTTTTTAAAAGGGGATTCAAACTTTTTTAGAATAACCTCTGACCCCATTTATTTTATGGGCGATACCCAAAAGAGTTTACACTTTGCATTGTATTTGCAGTCTATTTATGCAATAAACGAGTTGCATTTCTATATTTAGAAGCCAAATATATTTCGAAATAATAACAGTAGATGGCGCCATAAACATTCCATATTGGTCGTTTTCTTTTAAAGAATAAAAAATTTCGGAGCAACTTTATAATTCATAACGCAATCTCCAACTTAAAAATGAAAAATTATTTTGATATTAATTGCTGAAACAAGACCTTTTATTACTTAGAACGCGAAATTTCTTTGAATTTCCAAAAATCATATTTATATAGCTAAATTAGCGCGAGCTTTGTGGACCTTGACGGTCTAGCACACAAAATTTCGGAACTCGCCGTGATACTACCCCAATAGGAACGTCGGGTTCCGAGTTCGGGTCGCCGCTCAAGGTCCCAGTCTACTCAGCTGTGATGAGTACCGGTTGGCGCCGGGGTTTGGTTTGGTTTGAATTATCGTCGCACTGGAGCTACACGAGGCGCCAACTGGGGAAGCTACGCATGGACACCATGTAAGCTTTTTTTCTTGTTAAAAAAAGTGAGGAATAAATTTCTTAACTATTCGAATAAAAATACGTTCAAAAGTTTATCAGAAAAATTAACATTCTGCAATTGCAATAACGCCTATAATTCGCCACTAGTAAGGTAATTTCCTTTAAAACCCAAAAATTTCTATATATCATGCGTATGCGCGATTTTCTCAAAAACCTACATCGTCATTGTGGCATCTTGTACCGTATTTCAAGTGCGTAGTTATTTTAGTTCGTTCTGTAGAGTGAGATAAAGACGGTCTTTTTTTTAAATTCACGTGCCCTTAAAAAGAAGACAAGTGTCGGATAAATTTTAGAAGATTTAGTTATAAAAATATCCTTTCCAGTGATTCAACATAAAAGTATGGGAACATCTTCGATTTTGAGTTTTATCTTTGATATTTCAACTTTCAATGAGAAACAATTGTTTAAAAAGTATAAAATTTCATTCTGTGTACGGTATATTATGTAAATGGTGTTTGCTCTTAAGGTAGGCGAATACCCAAAATTCTAAAATTTGTACTATTACTTTAATCTTTTCCAAACTTGGCATAGTGATTTCAAATATAATGAGCAATGCTTTTTCGGCAATTTTTTTTTATTTAAATATAATTGATTATTTTAAACGGTGTTTTTCACCTAAAAAAAGGGGGTTGCGCCAACACTTCTAGTATAAAAAGTTTTACATTAATTTACCTGAAATATTTTACAGATGCTATTCCAATATATATTTGTGCCATGAACCTTCAACATCCGGTGTAAATATATAAGTTTTTAAAAAAAAATGTCCAAGTGTAAGTTAATCGAAAAAAATCCTTTTTTTGTGGTTAATTTATAACATTTTTCTTAATAACTTCTTTTCTTGTAATTTGTATGTAACCCTAGATTGTCATTGCATGCATCAGTTCAAAACGAAGAATTTTACACATAATGTTTATAGGATGAAAATTCAATGCGGTAGACTAGTTAGCGTAAACCTCCTTTTTTAGTAGAAAAACACCGTTTAAAATAAATAAATTAAATTTAAATTAAAAAATGCCTAAATAGCATTATTCATTATATTTGAAATCACTATGCCAAATTTGGAAAAGATTAAGGTAATAGTAAAAATTTTAGGATTTGGGGGAATTTTGGGTATTTGCTTACCTTAAACTTATTTTCAAGTTATTTTCTGATTACTTTTCCCTATTTTTAAATTTTAATTAAAGCAATATTTACCATGCCTCATTACAGGGCAGGATTTCTAAGTAGGCTGTAGCCTCTAGAGCGGCGAATTTTTTGAGGCGGCAAATTTTATGACCAATTAAAGCGGCATTCGGCATAAAAAAAATTATTGCAAAGATACGAATATTTTGAGGAAAGAAAACAAATAATTTACATTAATGCGTATTAAAAGTAGCTAACAGTATATTAGTACTAATATTTCGTAGCAAACATGGTCGCTTCGAGGGCAATTGCTCTCCCTACTCCCGGATTACGAAATTGAAAAAAAAAGAAGTTTAAAAAAAATTCGCCTACTTTGCTTCCGATTTAATGAGTAAAGGTACCTAGATTATTCTAGGGTAGGGTATCTATTTTAAACAGCGCCCTATTTTGCAGCTAACCAGCTACCTTTCCCCGAAGGGGGAGAATTTTTTGTCATGTATGGTATCATATAGGGACGCAAGCATGGTATTTTTTTTCTTCTAAAAGTCAAAATAACTAATATAACATGGGAATTGATTTGGAGAGAGTGCAATTAAAAATCGTAGGAAAAATGAATTCAGTAAGTGTTTTTTCGATTTTCCAAAAATCAAATTTTTTGAGATTTTTTTTAAAATTCAAACAACTGATTAATGTATTGTTTTATTGTTTAACTTAGAAAGAGTAAAAACTTTACAACATTTTGCGATTTTGCAGTAACAAACAAATATATATGATTAAAAACCAATTGTTTTATTATGAATCGCAGTTTTTTTTTTTTTTTTTGCAGTTAAATTCAGAATATTTTTTGCTAAATATACTGGCGAATTTACTCAAAACTATTTTAATTTGACGACAATAGATGGCGCCAGAAGCATTTCACACTCTCCTTTCTTTTCCAGAAAAAACACTTTTGATATTCATTTAAAATTCATAATATGCAATCTCCAGCTTAATAAAGAGAAATTCTTAGTATAGTTATTGCTATAGCACGACCTTTTATTACCTAGAACCCTAAATGTACTTGTATTTCCAGAAATCATGTTTATATAGCTAATTTAGTAACCGGTTGCTGGTCCTTGGTGGCCTAGCGCACCAGCCATGTTCGGTGTGCAGCCGTGGTACGACCGTAACAGATTGGGTTGGAACTGCGGGTCCCGGGTTCGGGTCGCCATTCGAGGCCGTAGTCCACTCAGCTATGATGAGTACCGGTTGGCGCCGGCCGGGGAAGCTATACGTGGTCGCTCCATGCAAGCTTTTTTACATTCTTTATTGTAGAATTTTATAGGAAAATTATTATTTAAGGCCAATAAGTTTAATTTAATAATTTTTTATAGATATTTTTACAAAACTAGTGCGGAATGATAGTGTGTTTCAAGCGAGCTGAATACTTTATTTCACAATGCCATAACCCGGGTGAAATAAATGTAGGAGTTAAAAAAAATACGTAGGAGTCCGATTCATAATTTTTTTTATAATCGCGAGCAAAAAAGTTTTTTTTTTAAAGTTGTTTCCAAAGTTTGCTCGTGTGCAAATCCTTTTGTTTAAACAAGGATTTTTGAACGTTCAATATTTGATAAATGAAATTGAATAAAAATTTCCGTTTTAAATGTAATGCATTAGTAGAAATCGCTAATATTTCTTTTTATTTTGTCACTGGCATATTAAATTTTTATTTCCAGGTGGTGTCGAGTGCTTAAAAACTAATGAATAAACGTGTTCGTAAATTGATTTTTAAGAACCAGCAGATGAAAAGAGTTATGTTAGATAAGATTGTGAAAACTAGTACATAAATAACTATTTTAACGCGATTTCAAAAACATATAACTCATTTCCACGATTTTTTATTTAAAATATGTAGTTTTTTTTATATAGTAGCGTATTATTTTTTATTCCTTTAATTTACATGTAGATGGCGACACTGTTATTTATTAGAAATTGCTCCAAACCAGTAACAAAACTATTATGTTGCCAAATAGAAAAATTGAAAATTTAATTACATATAAATAGAAATAATGACAATTAAATTTCTTCTAATAGTTTTCGTCCTTTCTATAGAATGATTCTTAAAACTTAATTCGTTTCTTGCATTTTAATAACTCCTCGAAGACATTGAATACTGTAAAACCGTGTGTTTCCATATAAAAAAATGAAAATGGCAACAGGTGTAATAACAACACGAGTATTAAAAATGTCAAGTGGAGTTGCATTTTTTGTTTAAAAAACCTTTTATAAGTTTTAATCAAAGAAATATCTTGTAAAAGTAAGTGACAAGCATGATTTTAAACTTCGGCTTTATATTGTCGATTAGTTAAAATTTTGTGGGGATGGACATAGAAATGGCTAAAAAACCTTTTAGTTTTGGGTTATGTCAAAATATTTCATTTTATGTGTTCGCTAAATTTGAAACTATATAACATTTTTTTAAGCTTTAAGCGTGTCTCCGAATCCTTTTTTACTTTTCACTCTTAATGTATATAAGATTAAGATTACGTTTCTTTTTCTATTTTTTGCATTGCATTCTGTTTATCGAGACATTTCTTACCGACTCTCCTAAAGTAATGGAATTTGGTTTCATGAAATAGTTTTCTTTAAATTTTGTTGGTTTGTTAAAGTAAGTTTTAGCTCCCTGGATTTGGCTACAATTCAAAATTTTTCGCCAAGTCAAAATGACAACAAACCTGGGGTAAGCCAAGTCTGTTGCCACCTGTCAACCGAATTTCATGTTAACCATCAGGGATTTTTTTTTACATTGAACCAGTATATATTTAAATGAAATAACATTTAACAAGTATTCTAGTTTTATAATGAAATATGCTAATAATATTCATGTATACAATTAGTAATTCAATTAATAAAATTCATTTGAAGTAGTACATACTCAATAAGGTTTAGTTTTTAAAATAATTTATTGTGATGTTTTGTTACAGTTGTTCTCTGAATCTTTGAAATACTAAGAAAAAAAAGGGTCAAATTCTGAATATTTTGTTCTAGTTAAGTGGGATTTCGCCTAAAGCGGTTTCATGTTAAGAGACTTTTAAGCGTTAGTTCACAGATTTCTTGCCTGGCCAAATTCTTTCAGTTCATAAGCAACATTTTGTGTTGAGCGAGTTCGTGTTAATTTTTACACTTAAAATGTTCAACTAAAAATGCATGTATCCAGCAGAGAAAAAAAAAAGTTTTTAAAAGAGAAAAAGAAAGCTACTATTTATTTCATTTTATATTTAATAAACAAAAAACATTCCTCTTAACAAATATTGCACAAGAATAGCTAGAAGTGGTCAGTTAATAAAGACAATTATTAGTTACTCATCTCAAAAAGTCGTCAGGCACATGACTGCTACAGATGGGTAGACTTCAACGAGTACCAGCTACGTTATAAGACTGAAAGAAAAACCATAAGAGTGCCAAGTTCGTGATGCGTTGACTATTTAAACCATTCCGATTTCTATGACTTCAAATCAGTTCTTCAGCTAAATTACTTCACTTTACTTTAAGGGAAAATAAACTGAAACTTATGCAAATTTTGAAAGTCAACCGTACATCGTTTGTGAACAACTCAACTCTTCTTAAAACCGTAAACAAACTGGCCATGTTTTTTATCTTGTTACGGCAGTATGAGTAGGCATCTTTCGTTATGGCTAACATTGTCGCTTAGACGAGGCGGAAATACAGTAACTGGTGTTATTAGATGTATTCAAGAAACGACAAGTCAGCTATATCTCAGCTCGAGACTTTTTAATAACCCAACTGGATGATTACATTCCTTTATATAGGGCGGTAGAACCTTCTAGCCTAGAAGGCTCTAGAAATTAACTAATTTACATAAATTAAGAAATAACGAGAAACAATTAAAATTAAGGAATAATGAAAGTATAAATTTAAAGGCCATGCCAGGGCTTGATCCCACAATCTTCTGGTTTGCTGAATCGTTCTTTATCACTGAGCTACGGATTCCTACCGGCTCAAGTCTTACTTTGCTACAACATTAATGAGGTACGACTGTATAACTGGGTTGTATACTTTATTTCCATCTCTTCTCGCAGATGTCCGGCACCTGAAAGAGCGAAGGATGCCGTTCAAGCTGCGGCTGAAGAAGAGCCGCGCCTACACGGTGTCGTCCAAGAACCTCTTTGTGCTGTGCGTGGAGCTGCTGGACAACACCACCGTCGAGTGCACCCTCTCCGCCCAGAGCACGGGGCAGGAGTGCCTGGCAAACGTGTGCCAGCGGCTGCAGCTGCAACAGGTACTCTCTTTCTGTTTGTGTTCCCCTAAATTGTGGCAACTGTTAAATATAGAAACTCGGACTACCCAGAATCTTAAAAAAAAACCTAGGCAACCGTAATATCCAGAAACATTTGCATAATAAGTTGTGATTTCTAGTTATCCTAAAATTGAGTAACTTGTGATTCTATAAAATAGCCTGGCTCAAAGTAAGGGGCAGGAGTGCCTGGAAAACATGTGCCAGTGGCTGCAGCTGCAACAGGTAACTCTCATTCTGATGCTGTTTGTGTTCCCCTAAATTGTGGCAATTGTTAAATATAGAAACTGTAACTACCCAGAATCTTAAAAACAAACCTAGGCGACTGTAATATCCAGAAACCCCGGGCATAAAACAAGTTGTGACACACCCCCATGTGTGCAAAACACCACCGTGGAGTGCATCCTGTCCGCTCAAAGTACGGGACAGGAGTGCCTGGCAAACGTGTGCCAGCGGCTGCAGCTGCAATAGTTACTCTAATTTTTGATACGGGGCTGGGGATCCTAGTCGGTTAGGCGCTCGTCTAGCATGCGAAAGGTCCCAGGTTCGGGTCCGGGCATCGCCAAAATAACTGCAGGCCTATAAACGACCTGTGATGCCAAAAATGTCTGACAAACAATACCCTGTGTAAGGGAGTGCACGTTAAATATCCTTCAAAGTCTTGACGCTGGGTACGATGTTGCCCATAACGGTTGCGTTGGGTGTCGGCTCGTCACTTGACTGTGGTTCTAAAATATGACGGCTGTTACCAATAGCCCTTGTATAGCTCAAGTGCGACGATAATTAAAACCTAACTTAACCTGATTCAGTTTGTGTTCTCCCAAATTGTTAAATATAGAAACTCTGACTACCCAGAATCTTAAAAAAACTTGGTGACCGTAATATCCAAAAACATCGGCATAATAAGTTGTGATTGTTAGTTATCCTAAAATTGAGCAACTTGTGATTCTATAAAACAGCAGGAATGCCCTGGAAAGCGTCTACCAGCGGCTGCAGCTGTTCAGATAGTGTGTGTGTGTTTTCTAAACTCTGAATCGAAAAATATATTTACGCTAGGGTAGATTTCAAAATTAACAGTTGCTAGTTTCAAAATGCTACCAGGTTTTTCAATTTTATGACAAAAAAATAAATTTAGTCCCAGTTATTACTCTTTGTTCTGTGCGTGGAGCTGCTGGACAACAACACCGTCGAGTGCACCCTCTCCGTGCAAAGTACGGGCAGCCGGTATCGGAATTAGAGTACCGGCTGCAGCTGCAACAGGTACTCTAATTCTGATACTGTTTGTGTTTTCCCAAATTGTGGCTATTGTTAAATTTAGAAATTCTGGAACTCCAGTTATCCTAAAATTGAGTAACTTGTGATTGTATAATATAGCCCCCTCAAAGTACGGGGTAAGAGTACGTGGAAAACGTATGCCAATAGCTGCAGCTGTAACAGGTACTCCAGTTCAGATAGTGTTTTTTAAAAAACTCTGCATAGAAAACTATATTTAAACTAGGGTCTCTAATCTAATCATCTAGGTAACGCTAATCTAATCATCAAACAGGAGAACTTAGTTAACCGACCAGGTCCTATACTCATCTAGGTAAGAGGCTCAGGGGTAGGCTCATCTAGGTATAATCATCTAGGTAACGCTAATCTAATCATCAAACAGGAGAACTTAGTTAACCGACCAGGTCCTATACTAGCTGTAGCCAAATCCATTAATCCGCTGATAATGCCGTTGTTGGCCGTTTGTATTCCTATTTCAGTATTTTTCATGCAAAACTATTTTTGACAACCTGTTGTCAGTCGCGTTGTGTTGAGTTATTTCCGACCTCCTCCCGCTGCGCCCTCGCAATGATGTCACTGTCCTGGGATTGGGTGGGCGTCGAATCGGGGCGTGGCCGGAAGTGCCGTAACGGGCCTATCGGAATGAAGGGGCGGTCCTGGGCGCCATATTTAAGTAGGTGCTTGGGGAAGCCGCCTCATTCCACTTTCTAGATGGTGCGGATCTGTGCTTGCTCCGCTTCGTATTATGTTTTCGGTCTGCTGTCGACATGATTGTTTTGTTTATACATTGTGATGAATTTGTTTCTACAAACAAGTTGTATGTAGCTATTCTTACCATAGAGTTTTTCTTCAATAAATAAAAGTACTTTTGAACTTTGTGTCCTCACTGCGTGCCCTTACCACTCTGACATCCGTGAACTATTAATTACTAAGAGGCGCAATTGGTGGATACCTTGAAAAATTACTAGGAGAGAAAAACTCATGAATTACTGTTGGCTCGCATCAATAGCCTTTTGTAGCTCTAAGTTTGTTTAATCCTTTCAGTCCCAGTGATGCCATTTGGAATCATCCCTTTCAATATTTTCTCCCCAAATGTTTATGTCCGTTATGACATTCAAACACATATCATTCGGTTTTTTTACACTTTTTTTCTATTAGACAATATTTTACATTAATCTCAATACAAGTCAGAACCAGGCCCGGACTGGCCCGCCGGCCCGTCGGCCGGCAGGCCGGTGCGCCCTTCTCAAAAAAAAAAATGACTCTTTGTTTTTGAACCCCAGATTCATCTTCTCCTTGGTTGTTCGCGCTTTCATGGTGCATAGGCTACTAGATGGTCGTAAAACTTCAGCAGTAACAAGGTGTTTTTACTCTTTTTGAGGAAGGGAGTGGGTTATTTTGTGCCGTCTTGGTTACTTAACAAGGCGCCTTCACTTCCATTCTGGGCGCTGACGAGCCGGTTAAATAAACGGTTATTTTAGTAACGAACATTTTCATACACATGGAATTATTTATTGGTAGGATATACTTACGTTATTCGTTTAGGACAGTGGTTCCCAACCTGGGGGCAATCGCCCCCAAGTGGACGATTTGTGTTATCAAGGGGGCAATAAATAGTTTGGAGGCGATAGGGGGGCGATGAGTATTCAAAGGGGGGAAATTAAAATATACTGTACTATAGCACATTAAAACCATTCTAATTTTTTTATCACCGAGACAAGTTTCAAACTGACATTCTTACAAGATTTGAGGATTTGACCAAGTTAGAAACTCCTGATTCTATTGATCCATTCCCTTTCCTTTTGAATCTGTGGGTTGTGGATAACCTTGATTGCAGACGGAGTTTGTAGATCTGAAGTATGACTGTGAGTCGAAGCTAATTTCAAGCAGAGGGGTTATGAGTTAGTTTGCGTGAAACTTAATTGCACTGATTCTTAACTGTGGTAAAAAGCTGAACTTCCTCTCATCTCGTTCCATCAATATATTTAGTTTAAAAAGGGTTCTGTTATCCAGCTCCTCACTAAACAAATAAATCAATTGAACATTTCGCTCAAAGACTTGCGCATGAACTTGAAGAAAGATAGAATTAAAACGTTTTCAACGTTCAATTTTTTTCTTTAATTTTTATTGTCAACTCCTAAATTTTCCAGAATTGAGTTTAAAGATCTTGATAGTTAGCTCTTAGTTAATTATTTCACTTTCATTCTTTGAAAAAATCTAAAAAATCTTTTTTCGATTTTATTTAATGGCAGCAAGTGTTTGAAATTATAAAATTGCTTCATTATTCCCCCATTTTCCTCAAATTATAATTGGGCAAATTATAAAAATTAACGGGGGGCGATACGTGTTAGTCAACTTAAAGAAAGGGGGCGATATTACAGAAAAGGTTGGGAACCACTGGTTTAGAAGATGGTTGGACGAAACAGAACCTTCAAAGATAACAATCATGGCTTTTCGCATCAACACACTCGTTAGAATCAATTTTAACTATACATTTTAAATGGAACATTAAGACAAATATTAAAAACGGATCTTAATAAGGCGCCCTCCCTTTTCATAGAGGCGCCATATGGCTTCATGCACCAAGAAGTAGATTGTAAACAGGAAAGTCCAACGGCGCTTTATGTGATCTCATAAGCGCCCCAATGAACCTTACCTTTGGATACCATTTTGAAACCGATTACCAAAATATACTTTAGGCTTTTCAGTCATTTGGTTTCAAATGAGTGATCTAAAAATCATGCGCCAAGGAGTATAGAAGCGCCTTTAATTTCACATTAATTAGGTGCTTTTAGAAATGTTTTTAATGTTAAATGTTTTAAACTTATTTGGTTTTGTTAGTAAAACGGAGCGCAAGCAGTGCAATTACGGCGTTACATTGTCACAGATGATACCTTCAAAGGTTCTGTCGCGCCTACGACCGTACGATAACACAAAAGACGCCTTAAGACTTTTTTTTGTTTCCAATTTTAATACTTGGTGCAGAATCGTATTTCTGGCGTAGCATTCATACATATCATGACTTCGAAATTTTTTGTTTTAAAACGAGGAATCTAAAATAAAACACGCGTCAAGGTATATTATTGCGCCTTTAATTTAACGTACGCTTTTCGACATCCTTGTATCAATTTCTAAATTTTCTGAGTAATATAGCGCCCTCTGTCTGGGACTGGTGCACGCTAAAGATGTCGTGGTCAACAGTCCTGATGCAGAGGGCGATGTTGCTCTCAGGAGGCGTTGGGTGCCATGTTGGGAGTCTGCCTCGTCACTTGACCGCGTTTTTAAAATGCGAAGTTCATCGGCAATCACGCTAGTGCAGTTTTAGTGCAATATTTTTCAACAAAACAAAATATATTAGTGAAAAAAGGCAGTTTCTTTAACATTTTTCAACATGTGTCTGTTTTAGCTTCCACACTACATTCATAACGTAAAAAGTGGAAAGTTTTTAATCGTGCAGTCCGTCCGTCTGTCTGTCTCCTGTCACCCACTTTCACAGAACGAACCAAAAGTCTCACAAACAAGTGGGATACGTCATTTTAAAGCAAAAAATCAGCTTAGGCTACATTCCAAATTTCATTAAAAATTTTAATTAGAAGTTTATTTAAAATTTAAATAACTAAAAATTTTATCTACATAGAAACAAGTTGGCTGGTTAGTGTGGGCGTCCGTCCATAAATAACGTCGAGTTTGACGATTTTTTGATAACGATTTTTTTTATTGATAACGATTTTGACGATTTTTTTAACCCCCCCCCCTCCTCCTGGTGATACTCCGTGATATTTGGCTCGATCCCCTGCCCCCTCCCCCGTAATATCACGTGACATTTTTCAAAATAAGCATTTTTTAAATTTTTGATTCGAACGTTTGACGGAATATTTATGCCGTAAATGGAGTCACCAAAGAAGAAGCCACCAGACCCGAAATACGCCCTTTATTGTTTAGCAACTGAAACTTTTTATTTGGACGTTTGATACACTGGAATCTTCAAAAGGCATAATAAATCGAAGTCCAGTCCAGCCCTAAGCCCAAACAGCACATCAGGTGCATCGCCTAATTGGTGAAGAAAGGACTTCGAAATCGCTAGCGATGCACATTTTGTCTACTTTTTCTTTATGAAGTGTGAAAATACCTTGAGCACGTGTCCTTTGGTCTGACTTGAAACTAATAAAGAGAACAGGAAGAAGCAAACGCCAATCGAATAAAAAAATAAAGTTGATGGTTATATTTGAAATAACAAATTTATTTGTGCTTTTTATGTTCGGCGTCTGAAAAGTGGCGTTTTCCCTCCCCCACTTCCGTTGTAAGATATCCCAGATTATTATTATTATATTTTTTCTGTCTACACAGAAGTTTTAGACTACACACTATTAGAATTATCTGAAGCTCGCATTTTTTTTTTTTTTTTTTGCCAATGGTATCAATGAAATATTCTCGCCATATTTTGCAGCTATGGCTCATAAATCTTTCGAACTTTGTGGTTGTTTTTTTATTCTTTCTATGAATTAATAACATTCGGATAATATTTCTGACTGTTTCCCGCCAAATTAGAGTCGAAGCCAAAATAGCTAAATGAATCAGCAGGAAATTTAAGAATTTTGTTTTATATTTAACTTTACTTTTTTTAATTTTAAACAAAACTAGTAGTTTTAATAACTTTGTTAAGTGAAACTATCTCTGTAAACTATTTTAAATAATTCTGACTTGTTTTAGTTGACTTGTGATTGGATAACCGGGTTCGGCTATTTTAATTAATTTAGAAAATAATGTAATTAAATTACATAAATTTTGACGTCACATAATTTTAAGAGATTCTTTGTTCGTATGTTGATATGAAATGTTTTGGTTCTATTTAAGAGGAGGGATATTACAAATTTATTCTTTGAAATATAAATTAATTTTTGCAAATGATAATAAGTATTGAGAAAATAATTAGTGAATTTTCGAAATAAAATAATTGAAACTAGCCAAATCTAGCGTGTAAATGTTTATAATAGAATTAATATTGTGTTTGGCGATTTTTTTTCCTGTTGAATAAATATACTGTGTGGAAGCGGGTTGAGTGACAGATTCTGTTAGAAACATAGAGTTTAAAAAACTACTTGTTTTTGTTGTTGGAAAGATTTGACTTCAGAAACCAGTCTTTTTACTTCTTGATCGTCTGACTCTCAGTATCTTTGAAGTTCCGTCCTTACCTTCCGATTTTATTTTTTTATTTGAAAGATACGATATCAGAGACATATCTTTGTACTTTTATCCATTTAATAGAGTTTAATATTTGCTAAGGGTCGCTTCAATGTAGTTGAATTTGTAGTTTTGAGCATAACTTGGTCCTAAACAATGCATTTTGAAATTTAAATGTACATTTATATTTCAATTAAACGCATTTTTATTAGTTTTTAATTATTCTAATTTAAATTGAAACATTCCTGATCATCTCTATAACATAGGCTATAAGTTCTGTTAGCTTTTTTTTTAAATTTTGATAAATAATTAAAACTTCCCTAAATAAACCACAATACTCTGAAAGAATCATCCAAAACCCTGAAGAAAAAAAAACGAACCTGTTTTTTTTACAACATTGTATAAATTGACCGTACTTTTGAACAATAATAAGCACTTTGTTTGTGAGTCGAGATTAAATTAAGATTGGTTAAGAATATTCTTGGGGGGGGGGGGGGGGGTACGCCCTTTGAAGCCGGGAAGGGCCGGTAAAACTGCGCCCTTGTCAGGGAGCCAGTCTGGCCCTGGTCAGAACTACTATTTTTTTCATTTAGAAAATAGCTAACAAGCGTTTCACTTGATTTTTGAAAAGTTCACTTCAGTTCCACATATTTAAAACACAATTAAAATTATTTTGGTTAAAATAATTACTAAAATTGTTTTTAATAACATGGTCAGATACCTTAAAATATATAACTCGAAGTGTTTTTAGGTAATATATCTATTTTTATTTTGTTGTTTTCCACAGTTAAAATATTTTGGCATCATTTCAAAAACCATGTAAAAAAATTTAAATGATTTTTTTTTTCTTATGGAACTCTTATTTTTGACTTAAAATAAGCTATTTTGTGAATATCGGATATTTACGTTGCGTAGTAAATATTTGGGACTGAAAGAGTTACAATTAAACTGATTGTGTGTGGTTGCAGATGCAGTACTTTGGCCTGCGCTTTGTGTCGCGTCGCGGCCCCCTGTGGTGGGTGGAGCTGGGGCGCCCCCTCAAGCGCCAGCTGGACAAGTACGCGCTGGACGGGGGACGCAGCCTGGTGCACCTGCAGGTCATGTTCTTCGTGCCCGACGTCCACATGCTGCACGACGACGTCACCAGGTACTTATTATTTTCTTTTTAGCGGGGCTGGGGAGCCCAGTCGGTTAAGGGGGAATGGGCGTGCAGGACCAGGGGTCTCCAAACTCAAGAGCCTCAATGTTAATCCAATAAGAAAAATTATTTTCGCTGCCACATTTCTCCGGCTGTATTGAATATTTTTACAAGCAGATTTTTTTATGTGATAAATGTAGCTGACTTACAGGTCCCTATCTTCCCACTTTTTGAAATTGCTTCGAATATTTTGTGTAAAATAATTTATTGAATATAAAAAAAAAATATTCGTACTAATTTCAAAAAGTGGGAAGATAGAGACCTGTAAGTCAGCTACATTTATCACATAAAAAAATCCGCTTGTAAAAATATTCAATACAGCCGGAGAAATGTGGCAGCGAAAATAATTTTTTCCCATTGGATTAACATTGAGGCTCTTGAGTTTGGAGACCCCCCGTCCTGCACGCCCATTCCCCCTTAAGCACTTGCTCAGCATGCAAAAGGTCTCGGGTTCTGGTCCAGGCATCGCCAAAATAGCAGCCGACCTATGAACGGCCCGTGCAGCCAAAAATGTCCGACGAATAATACTCCGTGTAAAGGAGTGCATGTTAAATATCCTTCAAAGTCCTAACGCTGCGTACGATCTCGTCCTTAACTGTTGCGTTGGGTGCCTATTCAGGTGTTGGCTCGTAACCTGAATGTGGTTCTAAAATACGACCCCCGTCGCCAATAGCCCTCGTGTAGCTCTAGTGCGATGATAATTCCAACCTAACTAACTAAATATTCTTTTTAGCTTCTACACTACATTTGTGACGTAAAAAGTGGGAGGTATTATAATCGTTCAGTGCGTCTGTCTGTCATCCACTTTTATAGCCCAAACTACAAAGGCTACAAACAAGTGTGAGCAAGTGTCAAAAAAATTCACCGTATCGAAATGAGAAGACAATGAAAATTTCAGAAAAATATTCGAATTGGAAGTACTTTAGTAATTTAAAAAACTGCAAAACGATAATGATCATTTGAAAAGCATAAGAAGCCATTTTTAATAGAATTAAACCACCATTGTCATTCACCATAATCGCTCGAGAAACTTTATTTCAAATAATAAATTAAAGGGAAAATTTTGCAACATAAATTGGTTTGAAATGATGTCAAATATATTTAATTTAATTTCACAAAGATTTTTTAATTTTATGTTGATATGAAGTGTTTTGGTTCTATTTAAAAGAGAGGAATATTACTTATTATATTAGGATATAGAGAGGAATATTATTCTTTGAAATACCAATTAATTTTTGCAAATGATGATAATTATTGAATTTTTGAAATAAAATAACTGAAACTAGCCAAATTTGGTGAGAAAATGTTAAAAATATAATTAATATTGTGTTTGGAGACTTTTTCCCTGATGAACACTAAGGTTGTGTGGAAGCGAGCTGAGTGAGGGATTATGTTACAAACCTACTTGTTTTTTTATTCAAAATAATTAAAATAATTGAAAAAGTAGATATTGACATACTGAGGATGTCCGCCTGTCCTTACCTCCCCTCTACTGTCTTTCGACAACTTACCCATTTAAATTTAATTTTAAATCATCCAATGTGTTGTTGCCAAAACATCAACAGTTTTAGCAGAAACTTTATTTAAATATAATTTGAGAAGAAAAATTTATTATTGTCATAAATTGTTTAGAATGGCATCATAAAATGTAGCACGATGGGATTCTTAGATTGTTCATTATTTGTTTGCTTAAGAAAGTGGCAAGGCATATTTTTTGCAAAAAAATTTGGTTAGTTTTAATTTACATTTCTCATTTTTCAATGCCTTTTGGAGTAGTTTTATGTTTTATTATTAAAAATATTTAAATGTTCTTCAAACTGAAAATAAATGAAATACCTATGTTAGGTTTGAATTATCGTCGCACTAGAGCTATATGAGGGCTATTGGCGACGGGCGTCGTATTTTAGAACCACAGTCAGGTGACGAGCCAACACCTGAATAGATACCCAACGCAACCGTTAAGAGAAATACCTATACAATAATAATTTAATTTTTGAAAGAAAATTAATGAAGATCGTTGCCTTTGGCTTTAGATTGTTTAAATTAAGACTGAATGCTGTCTTTGGGCTTTTTTAAAAAAAAATATTTGAATCTTGAATAGAAGCTGTCTAGGTTACAGTTACAAACCAACTATTTTCCGATAATAATATAAGTAAGTATTTAAGTGATAGGATCCTTGGCTATTTAAATTTTTCTTTAAACATCTTGTTTCATTTTTTTCACATATCGCACAGTGCACACAAAAGTGACTTTGAACAGATATGATGTTTAGTTAACCTGACCATCATGTTAATGATACTAAAAAAAATTGCAATGCTTGCAATTTTTGTTGCAACACTTGTTTTACTTTAGGTACCACTACTTCCTCCAGCTCAAGTGTGACATCCTGGAGGGCAAGTTGTGCTGCAATGAGGAGCAGACCATCCTGTTCGCCAGCTACAGTTTGCAGGCGGAGTTCGGAGATCACGACCCAGAGAGGCACACCACAGAGTACCTGACCAATTTCGGCCTGTTACCAAAGGTAGTTGAATGACAATAATTTAGTTTATTATACCTTGTCTAGTTACTATGTGAGCCTTAAAAATACTTTCTTTCCTCCATCCCTTTGCTTGTTTTTCTAGGAAACAAGCGGGGGGGGGGGAGCACTTCTCTACACGTTTCAGGTACTGTTGTGAGGTTAACAATCAGAACAGTTCAAACCCAAGTAGGGCAGGGGAAAAACACGCTAACTCTGTTTCAAAGAAAACCACATGCAGGGATTGGGGGGGGGGATACTTTTGAGGCTCGTATTCTGGATAGACAAGGTATAATTGTAAGATAGATGTTTTGAGAGCTTTAGTGGAAGAACATGCTAAGTGACATTTTTGGAAAAAACTGATTTTTATGTCAATGAACATGTTATTCCCTCCTTTAAATATGATAAGATCCAGTCCCTTTTCATAAACTTTAAGTTAAGTAGTATACATTTAAATTTGTAAGTGCCTTTTTTTGACATATTTAAGTGCAAATGAAAAATATAAAATATCTAAAGTGAAATAAGTAGATTGTGATTGTGTAGTTTCTTGGTACAAGTTTGCCATCCTGTGGGTTTTTGCAAAATACTTAGAAAGGCATTAGATTGTTTGTATATTTAAAGGCTACCTGTCTATTACTAACCTTTTTTAGTAAATGATTTCGGAAGGGAAAATAGAAAAAATACCTCAAGAAATAGTTGAGAAATTAAATAAAAAAAAGTTAGAAGAGGGATTAAAACAGCAGGAAATGGGGAAAATATGAAATTAGCCATTTTCAAAATAAGTATTTACAGTATAGGAAAAACTTTTCTCCAATGTGATAAACATCATGAAATTGGGAAAATATGAAATTTACCAAATGTAACTGGCAAGAAAAAGTTGGAGAAGGAAAATGAAAAAAATCCTGCCACTACTGAAAAAATGAAGTTTATCCCCAATAAAAAAATCATCATAAAATTGGTAAAATATGAAATTTACCAAATGTAACTGGCTTATAAGTATAAGGACAAAAATATAGGGAAAATAGGGATATGAAAAATAGTAGGGTAAATGAATTCCTGGCATTACCGAATAAATATAAACTTTATCCCCAGTGTGATAAACTTCATGAAACAGTTAAATTTAAAAATATGAAACTGTAACAGACGTTATGCTATTGTCAGCAAGTGCTATCTAGCGAACTAATGTGCTTGATGAACATTTAGGATGAATCATTCTTTGCCAAGATCTTTGATTGGTTAGACCAGTGTTGCTAACATTTTGTCTATTAAATTTGTAAACTGATGATTTTGTGTTGGAATGTGCTGTGTGTAACTTTAAAATCATTAAATCAGGGTTCGTTGATTTAAATCAACTTGATTTAAAGTGGATCAATGATTTTTTTAAAAAATTTAATTTAAACCAATTTTTAAAATTAATATTTTAATAATGACATTATGATGATGACAGATTGACATTATGAAAAGCTTATGAATTTGAATATATGCATTCAATTTTTAACATGGCAATGCCAGAATGCCACTGATAAATTGCCAAAGTGCCACTGCAAAATTTTCAAACATTTTAACAACAGTTAGACTATTCACATAATGAAATAATAGACTAATCATTCAAACACAAGGCTATCAATTTATCATGTATTGTTAGTAGTTTTTTGTTAATTAAGTATTTACCATTAAGTTAATTAATAAAGTACTGTTTTAGTAATATTTTGTAAGTGACGTATTTTGTGCATCTGATTTGGAAGATTTTTTTTCCCCTTCAATAAACCTGTAATTGGAAATTTCGAGTTTTTAGTATTGGTATACATTTTTTAATTTTAAATTATGGTATTATACAGATAATTAGGCTTACATGTTAGGTAAGTTTAGTAAAACAAATTGCCTGGTACTATGCAGGGTTCCCACGGGTCCTTGAAAGTCCTTAAGAAGTCCTTGATTTTCGTTTTCAAGCACCCTTTTATACTCCTTGATTTTAACCAAAAATCATTGAAAAGTCTTTAATTTTGGTTTTTTATTTCAAGGACACTCTAAACACTCCTTGATTTTCATCAACAATCATTCCTTGATTTTTCTCTTCCGTGACGGTACGCAACGTTCAAATTACGGGAACTCATTTTCTTAAACATTGCCAATGCAGTGATAAGTGGCGCTTCTAGCAATTTGGCAAACAAAACGTTATTTGACAGAGGAACCGGCTATATTTTCGCCAAAATCCTTTTTCCCTCTGATATGGTTGCTATAACATCTGGGGTTGGCGATATTTCGAACAATGTTATAAAACAACAATAATAAATATATGTTGTATAAAAAAATTGTGTTTATATTAGTTATTTTTAAATTTTGTCTTATTTGTTAAAATTGGCATCATGTAATTAAGGGTCCTTGAATTTTTTGGGGGGTCCTTGAAAAGTCCTTAAAAACTCCTTGATTTTTATTTTGAAAAAAGAGTGGGAACCCTGCTATGTATTCAAAATTCCTTTAAAAATTAAACATTTGATTAAAATCCGATTTAAATAAAAAAAAATACGATTTAAATAAAAAAAATCTGATTAATTTGATTTTTTTTTTAAATCACGAATCCTGCATTAAATTATGTTTGCCATTTGCTTGCATGTTCTATCTTTTAAAGAACACTTGGTGTCAAAACTGTTTATTTGTGATAATATTTTGTTTGTGTGTTCTCCAGCACCTGGGGGGAGCGAAGGAGCGGGAGGAGGCCGTCCTGGAGCGCGTGATCCAGGCCCACCTGGGGCTCCAGGGCATGTCCCAGCAGATGGCAGAGGTGTGCTACATCCGAGAAGCGCAGGGCATCAACGGATACGGGCTGGAGTGCTTTGCCGCAAAGGTGACACGCTTGTTTTTCAGGAATGAAAGTTTTTCCGCCTTTCGGCTGATTTCCGCCTTTTTTAATCTCACTTTGGCTGATTTCCGCCTTTTTTAATCTCACTTTGGCTGATCCTGAGATCAATGCAGAACCGTTGAGAAATTGTGACCCATATATATATGATATGAGGGAGGTTCTAAGATCAAACGGATGAGATTCTACACTGTCAGCTAAGTTTTGATTCGACCTTCTTTCAGATCTGTCAATCACTTTCTCTACACGTGTCTCGTAGGACAGTGACACAATGAAGGAGGCGGGGCTATTTCAGATGGACAGATTTTTTTTATTAAATATAACTTAATATGGCATTAATATACAGATTTAAAGTAAAACTAAATAAAGTTATTTTTGTATTTTTATATGTGTGCATTTTATAGTAACTAATATAACTAATTTTTTATGGGTCTGCACCAATACGTCGTTACGCTGATAGTGCAAAAAATTTCAATTCGAAGTTCAGCCTTTTTGGTTAGTTTGCACTTTCATGCCTGTTTTTTGTCGTGTGCCTCCAGGCCGCATAGCATGGAAGGCAAGAGTGTTGAAGTAGCATCCGTTGGCACAAGGCTTTGAGTACCCATGAGAGGGTAGATGTCCGACTTCTACTCCGAGATGGCACCACCTCTTCAATTTAGGCATGTCGCTGGAGGGGAGGGGTGCTTAATGTCCTTATAAAAATAAATTGTAACTGTTACACAGAAAAATTTTAATATGGTTTTTTTTTATTATTTTCAATTATCTAATATGAAATGTAATATATAATGAAAGTATTGGGATAAGCCGAAATGGAGATTTTGCGTTTTTGGATAGGAAACCACCTCATGGAAAATTTTAAAATTTATTTTTTTCAGTCTGCCTTATCTGGCTAAAGAAAGATTTTATATTTATTTATTCTTTAATTGGTCTATTTCTTAACTCACTCGTATCAAAAAAGGGTGTTGGAGTATCTAAGATAAAAAAAAAAAGGTTTCATTAACCGTGTCCCTGTGTATCAGACGGAATGGTCGTTCCCCTCGCCAATCTCAAAATGACGCCAAGGACTGAACGGCAGTTATATATACAGAAAACATTTTGCTATTGTAACATCGAAATCAATTTTATTTTCTACCAGGAAAACTTAACTTAGTAGAACAATAAAAAAATAGAGTAGAGAGGTTTAAAGAACTTTAAGAAATTTGCCATGAATGAATTTGCAAACAAACACTTATATTTTTCATTTACATCGATGTGATTATTTGTTTGCAGGATAGTTCCAACACAGCTATCATAGTTGGTGTATCATTGGCTGGTATCTACATATGGTATTTAAACAGTCAGCCATCTATCTATTTCTCGTAAGTAAATTTTATTTTTAGGAAAAGTAAAAAATTAATTTTATGTTATAAAATGACATGCTCTTTGTTCTGTAAAATTATGCTCTCTTAACTTTAATGGTTCTTTCATAAAACTAAGCCAACTAAATGCACAAGTGTATGTAAGTTATTAACTTAAGTGCTTATTAAATTGAAAGAAAACTTTAATCCTAAGTAATTTTTAGCCAAAAATTTCTGTTAACCAAAAGCATTGAATTTTATTACTTTTTATCCACAAAAAGAAGTATTGTTAAAATGTCAAACCCTTGTTTTATTTTTCATTTAATAATAATCTTCATCTTGTTATAATATAATCTATTTTTATTTTATTTAGTTGGGATCAAATTTTAAATTTGGTTCACCAAAAAAGATGTTTTGGAGTTGAACATCGGAATGGAAAAAAGGTTTTACAAATATACATGGTAATTAAAATCTATTTTAATTAATAAAGATTTTCTAATTATATGCCTTTCTTATTGAATTTTTTATTCAAATTTTTGTTATTTGCTGTACCATGATGCCAAGAACTCCAATTATCCGAAATTTAAAGAAAATTTCTTCTCAGCCTATCTGTCACGTTGCCCAGTACTTTTTGTGACATGACATCCAACGTAGACGAACAGCAACATATAGGCTGGGTATAAGAGTTTATAATTGGCATATAATCGTTTTCACTAAATAATTCAAACCTAACCGAATGCGGTAAGATCCCAATTGCTTCGGATAATTGGAGCTCTACTGTGATTGTTTTTTTTTCTTTCTAAAATCTAAAACTAACCCTGAGTATATATGACAAAAACATAGAATTTCGTTATGAAGCTAACATCAACCCTCTGAGGGATAAGCAAATTTACTGAAGTATAAACTTGTTTTCATTGCATGAGATAAAATTTTTTAATTTTTAACTGAAAAAATTTATTTCTTAAAAATTTTAATTATATTTTTGTTTGCAGACATTATAAATGATTAAATCAAAAAAATTTGAAATCAAATAAAAAAATTAAGCAATATTCTAAATTTTTTATAATTATGTCTGTTGCTTTAAAACCTGACAGTCAGGTGAGAGGTTTTTAGGTTTGCATCCCTCAGTTGGTTAATAATAGTTTAAGTTGTGTAATACTGTTATTGTGTGCTACAGGAAGATTCTCTATCTGCCAAGTATCTTTGGAAAACTTGTATTCAACAACATGGTTTCTACACAAAGAATGAGAGCCTCTTAAAGTAAGAATATAATACCTTTTTCTAACTAGGAAACTTGTTTGGATTTAACTGAGGTTTTATCCTTTGTTTTCATTAAAAAGGTAAAGTCATGAAATACATAAAAAATATAAAAATAAATATGCTATTATATAAAATAATACAAAAAGTCATCCAAATGAAATATCTTAGAATTTTATTGGATATTTTTTTTTAAATATTAAGTTTACAAAAAAAAAACAAGCTTTTTTTTTGCATTTAGAAGTTTGAGATTTTATAATATGTAAAAATCTATTGGATCTTTTTCAATATAACATTCTTTTGTTGTGTAACTTTTCCCTTTGTTTTTCAGTACACCTCCTGAACAAGCACAACCACTGGAACTTAGACCTCCTAGTGCTCCGTAAGTTATAAGGCTTTATTTACACTTTATATATCATTGTGTTGCAGCTTTAATAGAATAAAACCAAAAGTTTTTTTTAATTAACCGAGCGGTTGTTAAAAAAACAATGCATCCGTCTCGAAATGACCCTAGATGTTCTGAAGTTTCTCTTATCTAAAAAAAGGCAAATTATTCCAACAAGGTCTTAATATCAAACATTTCAGATTTTGCAGAATACAAAAATTGGTGGTGTTAAGAACATGTTGGGAGTGTTGTATAGCATTTCCCCCCAATGAAAATAGTGTAACATTTAAAGTGTTTATTATTGCATCTCTTCATTGTGGATAAAAATAGTTTAAAGTTTGTTCTAATTTTTAAAAATAATTTTATGTTCTATGTAATTTTTAAAAAGTCATTAAAAATGTTAAGTTTTTCTCTTTCTCCTAAAACCTAATCGTCACTTGACTGTGGTTTTAAAATACGACACCCGTCGCCAATAGCCCTCTAGTGCGACGATAATTCAAAACTTAACCTAACACCTAATATCCTTTTAACTATTCTAAAGTAGGCAATATTTAGTTTATTATTTTCTGTTTTTTTTTTCTTACACAATCTTTATATTCTGTCTGAGTGCTTTGTATGAATTACTTAAATACAATTTGTATAAATTGAAAGTATTTGCTCTTTTTCAGGTCTTCCAGGGCAGTCTCTCGCAATCCATCTACGGTTGTTAAGGTACACAGCTAGTTTTTGTTTAATTTATATAAAGTAAGCTAGTTTTAGTTAAAGTTAGTCTAATGTAAGCTAGTTTTTGTTAAATTTAGTCTAAAGAAGGCTAGTTTTTGTTAAAGTTATTGTGAAAGCAACTATTGTTAATGGCATGTCAGTTATTTATTGTGATTTTTATTTCAGGTGGAAGTAAGACCTAAACATACAATGCAGGAAAGTCAAGATTCTCTTGGTGAGTGTTTAATTATCTAATTGAGTTTCTCTCGAACAAGCACCTAATATAATTAGGGTCCGTACCAAAATTTGTCAAATAAGGCTACCTAAATGTTTGACAAGGGCAACAATTTCATCCCTAATTTTTTAAAACCCTATAATTTTTAGCCTACTTTTTATTTTTTTTTAATTCGAAATAATTAAAAAAATATTAAAAGTAGGTATTGACATGCAGTCGATGTCCATCCGTCTGGCCATACCCCCCTTCCAAAATCGGTTCTACCATCCGATCTTAAAAATTCTTTCTTTGTTAGAAAAGTATGACCTCGGGGACCCAACTTTCATACTTTTGGTCCGTCTGTCTGTATGATAGGTTGGACATAAAACTACTATTTGTCGACGAATTTCCCATTGGATTAGCATTGAAATTTAATTTCGAGTCATTTAAATTGCTGTTGAAAACTCAACAATGACATTGAGAAACTTTATTCATTTAAAAATGATATTATTTTAAGCAAAATTTATTTTTATCATAAATTGGTTTAGAATGACATCAGGAATGTGATTATTTGATTGTTTAATATTTGTTAACTGAGTAAGTGGCAAGATATTTTTTACGTATAATCCTGAAGAGTTTTTATTTACATTTCTTATTTTAAGTGCATTTTATAGTAGTTTCATGTTTTTTTATATGAATAAATATTTAATTATTTGTAGAACTACAAATAAATCAAGCAGAAGATAAATAATATTAATTTTAGTTGTGATAGGAAATAAATGAAAATCGTTGATTTTAGCTTTAAGAAGTTTAAATTATAGATGGATGCTGTGTTTAGTGGAATTTATTCTAATATGTATAAATTTTATGTAGAAACGCCTGTATATGACACTTACTGTTACGAACCTACTTGTTTCCCGATAAGAATTTCAGTCAGTATTTAAGTAACAGGAAAGTAGTCAATTTTAGTTCTTTTAGAACTTCTTGTTTTAGTATTATAAAAAGAAAGCAAAAAATAAATAAAAAAATCCCTTAAACATAAATTCGGTTAATCTTTTTACAAATCAAAAACACTCATTAGCACACGCTCTAACAACGTTTGCTGTATTTTACTCGCTCTTGCTTGTCAGATGGCGAGTTTGAAAGGGAGTATAACAATCTAGGATCATACTTTAGGACATAATTTTATGTTTAGATTAACTTTGTTATTCCCCAGTTTTACTTAAACAGGGTGTCCAGCCGTCGGGAAAACCGGGAAAGTCGGGAAATGTACTTGAATTTTTTAGAGTCGGGAAAATCGGGAATTATGCTTGAAATTGTCGAAAATTCCGGTCCGCCCCGGGAAATTTCGCCACTTTCTGCAATTTTCGGAATTTTATAGATTTATAAAAATAATCCTTTTGTACAGTGTATTTCGAGGTTTAGGAATCGGCCGATTTAAAAGAAATTTCCCCTTCTCTAAATTTCAGATTTGCTGATTTGAAAGAGTTTGAATTTTTCGTGGATGTCTAATTCCTTCAAAGTTACGAAATTTGTCTCAAGTTCGCTATTCAGAATTTCGCCCGAATTTCAAAGTTATTTGTTCTGCTGTAGGTTTTTAAGGTTCGCGATTCGTTTATTACTGAGTCTCTACATTTTAGAAGTTATATTTACAAATTTTCCGTTCGTTTTGAAATACCCCGCGTGTGCCGTAAAGTCATGCCGCATGCTGCGATCTTCCGAATTCTAAAGATTTCAAAATAGCCCTCGTGTAGCTCTAGTGCGACGATAATTCAAAAATAACCTAACCTAAAGATTTCATAAGAAAGATAAGCTTTTTGTATGAATTATTTTTGAAATTTCTTTCCATTCACAAAATATCAGATTTTCGGAGATTCTCGATTTTCTTTTGTTTTGCAGTTAGCCTAGATTTATGAACTGGACGGAATTGACGTTTTTTTTTGTTATGCTAATTTTTTCTGGTTTACTTTCGGGAGTCTTCAATTTTCCTATTTTTGAAGTTGCACGATTTACACATTTTCAGTTTCGTGATTTAAATGTTTCGATTTAGTCTTTTTCGTCGAATTTTTTGATTCGCCGATATTCAAGAATTTTCATGATTAAGCGATCTTCGAATTTTGTTGTAATTTGTCGATTTATGAGGATCAGTGATTGTCGACTTCTAAGTTTTGAAATACAGTAGAAAACAGCAAGTTTAAATAATACATTTTAATAAGGTGTGTTCGAATATCGGTTACTGGGCCGGTGCAATCTAATAATGCTACATGATCCGATTTACTCTGCCTAGTAATTTTTACGAAAACCGCCGCGCCGATGAACATTGCCTGATAATGATGGACTTTTTTCTTGCCTCTGTGTGGATCAGAATAGCAATTCGTACTTTTGTAGCTCCGGTTCAGGCTAATCGGCCCAACCAGAATATTTTCTTTTAATCAAGTATTCGTGAGTATTGTGACCTTGTTATCACAAGAACAACTTGATTTTTGTTTGCGTTTGATTATCTTTTGTTGCCTTTTTTTCTGCTTCGGTCTATACTACTGGGGATTTTAGTTTTAGACAAAAAAACGGGAAATCGCCGAATTTATAGTGTCCGGATTATGGGTGTCTGGATTAGCGGTTCGTATTAGCAAATTTCTGGAAATTCGGGATTTTACTGATGTTTAATCTTGAGTTTTATAATTTCGGAAATTAAGGATTTTCAAGGTCGTTAGTTGCAATTTCTGATGAGAGATCGTCGAGGTTTTATAGATTTTTTTGTGTTCAAATGGTTCGCGATACGCCGTTTTTCAAAGTTTCGAAGTTCATGATTTGACGACTTTTTAGATTTAAGTTTAGTTTGAATTATCGTCGAACTAGGGCTACACGACACTACTTTTAGGGTATTGTAAAATTTACCGATTTCAGAAGGATCGCAGTTCAACGGTTTCTGAGAATTTGGAATTTTCCAGACTTAATGAAATCGTGTTTTACCAATTTTTGAGATATTTTGTAAATCATTAATTTTCAAAACTTTTAGATTTACCGATTTTGAAAGGTTCTTGATTCGCCGATTTTTGAAGGTTTTCCATAAATCGAAATGGTTTAATTCTATTTTTTCAGGTTAAAATTTAAAGAAATAACTCATTGAGCTATCAAATGTTAAATATTACATTTAAGTTAGCATTATTAAAAATTATAAAGAATGAAATATTTTTAAAATAACCTTTATTTTTTAAAATTTTAAAGAGTATCTCATATAAAAGATAATCCTATTTATGTGGTGTTGTTTCACTAAAATTGAAGATTGTTACTTTAAATATCACTAAATTAACCCTGCGAATAACCCACCCAACTTTTGCCTTTTTTTTTAAAAGTCATTAATTTATTGGCCAGCCTATTTTAAGTATTAAAGAGGTTGTTTTAATTAAATTGGTTTTAGCTTAACTGTTTTGGTTATTTTCCAATAATTTTTCTATTGCATATTTGCCTAATTTTTCAAATTAAATTACTGATGACCAGTAAAAATATAGGGACAATACAATCATGCACTCTGCAACTTATCAGGGACTCTAACTAACTGGGCTAAATAATAGTTAGTGCTTAAACAAAAACGATTCTTTACTCAAATATTTTCTCTTTTTTTTTTTGTTGCCTAATATTCCTGTTACCTAGTTAAGCATATTTGAAAAAAATTTAGTGATACTGATATACATAATTAGTTATATGCGAGCATCCTTGAAAAATTTGGAAATGAGCCTTGAAATCCTTGAAATGTGCTTGAATTTTTACCAGAAATTTTGCTGGACACCCTGTTAAATCTAGAAGGCAAGTTCTTTTTTTTAAAATTTGTCAACCGAGTTATAGATTTGGACTACCAAAGTAGAACCTTGATAGACATTTTGGACCAATAAATCCCGTTTTCTGGTGTGAACTAGTTATAAGGATATTAAATTCTACTCATGTTCCTGGAGCTTATAAAAATGGTCTGGTCAATCTACCTGTGTCATTTGTGTTGAAGCTATATTTTAATGATGTTATATGCTCACAAAGCAGAATCAATCCAAGTGCATGCTGAGAACATACTCGTTAAATCTGTGGACCCAAAACTCCTGTTTTTTACTTGGTGCAGTTATTAAGGCTGCTAATCACCCCCATTCCCCGTCCTCCTTCGATCGGGCTTGCTAATGTTAAGTCTATGGGGAAAAAGTTGTTTTTGTTCCACAAAAAAGCAAAGAAATTATAGGAATATTTTGATGCGGATTTTTTTTAATTCATAAAACTCCAATAATGTTGAGCTTTTAGAGGTTATTTTTTTAAAAACGTTATTTACTTTTTTTTAATTGCCCGATCGAAGGAGGAATGGGTATTGGGGTGATAAGCAGCCTTAAGGGTACAGGTTCTAAAGAAAAATTCCCTTTCTTTAATCATGCTCACACATATAGATTTTTGAAATCTTGAAGCACAAGTTGGCTAAATGATGGTTAAATGTTTAGATAACTGGCTTCGCAGTTCCACTATCTATCGGTTTGAGTATCTGTTGTAGCACGAGTGTTCTAAGTCCTTCAGAATCAGCTCTAAGCTCACAGCCCTGGTTTATTTAGCAATCAAGTAGTAGAAACAGGCTTCCTAGTCAGAAAAAGAGCCTTACACTAACATATATATGTAAAGTAAGTCAACAGGGAAACTTAGATAAAATTAAGCCATTTTTATTTAGCTGCTAGACATGAGTAAATAACAAATTGGTCATCTGAAGTGGACGGTTGAGAGGGACAGAATGATCTACAAAAATGGCAAAGAATGTCGAACTCTCCTCCATCTGACCAATCAGAGTCAAGATTTTTTGTGGGAATAGGTGTAAGTTCAAGATGACTCGCAAGTTTCTGTGGGAATGATTGATTTAGGCAACTGTTTGTCGCTGACTGGGTCGGTTGGGATTTTTAAATACTAAGTGATATTAAGGATATGTGAAAAGGTAGCTTAAGTTATTAAGTTTAATTGGGGTTAAAATATAAGATTTTGTGGGGCTAAGTTATAATGTGCCATATGACTTAGCCCCCATATATATGTTGTATACAAAATATGACTATGAGAGGACTATAACATTACCCACCCCTATATCTCCCACTCAATTACAGGGTGGAGGAGCATCTGTGTAATCATGACTTAAATTAATTTGTACTATTTTCTGCCGGGGTTGTGTAAATTGCAGTAACCAAACAATAAATTGGACCTTTTTTCCCCTGAATTAATTAGTCTGTTTCAATGTGTTTTCTGATAGGTAAGAGTAAGTGATTGCTTGCAACAACGGTCCAAGCCATTAGACTACTTACTGCATGCAGAGAGAGCTTAATTCATGCTGTGCCAGCTCTCGCCACAAGGAACTTATTAGGCCTAATCACAATGGTATTCGTAAAGCTATTGGCCTTCTTACGGGCCATTGCACTCTCAGAAGACATCTTTCCATTATGAGGGTTTCTGATGATTCTTTATGCAGGGTCTGTATTTTCAAGGAAGAAACTGCAGCTCATATTCTTTGCAAGTGTGAAACCTTCTAAGGTTATAGATTTGAACACCTTGGTCGTCATTTACTTGAACACTGGGAGCTTCAGAACATTCCAATTCGGTCCTTGCTGAATTTTGTTTCATCTACAGGCCTCTTTTCATAAAGAGGCAGGGATTTATTCTTATTTCCAGGGGACAGTACAATAGACCTCTGGCCGCAGTGCTAGGCTTACTGAGTCCCCCTACAAATGTCATAAGTCAATCTGCATGCAGTTTACTTTCCCTCAGCAGTTTTGTGGCAATAACAGGGCGTTTAGAGTTGGTCCCTTAGTCCCTTAAAGTCCCTTTTTTTATTTTCGGTCCCTTTTAGTCCCTTTTTTTCACATTTGGTACCTTAAGTCCCTTTTTTTTTAAAAAAAAATATTACCATTTGACTAGCATGCGCCATTTTTTTCGATATTCTTTGTCACTCAGAAATGGGGTTTGGGCCTATTCTTTAGCATGACAATTAGTTAGCATGCAATGAGAAATAGTTTAATACAGTCCTGCACAAAAATTTAGACACAGGCGCATTTCATGAAAAAATCGTCAATGTTACTATTTTTCGGTAGTTTTTTTTTTAAATGTATATTCTTCAGGCAGCATGTAAAATAATAGGGTGAAATTTTTTGCCAACAAATATAAATAAATTTGACTTCCACCAACAAATTAAAAATGTCATAGCTTTCCTTGCCAAAAAAGTATAGGCACAAGTTTCAGTTTTATGCAAATTCTTTACAGGAAGTGATTGGGTCATCAAAGAGGAAGGTTTTTAAGTTGCTTTAAAAGGTTGAAGGTAATTTTCAATGCTTAGAACCATTCTAAAGTTAACTGAATTTTCGTACAAAGAGATTTTAAGGATATGGACATTAAAATTCAGAGGTAAATCTGTTTCTAATATTTCTACTCAATTAAAGCGTTCGAAACGAGGTATTTTATAGAGTGTTAGCAAGTGACAATCAACATCCACCAAAATTGCGGTCTGGAATACCTCGAATCACCAGCAAACAAGAGGACAGACAAATAAGAAAATTTACTTCAGACAAACATTGCTCTTCAAATCAAATAAAAAGACCGATTGTGGCTCAATTTTCACGTAAACCTATCGAGAGGTGAGTCAATGAATCTTTATACTTGATAAAATCAAGCTGAAAGCAAGCCTTACTTGCTATCTCATCATAAAGATGCAAGACTGCAATGGACTCAACAACACATGTCTTACAGCTATCCATTGCAGTCTTGCATATTTATGATGAGATAGCAAGCTAAGCTTGCGCTTCAGCTTGGATTTTATCAAGGCCAGATTCATTGACTTGCCTACTGATAGGTTTACGTGAACATTGAGCCACAATCAGGCTTTTAATTTGATTTGAAGAGCAATGTTTGTCTGAAGCCAATTTTCTTATTTGTCTGTCCTCTCGTTTCCTGGTGATTTGAGGTCTTCCAGACCGTGATTTTAGTGGATGTTAATCGCAACGTTCTAACAACTAAATACCTCGTTTCGAACGCTTTAATTCAGTAGAAATATCAAAAGCAGGTTTAAAAGCAGGAATGTCCATATCCTTAAAAGCTCTTCGTACGAAAATTCAGTTGACTTCAGAATGGTTCTAAGCATTGAAAATTACCTTCAACCTTTTAAAGCAACTTAAAAACCCTCCCCTTTGACGCATTCACTCTCTGTAAAGAATTTGCATAAAACTGAAGCTTGTGCCTATACTTTTTTGGCAAGGAAAGCTATGACATTTTTAATTTGTTGGTGGAAGTCAAATTTATTTATATTTGTTGGCAAAAAATTTCACCCTATTATTTTACATGCTGCCTGAAGAATATACATTTAAAAAAAAAACTACCGAAAAATAGTAACATTGACGATTTTTTCATGAAATGCGCCTGTGTCTAAATTTTTGTGCAGGACTGTATTAAACTATTTCTCATTGCATGCTAACTAATTGTCATGCTAAAGAATAGGCCCAAACCCCATTTCTGAGTGACAAAGAATATCGAAAAAAATGGCGCATGCTAGTCAAATGGTAATATTTTTTTTTAAAAAAAAAGGGACTTAAGGTACCAAATGTGAAAAAAAGGGACTAAAAGGGACCGAAAATAAAAAAAGGGACTTTAAGGGACTAAGGGACCAACTCTAAACGCCCTGCAGTTGAAATTTCGTTTATAATATGATGGATTTAAACAACTACTAATTCACCCTTAGTCATGGAATGCAATAAAAATATGAAAAACAATTCATTTTATTTAATCCAATTTTTTTTAACCAATTGTATATAATTCTGGCTTCCTTGTACTGAAGTCGATAACAGGTCCTGATAGCCATTGTCATAGCCCTTCTTGTGTTTCTGTTAGTCTGGTTTAAAAAAAAAAACTCTGGTTTAAAATAGGGTCACTCGATGGACAACTCAACTCCGTTAAGTAAGGGTCCCGACAGGTTCGTCTTCATTTTGATTGGTGGAACAATTTGTGTATCCAACTAAGCCCCGCCTACTTTTTCTCCCATAGGATTTGTATGGAGTGTGTGACAAGGGTTTAAAAATCCGTTTCATCCGGAAAATCAAAGGAATGCACAACATTAAAATGACTGAATTTTGATTTTGAAAGGTTGAAGCTAACTTTTGCACTAAATATAATTTTTGGAACTTTATTTGTGCAAAAGTAATTCTCGTTTTATTCGAAAGACGTTGATCAGTCGTGTTGGTTTTTAACCTTTTTACGTCTTTTATCTAATATTAATCTTGTTTTTATGTGTTATTTCCGATGGAATGTGATTTTATACGCAAAAAAATATCATTAAATGTAGTATCGAGGAAATATTAAGCGAGATATAACTAATAACATTTTAGTTTCTGCAGACGACTGTTGGCGAAACTTTGGCGTGCTTTCGAAATCGTTTTGGCGACGGTTTATTGTACTTGCTTGTTGTATTAAAAATTGTGCATAGCTAATAAGTTGATTATTTTTAATAACAATGTTTAAACATCAATTATGCAAACTTATTATATGCAATGTACATAGCCTTTTTAATTGCCCAGTTGCTCTTGAAGACCTGCATGCCCATGTATGAAAAAAATGCTTAGTTTATTTTTCTTAAATTAAGTATTGAAACTTCGGTTGATATCATAAAAAGTTTGTTTGGTATAGTTTTTTGTAGAATGTATCGAATAAAAATAATTTTAAAGATAGATTTTGTGTGTGATAATATTGATGATTGAAGATGTGTTTGTGTTATGCAGTAAATCCTTAGTGTTCTAATAAAAAAAAGTTATATATTTTTGTAATAATGAAATATAAATATATTCTTCTTTGCTTTAATTGCATTTCCATTTTTTTTATAATTACGATGAATGAAAGAAAATATTTAAAAAAACTGAAACACCAAGTTACTCAGTTTGAGATTCCTTTGCATTTAGCAATCTACTACATTCCAATATCAATCTATGCAAAATAGTCAAAAACGTTATGTAATGAAATGTATAATTTAAATAATAAAATAAATTTAATAAATTAATTTATATAAAAAATAAATTTTTTTACCGAAATATACATTATTTTTTCTTATAAATATTTTTTATAATGTATTTTGTATATATTTATAACAATGTTGTATAAAAATAGTTTGTAATCGACATTTCTTTATAATTGATATTGTTGCAAGTCGTTTAAACTTTTATAATTTTTAGTTTAATATGTAATTAAAAATAAACATATAGAAAGCAATCAAATGGAATTCTTAAAAAAAAAATCTATGAACTTAGGACGAAATCTGCTTTATTACCGCTTTTAAACTACATTTGCGATCGTACAATAAAAAATAATCAGTACAGAAGTTTAACGTGTGCAATGAAGTAAGAAATAATCGCATAACTTCTCTCAATTTAAAGTTTATGGGGCAGCGCAAAAAGTTATTTTCGTTCTAATATTGGCGATGTTAAAAAAGCGAACACAACATTCCGTAGCAACCCCGCGAGTCGAATGAGGTTACCGATTTCTCGTTTTCCCCCGTCCATTTCGGAGCCTGTCGGGACCCTTACTAAACGGAGTTGAGTTGTCTATCCAGTGACCCTAGTTTAAAAAGAAAAGAAGGGTTCTTGCCTTAATAAACAATTTGCTCATTTCCAACATGTCTTAAGCACTTGTCGATTTTTTTTAAGTGGTCCCTTAGGTCCCTTTTTTTAAAACTTTAGGTCCCTAAGTCCCTTTTTTTAGGGGTCCAAAGTGCAAAACACCCTGCAATAACTTAATTGTTTTAGTAGCAAGTTGTCTTAGAATGTCTCCCCTCTATACCATTTCTATTTAGTATGTAAGCTTGGAAAGCATTTCCTCCCCCATCCACGAGTGCGGTTTTCTTAGAAACGGTGTGATTTATAGCTGTTTGGGGTTTTTCCCCACCCTACATGGGGAAATACTAACTGTTTTGATTGTAAACCTCAAGCGTGCTAGGATTAGATAAGCGATGTTCCGCCCTTTTTGTAGAAAACCCAGTGAAGGGATGGGGAAGGGAGTCTTTTCGAAGCTTACATACTAAATAGAAATGGTATAATACACATAAATTCTTTTCCAGATGGCCTAGGCGTGTACCATACCGACGGTCGGTACAGTGAACGCATAGTGTCTGCCAAGAGCTGCAACCACTTGCTGGAGAAAACGTCTGCCAGCAATGCACCCTCCAGGAACACTAGCAGCACCTGTCTGTCTGGCAGTGCATCACAGCAGCATATAGCTACCATCCATCAGGTAAGCTCAGTCAGCTCCTGAAAAACTCCTGAACTTCATTTTTATTTTTTAAGGGCCCTTATAACTCCTGAAATTTGTGTATCATCTCCTGATATTTTCCCCTCTCTCCTGAAAAAATTGACAAGAATAATTTTTCTCTCTCAGTCGGTTTTCTCTCGTACTTTATCAGGATGTCTACCGGTCGAAAAAGTCATTAAATGAAATCGAAGGTCATGGAAATTAAAAAAAATTGCCATAAATTTAATTTTTCCCCCAAAAAAGAAGGTTGGCCTCTTACACCAAAGCCTCAAATTCTCCACGAAATTTACACCCCTTGTTTCCTTCATTCAAAAAGGGTAAAAAGTTCTCATTTTCGAGTGCGAGAATGGAATAAAATAGGCGTTTCTCATTCAATAAACAATTTTATTTGTTATTTCAAGACATAAATTTATTATTTTTATTAGTTTAGCTTCAGTTAAAGTGTAATTTTAATTATTTTCCCTTCGATTTTGATGTAACAGGGCGCACGAATATCAGTTCAAAGGAGCAACCAATCCAGGGCTGCCAGTGGCGACTTAAAAGGCTACTAAAGCTACTATTTTAGCGTCTAGGTGACTATGGCAACTATTTAAGACCAAAAAGGGCCTAAAACGACTATTTTAAGCAAAACCTTCAACTATTTTCGGTCTTGGGCGACTATTTTTAGCTATATAATTTCTCCATAGATGGCGCCACCAGAATACTACCGATGCGCAAAACGTGAAGTGCAGATGATGCCTATAGTATTGTTTGGTTCTCAAATCAAAAGTTCTCATCAAGTTTTGCTTTCGTTTTGCACAAAATAAAAGCAAAACCATGTTTTTTGAAATAGCACTTGACTTATGATTTTTTTTTTAGCAGCCTATGTAAAGTTTATGGAAACTAAAACTTTTATTTTGTATGCTTTGTTGAAGTTTTTTTAAAACTGCATTTGGGGATATGATTGACATCTGTCTGTTTGTTATTAATTTGCTTTATTTTGAACTTTTTATTTTTTTATTAAGTAATTTGGCGGTATCTAAAAGAATCGTATCGAAATACATTTTTTTTTAAAATACCTATTTGAAAAAAAAGTTATATTTTTCTTATGAATTTCGATGATTCTGGATCGTCAGCCATCCTTGTATTTTAAAGCTGCGAGATATTTCAGTGAAACATATTTACATGGATTAGTATTGATCCTTATGTTTCTTGAATAACTGATAACTATTTAAAATAAACTTGTTTTTATTTTATAATATATTTTTTAATTACATTTAGTTTCATGTAAATTGTAAATTTTATCGGCAGTATCAATCCTGTCATTTGAAAGTTGGTGGTACAATTTGTAAATTTAAGTTGTCATCTTAATTTTTTTTGCATAATTTAGCATTTTAACCTCTTCCTACACGCTTCTGTGAAATGACAAGCTTTTTCTAGATGAATGTTGGTTTTTCTTAGATTTTTTAGCTAAACACTAATCAAAAATTAAATATAGATAAGTATATATGCCATACATATATATTTTTGAAGGATAAAAAAGGCACTTTTAAGGTTTCTTATCCCATCATTAATGGAATGTTTTTGTTGTTTGAAAATTTTTATGCAATTGCTAATTAAATTCCAATACAAATAAGTAGATTTAAAATATTTTCTCCTAATTTATGTTCTCTAACCTAACAGTGAAGTATAAATTGGTAGAATAATTTAACATGAAATTTTCTGTTGCAATACATCCGAAAAACTATTGGCAGTTTTATCAATTCTTTTAACCGAGTGTTGGTGCTACAATTCTAAGATCTGCACTGCACTGATATGTAAGTCTTAAGTTTTAGTTTTTAAATTTTTGCATCTAAGCATATTAAACTAATTTATCACTTTTTTGGAAATTTTATTTAATATTGGATAACATTCAATGCAAATATTAAAAAAAATACATTTGTGTTATCTAACAATTAAAAGTTGTTTATTTAGTTAGTTAAAAGAGGATACTATTTTGGCTACTATTTTTTAACATCTGAGGCTACTAAAGCAACTATTTTCAAAGCTTTCTGGCACTGGCAGCCCTGCCAATCTGTTGAGGATAGCTTGTAGATTTAGACGAAATATGTCCAGTTCAAAAAGTGCTACCTTTCATATCAACAAAATGCAGAACCTAACTAAGAAGTCGAGTTACTAAAAGTTCTTGAGGAAACACAAAATGAAGACAATTATCAAATTTAAATTTGCATCTTGAAAAACGGTTTATTGTAAATATTACGTTAATAAAATATCACAGTCAAATTAACACACAGTGCAGTCAAGCTGCACAGGACAACACAATTACTCAAAACATATTTAGGCCGGCGAAAAAGGCAAGGGAAAGTGCACCCAGTGATGCCAATATTTATATGTGCATCACGGGATGTTTGAGTTACAGTTAACATCCTTAAATTTGCATAATGAGACAGCAATAATTCTTAAAAATACCTCATGACCAAATAAATATTAGTATTAGTTTAATCTTTATTATTTAATATTAAAACAAGTTAAATAATCAATTAGAGAATTTATTAGGAAAAAAATTAGTCAAAACCAAACGAGTCTGTTTTGACATGAAGTGATCAGACTTTCGTCAGAGATGTAAACAAACATCATGTTTTGACTACCACTGCATTAGTGGCAAAACTTCAAAGATACAGGAATACTAAGTTAGTAGAAACTTACTAAAATAGTTAATATTCCTAACACAATCAGAGCTGGCGAAATTTCGGCGCCAGCAGCGTTGTTTACGCAGTTTCCACCGTGTAGTACATTTCTCTGCTGCAATCTTAAGATCGGTTTTTGTAAATAATAAATATAAACACACATATTCCAATTTATTGTGCTATACCTCCTGAATTAACATCGCTACACTCCTGAAAAACTCCTTAGAAACTACTCAATTTCACTATCATACATAGAGTACGAACCCTGCAGTGATGAATGCAATGTCTCACTATGGGATATTTCCAACACTTCTGATACCCAAGGCTATGTTACGAAAACTGTTTCCTAAATACAGTATATCCATTTACCCAACGGGCTGCATTGGTTATGACTTTATAAAAAAGGTTAAGTGTAGGAATTCATGTAAAATATGTACAGTAGAGTCCGTCTTATCCGAAAGTTGCGAGACCAAAACTGAGCAGCAAAAATGAAAAGTTACTGACGATTTTGATGAATAAATCCAACTATGTAAGTACGTATTTATTTTGTGTGTGTTTAAATCTGCGTATGCATATCATATTTAAACCGAAAGGCTAGGGAATTTTTTTGATAAAACAAATTTCAGATAACCGGGATTCAGATTAACGGGACTCTACTGTAGTACAAACTCATATTATTAATCAAAGTTATAAACTTACATCTATTCAATACATTTTCTATTTATCTAAACATTTTTAATTTTCCATTTGTTTTTATCCTGCAATTAAAAAAATTCTAGGCAAAGCCAACATTTATCAAGGAAAATTCAAAAATCTCAACCTGTCATTTTCATTTAGAGAGAAGGGAGGGGTAAATTACACCTTAGCAATTTTCACATCCAGCGGCTCAGTGGCTGAGAGGTTGAACGTGTCCGCCTTGTAAGCCCAAGATCGCAGATACAAGCCCCGGCCGAATGGGAAATTTCTGGATGGGAAAATCTTGGGCATACATGTCATGATTATATGGCATGTTAAAGATCCCTGGGGGCCCATTTGGCTTGGGTTCTCTCAGCAAAATTAAATCTTGGCATACTTTAACATCCACAGAGAGCTCAATACTCAGAGAATCTGCACGTCAAAATTGGTTGAGAATCACCTAGATGGTGCACAAAAAATGGCCCTCAGTTCTGAGGAATATGCCAAGTCTGCATAATCTTGACCGCCAATGTTGCAGCTCCATTAGCGAAAAAAAATTATCATCTTGGTTGTTTTTGATTTCCAGCGTCGCCCGTCCCCAATAGCCTTTGTGTAGCTCTAGTGCAACAATAATTCCAAAGCAAACTAAACTAAAAATTTGATTTCTAGCACCCGAGCACATCTAGTGGCTCAGACTTGTCCGAAATCCGCCGCAAGTCTTCTTCCGATGTCTCCCTCCACCGCGCCTCCCCCGTCAAAGAGCCCCCATGTTCCGAGAACAGCCGTCCGGTGTGTTCCGTTCTTCCAACCTACCGGCAGGCACCGGACTACGACACTGCTATCAAGCTCAAGTATGGACTACAGAGGTAATATTTTTTTTCTTGCCATTATTACAATTTTTGCTCTCATTTATACCCAGTCTATCCTGAATGTAAGCTTTGAAAGCATGTTCCTCCCCCACCCCGCATGTGGTTTTCTTTGAAACAGCATGAACTTGTTTTTTCAACACCCTACTTAAGTTTGAACTGTCAAAGTCGCAGAGGAACCTAAAACGTGTGGTTTAGAGAAGCGACGCTCCCCCCCCCCCTTTTCATAGAAAACTAAGCGAAAGGATGGTGGGAAGGAAGTGTTTTCGAAGCTTACCTAGTAAATAGACAAGGTATACCTGAAGAGGTAATAAAAATATTGCGATGGATTCGAAAATCCAAAGGGAGATTTTGTATTTCCTACAGTTTTTAGAGGATGACAGTTCTAAAACATTTTATTGTTCTAAACATTAGTCTGCCAGAAACCACTCTACAGCTGAAAATAAAAGAGTTACGGACTTCAAATCTGAAAAACAAGGTCCTAGTAACTGTCAGACATCATAAGAAAGCCTTTTGAGAAAATCGTAGCTATCATGGAACTTTTTTGGTTATAAAGGTATTCTGAAAAAAAGCTACAGACCTAAGATTTTGTATAATGCATGTTCCCAGTACCTGCCGGACGTCGTAATAAGGTTTGCGCAAAAATCGTATATGTGCAAATGGTAGTAGCCATGCAACTTTTAAGGTTGTAAAGTTATAATATTGAAATAACCTTATAGGGTTACATAATTACTTTTAAATGTATTGATTTATTATGTATATAATTGGAAATTGAAAGCCGTGTTACACACCTTAGTTATTTCTAGGGATAAATGTCAGGATTTTATTGAGAATTTTTTTTTTTTGATTTTGTTGCTGTGTAATTCACCTTAGATGTGAAATACTTGAATTCATTATGTGTGGTACCTTTAGTGGGATTCTCCCATAAATTTAAAATTTAATGAGTTATTAACTTTAGCAAAACTTTAAGATATTATGACATTTAATTTATAGATTTAAAATATATATAAGTACTGTCGAATTGGATAACTTAGCCCTGCAGGATAACTTGTGGCACAAGTATTAAAATCCTAGTATTAACTTTCATCTTAACTATCTTTTAACTCATAGGTCAAGGTAGAGTTTCCACTAATTAAAAAAAGGAAACACATTTTTTAAAGTATGTATTTAATTAGAAGTTATTAGTTTGGGAGCTTGACCTAAGTTTACCTCCAGGGCCAAAGTTACCTGATTTGATGGTTTTACATGATTTTAATTTTAAAACTAGTTATTCCACTTTTAAAATGTACTTAGCAAATATCGGACACGAAAGTTTTCTTGTTCTCCTTTTTTTTTCGTGTCTATGACGTTGCCGAAATGTGAATGAAAGTTAAATGAAACCATGTGTGTTCTCCCTTTTTTTGTCTCTCATTTTTGGCTGTTTCTGTAATCGATGCATTTTGTATATTTGCATTTTATAAAAAAAAATCTAACTAAAATTTTGAAGTGGCTTGCACTATGTGACATTAACATGTGATGTTTTAATTTATAGTTCAACCTTTTTTCATTAGTTTGCACTTTCATGGCTGAGACATTGATAAAACCATATTTTCCAGTTGCAGCACAGGCGACGTGCCCAACAGCCACCTGGCAACCAACAACAACTCCGTGCAACAATTGCCCCAGGCGCAGTACAGGAATTACGCGGATCTGTCTCACCTCGACATATCAGAAGTGGGAAAGGGGATCAACCCTTTAGTCAGGTGAATATCTTCATTGGGTGATATACGTTTACTTCATATGTACACTGTGAGGCAAATAAAAGCGGCCCCCAGTCTAGAGAGAGTAATATGTTGAAATCTTGGCGAGAAAAACTCTTGAAGCCGCCTGAAACCTGTTTTTGCATTGGTTGGATCAGATTAGATTTTCATTAGAGCTACTCATAGACTAGTGGCGAGTTCAGAACTTAGTTGATGTTGATATTGTATGAATTCGTCCCATAATGCAAATTTTGTGTCTTGCAATCAATTTAGAATGTTTTGTGTTACCAAAAACAAAAAGGTTCAATTCTCTAGGATAAATAACGACCGAAATAATCACTAGTGGGAACTTTTTTTTATCTGCTCTACAAACCTTGTTTAGGTTTCATTTCAACTACCTTCTCAAACCGTAGCGTAGTTGCCGGCAAGTAATTCACCAAGCGTTTGTTTGGGCTTAATATTGAAGCAATCAAGCTTCAGATAGCTAGCAAGCCTGTTTTTGTATTGGTTTTTGACTTGGCAACATTTCTATTGTACTGTTATCTCTATGTTGGGGCCGCTTGTATTTGCACCACCCTGTAGAATATGCAAGAAGCATTCATTCATTCAATTCTGGCAACCCAATGTCCGTTTTGGCAAATTAAAAATTGAGATAAAAGTTGATGGTATTGGGGTTGTGATCGAGTTTAATGGTCATGTGATACCCTTTACTAAACAGAAAACAACCAATAAAGTTATTGGCATTATTTTTATTGTGATTATTTAATTTTAAATCTTGAGTTCTTTAGTTTACCATTAATCCTACTCCAGTGTTGAGAATAGAAACACGTATTTATATTCAAAATTCAAATATCATGCAAAACTTACTTTTGTTTTCAGAAAATAAAATAAAAACTTGTTAAAAAAAATTTATGACAATTACTTGTGCAGCTGGAATTTATTAAAAATGTTGGTAAACTTGTTTACTCAGAAAATCTGAAAAGTGAATTTTTTAATAATAATAATAATAACAACTTTATTTTTTTTTAATAAAATAAAATATATGAATAAATACAAAAACAAATTATATTAGCAGCTTATCAAAACATTCCCGTTCAAGCAGACTAGAAATTTAAATAAATAAGTTTTGACAAAGTACAAATAATAATAAATTACAGCACCACAGTATTTGACAAGAGACTGTTTTTTTAAAAAATTACTTATGCTTTGTGTATACAAAATTAAAAATCAATGTCTATGTCGTCAATAATTACAATAAATTGAAAGAGAGAGCGCTTAAAATATGAGTATTGGTTAATATTTTGAATTGAAATTAGTATTTTTTTTACATTACATTTAACATGATTACATGACATTACATTTAACTACCAATTCAAAAAAAAAGAATCTCTTTTCTTCCTTTACAGTCACCAAGTGTTTGTGTCTGCCCCTAGCCTGCACCCCCCAGTACAAACCCTCGGCTGTGTGGAGCCGACTGGTGCACAAGTCATGTATCAGTTCAAGCCCCCTCCCCCGTACCCCTACGCCCAGAGTTCAAGTACCCCTGACTTGTCCAAAAACAACCAAGTGAGTGAAAGATTGTTTAAGGCTGCTCATCACCCCCATACCCTGTCCTCCTTCGGTCAGGCTTGCTAATGGTAAGTCTATAGGGGAAAATGGTTTTTATTAAAAAAAAAAGCAGTGAAATTATAGGAATATTTTGATGCAGTTTTTTTTTTTAATTCATAAAAATCCAATGAAATTTTGCTTTTAGAGGTTATTTAAAACGTTATATACCTCTAAAAGCACACCTTTATTGGAATTTTATGAATTAAAAAAAAATGCATCAAAATATTCCTATGATTTCTTTGCTTTTTTTGGAACAAAAACCACTTTTCCCCATAGACTTAGCATTAGCCAGCCCGATCGAGGTAGGACAGGGAATAGGGGTGTCCGATCCCCTTAACAGATGCCTATTCACGTGTCGGCTCGTCACTTGACTGTGGTTTTAAAATACGATGCCCTTTCCAAATAGCTCTCATGTAGCTCTAGTGCGACGATTATTCAAACTTAATCTAAACAGGCCTTCTTAGATTTTTTTAAAGGTCACTTGTCTTGTGGGTCTTGTCTGACTCCATCAAACCGACCTAAGATAAGTTAACAATAAAAAATTATGAGAATCTTCACAAAAACATGTTGTTAATCTATTATGATGTCCCTGTTAAACAATTTTTAACAAGAGTGATAAATTTATTCTTCCAATTTTCATTTCAAATCAAAAATTTCTCATGGAATAATCAAGTTGCAGCTGCAGAATTGCATGGTGAAAATGGAATATTAATGTCATTTAAACTGGCATTAAATTTCTTTAGTTTTTTAAATTTTAAATATACTTTTAATCGGTTCCTTTTCTGAGCTTTTACATGAACTCTAGTTGCGATGTACTGAATTTTTTAATGTCTCACGCTTGTCTGTTTTTGGTTTGGGATGCAAAAGTGGGTGACCAACAGTCAGACATAGCCTTTATAAAGGATTTAGCACTTTACTTCATAAACATTGTTTGGCACCTAAAACCTGTCTTACAGTTTATTTTACCATTCAATTGAATCGGTGGGTGCAGAAACCACTTCAGTCAAAAAAATCCAAAAACTCGTTTTCAATGAAAATAAGCACAGAAAGGCAAGATGCGTGTTGGGTGCAAAAACTACGTTAGTCTGCTGAATAGTTCTGTAAATACAGGACATTTGTTTCGAGTGTTGAGTGCAGAAATAGAGGAGTTATTACGTTTTTTCTCCCTCCTGAAAAATTTGAAATTTGTGACTGACATTGTTTCTGCACTTACCGATTCAATTGTAACTCACAAAATGCGTTTCTGTTCCAGGTTGTGTCCTCTCACCCGTCCGTCTGTCCCTCCCTCCACCCAGCCCATTCTCTGGAACCCATCTGTGCCAAAATCGTGACCTCCAACCCTATCCAGCACCAGACCATTGCCAGCTCGCAACCAGTGCACTCCTACGAGAACATAGCCCCAGGGTTGGTTTCAAACTAATAGATACTTCCTTAGCATTGACACGGTTTAGTTTTTGTTAGCATTTGGTAGCAGATAGCAATGTAGGTTGAGTTAAAGACTTTTATTAAATAACATTAAAACAATCAATTTAAGTTTATTAATTCCTAAACTTAAATTGATTGTTTTAATGTTATTTAATAAAAGTCTTTAACTTAACCTACATTGCTATCTGCTACAAAATGCTAACAAAGGAATTGACTGTTTTAATGATGCAGTGCTTAATAAAAGTCTTTTATCAACCTACGTTGCTATCTGCTACCAAATGCTAACAGTTTTCATTTTAAAGAAGAAATGCATAACATTACTGAAATTGTAGGGTTAGTTAGGTAAATAATGATTTATTGTATTTGGCACATTTGCAATGGCAGACAACTTACTTAGCTACATAACTAGCCAAATCGTTGCAGTATAACAGGCCACATTCACGAAATAGCTTTTTGTTACATGATTAAAATTCTGACTTGAAATAACGTTATACAATGATTGTTTAACTGAGATTTATGAGGGGAAATACAATGATGGTTTAACTGAGATTTATGAGAAGAAATACAATGATGGTTTAACTGAGATTTATGAGGGGAAATACAATGATGGTTTAGCTGAAATTTATGAGGGGAAATACAATGATGGTTTAACTGAGACTACATTTTACAATAGAAACAATATTACTACCATATTTTCTTCAAAAATAAAACTTATTAAAATTTTTTGCCTTTTTTAGAACATTAAATTTCCAAATTGCCTCAAAAGCATAAAAATCCTTTTAGTATTTTTTATGTTTCTTATTCCACTTGTTCTCAATCAAATCTAGACTGAGTCCAAAGGACTGAGAGTATTTTTTCCATCCATATACTGTCCTTATATCAGAACCTAAAAACTAACAGCCCTCATTTTTCATTGAAAGACGAGATCTGTACGAGAACCGAACTTCCGTGACCGAGGACCCCTTTCCACCCCAGTCCCCCCTTGTGGAGCCCCCGATGGGCCCCATGTTGGTGGCAGCCATGAATGGGCTCAGTGTGTCCCGGCCCACCATGTTCACTCCCCAGGAGCAACCGGCCCAGGAAGCAAGGAGCCCCAAAGATGCCAGGGTAAGTAGATGCTAATTTGTAGGGAATAACCAAAGTAAACAGAACAATATTGTGTAGTGTAGTGTAATCGCTGCCTATTTCTAGCCTCCTTGTAGGAGCTTTAACACAGCCAATAACGCCTCGTAATTTAGAACCCTGGTCAAGTGACGAGGTCGACACCTGAGCGGGCACCCAATGGAACTTTGAGCGACATCGTACGCTGACGCCGTCGGGACTTTGGACTCCACAGGTTTAACGAGCATGTCTGTCCCAGTGAACTCGGGCCCATCCGTAACAAATTGGATTTTCTACTCTTTCCCAGCACAGATATCCTATTTATAGGATAACTGGTAGTAGGTGGGATTCGAACCCCCGCACTCCTGAGAAGGCTGAATCCTGAGGCGGATGCCTTTAACCACTGGGCCATAGACAAGCCAAAACAATATTGTAGTGATTAATGGAGTGGGCTGGATGTGACGAACCTGCCTAGTTGTTGTTCTTCAGGGTGGTAAAAGAACCTGGAAAACTGGGAATTCTCAGGGAACTTTTTAATTCTGGATATATCAGGGAATTCTCACGGAATTTTTCAAATTTTGCAAAATATCAGGGAATTTTTTCCACTTTGGATTATTTAAACAGCAGGTTTAGGTTCTTGTGATCACTACTAATAGACGCTTGATAAAAAAAAATGGTCTGGTTGATCCGATTTGCCTGAAGGACACCTCAGGAACTACCGGCCCATGAAGCAAGGAGCCCAAAAGATGCCTGGATAAGTAGATGCTAATTTGTAGGGAATAACAAGTAGGCTTGTAGCAGAATCGGTTGCCCAGCCCGCTTCCATGCAACATTTGCGTTCATCAGGAAAAAGTCGCCAAATACAATATTAATTCTATTAGAAGCCTTTTACATGCTAAATTTGGCTAGCTTCATTTATTTCATTTCAAAAATTCAATAATTATTGACATTTGCAAAAATTATGTTTCAAATATAAATATGAAATATTCCTCTCTTTGAAACAAAACCAAAACATTTCAGATCAACAAACAAAAATAATATCTTAGTGAAATATATTTGACATCATTTCAAACTGATTGATGTTGCATAAATAAATTTGTTTTAATATATTATTTCAATTTTTTTTTTTGAGTGATTGTTGCAAATGACAATGGGGATTTAATTCTAATAAAAATTTATTCTAAAGATTTTTAAATGAGCATTGAATGTTGCAGTTTTTTTTAATTAAAATATTTTTAGTTTGAATTTTTCTGAGATTTTCTATGTCTTCTCATTTAGAAGTGCTGAATTTTTTTATGCATCACACTTGCCTGTAGCATTTGTAGTTTTGGCTATGAAAGTGAGTGACAGAGGGACTGACCCATTATAATACCTTCCACTTTTTATGTTATAAACATAGTGTGGAAGCTTATATTCTAAGTAAGCAAAACAATATTGTAGTGGAGTACAGAGTGAACTGATTTTGATCTCGGCACCTCTTACATGTGCGCCCATAGCCCCAGCCTAGGCGACCCACAATCCTCCAAAAAGATCCTCAAGATGGAGATGAGTTACTTCACTATACTATAATTGCAATTATAATCCAAATTATTGGTAGTAGTGTAGTGTAGTAATTCAGCACCATCTACTGCGGATGTTATTTTTGAGGTAGCGCCAGTGGTGAATCGCCAATTTCTCAATATTTTTATGAGATGAAAAAGTAATTTGTTTAAAGAAAATTATGTCTTTTAATATCCTTCCTGTATAGAAGAATGCTTCCTAAAATTAAATCTCCCTAAAAATGAAGATAATTTATAATAGAATTAGTAAATCATCCTCTAAAATGTAGATAATTTTTTTATTTTTATGCATCAAATACTAATGTGCATTAAGCCAATTGTCAAATTCCAGAATGAATTTAAGATCTTAATAAAATGTTTATAAGAAAATGCATTTATCTCTCTTCCCCAATAGACCTAGTGTATCTGTAGTGTGACATTTGAAGAGCTTAGTCACAAAAGGTAAAAATGAGAAAATTAGCTTTTTAGTTTGCACTCAGATCTTCAGAAAACGGTACTTGCTTTTATGAAAGTTTATGAAAAAAGGGAAACTTGTTATCATCAAGGAAGTCAGGAATATGTTCATCAACACAAAAATCTAAATTTTTTCATGACTCTCACTTAGCTCGTTCTTTCCACTAAACGCGTCATTTATTCAAACAAACATTTGGTCATCCCCACAGATCCAGGCATTGGAGTCGCACCTGATGGAGGGCCAGGTCTTCCTGGAGTTTGAGCGCATCGTCAAGCGGAACCCCAACTCCACCTTCGCGACGGCCCTGCTCCCGGAGAACAGCCCCCGGAACCGCTTCAAGGACGTGTTCCCCTACGAGGAGAACAGGGTGAGGCTCACCCCGACCTCTGAGAACACAACAGGGTACATCAACGCATCACACATGACGGTAAGGGCCTCTAGCTATTATATTTTTAATTACCCTTTCAGTCCCAGTGATGCCTTTTTAACATCATCCTTTTTATTATCATAATTTAAAAAAAATGAGGCTGACATCTATTGGGATTAATAACAAATGATCGAATGATGTGCCATTTGATATTATAAATAACTATGGACGATAAAAAAAAATTTCTAAAGTGATGATGCCAAATTGTCATTGGGACTACTGAAATTGTTAAACTCCTGGGAAAATCTTGAGCATGCAAGTCATATGATTATGTGGCATGTAAAAGATCACTGAAGGCCCATTTGCCTTCGGTTCTCTCTCCAAAATTAAATTTCGGCATACTTTAACATCCAGAGAGCTCAGATTCATTGTAATCTGTGTGTCAGAATTAGTAGTGGGAGTCACCTAGATGAATCCACAAAACAAATGGTTCTCAGTTCTGAGGAATATGCAGAGTCTGTATATGCTTGACTTTAAAGAAACCATTAAAGAAAAAAACCCTTTTAATTCTTTAAGGGGAGTCTGATGGGTTTTTTGAGTCGAAAATGGTAATTTTATGTTTTTTATTCATTTTTAATCTGCATATCTATAGCTTTAATTTAAGACCAAGATTATCGATTTCTGTTTAGTGGTTTTCTTTTAATAAGCGTTTTTCAGAAACTCTGTCTATCAGTTCTTACCTATACCTTACTTTTCTTTTGCGTTTCCTGAAATATAAGTGTTTTCAACAGTTAGGAACATTTTTCTGACACACAGTAATAGATATCAACATGTTTTGTTTTATTATTTCTTCCCCATTGGTAGCCCTTTGACTTACACTGAGGAATTTTAAATATCAGCTAAAAAGAAAGGTTGCATAACTTTAAATCGGATTTTTAGGTTTTTTTTTAATCAAACATATTTTTAAAAAATCAATGTAAAAGTATTCTTTTATACTGTGAAATATCCTCAGTTTGAATCAAAGAGCTATATGTAGGAAACAAACTACATAAAAAGTTTATTATGATATTTCATCTATTTCCTGAGAGATCGTTTCCTAAAGTTAAGAAATTAACATGGGCGAGATAAAACCATCTTCTGACTCCTTAAGTCAGAGGCTTTGAGGTACTTGTTATCAGGTATGCCAGGTTGCATTGGTATTTTTGGAAAGCTTAAACATTCTGATTTATAATAAAAAAAAGTCAGTTTTAAGAAAAATGTACAATGGTAGGAGCCTCCCTCAACTTCAAGCAGAAGAGTCCATGGCTTCATCATGCAGCACGGAAGAGGGCAGCACCACTATCACATTTCTCTTGTTCTAGTCTACTACACATGTTCCTTGTTCAAGAGCGCCATGATCAAGTGCAGTTCTATTTACAACTACTGTAATTACTATCAGCACTACTGAAAGAACTTTTTTTTCACAAAACCTCTTAAATCTCCTTGATCCTCTTCGCAGTAACTTTTCAATACAACTAATAAATAAATTACTTGCCTGCCTTTAGGAAAGCTTGAACATTCTGATTTATAATAGAAAAGTCAGTTTTAAGAAAAATGGGGTTGTTCAGTGAATTCTGCAAAGGATGCATGTATACCTCTGAGGCAAAGAGTCTATAACACATTATCAAATTCGGTTCCAGACATAATCCTGACAGCCAAAATCCTAACATTCCATAATCCTGACAGTGTAATAATGCAGACAGGGATGAAATTCTGATAGTTTCCAAATCCCATTTAACAAATCAATATTTTAATGTTATTATGCTTAATTAAAGGTAATTTAATAATGTTTGCATTAATATTTTAGTATCTTTTGCTGTCAGGATTATGTCTCTGACCCCACAACAGTATAGAAAAGTAATTCCTCTGTTCTAATCTTATAATATGAAGAGTACACGGGAAGAACCGCTTGATTTATTGGGAGTCTTCCCGTAATTGTATTTGCTTGGCGGACTTTGGCGACAGGAAACTGGTTTTTCTTTTTGTCTCTTCATTCGTGGTACAAACGTGTGACTCGTGTCAACTGATCTCTGGTGTGAATCAGGGTTGCCGCGAAAAAAAAACAAAGCGAGTAACCGCTTTCTTTACACCATTTTTGACAATTTCTCGCTATCATCGCCAAAGAGGCCTATTGAGGAAAGCCTTGTAGAAAATCAAGTGGTTTTTACCCTGTATTCTTCATATACAGTAGAACCCCGATTATCCGAGTTAATGTGGACCGAGACTAACTCGGATAACCGAAAAACTCGGTTAAAGAGAAAAATGTAAATAAAACAATTCTGTATGTCTAAGTGTATATTTTAACAAGTACAGATGTTATACAGACTACGTGCAATTCATATGCAGGACATTGAAATAGTTCTTTCACTTAAAAAAGGTCTTTAATTGTTTTTTTGTTTTATGTTAGTTTGGCGTTTCTCGGCAGAAATTTAAGAAAAGTAAATTGGGAATTATTGTTGGATTTTTTTTCCTGAAGGTTTGTGAGATCATGTTCTGTTCAGAATTTTTTCGGTAGTTGTCGGAAAAATTATAGAAATATTTCAAAGCTCGGTTAAAGCGGAAAATCGGATAATCGGGGCTCGGATAATCGGGACTGTACTGTACTATAACACATTTATCGGATTCATGCTTGTGTATCCCCTAGGTGTCGATGGGTGGGGAGCGGCGCTCGTACATTGCGGCCCAGGGCCCTCTTCCCAACACCCTCTACAGCTTCTGGCAGATGATCTGGGAGCACCAGGTCAAGCTCATTGTCATGCTCACCGAAGTGAAGGTGGGTCACACAAGCTCTTTGTGTCCCAACAGTACTTTATAATCTTATTTTTCTAATGGCAGCCTGTGGTCCTTTGGCTTCTAGTGTACCTCGATTTCTTAAAGGAATTGGGGAACCCAGTCGCCAAGGTTCTTGCCCCTTGCATGTAAAAGGTCCCAGGTCTGGGTCCTGGCATTGCCCAAACTAACTGCCGGCCTATAAAAGGTTTGTGCTGCTAATAGTCCAACAAATGATACCTTGTGTTGAAGGAGTATGCATTAAATATGCTTTAGAGTCCGGAAGTCATATGCAATATCACCCTTAAAAAAATACTTTGGGTGTCAGCTCTTCCCTTGACTGTAGTTTTAAATTGCAACGTCACCTATAACCTTCATGTAGCTCTCGTGCGACAATAATTCAACCTAACCTCAATGGTACAATCACAAAAAAATTTCCAGTTGTAAAACATATATCTTCATACATCTTCCAGTGTCTTTATATATCTTCAAAGTCATGTATCTTCCAGTTTATCCTGGAATACACACAGGGGAATGTTAACATGTGTGGAAACTAGAAAAACAAGTGCATGGACAAATGTTCTTGGTTAAAAGTGTCAAAGAGTAACATGAGTAATTGTGGTTGCTACCTTCTGCTTTTAATCCTTCGACAGTATGTTTGTAATGAAAATTTATTTTATAGGAGGAGGGAAGAGACAAGTGCTTCCCCTATTGGCCACAAGAAGATGGAAAACAGCTTCAGATTGGAGAGGTAAAATTTTTAGAAATTGATTTTTGCATTTCTAATGTATAATATTAAATTTTTATATGATCCTTAACCCTTTCATTCCCAGTTATGCCATTTGGCATCATCACTTTAGATTATTTTATTCTGATTGTCTTTAGCCATTTACGATACCCAAAAGCACATCATTCGATTCTTCTAATAGAAAAAAATGTGAATAATCAAATGGTGCTTTTGTTTTGTATATCATAAATGACTATAGACAATCAGAAAAAAAAGTCTTAAGTGATGATGCCAAATGCCTCAGTGGGACAGAAAGGGTTAAACTACGCAGAGGTTCCACAATATTTCAAATATAGATTTTACTCTAATGAGTTTTGATATTGTACCTGCAATATTCTCTTTATAAAAAATTGTTTTGGGTGATTATTAAGTGAGGATGTGAGGAACTTTTCTTTCAGTAGAACTAAAGATTTTTCTCTATTTGTGAATCGCGTTAAATTGTTGTCCCACAATTTCGCTTAATTTCTGCACCTAAAATAAGTATCATCTAAACTTTCCAACAAAATTGACATTTTGGTAATGCTCTGCATACTTGAAGTTTAATTGAATTAAAGCTTAATAAAAAGCAGAATTTTAAAATAAAACACAGCAGAGAAAAAGACCACATATTTAATTGATAACAAAGCAACAGGTAAAATTAATCATCAATTTATCAAATATGTCTTTATTAAACGACTCAAACACTGTGAGCCAAACCAAAGCAATATAAGACAAGACACAAATACATATAACGATCACAGTTATATACTAGCAGTTAATGTGTAACTTCACTTCAGTTCTCAGTGAACTAACATTATTAATTAAATTCGAATACTTTGTGATTTTCTACATCATAGATGAATTATACTATATTTGATGATTGAACTTTCAGAGTCATGATTTTGCAGTATTTTATAACAATATCACTCTGAAAAGGGCCTGTTCCTCCATGAGGTCCGTTTGGCTTGGGCCTAGGTCCCCGAAATTTTAGGGGCCCCTGAATTTTACTTTCTATTGCTGTAAATCTCCAAAATATCAGTAAACTAAAAAAAAAAAAAATTATGAAACTCCTTTTTGTTTTTGGCTCAATTTTGACTAAGAAATTGACCTAACGCGATTGTTTTCATCCATGTTTATAATTAAGCCTATTAAATTGTAGCAAAAATTTGATACATAGATCATTTCGCATCATCATTACTGGAAATCATACACAAAATTTTCCTTAACGGCACCCAAAAATAGGTTATGCCTATATATAGTCTGAGATTTCCTAGATCAGGACCTGCCTATAAGTAACTTGGCTTTAGGCCTACACTTGTCCTGGTTGTAACCAGAAGCAGTATAATAGCATGCGTCCCCCCTAGTTCCAGATCACCCGCCACTTCAGCCTGTCTTCCCCAACGTACGTGACATGCTCGCTGTCCCTGCGCCACATTGTGTCCCAGAGACACAGGGAGGTGTGGCATGTGCAGTACACGGACTGGCCGGACCACTCCTGCCCAGCGGATACGCAGGGATTCATAGGTAAGAAGTTCTTATTCATTTAACCCTCTAATCTAATGCAGGAATTTTTATTTTTATCCCAAAAAAATATATATGTATCTTTAATACTCATACATAATGGGGAAAATACTGAAAATTTTTTAGCTACATTAGAATTTAAATAATTTCAATTTTTAAAATTTTTTTCCATATGACAAAAACCAACTGCGAAATTCCAATTTTGATAATAATGACTAGAAAACTGTTAAATATATTTTAAAATAGCCCTTTTTAACTATAATTAATTTTTCAAAACTTTTTGTAACAAGTACTAATATTTTTATACTTTGTTTACTGACAAAAACGTAATTTCACAACAGTTAATAACCTCACTCTTTAATTTTGAATACACTGTTACTACTGTCCTCTATGAGGATTATTAGGGACTAAAACTTCAATGTAATAAATGAAAAAAAAAACAGATTTGTCGAGAGAGAGCTCTACTTTAATTGAATAAAGTGGATTTTGTTACTTGTTGCCAAACGGCAACAGTATGCACTAGAGGGTTAAAGAAAGAGGGAAATTAGGACAAAGAAAAATTCCTTTCTTTGTACTAATATCTTAATTTCTTTGCTCTAATGTCCCTCTTTCTCCAAACTAATTTCCCTTAGTTTGCGTTTACCAACTGAGGAAAATTAGGACGAAGAAAGAAGGAAATTAGGACAAAATGGAAAGGCTTTCTTGGTACTAATTTCCTTTCCATTTTTGTCCTAATTTCCCTCTTTCTTTGTCCTAATTTCCCTCAGTTGGTAGTCACAAAATGAGGGAAATAAGTTTGGAGGAAAGAGGGACATTAGACCAATGAAATTAACGAAATTAAGTTGTGTACTGGCTTTGAACATAATCTCTCTTTGGGATGGAGAAATAGGGAAATTAGAATGAAGAAAGGAGGGACATTAGGACAGAAAATCAAAATTACGACGAAGAAAGAGGAAAATTACGCAAAGAAAGAGAAAAATTAGACCAGAGAAGGCGGAAAATTAGGATGAAGTAACCTACTTTTCTTCTTCCTTTCTTTGTCCAAATTTCCTTTCTTCCTCCGTCCTAATTTCCTTCATTTGCTAGTTGCAAAATTAGGAAATTAGGGTGATGATGAAATGAGGCCCAGTGGCTTAGTGGTAGTGCTTCTCATTGCCATGCCACGGGTCCGGGGATCGAATCCCGGATTGAGCAAGATTGACTCAGCCTTTCATTTCTTAAGTGGGTCGATAAAATGAGTACCAAGCATGCTTGGGAAATAAACACTGGGTGGATCCGCGTGTGGCTGACCACCTTACCAGGACATATGGCTATCGCCCCAGAGCCCTTGATCACGTAAGCTGGAATGAGCACGGCAGGCCTTGGCCCACTAACGGGCTGTTGCACCAAGGAGTATAGTTTTTTAGGCTGATGAAATAAAAGAAATTTGAAGATATTATGTTCTGTGCTGGCTGTGAACATGATCTCACTTAACAAGAAAATTTGCTTGAAATAAGCTTAATTTTTTTTTTCCAAGCAAATTAAATTTCAACCTTGTGCTATTTTTTTACACCATAAATTTATGTCCCCTTGAATTTCTCATAAACATTAGTGTTATAGTATCTTGCTTACAATGACAATTTTTAATTAACTCCTTGGTTACAGAGTTAAAATGATCTGTTTATATCAGTGGTTCCCAACCTGGGGGCGATCGCCCCCAAGTGGGCGATTTGTGTTATCAAGGGGGCAATAAATAGTCTGGGGGCGATAGGGGGGCGATGAGTATTCAAATGGGGGAAATTAAAATATACTGTACTATAGTACAGTAAAACCATTCCAATTTCTTTTATCACCATGACAATTTCAAACTGACATTCTTACAAGATTTGAGTATTTGACCAAGTTAAAAATTCCTGATTCTATTGTTGATCCATTCCCTTTTGAATCTTTGGGTTGTGGATAACCTTGATAACTCTTTGTAGACGGAGTTTGTAGATCTGGAGTACGACTGTGAGGCAAAACTCATTTCAAGTAGAGAGGTTATGAGTTAGCCTACGTGAAACTTATTTACACTGATTATAAACTGTAGTAAAAAGCTGAACTACCTCTCATCTCGTTCCGTCAATATATTTAGTTGGAAAAGGGTTGGTTCTGTTATCCAGCTCCTCACTAAACAAAGAAATCAATTGGACATTTGCCTCAAAGACTTGCGAATGAACTTGAAAAGAGATTTCAACATTATTTTTTTCTTTAATGTTTATTGTCACCTCTCTTAAATTTTCCAGAATTGAGTTTAAAGATCTTAGTTAATTATTTCGCTTTCATTCATTGAAAAAAAATCTTTAAAAAAAATTGACATTAGATTTTTTTTCGATTTTATTTAAGAGTAACCGGATAAAGCTACTTTGGTTGTTTTTATATATGGTAGTAAGTGTTTGAAATTATAAAATTGCTTTATTAGTTACATTTTAACTCAAATTATAATTGGACAAATTATAAAAATTAAAGGGGGGCGATATGCGTTATTCAACTTAAAGAAGGAGGCGATGCTTCAGAAAAGGTTGGGAACCACTGGTTTATATGATATGAAATTCTTCTTACAATTTTTTAAAATTTTTTTTTCACAATTTAAATATTATTTTATTCATAAAATAATGCAAAAAGATGTGCTTTAAAAATATAATAAACCAGAGTATTTTTTTTACTTTGACTGCTACCTGTTAAAATGGCAGAGTCAAATACTATTCTGCAAGCGATATTTGTTATATTTATTTAGTATATTACTATTTATAGATTATTTTGATTAAACTACTAACAGCACATAAGGTTAAAATTTATTCAGTATATGTCTTTTTATAAACTCTGACAGTATGAGTACACAATACTTATTTTATATGAATTCCTAATATTGAACCTTGTTTATAACATTACTCAATTATAGCACCATAAGCATCACAGTCTCTTGAATGACGCTATTAAGGGGTTACACTATACACTCTGTGCCAACCTAACTTGGGTAAAAACAAAGAGTAAAGAGGCAGTGGGAAAAGCGCGATTGGTTCGTTAGTTGGAAACTCTTGTAAGGTAATATTTTCATACAAAATGATCGCAATACAATTTAACCAAAATACATTTTTCATTCTGATAAAATTGCCAAATTTTCTCAAATATTCAAATCTGTTAGACCTTAAATGAAATTAATGTTTTAAACATGTTTTCTGGATGGATTCACAAATAATTTATGGAACTCTTTACATCTGAGGAAGGATCTTCTCCATAGCATATTTCTATTTACCCAACTTAGGTTGGCAAGGAGTGTAGTATAGATTATTACACAAGTGTCTGTTTTTTATCACAGCTTTTATGGGTGAAGTAGATGCAGTGCGACGCCATGCAGCCGCCGGAAGTAGCGAGGATCATCCCACCCCTACTGTGGTGCACTGTAGCGCAGGTGTTGGCAGGTCAGGGGCAGTCATACTCACAGACATTATGCTGCACTGCTTGGATCACAACCAGGTATGTCAAAGTCTGCTTAAGTTTTTTGTTCTCTAAATCTATAATAATATTAAAGTATGGTAGAACCTCAATTATCAGATGTAATTGTCGTTAACTCTATAAATGTCAGATAATTAAAAATAATTCCAGTTAACAGAGAATTTTGAATTAAATAGTAAAATAAACAGTTCAAAAGAGTGCTGGAAGTCACTGAATCAATTACTAAATTTTTGAAATATGTGCTTTTTGCAGTTGTAAATAGTGAATTATAATTAAAGTGATCTAGATTTCTGTATCGCCACAGATTTCTCAACTTAGAATCACTGTATCTTTCCAAGATTGGTTTCTTGAAATAAATAACATTTAAAATGTATACAGTGAAAACAAATATACATATTTGCCTATTGCCTGGCTGTTTAGGAGGTTAAATGGCATGGAGAGCTGTCTTATCCTGGAAGGTTTAGGGAAGAGTGTTGTACCTTGGGACACTGACAATTTCTAAGAATCTATTGGCAATATTCATACATTGTTTATTTCTAATAGTAGCCTTAACCAACAGACATCATCATAATAAAATTTAACACTAGCATCATTGAATTTATGAATTGGTGACAAAAAATATTTCATTACCCCAAAGTAAATATTTTTCTCATTCTAATATAATTTTTTTACCTTAGTACTCTTACAAAAAGGCAACTGCATTTTATTTTCTTCATAAAAGAGAAGATTTTAAAATATTTTGCTTATTAGAAAATAATGATAATGCATTTAGATTGGCCACTATCTTGCTTTTATTTAAACCATGTAGTGTATTGTACCTTGGGACAGTATTAATAATTTGATTAAATTCTTAATAATTTGGATGAATAAAAATATCTTTATTATTTATTGTAAAAGCAATTCCACAAAACATGTAAAATACAACTCAGCTTTGCTTTGGATATATTTTATAATGATTGAAGTTTGAAAATATAATTCTGGCAACACCTGATAAATCTTATTCCTTTCATGTGATGAAATGTTCTAAAGAGCACATTTTCTGATGTATTTTGAAATAAAGTCTGCTTCTCTCCTGACACAAATTAGTTCAAATGTATGACTATTGACTGTATTATAAAGCATGTCCCAAGGTACAACATCATATTGTACCTTGGGACAGTTTATCCTCTCTACTTTAAATGAGTGGCAATTTTTTAATTTCAAGCTGCCAGAATTAAAAAAAATATATTATAGAGGAATATATTGGTGTGTTGAAATGCTGCTTTGAAATTTTTATTTTGACAATAATTATCGAAGAAAAAAAATAAAATTTAAAAATTGTCCCAAGGTACAAAACTCTCCCCTACCCGCAATTTAATTGTATTTTTTTATCTTTATTATTCAAATTTATTATTTAAACTTGTTCTTCATTAAAATTTAAGTTTAGTTTTCATTGATATGGACCGAGAATGGAGAAAACTATTGTCCCGGTGGCTTTAATGTTTTGGAGATTTTGAGTAAAAGTCAAATTTTCAGGCGCTATTTTTGTGCTAATTTTCTCAACCTAAAACCGAGATTTACGAGCATGAGAATGTGCGGTATTTATGGACGGTATAAAACAAACGGCTGGTTAAGGAATTTCCGGATACAGTACACAGTACAGAACCTTTAATCCAGGCATCGCGGGACTTGAGCCTTTCTGGATTATGGGTAAACTGTCCAATATTTCCGGAATTTGGAAAATTGGAATGAGTTTAGGGAAAGTACGTGTCTGCGAATCGGGTTAAAAACACCCTATCTTATAAATATCTAGGCCGAGAAATATAGTGCAAAGGTAAAGAAAGGAGAAAATAAAGCCAAAAATAAAGGGGAGCCATACCTCAAATGTTGCAGAACATTGACAATCCTGAAAATACTGTTTCCTATCCATTTTTAGTCTATATCACTGAAAACCAAAACTAAGTTTAAATTTCAATAAAAAACTAGCTAAAATGATAAATTCTAATAACAAAGATAAAAAAAATTAATTAAATTTAAAGATGAATTATAATTAGATTATACCAAGATGTTTTGGAAAATCACTAACCTGCCAGTGCAATCCAATAATGTTTCCTGATTTACTTATTTTCCGCCTAGTATTTTCACCAAATCTACCTATGGGGTCGCAGTGCCTCATAATGATTGACTCTGCATGATCGGCTCCTTACTGTAGCTCAGGTTCAAGACAATTGGACCAACCAGCAAATTTCTTTTGATCAAGTGTGTGACCTTTGTGAATCTTGTGATCATAAGAACAGCTTCTTTGTTAAGAATTTTTTTTTTACGTTTGAAACTTTTTTTCTCATATTTTTTACTTAGGTCTGTTTTGGGGTTTCTGATTTTGGACATAATTAAGTTTTTTAAAAAAATACGGTGTATCGGAAAATTTTCGGACCATCGTCGAAACTCTGTCTGGATTATGAGTGTCCAGATTAGCGGTTCTGTAATTGTTTATGGATCGACAGAGTTTTCTGAAAGTTTTTTTATTTTTTAACCTTTTAGGATCACTTTAGTCGCCGATTAAAACCTAGCAAAATTTAATGGAAATTAAGGGTATTTCAGGTCCTCTGGTAGGGCTGCAACCCCTATCAAATCGCTTTAATTTTTCGGATATTAGGCCCAATCCCTATCGGATATCGGTAAAACTGCTAAAAATATCTTATATATTTTATGTATAATTTTTAATCATGGTTAAAATAATTGGCTTGTTGTCATTATTTGCTCCACGAATATTAATATATCGACTACTAATTATTCCTATAAATCCTTATAATTTCTTTAGAAATTCCTATAAAATTCCTAATTTTCTTTAAAAATTCCTATATTTCCTATTATATTTTTGATAAAAGTCACTGCGAGGCCTGCTTTTACACCAAAGCCTCAAATTTTCTGAAACATTTACACCCCTTGTTTCCTTTGCTCTCGGTTGAAGTAACTAGGCCAATACAATAATAAACACACATATTCAAATTTATTTCTCGCTAACTCCTCAATCTACATCGCTACACTCCTGAAACACTCCTTAAAAACTACTGAATTTCACTATCATAGATAGAGTTCGAACCCTGGCTAACCTTTAAGCCAGTTGAGAGAGAGAGTCTACTGTACTGATTGATTGTTTTATACTTCTCATTTCAGCCGGTTGACCTTTCCAACGCCCTCACCCACCTTCGCCTCCAGCGTATGCTCACCGTCCAGACAGTTGCCCAGTACCAGTTCGTGTACAGCGTCCTCATACAGTATCTCAAGAACTCGAGGCTCATATGAGCCCGCATTCAGCTCGGAAGTGCCTCACACACAATGTGTGGCGACTCAGCTGTATTTATTGTTTGCGGCAGCAGCTTTAATATGAAATGCATGAACCTGGGTTTGAGGTTGCGTCTAGGCGGGTAAACTGCTGTAAACACAACATTGGATTGGACCATTTTGGTTCTGAAATAATTTGTCTTTTTTGGTACGTTTTTGTGTAGGTTAGAGTAATTGAGTTTGTGTAATAATGGTCCAAGTCATAAGGCTAGTTAATGCAGTTTTATCCGCCCACGGCAGCATAGTGAGTGCTTTAAAACAATGGTTCTTGAATATGGTGTAACCAGAAATGAGATTTTGTTAATGTTCAATCATATATGATCACCCAACAAGTGCAAAGGAGAGGGACATCATTACAACACATTTGAATGGGGATGAGGACTTATTTTTGTTTGTGTTGGACCTTTTCTTTTGGAATGAGTCTGCACCAAAATGTAGTTGTAGTATCCGTGTGAAAAATGGCTTAGCCACCAGAAATGCCAATTTGATTTTACTAGTTTTTAAGTTTACCTAAAAAATAATGAATATCCAATATTATTTTTGTGTCATTTGCTACTGACTTTTGAAATAATGTTGGCCTTAAAACTACATGTTTTAATTGCTTGGGTCTTTTTTATAAGAGTTATTCTTTAATTTTACGAATTATCTAAGTTTATGTCCTTAAAATCCATAAACATTTACATTTGTTTGCAGTTTCATAATTGCCAGGATTTCCTAAATGATACTTTAACTTCTTCCAAATGAATTCGCAAAAATAAGTTATTTTAAATATAAAATCTGTAAGCAGGCTGAAATTTTTAATGGCTAAACTAGTATTAAGTATTATATGTATGGATATATTTGTTGTGATGCTTAATCTTCTTCCGTGTTGTCGAGGACATGAATTGCCCAAAACTAACTTCCCCAATGTTAACCTATAGAGATATTGGATGATTGGTTTCATTACTACCATCCACAATATTTTATCCATTGTTTCCAAAATTGTTGGTATGCTTAGGTATTGATATTCAACATGTTTTGACTTTTTTTTAAAATTCTCTAAGTTAATAAGAACTTTTTCTATTAGCTGACAATGAAGCAATGCTTTACAGTGAATTAAAATAATTTTCGAAAACAGTGTCAAAGATTTTTCTGCACACAAGTGGAGCTTATCAGTACCAAATCATACCAACAAATTCGGAAACAATAGGTAGAAAATTATGGATGCTAGTAATGAAAAACTCTACTTGATTTCTCCATAGGTTAATATTGGGGGAGTTAGTTTCCTTCTCAGGGATTCATGTCTCCTTAAGGAATGTCAGCCCCATAGCGCTCTAATGCATTGTATTTGGGATCGCAACTTCCGCAGAAGTATTGCTTTGCTGTGTTATTTGCCCCCCCCCCCCCCCCCCCGTATGGGAATTAACATAACATCAAAATTAAACAAATTGGAAACGAAAATGTTATCTAGTAATTATATATTTTTAAAGTTTTAAAATGCCCCGAATGTAAAGTAGCTAGCGACACTGTTTTTAAATTTTACCAATTAATAATTAGATAAACAGATGTTATTTTCTTTTCAATTTTGTTTCAAATTGATGTGATGATGATTCCCGTACCTGGTGAAAATGGGATAACATGGCAAAGCAACTCTTTTGCAAAAGTTGTGATTTGAAAAGTAATGCAATACCTCTATGGGACTGATAGTGCCTCTTAATCCCACCTTACTAACATGGTTTATTCTGGGTTTTGATCATTTATTGAATCATTGTTTTACTGCACTAACAATATCTGTTTTTTATTGCTCATGTGCTGCTACTTTACTTTTTTTTGTATCGTGTTATTGAACGCACAGTGAACAAGTGCCTACTTTTTTACATTTACCGGAGTGTTCAGTATATTTTATGCTTATTCACCTCATGCAGGGTTTTTAATGCCTTTTAGATACTTTTTGTCTTTGCCACTAATAGTTTTACTCTATGGGTCATCAGTGTCTAAGAGTTTCATATTTTGTAAACACAACTTTATTAATGGTTTTGGGAAGTATATGCTCTACACAGAGAGTTTACCATTTCTAGTCTTATACGAAATATATGTATTTTTATCACAATGTAATAAAAAGGGAGAGTTGCAAACTTGGGAACTACTTTTTATCTTATTAACCCTTTAGACCGGCGGTCAGATGGCGCTGATTTAAAATTAGACTGAATTTGGAGTTTTATCGAAAAAAAATTCGTTCAACAGCATCAATGCCAGCAACTCCTTAAAAACAGTCATTTTTTATAGAATTAAACGATCCGCACGATCGTGATAGCTCAGTCGGAAAGGGTTACTAGAATAAAGTGGATTATGTTATTTGTTGCTATATGGCAACAATATGCACTAGAGGATTAAGGTTAACCCTTTATGTATTCTGATTATTATATTGATTTTATAAATAGTTCTTTTATCTTTGTTCGGTTGGTTTTTATCTCTTAAATTCCTTCCAAAAGTTGTTGCAGATTTTTTTTATAACTGAAATTTATAATACATACTACTTAATTCTCACAACATGTAATTTTTTAAAGCATTTTTCTTTTCTTTTATGACTTAACCCAAATTGTTAACCAGAAAAAGGATAGTAATGTCTTTGTCTTTCTAGAATGTAATCCACTCCCAAGTAAAATCTTGCATATATATTTCTTATTTCAATGACACAAAAAGCCCAGTTTTTCAAAAATGTCACTAAGCACAGGGGTTCTCAATCTTTTTGTACCTGCGTACCACTTGACTTTTGGGGAAATTTTTGCGTTCCACCAGACCTAAATATTTCCATAAACGTATAATATTTACTCTTCTAAAAGTGTTCAAAGGTTTTTTTTGAGTAAAATTCCTGAGAAAACTTTATATTTAATGGTTAGATAATATTTTTTTTATTTACAACATGCTTATAATAAGGAGAAATAAAAAGATTGAAATGGTATTAATTTACAGTTTTGTTTATTACCTATAGGTCTAAAAACATACAAATAAAAAATAGTACAAACTCAGCAAAATCCGATAAAGAAGTTCATTAAAGATTTCTCTTTAAAATAATGTTAATGTTTAAAATAATGAGTCATATGTCTGTATGCTCATTGCACATGTGTACAGAACCTATTGACAGCATCATGTTCCTCACATTGTTCACGCGTATGGCATACCACCTGAAATATTCCCGCCTATCACCGGTTGGGAACCCCTGACTTAACACATTCAGCTAAGCTCTTCAAATGTTATGAGGGCATTTAGAGAATAAAAGCTATCCAATACGTTAAAGTGCAATAATAGTAAAAAACTTTTGTATTTTGTAACTCAGTATTTGTGCATACTTTTTAAGATGATAAACTTCTATTTAACCCTTTCAGTCCCAGTGATGCCATTTGACATCATCATGTTTCTGATCATAATTTTTAAAAAAATAATAGGGCTGACATTTATTGGGATTAATAAAAATATTTTCTAATAGAAAAAAGTTTGAAGAATCGAATGATGTTCTTCTCATAGATGTCTATAGACGATCAGAAAAAAAAATTGAAAATGATTATTCCAAATTGTCATTGGGACTGTACTACATTATGCACTTTCTGACCGTTTTCGTGAAAATTATCAAGGGATTGGCGCATCAAAAGCTTCGGATATGGTATTTTTATCCATAGAGTTAGGAAGGATAGGTAGAGGGGTCTATTCGTTCAAATGGTTTGAAGCAGGTCTGTTAGGTTTTTTGAGCTACTGTGCATAACTTACAGACATCAAGGTATCCCAAGATGCACTGCTCTAGTCTGTTTCATTTGTGCACTATTGCGCATTTTCATGGACCTCTCAGTTCTCTTTCCTACCTCTATGTTTTATCGAATGCTTGGGGAAACAACAAACATTGTGCCTAATTATTATATTATTATGGGTGCTAGGTAGTAATGGTTTCATTCAATCTTGATAAACATTTTTAACCTGTCATGTACCTCACTTTGTTATTGTAAAATTATTGTAAACATCAAATTTTAGTTGATGGATTGTTCACGACGTTGATCATTGAGGGGGGAATGGGCGCGCTGGATCGCGGGTCTCCAAAGCAAAGTGCATCAGTGTTAATCCAATGGAGAAAAAAATATTTTCTCTACTACATTTCTCCGGCTGTATTGAATATTCTATGAAATGGATTTTTTTACGTGATAAATGTACCTGACTTACAGGGCCCGACAATCCCACTTTTTGAAATTGGTTACAAAAATTATTCGAAGCAATTTTTACAATTGGGATTATAGAAACCTGCCTGTAAGTTATCTACATTTATTATTAAAAGAAAAACATTTGTTAAAATATTCAATACAGCCGGAGAAATGTGGCAGATAAAATAGTTTTTTCCCCCGTTGGATTAACATTGAGGCACTCGAGTTTGGAGACCCCCGGTCCAGCGTGCCCATTCCCCCTTATACACATTTTCTGGGAAGTGCCTCAATGTAGTTCATCTGTGATAAATGTAAGAGCATTTCAAAACGAATCCAGCAAATTTTATATTTTGTACAGAAGCATTATTTATTGAAAGTATTTCTTGTAAAAATACCGCTTTTTACCTCCTGTATTATAAAAATAAATTATATATAGTTAAAAATTGTAGTTGTCATTCTTTATAAGGATGTAGTTAAGATGAGATACTTACACTATTAACCCTTTCAGTCCCAAAAATTTACTGCACCACAGAAACATCTGATATTCACAAAATCAGCTTATTTTAAGTCAAAAATAAGAGTTCAATAAGAAAAAAAAATCATTTGAATTTTGTATATGGTTTTTGAAATAATGCCAAAAATTTTTAACTGTGGAAAACAACAAAATAAGAAATATATATTACTTAAAACATTTAAAGTTATATATTTTAAGGTATCTGACTACATTATTACAAAAAATTTAGTAATTATTTTAACCGAAATAGTTTAAATTGTGTTTTAAATATTTAGAACTGAAGTGAACTTTCCAAAAATCAAGTGAACGCTTGTTAGCTATTTTCTAAATAAAAAAATAGTAGTTCTGACTTCTATTGAGATTAATGTAAAATATTGTCGAATAGAACAATATGTGAAAGTGTGAAGAATCGAATGATGTGTGTTTGGATGTCATAACGGGACATAAACATTTCGAAAAAAAATATTGAAAGTGATGATTCCAAATGGCATCACTGGGACTGAAAGAGTCAATTGCTTAGACTTATATAAAATGCGTCTGTCTTGTTAAGTTTCTTGAGCGACCCCAGTAAAATCTTGCAGATTCTTTGTATTTTTTTTATATGGATGTTGGCTGGGGGTTCAGAACCGTTTGGTGGACATCTTGGAATGGCGGAAAATCTTATTCGGATCACAACTCCTGGACCGGACCACTTGCCCAAATATAATTAATTGGTTGAAACCACGTATTTCTTTATTCTGCAGTGAAACAGCCATCGACCTTTTCTAAATAACCCAAAGTTCTCACCAATGGTACATCATTAAGGCTGCTCATCACCCCCATACCCCGTCCTCCTTCGATCGGGCTTGCTAATGTTAAGTCTATGGGGAAAAACTGATTTTTGTTCCAAAAAAAGTCAAGAAATTATAGGAATATTTTGATGCGGTTTTTTTTTAATTCATAAAAATCCAATAAAGTAGTGCTTTTAGAGATTATTTTTTTAAAAACGTTATTTACTATTTTTTAATCTAAATTTTTCTATTAAAAAAAGGCAAGTAACGTTTTAAAGAAAATAACCTCTAAAAGCACTATTTTATTGGAGTTTTGTGAATTTAAAAAAAAACCGCATCAAAATATTCCTATAATTTCTTGACTTTTTTTGGAACAAAAACCATTTTTTCCCCATAGACTTACCATTAGCAAGACCGATCGAAGGAGGACGGGGTATGGGGGTGATGAGCAGCCTTAACTGTAAGGATACTTTTGGGCCACCCTGCATTTTAAGGGAAATAAGGATGAAATCATGCAGTAGTTTCGTCCCATTATTTTCCTTATAAAAGTTATGTTAAAAAAAATAGGATGTTTCGACAGTCATCCATACCCAGAGCCGGACTGGCTCCCTAACAAGGGCGCAGTTTTACCGGCCCTTCCCGGCTTCAAAGGGCGCCCCCCCCCCCTCCCCGCTTATTCCTAGCCAAACTTAAATTAATCTCGGATCACATACAAAGTGTTTATTATTGTTCAAAAGTAAATATACAATTATACCTATTTCAGGAAGCATTTAAGCGACAAAATAAAACAAGAAGCAATGAATTAACTATAAAATAGGCTAGGGCTTGGCAATTTTTACTTTAATACTAAAAACAAATTCGGATCCACAAAAAGCACAAAGATATGTCTCTGATATCTAGATTTTAAATCACAAAAAACTGAGAGCTTGATCATTCATAGCAAAAAATGTATTTTTGGAGCTCAAAACAACAAATTCAACGGACGCGACCCTCTGCAACTATTAAACGCATAATTGGACAAAAAGTACAAAGATGTCTCGGATATCGTACCTTTCAAACAAAAAAATCTAATCGAGAAAATACAATCAAGCAAAAAAAGTAAAAGGTTTCTGTTGTCAAATGTGAAACCTACACTTGTTATTTGGACCTTCGATACCCGGGAAACTTCAAAACACATAACAAATCGAGGTCCAACCACAAACTTAGTCAAAACAGCAGCTGAATCGTATGATATGGTGAGAAAGTATACTTCAAAATCGCAAACGATGCTTATATTTGTCTTCATTTTCTTAGTGGAGTGTGAAAATAATTTTGACATTTGACATGTAGCCTTAGGAATGAGTTGAAACTAATAAAGAGAACAGAAAGAAGCGAACGCTAACCACAATAAATATTATTAAGTAAGATTTTGCAAATTTTAGGTGCCGAAAAAAAAATTACTGGAATTTTGTGCCATTTTACGTTGAATTTTTTCGGAGAAAAACTACTTGATATTAGAAGAAATTACATTATTCTCTGTGAATAATAGAATGATTTTATGAGTATTTTAAAAAATCAGTTATAAATATTTTTTAATCGTTTTTTAGACTATTCACCCTCAAAATGACCGATATAGATGAAAATAAACTTTTTTTCTGTGCAAGATTTCTTAAACAAAGGTTTTGAACAACCAACAGCACAGCAAGAAGTTGGCATTTTAAAAATTTAAGAAAAAAGAAGTCAAATATTTTTAGAAAACACATTTTCGAATACCAAAACAAAAGTAATTCCAGAAAACATCTGAAAACAAAACGTTGGATCTGTTGCATTCCACGATATGAAAGAACCCCATTATTATTATTTTTAAAGTAATGATAAAAACTCACGGGTTTTTAAAATAAATTAAAACGTGAGCCTTAGGTTTTTATTACACGCAACTAATGTGCGTATTATTTAATTATTAATATTTTATTTATTTTAAATAAAAAAAGTGCAATATATAGGAAAAATTTATATTAATTATCGAATAAGAAACTAATCCTCTTACTCTGAATCTAATCTTGAACGTATTTCATGTGATGGTGTGATATAAGCAAGGATCAAGGGGAAATAGACTTTAAAAACTCCTATTGAACCATATCTGCACATTTTCTTTTTCTTTACTTTACACTACTTGTTTGAATACATGTTCGTTGGCGCGCCGCAAAAAAAGTGACTCACAAATAAAAACAGAATAAATGAGAAATATCAGAGTTGCATAAATTGGTCAGATTGGCGCCATCGCTAATCATTTGTAGTTAACTTTTTATTTTCTGCAACTTGAAGATTTTGGTTTTCCGCCTCTCCTTTTTCATGTTTCCTTTGATCAAAATGTAACTTTTAGGCAGTTTTTTTGGGGGGTGGGAGAGGGGGTCTGTGATATCGTAGCGTTAAAATGAAACAATTCAAATAATATTCAGAACCAGGTTTTCAAGATTGATAAACAAGACCCATATTTAAAAAGTTTTAAATAATGCATTTTTTACTAACATTTAGTTTTGTTGAGAATGTTGCATTAGAGATACTCTAGGGCTATTGGCAATGAGTCTCGCATTTTAGGAACGCGGTCAAGTGGCGCGGCCGAAACCTAACCTGGCACCCAACTCAATTTTAGAGCCCATGGCGTTAGGACTGTATCCCACAGAACCTTTAGCGAACATAAGTCTCATATACAGGGCGCTATTTTACTCAGAAAATTGAGGAATATTTGCAAGAAGTCTAAAAACGGTGTGTGAAATTAAAGGCGCCTTAATACTCCTTGACGCATGTTTTTTTAGATCCTTTATTCAAAAAAAAAAAAAAAAAACAGACGACAGGATGTGTATGAATGATACGTCATAAATACGATTCCGCACAGGCACAGAGTATCAAAAGAAGTTTAAAAAACCTATGATATGCGATATGATATCATAGGCATCCCAATACTTCTTGGTGTTTGGATTTTTTTTATATCCAGCACCCAAGATTAATAATATATTGAGTAATGTAAGTGTTAGGAGGCTGTTTGGCGCTTGTATGTAAAGGAAGGCGCCTTATAAGATCATTTAAAAAAAAAATATTTATCAAAATGCCCCATTTAAAATTTATAGTTACAATTGATTCTGTCGAGTGTGTTAAGGCGTCAAGCCATGGTGGTTACCTTTGAAAGTTCTGTTTCGTATAACCCTCTCCTTAATGAATAAGTAAGACCGAGGCGAACATATACCACCTTAAAGTAATTCCCTGGCTATGAAAATCGTTATTTAACCGGCTCATCAGCGCCCAGTATGGAAGTGAAGCAGAGGCTCCGAGTGAAGGCGCCTTTCTAGGTATCGGCTTAATTCCAAGACAGTACAAAATGACCCACTCCCCTCCTCAAAAGAAAAAAAACACCTTGCAACTGCTGCAATTTTTAGTTCTCCCGCGCCTTCCCTAAAGATATGCAGATCCCCTTTAGAAAATAAGTATGCGTGCACCTCATTAAAGTACGGAATACGTACGCTTCTAGGGTTAAAAAAATTTTAGACTTTTTTTTTTTTTGAGAAAGGCGCACCGGCCCGAGGGCCGACGGGCCGGCGGGCCAGTCCGGGCCTGTCCATACCAGGACATACCGGAAGGGAAGGGTGCTTCAGAGCCCAGAGGTCATTTTCCGTAACAGAAAATCCCTTTATGATAATTCTAAGTTCTTTTAAATGGTTCCTTGAACAAAAACAGTTTTAAATTTAAAAAATATTACTTTGCATTCTTATAAACTATTTATTTTTGAATTACGAAAATTAATGTGAGATTAACAATACAGAACTTTTTTTTAAGTGTTAAATAAATTTTAAATAATGTGGTGGCGACATCTGTTTGTGAAATGTAAAACCATGAGCACACCTTGCAAATTTTGACTGAGTACTTCGTGATTAGATAATAAAATTATTTAATTTATACAAAAACACATTTTTATTGTTTTCATTCGACGATATACTTTATTAATTTTTGGCTTATTTACATCATTTAGCATAAGAGAAACTGGAATTTGGCCCTTTACAATTTGGGGGCCCTAGGCCCGGCCTAATGTGCCTTATGGAAGAACAGGCCCTGCATCTATATATAACAACTATATATCTAACAACTTATTACAAAGACCAATATCAAATTTTATTTCAAATGGTATATTTAACAACTTACAACAAAGAACAAAATCAAATTTTATTTTCTATTAAAGCTTCAGGGAAAGAAGGCGGCCTTGAAGTAGCTGGATAAAATTCCCCGACTACCATTGCTATAGGGTAGGAGACAAGACATAACATTTTATCTATGTCGTTCCGCTATCATATCTTTCCTCAGATCTTTTAACATATCCACACGAAACTTCAAAATCAATTCCACGCGCACTCCGCCCTTTTCATCACCTTCTTCCTCGATGAGACACATGCCCCGCCTTCCACCCTCGCAACACACGCCCATCTTTCCAACGAGCGTATTAGATTCTGCCACGCATTCCGGCCAGAGGCCTGCAACCAATGCCAGCACGTCGCAGTCCAAGAAGGCGGGGTCACCTTCATCCTTGCAAAATTTTGAAACAATGGAGGTGGCACCGCGTATGAGCTCCGCTTTCGGACCTGGAGAGTTAACCAATGCATGGAAGTCGTCCTATTAAAAGAATAATACAAATTAGGGTGAAATTGAACTGAAACCCTTCGAATTCGTGCACGTTGGCTCTGCCTGAGATCGGTTTAAGCTTCGACCAGCGAACGCTTTCGAAAGCCAGCATTTAACCTCCTAAACCATAAGAATTCGTCAAGGGCGTGTCATTCGTGCAAACGGTCCCGTTTCTTTAAAGATTCATTCTAAGTGTTCACGTTCTTTTTAATGAATAGTTTGAAAGATCGAATCTTTCGATTAGTTTTTTTTTCGCTAAATGAGAATAAACTATTCTTTCATCAATAGATATTTACTGATAAACTGCTTATCAGATGGGTTTTTCCAAACACTGCTTAATAAGTTTCCGGTATTGGTTTCCTTTTCTCTTGTATTGACATTTTTTTTTATGGCATTTGACATTTTTCGCCGATATTGAGTGCCAAAATAGTAAACAAAGAGTTCTCGGGCGCTTGCTCGAATGGCCTGTGAATGTGAACAATCATGGCGTAACGTCATTCACGCGCGAAGGATTCGATTCCAGTTCAATTATAGGAAGTCCTTTGTTTCCTTTGCTGACATAGTCTTTCTGCCACAAGTTGGCAATCAAAATAATTTGATTGTGGAAGATTCCACCCTGATTTAAGGTTTTAAGCCGAAGGAAAAAGGGTTGCCAGCTCAAGACGTTTGGCGAGAAGAGGTTATTGTTGGTACGTATTGTAAATAATGTATCAGACTAGAACTACATATCAGTTATCGGCGATAGGCTATTGTTGTTATCGATATACCCTTCAATTCAGTGCTGCAAGTGGGGGGTAGACGCGGGGAGACGCGTCATCCCACTTTTCAAGAAAATGGCTATTCATCCCCCCACTTCTTATATCTCTCAAATCCATAGTCCATAGTTGAGGAGGGATGGGGCATGATATTCTAATTGAAGGCATCCCCCCACTTATTTTTTTCTCACTTTCACCACTGCTTCAATTAATAACCTGTTTCTTAACCTTAAAGAAATTTGCGCCCATAAAAGCAATGAATCGCCAAACATAGTAACTCTTGCCAATAAACAAAACTTTCCTTACCTTTTTTCGAAGTGGACTGTTCCACAATCAAAATATTTTGATTGCCAACTTGTGGCAGCCAGACTATATTAACAAAATGAGAACAAGTATTTCGATGGTCTCACCCATTCCATCCCGTTCTCCAGACAGGTTTCCCAGGGCACCATCCTGATCGGGCACCGGGACTCCGTGAGCACGACGTGCGCCGACTTGGGGTCCGAGAAGAAGTTGAACTCGGCCGACACCGTCACGTTGCCCACACCTAGTTAGAGGGCCAACACATAGAGATATAATGTTTTTAAATAAGCTATACCAATGCTTTCACACAATAAATTTTAGTCTTGAATTCTGCTGTCTTGAATTCTTGATGGTCCCGTCAATGTCTACAAGTGATTCGATTAAATAACTCGTCAAATATTATCATCCAAATGTTACAAAAACTTTAGATTTTTGGGTTTCGAAGAGTGCTTAGCATTTCTAAGTTATTCAAATTGGGTGTTGCTATTGTGAATTTCAAAGTTCGTAACATTTTTATTACGAAGACGACCCCTTATGCAAATTTTGTGCCATGCAATTAACTCAGAATGCTAATTGTTCACAATCTCAAAAAGATCCGATTCTATAGGGTGACTAATGGCTGAAATAATCACTAGTGGTACTTTTTTTTATTTCCACAGCTGTACCTAAAAACAGTAACTGTAATAAGTCAAGGCGTTACATGTAACGCTTTACTCCAATCTCTGATTCGGGGTCTGGGGAGCCCAGTCGAATAGGCAATCGTCTTGCACGTGGAAGGTCCCAAGTTCGGGAACGGGCATCTCCAAACTAACTTCCTACCTATGAACGGCCCGTGTAGCAAAAAATATCCGACGAATAATATCCCGTGTTGAGAGAGTGCACTTTAAATATGCTCTAGATCCCGACGCTGCGTACGATGTCGCGCTTAACGATTGCGTCAGGTGCCTATTCAGATGTCGGCTCATTCACCTGACGTGGTTTTATATAATGACACCCGTAGCCAATAGCCCTCATGCAGCTCCTCTAGTGCGACAATAATTCAAACTAAACTAAACAAATTCCTGATTCTTGTTGAAAATTGATAAAAAGTCTTGAAAATTGATAAAGAAAATTGATAAAAGTAAATGAAAAAATTAAATTTATTCATCTTCATTTATTGGAAGCACTCATTATTGAAGAGACACGGCTTCACAAACGTGTAGGTTTATAAGTTTATTAGAAGTGTTGCTATCACCAAAATAGAAATGCAAATATGTAAATTAGCCGCGTCCAGTTGACAGTAAAAGTGGTGCTGCCATCTATATATTAGGAATGTAAATAAAAAGGGAACATACTGTGAACATTTGAAGAGTACAGGGGAAAAACCGCTTGATTTTGTAGAAGGCTTTCCCCAATGGGTCTCTTTGTCAAAAAAAAAAAAAAAACGAGAAATCGCCTAAACTGGTGCAAAGAAACCAGATATTCGCTTGGTTTTACTTTCGCGGCAACCCTGTTTCACGTCAGAGATCAGTGGACACAGATCACACGTTTGTACAGCGAATGAAGAACCGAAAGAAAATCCCGGCTTCCTGTCGCCAATGTCCACCAAGCGGTCACAATTACGGGAAGACTCCGGATAAATCAAGTGGTTCTTCCCCTGTACTCTTCATTTGTATCAGTTGCACATTTCATCAATTCTCACCACTGAACTGAACTGAAACTCTGGAAGGAGCATCCCATGATAAGCTGGTGAAGTCTATTTTTGGGTCACTTGGCGACAGCTTTAGGGAGAATATGTGCCACATTTGGCATGAATTCGTCGATCACAATTGACACTTGACTTGGCAGTTTGCATTGGATATCGCCAATCACTCGCCAAAGAATAGTACTCCAAGGAATATAAGTTTTAAAGATTGTTCCTGCAAATCAATTTTCTTAGAAGTAGATGTTTCCGAAACTTTATTATATAAAGAAATTTCTAAAGTAATAACATATCAATTTTCGGTGTAAAAAAATATTGAAAGTGTTGGTTTAAGATGCCTATTTTAACAAGTAAAGTATAGGATTGGCGGCAAAGGTTGGGTTGCTCTTCCAGGGTTGCCGGGCTTCACCGACCCTATTGGCGAGCGTTTCGATGCTCCTTCCAGAGTTTCAGTTCAGTTCATCGATTCTCACCCGTGTAGTTTCCTCCGAGTATCACGATCTCCCTGAGTCCCTCCGTGAAGGTCGGGTCCTTCCTGTGGGCCGCGGCCAAGTTGGTCAAGGGGGCGAGGGCGACCACGGTCACCTCCCCGGGTCGCTCGCGAGCCACCCGCACCAGGAAGTCGACCGCGCTCTCATCTTTGCTGTTGTCAGCACCACCTGCGGGGGAGGAATTTACCTTAGTTACGGTTAAGGGTTTTGCTTGATAACAGATCTCTATACAATCCCAATGGGGAAACTCTGCCCCCTGTTTTTATAAAAAACGAACATGCTTTGAACGATGTTAATTAGTTTAAGATATTCGGTAAATTTTTGTATAGGTACATGTCGTATATTTTATTTAAAAACAGTGGCCAAAGTTTCCCCATTGGAATTGTGCCCAATTTGATGATAGTTTTCCTTTGACTTAGAAAAAAAATGATATAAAAATTATGATGCATGAGCCAACTAGCGTCATCATAAAGAGAAATTATGCACACAAATTTTGTAGGGTCTATAAAAGATCTATCTAAAAATCTATTTCTCCTATAGTCCGAGTTTTTTCATCAGTTTCTGCCTCTATACCTTCCTTAGGACTTATTTGTTGGAAATGTTTAAGAAAAGTCTAATGAAAAATGTATTTATGTTAATTAATTGAAAGTTAGAACTATTGGAGACATGACTTCACGAACGGGAAGGATAGCAGCAGAGTGTCATACATAGAGATCTTAATTAAAGTATTAGAGTGGAAGCTCACATGACCTCCACTGCTAACGGCTTGACGAGCATGGAGGCCGCCATATTGTCAAATTTGGCAGGTTATGGGGCCAGTGTTGCCAGCACTTAAAGTAAAAAAAAATGTTGCTAAAAAAATTAATTTAATTCTAAAATTATCAAAAAATATCATAAAAATGATAGCTGCATTTTGGAATATGTTTAGTGGCTTATAAATAACTTGAAACGCTTTTCTAGTATTTTTATAATATTTATATTGTAATTTTAGAATTATATTTTATTTTTCCGAGTATATTCTTCTTAATGTGGCGGCGGTGGCGACAAGTTACCAGTGTTGCCATCACATAAAGAATGCTACGGAAAAATAAAATTTAATTCTAAAATTACAAAATAAATATTATAAAAATAATAGAAAAGCGTTTCAAGTTTTTTAAAACCCAATAAAAATATTCCAAAATGCAGCTATTATTTTTATGATAATTTTAGAATTAAATTTATTTTTTCGCAACATTTTTCTACTTAAAGTACTGGCAACGCTGGCCCAATTACCTGCCGAATTTGACAATATGGCGACCTCCATGCTCGTCAACCCGTTAGCATAAGAGGTGACGTCATCTTCCACTCTAATACTTTAATTAAGATCTGGTCATATACAAGCTCGTAGAACAACGCCCTCAAGCGGCTACCTATAATAACTCTGCACCCAACCGCCTTTAGGAGAGCACTTTGCGTACTATTGTTAACCCTTTTAGTTCCAACGTTTTATTTTTTATTCCAAATTTTGTGAAATCGATTCATTATGCATTCAGAATGAAATGGTAAAAAACGGAGAAAATCTTAATTTTTTAATTAAAATTTAAGGGGGAAAATAGGGGAAGGTTAAAAAAAAGTTAAAATCAATTTTTAAACATCTAGGAATGTGCAAGCGTGAAGAATTGGGGGTCAATTTGTTTTATAAAGATGTTTAGGAGTGAATTTTATTTTACCATGTTTTTCATATTTTTATATAATGAAAACCGAACATTAATTCATTCTTCAAAAGACATGATTCTTCCATCAAACGATAAATACGTGGGTTCTTAACTTGACGAATGACAAATGACAGTGATTTCGCCCTCTAGAAGGGAAGAGTATAGGCTTTTTAGCCCATTACCCCGCTCGACAGAACAGACAGTCACAAGGGAGACACAAAGAAGGACGCCACAAACACATAGACAAATAACAATATTTATTAACAAACACAAACATCCATGGCATTACCGGGATTCGAACCCGAGCCCAGCAGCTCTAAAGGATAGCACTCTAACCATTGCGCAGGCGGGCCGGTTCGTGCTTAACTTAGTGAGAAAAAATCGAATGCTGATAATTCCAAATGGATTCATTGTGTGAAAGGGTTTAAACCATCCATTCCCCAAATACTTATGAGCAGTGTGCGATGGACATTTGTATTAGTTACATCTAGGATTGGTTGTCAGCGGAGCCTACACTGTAAAAAATCTGGCTTGAATTTACTAACGATTACTTAGTAACTTTACAGATTTTCACCATTTACTAGAAAATCATCTGTCCTAAAGAAACTACCGTAGTAATACTAAGCAATACTAAGTAAATTGATGTAACGCTTACAGCGCCCCCTGGCTATCTTTTCTAGAGATTATGACGAATCGATATCGCAACAATAAAAAACCTAAAAACGTGGGTTTTTTATTTTAGTATACAAAAATTACGTTAAATTATTTCGAAAACTTCACATCCCCCCAAAAAAAATGAATCTTAAAATTTCTTAATCAATAACATAAAACTCCTTTAACGATCAAGATTTTAATCTCTTTATTTACACGCAATCAAAATGCAAGTCCCCGATAGCAGCGAGGACTAACGCGCAGTTCTACGTTGCGAGACATGCGGATACCGAGGATCTTGGGTTCGGTCCTTACTCCTTCTCTGGAAATTCGATATAAAACCTGACTAACAGAAAAAATAGTGGTGCCCTCTGGTTTTAAACTTTTGTAACCAGTTTACTACCAGTCTCTTTGTAAACATACAAGAAAATCCCTTGCAAATCTACTACAGTTTTCTTAGCATAACTTACTAAGCTTTAATTACACTGCTCAAAACAATTAGGGGAGCACTTTGCGAACTTTTGTTAACCCTTTCTGTTTCAGAGCTTAGTTTTTCATTCTAAAAATCTAAATTTTTTGAAATAGATTCCTTATGCATCCAGAATGAAATGGTAAAAAACAAGCAGACAAATATTATTTTTTAACTAAAATTTAAGGGGGGGGGGGGGGAATTGGAATCAAAAATTAAGAATAAATTATAACAATACTTTTTTTAAATTTTTATTTGCAAAAAAGAGGTAAAATCAATTTTTAAACATCTGAGAATGCAAGAGTGGAGAATTTAGGGCCAATTTATTTCATAAAATTTTTTTGGGAGTGAATTTTATTTTTCCATGTTTTCATATTTTCATTTTATTAAAACAAACATTATTTACATCCTCAAAAGACTTGATTCTTCCATCTAACGATAAATTAGTGCAAGCTCAACTTAGTGAGAAAAAAATCGCAAGCTCATGATTCCAAATGGAAACTTTGGGGTTGAAAGAGTTTAAACCATGCGCTCCCCTAAATGTTGTGAGCAGTGTAGTAATATATACGCATATTTCTTATGTAACATTACTAAAAAAACTTATGGAAGCTGAGTTTCCTAGATAATTCTTAGTAACCTTACAGATATTTTTTTAGAGTGTAGTTACATCTAGGATTGGTTGTCAGCGGAGCCTAGAAACTCTACCTATTGGGAAGAGATGACTGCGCTCTCCAAAACCGTCTGAACCGTGAACAGCCACCGAACTCCGGACGGCGATAGGGTCTGGCTCAGATGCCTCCAACGGGTGACTGCTGCCACTGTACACGGGGATCTGTGGTAAATAATTCTGCATTTAGGATCTATTTAAGTAAAACGTCGATTTAAAAGATCTATGGAATAATCTTACAGTCCATACAATACTTTGTTTGTCGGGGACGAAATAAAAGAAAAATACAAAACAAGCACTTTATTCCTTATGCAATCAGCAGGAGCTTTCGCAGTACAAATCTAAAAAACAGAACACTTTGCATGTTTTAGGAATCTTTGAAACAGGCAGTGCAAAAGCCAAAACGGTAGTACTGTACTGCGAATTTCAATGCGTCTGGTCATCTTATCTACACTGCTCAAAAATATTGAGGGAGTACTTTGCGTAATTTTGTTTTGTTACCAGTTTCAACTATTTATTCTAAAAATCAAAAATTTGTGCAACAGATTCATTATGCATCCAGACTGAATGGTTAAAAAAAAACAGGAGGAAACATCTTAATGTTTTTTTAAACTAAGATATAAAGGGGAAGAATTGGAACCATATGTTTTGAAAAAAGTTTAACAATTAAAAAAAAAAACTAGGTGATGAAAAAAAATCTCAAGCTGATGATTCCAAATGGAATCATTGGGGACGAAAGGGTTGAAACCATATGAAGAGTACACGGGAAGAACCGATTGATTTATTTAGAGTATTTCCGTAATTGTCTCTGCTTGGCGAACATTGACGACCGCAAACCGGTTTTCCTTATGGTTCTTCATTTGCGGTACAAACGTGTGACTCGTTCCACTCAACTCTGGCGTGAATTAGGGTTGCCGTGAAAGATAAATAATATTAAATAAGCGAGTAACTGGCTTCTTTACACCAGTTTAGGCGATTTCTCGCTATCATCCCCAAAGAGGCTAGTAAGGAAAGCCTTGTACGAAATCAATCGGTTCTTCCCGTGTACTCTTCATATGTGTTCCCCTAACTGTTTTGAGTACACTCTCAGAAATAACACTTATCATTTTCGACGATTCATGAATCCTCAAGCCTCATTTCGTTAATTTTGAGGATTGTTTTGTCAAACTATCACGTGGCCATTGAGTAAACGCGAATCCTCACTTTTACGATAGTGATTTGACGATTCTGTATCTTGATTTTGAGGAAACAGAATCTCATTGTTGTACTCACATGCTCAAAAATCATGAAATATTTCTTTAGATTAGACGACATTCAAATCCTCATAAAAATGACGATTCAAGTTTCCTCACTTTGAGGAAATGAAAACTCGGAGCATTTGCCAGTAACGGAATCGTCAAAATTAAGGAAAATTTCGTCGTTTTTGAGCATTCATTTTTTAGAGTGTAGTGCATTATGGAGTCCCCCGTCCTTACCTCCGTTCTTCCGCACACCGTCAGCACCCTCCGTACGTTGTCCCTCACTCTGTCCACGGTGGTGTTTCCGTAGCAGCAGGTGACGGCCGCCACCCGATCCGCCCTCTCGCCCCCGAGGGCCAGCATCAGGGCCATGGCGTCGTCCGAACCGCAGTCCGAGTCCACCACCAACTGGACTACCGGGGGCGTCATAGTGTAGGCTGGAATACAGGAGAGAAAAATAACAATAAGAACATTTAACCTCCAACGCCAGACTACCCCCCCACTATTACAGCATCGTACTATAGGGTACTTGACTGTATCGCTAAAATACCATCCAATGTTATTTAAATTATAGTTGAAAGTAAAATAAAACATATGCTATGCATATATAATTTTTGCGAAATAAATCTCTAAATCAATAAAAAAAATCGTTTTAAAAAGGCATTTTTTCACGTGATCATCACATGATCACAAACACGTCGGTTTGGGTGACGTCAATATGAACTATAAACAAACCGTCGTGATGTTTCTTGTTTTCTGATTTAACTTGATTTAATCTAATTTACTATTGAAATAATAAATACTGAGAAAATGTAGGGCTGTTTTACAGAAGCGTATATCCAAAATTTGCTTAAAATCGATTCCAATGTGGTGTTTCAAAGTTTGTTTATAGTTCATAGTGACATCACAGATACCACGTAACAGCCAGAAAGCGTTTTCAGGAGTGATTTTTCGCCCTAATTTTGAAATTCATTTTTCTGCCTTTTAAAGGGGTATTTGAAAAAAAGAAAAAATACGGGTCTAATATTTTTGGCATACGGACATTTTAAGCCAATAAAAAAATTTTAGTCAAGTACCCTATTGGGGTTTATCCCAGGCGCGCATCCAGAGTTCTTACATAGGGACATGGGGGGGAGGGGGATAATCCAGAATTTTTTTTCCTTGGGTGGGGGGTAGTTGGTGGATTAGTTTAATTTATAAATTTTTAATAAATCATTTAAATAATTCCTAATTTTAATTAAATAATAAATTTTAGCAACTGTTTTCAAATACTTTTTTGAATAGATTATTCTTTAAGGACATCTTTCATTCACAGATGTTTTGATATTACAACAAAAAATAAAAAGCTGTACGAAATATTTGAATAATATATATTAAATATAAGACCCTAAAAAGAGGGCCCCGGATTTCCGAGTGGTTAGCATCACAGGCCAACAGTCTGCGAGCTGTAACGCTTGCGGGTTCGATTCCCGCCTTCTCCCTGGGTGTACTTCCTTTCTCTGTGACAGTAAAACACTTTCTGTGTTTGTCCTACTTGACGAAGGCTTATAAGCGGGTCTTTGATCAAGCATTTAACCCGGAATATATATGTACCTACCACTACCTAAAGAGAGTAACCTCATATGCTTAGAAATGCGAAAGGCTAAATTTTAAGTTTCATAGCAAGATCTAGAATATTAATTTAATGTTAAGTACGGTTATTCATAAAAATATGATTAATTTTTCTAAATGTCTTACGGAGGGGGGGGGGGGAATACCCCAATTATCCCCCCTGGATCCGTCACTGGTTTTTGAACCAGTTATTCTTTAATCGAGTAGTTACAGTGTTCAAGGCTCCTGAAGGGGGAACAAACCCCTCAAAATTTTCAAAAGTGGTGTTTCAATGTTTTTACCCTACTAAAAATGGTCAGTAGAGATCAATAGAAAATTTTTATGTGGAAATATCCTACTGGTACCAATAGCAATCTCTATTGATATCTATACAAATCTCTACTGATCTCTATTGATATCCATGCAAATCTCTACTGATCTCTATAGATATCAGTGCAGACCTATTGATGTCATTTGAGATCAGTAGCTTACTGATATTTTCTTTACTGGTGTCGTTAGAGCTCTATTGATATCAATACGAAATATTATCAGTAGGTTACTGATATCAATAGCCTCTACTGATAACAATAGAGGCATCCTTAGAAGTAAGTACACATCAATAAAGCTGTACTTATGTCAATAGATTTTTGTATTGATCTCTATGGATCATTTTTAGTAGAGTAATGTTTCTTAAAATATGAAATCTTAGCTTTACAAGGGTTACAAAAAAAGTTTTGAGTACTGGAAGTATTTCTAATATTTTTTCTAAAAAATGTTGTTTAGGTAATATCCACTTGTTATTTATAAGTGAGGAGCCAGTATTGGGGGGTTTACTTTAAACGCTCATATCTCATACTCATTTACTTTTTTAAAGTGCGTGCTACCTTTTTCTCAGAATCTGCTATAAGCATCAACCTGAAATTTTTATATGTATTTAAGAAGTTAGTTTCTAAAAATCGTTGGAGGGATTTGAGTATAACTGTCTTACTTTTTCCCTTTTTAAATATTATTGTTGTCTTTTAGGTAAAAAAAGTGTAGTTTCACTTAAAATTTCATAACTTAAAAAATAAACAATATTTTTAAAAATGCCTCCATTAAAGTATAGTTGAATATTTATTTAGTAACTAGTAAAAATTTTATTAAAAAGTATCGAATAGATTATGAGAAAAAGGTTCATAAAAATGGTCATTTTAACATGGGCTTCAATGGAGGGCCCCGGTCCCCCTGAAGTAGCAATTTCCAGAAAAAAACTTTTTTGCACAAAAAAATTTAAGGCAGCTACCCCTTGGCTTGCGTAATTTTCTTAAAATACTTATCATAACGCGTCCGACAAGAACTCGTTGAATTTGAAGTCAGTACACTCTTAAAACAAAAGAGTGAAATCCACTCCAGTTGGAGAAGTGCATTTTCGACACTGGAAAGGATTGAATATTAGCTCGGGCTGAGTTGAAATCACTCGTTTGGAGTGATCCTGTCGTTGGTTTAACACACAAAGAATCCACTCCTTCCGGGTAAGTGCATTTTCCAGTCTGGAGGAGTGAAATTAACTCAGACTGAGTTCAAATCCACTCTCTTGTTTTAAGAGTGTAGAACTTTCAGTTTCTCAGTGGCCAAAAGGTCTAGCGTGTCCGCCTCATAAGCCCAAGATCGCGGGTTTGAGCACCAGCTGAGTCGTCGGATTTTCTGGATGGGAAAATCTTGGGTACACATGTCATATGATTATGTGGTATGTAAAAGATCCATGGAGTATCCTTTTGGCTTGGGTTCACACGGCAAAATTAAATGTTGGCATACTGTTCACAAATGTTGGCATAAATTCACATAGATCTCATTTTCATTGTAATATGCGCGTTAAAATTGATAGCGGGAGTCGCCTACATGGTGCCACAAAAGAATGGCTCTCAGTTCTGGGGGATATGCCGAGCTTGAAAAGGCTTGAGCGCTAATATTGCAGGCCCATTAAAAATATATATGGCAAATCCTCACTTAAAACCCTCAAAAACTTATATTTTTACTCTCAATTAAACTTCATAACTTAATTAAATTTCAAATGCCCTTAATATCACATAGCACTTTAACATTTCAACCACACTCTGTCGCCGTCAAACAGTCGCTTTCTCACGGATCTTTAATGCATCATCCGCCTACGCGTTGACCTTATAAAACAAATTTCTCATAAAAATAATCTATAGATGTGACGCACTTTATTTTTAATTAAGACTCCAACCATGTAAGGTTGTGTGCTTTTGGCTGCCGAGCTACGGCTCCAGCCCCATTCTTTACAAACTCTAAATGCTTTCTTTACAATAAACCACCTTAGGGGTTAAAATATTTCTTTATCTCTAGATGAACTAAGTAAGAATGATACTCTCTTTTGTAATAGATGTTACTCTATTACATATATATTTCAGTTCGACCTGTAGAGTGGTTTCAGACAGATAGACCGATCAGTGTTCGATTTTTTTTTTAGAATGGACATCTTCCAAAAAGCGTAGAAAAGACAAAATCTCAATTTCGGAGTTTCGACTCCATCGCAATAAATATACATACTACCTAGTATTTCATATTAGGTTATAGAAAATAATAATATAATTATTTGTTGTTATAATTTAGAAAAAAAAACTAAACTCCTCAACGCAACAGCCCACGACTGGGCCAAGGCCTGCCGTGCCCATTTCAGCCTTTGTGACTTAGGGCTCTGGGGTGCTAGGCATACGTCCCGTTAAGATGGTCAGCCACCCATTCTTTCGACCCACTCAAGGGGTGAAAGGATGGATCAACCTCGCCCGATCCGGGATTCGATCCACCGACCTGTGGCGTGGCAATGCAAAGCACTAGTACTAAGTCACTGGGCCTCGTTCTTAATAATGGATTAGGTGTTTCGAATTATAGTCGCACTAGAGCTACACGAGGGCTATTGGCGACGGGCGTTGTATTTTAGAACCACAGTCAAGTGACGAGCCGACACCTGAATAGGCACCCAACTCAACCGTTAAGGGCGACATCGTACGCAGCGTTAGGACTTTGAAGGATATTTAACGTGCACCCCCTTACACGGAGTATTATTCGTCGGACATTTTTGGCTGCACGGGCCGTTTATTGGTCGGCAGTTATTTTGGAGATGGACGGACCCGTATCTGGAACATTTTACTTGCTAGGCGAGTACCTAACCGACTGGGCTCCCCAGCTTCGTTCTTAATGGCCTTCGGTAATAATAAACAAAATGTTTGAGAATGAGATTGTCATCCCAGTTCATATTCATTTATTCACAAGGACATTTTATCATTAATTATTCAAATCATTAGTTTAGGATTACTGTTGTTTAGATAAGATATTCAAATATGAATATTCAATATGGTAATCAAGTAAAGATTGTATATCATACACTGTAAAAAAATTGTCGATGCGTTACTTCGTAAAGACAGTGGGAGAACTTACTGCCACCGACTTTGAGGAGTAACGTTCCATCAATTTTTTACAGTGTAGTATTCGTTAAATATGCTAATATGCATGATACTTATTTAAGCTTATTTATAGCAAAAAAAAGTTAACAGAAAATTACTTCTACCAAAATGTCATGAGAACTAAAGAAGGTTGTAAATCGCGATATCTCTCATATTTTGGGTTAGAATTTCCCTTAGAGAAAAAGAATTTTCCCACAATTCAAGATTGAATTTTAATTAGAGGTTCAAATATAATTTCGTAGTTCGAGTTTCAAATCAAAAGCGTTGGCAATTCGACTCTTTTTAATTTTTTTTAATCGGCGCTTTTGCTTGTGATTCCCATTTGATATTTTCGCAATCTTTTTGGAGGAATATATGTACTATGTATCACACATATTCAAAAAAGAGAAGTTTCCTAAAAAAGTTTTTGTATTTTCAAAAAAAAAAAAAAAAAAAAAAAGCCGTCCCGGTGGCGCAATCGTTAGGACGCTAGCCTTTGGATCTGCTGGGGTTGGGCTCGAATCCCGGTCAGGCATGGATATATGTGACCGTCAATAAATGTTGTTATTTGTCTATGTGTTATTCCTTTCTTTATTACTGTAAAATTTTTTTCGGTGGCTGTCCCACTTGACGAAAGCTTACACTGCGTGAAAAAAGTAGAAGGACAGTCATTTTTTCTACATTTTGCTTTTATTTTAAAGGATTTTGACATGAATTTATAAAGAGGTTGTTTTGTTAGTATTTTAATTTATGTTAAGTCAAAAAATTTAACCAACTACTATTTTAGGTTTAGAATTTAAAACATAACTACTTTTGGTCTGTGAAAAAAGTAGAAGGACACATCCGGAAAATCGATGTAGAAGCTATTGGAAACTGTAAAGGTTAATGTGCTATTCTTCATTTATTGTCTTTTTATCAAGAATTCAGATTTTAGTTAGAAATTCATAGTTTTTGTTAGTTTTGGAATGCCAAGAGGAAAACCTTTAAGTAAGTTCCAGAAGGACCAAATATTTGCTTATAAAAATGAAGGAAAGTGTATTAGAAGGATTGCACGGCAGCTATCTATTAGTCCAAATGCTGTTTCGAACTTTATGAGAAACCCTGAAAGTAACTTAAGAAACAAAAAGACAGGAAGACCCAAAAAGCTTACACAACCAAGGTAAACCAAAAATCATTCGTGAACTCAAAAATACAGGTGGTAACCTTAGTAATCGTGGCACCCCACTCAGCCGAATGGGACTCAGCCGAAACCGCAAAAGGTAGCCAATTTGGTGAAAAAGTGGGGTTGTGCTTGGCGAAGAGATCCCCCTCTGCTGATAACAGTTTGTGGTTGCTTTTCTCCTGCCAAAGCGTTGGCGATAAGAATTCAACCGAATGGTGCATGCGAAGCCAAATATGAGGTTAAATTTGGACAATTGGTGAACGCTCCCTGCTCATGATGTAATTGCGAATACAATGTGATCTCCATGCAGACCAGGGGTCATAAAAAAGACCCCTCGTTCTAAGAACTCTGGCGGGTCACTCCTGTTTCAGGCGACAAATATAATCAGACAACAGACAAGGATTTTGTTCGATGGATAAAACTTGTTCTCAATGTCTGTACCAAATAAATTTACAAAATAATGTTCAAATAGAGTTATGTTGAAGGATCAATATAAATATTTTATTTAGTAATTAGTATTTTACTTTAAGCAAAAAAATGAATGCAAGTAGATAAATAGTTAATAATTTTATCACGATTAATATATATACATATTGTTTAAAATAAGTTATGTTTCCTTACTTCCGTACCGTTAATTATCAGCATATCGCTAAACATCAACACATTAAATATATATAGTTTTAGAAGTTTTTATACACGTGACGAAAGACATAGTAATTACTTTAAAATATCTTATAACTTGTCAGCTGTTTACCCTGATAATTGATTTTTTTTGTCATAACATACACTCTTAAAACAAACGAGCTATTTTAACTCGGTCTGAGTTAATTTTCACTCCTCCAGTGTCGAAAATGCACTTCCCCTATAGGAGTGGATACTTTATTTGTTAAACCTCCGACAGGATCACTCCAAACGAGTGATTTTAACTCAGTCTGAGTAAATATTCACTCCTTTCCAGTGTCGAAAATGCACTTCTCTTACAGGAGTGGATTTCACTCTTTTGTTTTAAGAGTGTAACTTATGCTTTGCTCAGGCTTTTTAAGTCCTCAAAATTCTTTATTTGCTGTAAAAGACAAACTTTCATATTATGTGTTCAATTTGGGTAGCATGGTTATTTTTACTATTTAAACAATTCTGTCTAACAGATTTTGATATCATAATTTAAATTGTTTTTAGTTCATATGTCAATATTTCATTTATTTGAAAGCGCCACGCCAGCCCGAAGCGTTGTGTTAAGGCATCATTTCACCGTAGATACCTTCGCATGTTCTGTTTCCGTCTAAAACATCTTATTAACGGCCCGTTTCAAACACACCATCTCGTCAATAAACGCCGTGTATGTGTGGCTGATGCACGTTAAATCTGTTGACTTTCAAAGTTCTGACACCATGCACGACGTCGCTATAAGCTTGCGTGGAGTTCAAACTTTGTTCAGGTGAATTCCTCATATGTTCCGCGTTTAAAACTTATGGAGTTTGTCGCCCATATCCCCTGTGTAGCTTTAGGACGATATGAATCCCATTATCTCTACGTTTGTAAATCGTTAAACATCAACATATTAAATATATATATATATATATATAGTTTTAGAAGTTTTTATATACGTGACGAACGACAATTGGGTGTTTGCTGAATTAAAGTCGCACTAAAACTACAAGAGGAATGAATTGAATTGGCCACGGGCCTCATATTTAATCAGTGTCAAGTGACGAGGCCGAAACCCGAACTGGCACTTAGGTAGCCGTATTGCGACTTCTTACGCGGCATCAGAACTTAGGACTACGGTCGATTTAACGTGCACCAGTCCAATATACACGGCGTAATTTAATGAGATTTTTTTTGTAAAGCACGACCTGTTTATAGGATTTCTATGGCGGGGACAGAAACCGGAACGTATTATCACTGCAATGGCAAGACATCTTAACTGACCGCGCCATCCCGGCCCCCTACAAAAATTTCACTAATATTAAATTTACTCGACCTTCTAATGCATTCTAATTAACAAGCCGATGACATCAAAAGAAGATGCTTTTAAGGGGTGGGGAACTGGGGGTGCTAGGAGTAAAGACATTTTTAATCGCAAAAATATACATGTGTACATTGAAGCACACTCATGTCTGCTTAATATAAGGTATATCATATATACAAATCATACATCTAAATTCAAACAAATTTTTGAAATATTTACAAAAACGTCCTGGTATTTTAATGATATTTGACCAATACTCGGCTTTTATAATTGCCCCTTTCTGAATTACATGATTTAAGAATTTATTGTGCACAAAAGGGGGCTGGGGAGCCCAGTTGGTTAAGCACTCGCTTAGCATGCGGAAGGTCCCAGGTTCGGGTCCGGGCATCGCCAAAATAGCTGCCGACCTATAAACGGCCCTTGCAGCCAAAAATGTCCGACGAATAATATCTCGTGTAAGGGAGTGCACGTTAAATATCCTTCAAAGTCCTAACGCTGCGTACGATGTCGCCCTTAATGGTTGCGTTGGGTGCCTATTCAGGTGTTGGCTCGCCACTTGACTGTGGTTCTAAAAATACGACGCCCGTCGCCAATAGCCCTCGTGTGGCTCTAGTGCGACGATAATTCAAACCTAACCTATTGTGCACAAAAACACCATTTCTATTATACCAAACCCTTCCAAATGAATTGAAATTTTTTACTATATGTCAACCATATTTATATGCTTGTTTTCAATGCTGTTACCTAGCTTATGAAAAAATTGAAGAATAATTTCTATATATACAGAGCTATATTAACATTAAGAATCAATATTAATATTTAATTTATTATTAGTATCTTACATTTGTATTAACTGAAAGTAAGTAGAGAAATAAATAATTTAGGCACGATTGATTGAACGTTTCCTTCATAATTTTAATTACGTTTCTATACTTAGTTTATTAGTTAATTATTATTTTAAAACATTACGACTTCTCATCTGTTTTCGCTGATAATTGTTTGGCTCCGTGCGAATAATTGTGTCATTATTATAAATTTTGGTTGTTAAATTTGGAATACCTTAATAAAACTATGGTTTGGGGATAATTTTAGCCTTTTCAGTGCCCAAAATTCTTTATTTGTTGTAAATGGTTAACACTGTCAAATTATATGTTCATTTTAGGTCTAAATTAAAAAAAAATCGACAATGAACAATTTAAGACCACATATAGAAATGACATAGCTTGTATAAATGACAAAAATATATCTGACAATTTGAATTCTATAAATTCTAGATTCAAATGTTGCAAAAATTGATTTACTTCCAAAATATGTACAGTATTTTTTCTGCTTGATTCTATCTTTATTTTCATCACTAGACTTCAAAAATGTATTTTTTGGGCACATGTATTTTTAATGACAGTCTCAGTTCCATAGAGTTTCTATTTTTTCCCTTATTAGTTATTTAAATTATTTATTAGGCCCAGTGACTTAGTGGTAGTGCTTTGCATTGCCCCGCCACAAGTTCGGGGATCGAATCCCGGATTGGGCGAGATTGACCTATCCTTTCATCCTTTAAATGGGTTGATAACATGGGTACCAAGCATTTTGGGAACTAAACACTGGAGGTTTCACGAATCACGTGAGGCTGACCACCTTACCAGGTGGCACGACTTGGCCCACTTAGCCCACTCCATGCGCCGAGGAGAGACTTCTATTAATTTTTAATAGATGATATGTACTCTTTAATTAATGTGTGTTATTAGATGTCAAATCAACCAATTTTCTTAACCTTGACGTTTCAAAAGTAGATATGGCTTGATATATCTAGGTAAAACTAGGTGGCAAAACGCAGTGTCTAATTTTCCACAAATTATTTTTAAGGTACTCGCATATTTCAAGTAAGACAACATCATTCTTCTTTTATTCCTGGATTTCAATTTCGTTGATTGGTAGTGTTGCGTGGTAAGCGCCGCTCATTACATTAGTAAGATGCCACGTGAACACAATGCTCCAATCGAGACCATATTTGTTATTCATTTGGAACTGTTGCCACTCAAGGCGTGAAACATGCTCCATTGACTGTCAAAAAGTCTGATATTGGCCTAATTCGACAACACTATGATGTCTTTAAACAGCTGTAGAAAATTTTACTGTTTTTTTTAACCGATGACAAACGTACATTTTTTTTTAGAAAAACAAGTTTAAAATTACCAAACAACCACTCTCAAATATCTATATTTGTTTCACTGATTGAAATTAACTATCAATATGCTACATTTCATAATACGAGGATAGCTTTCAATAGATGATAAATAGCTATAGTTGCCCAACATCAAGAATATTTTAAAGTCATTTTAAAATGGATTAACGTGTATGGTACCAAATTGCAACAGTATGATGCACTAATGGGCTACACTTGAAGTTTATTAATACACATCGCTAAAAATAATGCAATTTACTATTTAAAACAGGGTTAAAAAAACAGGTTAAAAAAAAAACGTTTTTGCATTTAGTTTTTTTTTTATTTAAACCAGGTTTTTTCAAAAAAAATTTCCGGTATTTAACTAGTTTATGTATTTGCAGGACTCAAATGATGTTTACATTAATTTCAAACTTCATTTTATGGTTTACTTCACTAACAAGATCCCCATATATTTCTTAAATTTGATATTTTATTAAAAAAAACTAATTTTTGGGCACAATATACTCCAATTATTTCAACATATTCATTAATAACAGCCGTTAAAATTTGTAATGGATGTCAATTAAACCATTCATAGTATTATCACCTTAATTGAAATAACTAAAGTAATAATGAAGTAATAATTCCAAACTTTTTAGATACAATTTATTATGATCAAGGACCACTACAATTCAACATTTTAAACAAAAAATTTGTAGCTTTTTTGATTCCAGACTCATTATCAATTTAGACTGCACTAGACCAAAAGAGGAAATATTGAGCTCAACGTTAGCTGTTGTTGCCTTAGCAGTCAGGATGAGACTAAAAACGTTTCTGTTAAACTTTTTTATATCAACTGCTTTGCCTACACTAATATATTGCCAACACTTCTTTTACATAATCACTCTCAAAAAGAAAATTTCTGAAAGTCACTACAAGCTCTAGCAGAATATTTCATAACAAGAGTAACACCGAAGAGTTGTTAGGGAATCTGTGCTTTGCATATTTTAATGCTTCTGCTAAAACAATTTGGAAAAAAAACCATCTTTGGTTTTATTGAAAAAAAATAAACATTTGGTTCAAACCTTGGTTTAAACCATGCCAACCCCGATTTAAAATATGTTTAATTTGAGTATTTTTTTATCAGCAAGTCACAAAAAAGGATAGAAATAATCATTTAATTATCGGTTTTTAGCTCTAGACAATATTATCAGCATCATTATACGCTATAGTATACTAGCCGGAGTAATAATCAAAATAAATTTAAGTACAACTTCGCTATGTTTTAATACTAACATGTTTAAACTACCTGCTGATTTTGCAACAATAAATATGCGGTATGCGCTTAAATCGTCTCGTAGTAGGATATTTGTTTCGGAAAAACGAAATGTTTCTATTCAATTAATAAATCTTATTTTGTTTTTAACATTTTCGAGTCCTCAACAAATAAAATATTGTCTTAAAAATAATGAGAATAATAATTTTGAAAGTGATATTTAAACACTATTCGAAGAAGTTATGATATTTTTCTTTTTCAGATACCAACAGCTTTCTAAATAGAGACACGATATTGGTCATCTTTCGACTAATGTAAACAATTCATTATTTTTTATTAAAAAGTCTTTTTTTTTAAACTTTTGTTTTTGGAAAGGTTAATTTCCAAAAGTTTAGTAGATCACCCCTTCATCATGAAACCCCATGCCTGCCTCTTATTGTTATGAAAAAACAAGGTTCAGGGTTCACATAAACCAATATCTAAATTAATCACGTAAGAAGTAAAACTAAATTGTGCATTTAAATTATAGCTGCTCGGCTAATACAAAAACAAATTGTTGATAATTAGGTGACGAGCTTAGCAAAATATAACGTATTGGCCTCTAATTCGACATTAATTAAACTAAAAATAAGAAGCATTTATTTGTACAGACATGGCTAATTTCGAGTTTTAGCAACCAAATTGCTTTACTTTGAACACTGGACACTAAAAGCCCCCCGCAAAGCCAATCCATCATTGTGACAGCCCCGCTCTCTTCAGTAACAATCTCAGCAACTATCTTCGGAGGGGCCGTAACGTAGGATTCTTTACTTAAACTCAATTGCTATTTTAGAGCGATAAACCAGCCAAATTGTTAGCCATCCTGAAGGTCAGGATAGGAAAAGAAAAATCTATGTTGAAAATATTATCGCTATAATGGTGAATATGTTGCCATGAAATTTGGCGAGATTTTGCGGTTTTGGGCATTCGGCTGAGTGGCATTCGGCTGAGTGGACTGTAACCTTAGTAATACAGCTCAATGCCAATCAGAGATTACACATGTTACTAAAAGAACTGTGTATAACTACATAAAAAGGTCAAATAAATTCCTCTTCAAAAATGGACCTCAGTTGTATTTTCTGATGAGAAAAAGTTTAACTTGAATGGCCCAGGTGGCTATCAGTACCATTGGCAATTGGCACTGTGTCGATAATGAAGAAAAGACTTATTCTACTCAGCACATTGGAGGACGTTGGTCTAATGATTTGGTTAGCAGTTGGCTATTGAGGTAGGACAAGTCTAGTCTTTCTAAATAGTAGACAGAACCATGCAGATTGCATCCAAATTTTAGACTCGAATTTTCTTCCTTAGGGCACTAAGCTAGGGGGAGATAATTGGATTTTTCAGTAAGATGAAGCATCAATTCACATTACAAATGGTGTTAAAAATTTGTTAGTGCAGAGAAGAATATTCGCATTTTGGAATAGCCTTCTAAGAGTCCTGATCTTAACATTGTAGAAAACATATGGTCAATGATCGTGCGCAGTGTTTACGAGGGAGAAAGGTAGTTTGAATCTGTAGCTGAACTACAGAAATAATTTTACTGTATATGGGACAATTTTTTCAAAACAGAAATACAATTTTTGTATAGTTCGATGCCAAACAGGGTATTTGAGGTAATTCGAGCCCAATGGAAGAAAAAATAATTATTAATCAAAGTTGTAGACAAAATTTTTGGAAGTGTCCTTCTACTTTTTTCACAGATTATGACAATGTCATAACTTATTTTTTTTAAATAACTGCACTTTTTTTTCCAAATGTGCACTTTTTATTTTATGTAGATACAGGTATCCACTAGTAAAAACGCTTGATACAACATAATTATTTAAAAGTTGTTGTATGATTAATTAATCCAAAATAAACTAGTGTCCTTCTACTTTTTTCACGCAGTGTATAAGCGGTTCTCTGAACATAGCACACAAGCTGGAATATATCTGTATCATACCATACCAAAATAGCAGCGATAAAGTTCCACATATACAGCCCCCATTTGAGCATCGAATACTATGCCCAGGGGGCCTTGGTGGCCTAATGGTTAAGATAGCTACCTACGCTAACAGTCTGCGCACTGTACCGGGAGCGGGATCAATTCCCGCCTTTGCCCTGGGTGTAATTTCTCTCTATGTGTGTGTAAAAATTATGTCTGTGTATGTCTTACTTGACGAAGGTTTATAAGGGGGTCTCTGATCGGGCACACAAACCGGAATATATACGTACTATCCTACCAACAAACCAGTGCCTGATCTAGAAAAACTCAGACTGTAGGCACACAAAAAATGTTCAGGCCAATTTACTGTATGATTGCTCGCAATGGCGACAATAGTTGACCGATTTAAAATATTTTTTCTGCCACATCATTGGATTCCTTATAACATCGATCAAACCAATTACGTTAGGTCTATCTGCGTCAAAGTGTGGTGTCAAAAATAAATATCTGAGTCAAAAATAAAGTGTGGTGTCAGAAAATTAAAAAAATTACTTTAATTTTGAAGGTCTACAGCATTTAGCATAATAGTAACTACAATTTAGGGGGCCCTAGATATGTAATGTGTGATGTGCCAATTTCCCAAGACCGGGATCTAAAATGTCTTATGTTAGAATAGGCCCTTATTAAAACCGAAACTGGGATTTGGTGTATATATTGCCTTGCCTTGCGACTCGTCACGCCTTATAGGCGCATGAGGCCGCAATTGATGAAATCCAGTTCCTCCGGTTCAGTGCGGCCTCCCTGGCAACTGCCCAGCTTGGCCAACCAAGATGGTCTCGCTCCTTTAAGATGCTTCTTCTCCACGTCAGTCTTGGTCGTCCCCTCCTCCTTTTACCGTCTGGCGACCAAGTTAAAGCTATCCGTTCATTAGAATCGGGGCTCATTCTTAGTACATAGCCGACCCAACACCATCTCTTTCTCTTTATGTCTATTGTCAAGGGTTTGTCAGCTGTTTTAATATATAGATTATGGTTTGATATTTTTTCTGGCCAATAAATTCTTAGGATCTTTCTTAAACATTTAGTATGAAATGCGTTGAGTTTATTTTCCTGTTGTTTTGTAATTTTCCAAGTTTCACTGCCATAAAGTAGTATAGATTTAATAATTGCGTTATAGATATTTAGTTTAAGAGAAATGTTTAAGTTTGACGACTTCCAAACCTTGAAAAGCATTCTAAAAGCATTTTGCGCTTTTTTAATCCTACATTTGAGATCTTCATCTGTTCCACCCAGTGTGTCAACAATGGAACCGAGGTATGTAAAACTATCTGTTTCTTCAATTTCTTTTGAGTTGATGATAACTTTTGTCCTATTTTTACTGTTAATTTTCATAACTTTGGTTTTATTTTCATTTATTGCTAAACCAACCTTTTTTGCATTCTCTTCGAGATGACTAGTTTTTTCCTGCATATCTTGGAATCTGGATGACATCAGAACAATATCATCTGCGAACTCTAGGTCCTCAAGAAATGTGTTAAAATCCCATCTTATTCCTCTATGTATGGATCCTACAGTTTTTCTCATTACCCAATCCAAAACAATGATAAACAATAACCCCGATAACACGCAGCCTTGTCTTACCCCTGTTTTAATTTCAAATTTTTCAGTCATATTACCATTTACCAGTACCTGGGCACTACTTCTATTGTACATATCCTTTATGATGTTTATGATTTTTTTTGGAATTCCATAGAACCCCAAAATTTTCCACAGACTTTCTCTGTCAATGCTATCGAAAGCCTTAGAAAAGTCTATAAAGTTTAAATAAATTGTCTCATTTCGTTCGACACACTGCTCAATTATGTTTCGAAGAATAAATATTTGGTTCACAGTGCTCTTTCCACTTCTGAATCCCGTCTGTTCTACCCTAAGGATGTCATCGATTTTCTTCTTAATTCTGTTAATGATGACTCTCGAGAAAATCTTTCCGGGTACTGAGAGGAGGCTGATTCCTCTCCAGTTGTTGCATTCCGTGAGGTTTCCTTTTTTGGGAATTTTTACAATTTGAGATTCCCTCCACGATAAAGGGACCTTTTCTCCTTTCCAAATGAGGTTAAATAGCTTATGGAGTGCTGCCGCAGATACATCGATATCAGCTTTTATGAGCTCGGCAGTGATGAAATCATTTCCACCAGTCCTCCTGTTCTTTTGTAACTTTATTGCTAGTTTAATTTCCTCTATAGTAATGTCTTCCATATCAATATCAAGTTGAACTTGGTGTTCAAAGGGAGATTCAACTTCACTTTCACCTAAAGTGGTGGTAACGTTTAAAAGTTCTTCAAAGTGTTCCTTCCATCTACTTGCGATTTCTTTTTCTTGAGTGAGGAGTTTGCCATTTTTATCTTTAACAGCACAATCATTATTTGGTTTAACACCGCCCAGTTTCTTGATAATTTTATAAACTTCTCCGATATCACCGACATCATTAGCTCTCTGAGCTTCTTCTGCAAGTGCACGGAAAAAGTTTCTTTTGTCAGTTCTGGCGGATCGTTTGACGCTCTTGTGCACTTCTTCGTATTGCTTTCTTAACATCTGTTTTATTCTTTCCGATTTTGTGCTATTTATTTTGCCCTTTAAATTTTTTCTTTCTTTTACACGTTTGAGAGTTTCACCAGATATCCACTCTCTTTTTGTTTTCCTCTTATTTATGCCCAAGATCTCTTCTGCTGTATTATTGTATGTTTCCTTACATTTCTTCCAAGTCTCTTCAACCTGTCCAGAATCTTCTTCGTTTTCTTCATTAAGGTCAGTTAATGCTGCAAATTTGTTATGTAGCTCAATTGAAAACATTTGCTTTAAATCTGGCTCTTTCAATTTTTCTAAGTTGTACCTAATTCTTTTATTCATTTTGTGCCCTGGGATTTTGCATAATTTCAATTTAACAATCCCTACAAGCAGAAAGTGGTCGGATGCTACGTCAGCACCTCTTTTAACTCGTACGTCCTGCAAAGATCTCTTGTATTTGCCATTTATTGAGATATGATCAATCTGATTTCCGGTTTTACCATCCGGTGAAATCCACGTTATTTTGTGAATGTCCTTATGTTTGAAAAAGCTTCCACCAATGCTGAGATCATTCATCTCGCATAGCGTTGTAAACAACTCTCCATTTTCATTTTGGTCTCCAATAGCCTCATTGCCAATTGCACGTTCTTCATTGGTCACTCTTTTACCAATCTTGGCATTTAAATCACCCATTACTAATAGTATGTCATGTTTGTGAGTCTCATCCAATATCCTTTGTAGCTGGTCATAGAATCCTGTTTTCTGTTCCTCGTCAGCGTCATTTGTGGGGGCGTATGCTTGTATGATTGATAGTTTTGCATGTTTTGAGTAGAACCGAGCTTTTATTATCCTGTCGCTTACTGGGACCCAACTCATCAAGCTGCCCCTAGCTTTCTTACTCATGATCAGAGCAACACCTCTCTCATGTTTTTCCTCATGCCCTGAGTACACGATGCTGTAATTATCGGTGGTCTTAACTTCTCCAAACCCAGTCCAACGGGCTTCTGCTATTCCTAGAATGTCTAAACCGTAGTTGCACATTTCATTTACTATCTGCTTGGTCTTTCCAATCTGGTACATAGTTCGAACATTCCATGTACCAAACTTTAATTTGTGTTTGGGATGTGCTAAGTAGTTCATCGACAGACGAGGCTCCTTGCGGCTTTCCCCCGCCTGTGTCATGCATATTTGTTCCTCTTCCAGATATTCATCCATCAAAGGGCCAAAGATACCCGCACTGTCTCCCAGAGAATTTTGAGTTTCACTTCTTGCGGTTTCTGTAATCAAGGTATTTTTTTTACGAGGCAGGGTGATTGGCCCTACGCTCAACCCCCAACCTGGAGGACCAGGATGTTCCTCTTGGTCTGGTGTCTCCCCTCCGCGACCTGTCCGGCATGGGTGGCCCTGCCAGTAGCTAAGCTACCGCCGGCATAGCTCTCGGGATCAACAACACACGCAAGCCACCGCACTACGACAAAGTGGGAACACCTTCGCGGTGGTTGGTGTATATATACACTGTGAAAAAAATCTGTAACCATTACAAAACATTTTTTTGTAAAAAACTTTTCCTAGAAAATTTCTAGTAAATAATTACTAAAAATAGTGCTGTAAAAACACATATTATGTTTGTTAGCATTACATGATATACCATGTAGATTTACAGGACTATTTTATGTATCCCACACAAGTAGTGTTTCAGTAACTATACAAAAAAATTTAATGGATACCACATTTTCCGTGCACTTGCAAAGAAAAACAAAATGTCTACTTTCCTACTACGTGGGATCGAACCCCGGTCTCCCGCACGACAGGCGGTATGACCACTATAATACCGAGGAATAGCAGACGGCCGAAACCCGGGATCGAACCAGGAACATTTAGACAGTCTGGCGCTTTCCCAACTGTGCTATTTCGGCACATAGATCGCTAGGAAATTAGAAGTTAAATTCATTTGAAACAACCAACTAAAGTAAAAATTTAAAATGGCGATTGGCTAATTGAATCACGATCGATTAGATTAGGTTAGGTTTGAATCATCCTCGCACTAGAGCTACACGAGGGCAATCCAAATCAAGATCGAGGCTAAAATACTAGAAATAATTTGTAACTTCAGAAATGAAGATTTCGGTTCAGAATTACAAAAACTTTTTTTGTAAAATGGGTTATTTCTGTAACATTACTAAAAAAATTTCTGTATGTTTACAGTATTTTTTTCTCAGTGTATATATACTCCCGAAACAGAGATATGGCCCATATTTATTCAAATGTAGTATTGTATATAAAAAAATAAATAAATAAACACGCCTTTGACCTCTATTAAATTTGTAATTTTGCCTTTAAGAAACTATTTTGATTTTTACTAAATTTTGGAAAAGTAAGATACTGAGAACCAAAAAATGGGATACATGATGATATAAAGCACGATATAGCGAGTGGGGGAACTGTGTACCTAAAAGGCAAAAAAAAAAAAACGCAACAAAAACGTACCTGTTGCTTAACTCCAACTGTCTCCTTCTTGCTATAATGCGAATATGAACCGTTCTTATAAGTTATCTCCAACATGATATGATTATAATTTTTTTTTTCACTTTCATCACTTTTACTGTTACATGTGTAATGTGCCAATGGAAGTATCCTATTTTTGTTATCACGTTCAAGTGTAGCATCTCGTATCATAAGATAAGGTATCCGATCAGACGAGGTGCATTCATACTTATTACTTATTGAGTGTGACGGTGTTAAAAAAACAAGTAGGTTTGTAGCAGAATCTGTCACTCAGCCCGCTTCCACACAACATTTGTGTTCAACAGGAAAAATGTCGCCAAACACAATATTAATCCTATTATTAACATTTACACGCTTAATTTGGCTAGTTTCATTTATTTTACTTTGAAAATTCAATAAATATTTCTTCAATAATTTATTCAATAATTATTAACGTTTCCAAAAACTAATTTATATTTTAAAGAATAACAAGAAGTTCTTAAAGAACTAAAATAGCCTACTTTCCTGTTACTTAAATACTTAATAAAATTCTTATCTTGAAAAAAAAATAGGTTTGTTACAGTAAGTGACATCAACAACCGTTTTTCCACATTAAATTTATATATTAATTAAAATAATTTTCACTGAACACAGCATCCAGCTATAATTTCAACTTCTTAAAGAGACAAATCAATTATTTTCATTAATTTTCTATCTTCAATAAAATAAATATTACTTATCGTCCGCATGATTTATTTGCAGTTATAAATAAATATTTAATTATTCGTAGAACAAAAACCAAAAAACTACTCCTCAATGCACTTAAAATAGAAAATGTAAATTAACAAGTAGGTTTGTAACAAAATCTGTCACTTAACCCTCTTCCACACAGCAGTTGTGTTTAACAGGTAAAAAAGGCGCCAAACACAGCATTAATTATATATTAACCATTTACTTGCTAAATTCGGTTTCATTTATATTATTTCAAAAATTAAATAATTATTACTTAAATCGTTTGCAAAAATTCATATTTCGAGGAATAAATATGTAATATTCCTCGCTTTTAAATAGAATGAAAGCAATTTATTTCAACATACGAAGATCTCGTAGTGAAAAAAAATTGACGTCATCTTAAACTGATCGATGTCTCAAAAATAAATTTATTTTAATTTATTGTCTAAAAGAATTAAAGTTTCTCGAGCGATTGTTGCGATGGCAATGGTGATTTAATTCTAATAACAAGAAGTTCTTAAAGAACTAAAATAGCCTACTTTCCTGTTACTTAAATACTTACTAAAATTCTTATCTTGAAAAAACTAGGTTCGTAACAGTAAGTGACACCAACAACCGTTTTTACACATTAAATTTAAAATAAATTTCACTAAACTCAGCATCTAACTAAACACAGCTTTATTTGCAGTTATAAATAAATATTTAATTTTTCGTAGAACAAAAACCAAAAAACTACTCCTCAATAAACATTCACTTGCCCAATTCGGCTAGTTTCAGTTATTTTATTTCGAAAATTAAATAATTATAACTTAAATCGTTTGCAAAAATTTATATTTCAAAGAATTCCTCGCTTTTAAATGGAATAAAAACAATTTATATCAACATACAAAGATCTCGTAGTGAAATATATATTTGACGTCATCTTAAACTGATCGATGTCTCAAAAATAAATTTATTTTAATTTATTGTCTAAAAGAATTAAAGTTTCTCAAGCAATTGTTGCGATGGCAATGGTGATTTATATCTAATAAAAATGGCTTCCTATGCTTTTTAAATGAGCATTAAATTTTGAAGTTTTTTAAATAATTGAAGTACTTTGAATTCGAATTCTTTTCTGAAATTTGCAATGTATTCTAATTTCGATGCTCTGAATTTTTTTTGACGTATCTCACTTTTCCGTAGCATTTGTAGTTAAATTCAGCGATTTAAATGACTCGAAATTGAATTTCAATGCTAGTTCAATGGGAAATTCAGTGGAATAGTAGAAGTTCAATGGAAGTAGTAGATTTATGTCCGTCCTATCGTACAGACAGACGGACAAAAAAATGAAAGTTGGGTGTCTGAGGTTATACCTTTCTAATAAAAAAAGAATTTTTAAGATCGGATTGCTAGAACTGATTTTGGAAGGGGGGTACGGACGGGCGGACGGACAGGCGGACAGACAGACGGAAGGACGGACATCGACCACATGTCAATACCTATTTTTTCATTTTTTTAATTCTTCGAATTAAAAAAAAAGAAAAGTAGACTAAAAATGGCTTCCTATGCTTTTTGAATGAGCATTAAATTTTGAAGATTTTTTTTAATTAATTAAAGTGCTTAGAACTCGAATTCTTTTCTGAAATTCTCAACGTATTCTCATTTCGATACGCTGAATTTTTTTATGTATCTCACATGTCCGTAGAATTTGTAGTTAAATTCAGCGATTTAAATTACTCGAAATTGAATTTCAATGCTAATTCAATGGGAAATTCGTCGACAAATAGTAGATTTATGTCCGTCCGATCGTACAGACAGACGGAAAAAAAGTATGAAAGTTGGGTGTTAGAGGTTATACCTTTCTAATAAAAAAAGAATTTTAAGATCGGATTGGTAGAACCGATTTTGGAAGGGGGGTACGGACGAACATCGACCGCATGTCAATACCTACTTTTTCATTTTCTTTAATTCTTCGAATTTAAAAAAAGAAAAGTAGGCAAAAAATGTAATGTTTCTAGCTTTTGAATAGGAAAAAAAAAACATTTCATGTCATCAAAGAATCTCGTAGTGAAATATATTTGAAGTCATTTCAAACTGATGACGTCTAAAAAAAGTTCTTTAAATTTATTGTTTAACCCTTTCAGTCCCAAAAATTTACTACACTACAGAAACATCTGATTTTCACAAAATAAGCTTATTTTAGGTCAAATATACGAATGCCATAAGAAAAAAAAATTGATTAAAATTTTTTATGTGGTTTTTGAAACAATGCCAAAATTTTTTAACTGTAGAAAACAACAAAATAAAAAAAATATATATTAGATAAAAAACACTTCGAGTTATATACTTTAAGTTATCTAACCATATTATTAAAAAAATTTAGTAATTATTTTAACCGAAATAGTTTAAATTGTGTTTTAAATATGTGGAACTGAAGTGAACTTATCAAAAATCAGGAGAAACGCCTGTTGACCATTTTCTAAATAAAAAAAATAGTAGTTCTGACTTCTATTGAGATTAATGTAAAATATTGTCTGATTGTCTATCTCTGAACAAAGGATGAAGAATCGAATGATGTGTGTTTGGATGTCATAACGGGACATACAAATTTTGAAAAAAATATTGAAGGTGATGATGCCAAATGGCATCACTGGGACTGAAAGGGTTAAAAACGGAAATAAATTTTCTCAAATGATTGTTGCGAGTGGCAATGGTGATTGAATTCTAATAAAACTGGTCTCATGATTTTTAAATGAGCGTTGAATTTTACAGTTTTTAAAAAATAATTTAAGTACTTCGAATTCGAATTTTTTTCCATGCGGTCTAATTTTGATGAGTTGAATTTTTTGATGCATCACACTTTCCTGTAGCAATTATAGTTTGGGCTATGAAAGTGGGTGACAGACTGACGGACTGAACGATTATAGGTTATGCACGGTCAATCGGAAAAGCAATATGGCAGCTAAAGACGTATCACTGTACTTGTTACTCTAATACTTTTCACTTTTTTCGTTATAAACTTAGTGTTGAAGTTAAAAAGTGGGAGCCGTTCGTAATTCGACTAATCGATAGGATAGTCCTTTACAAACCACATCTTATTTTAATCTTTCAGAATTGGTAACCAAAATTTAGTAAATGACAATATTTAGTTATAGAGCACATTACAGGCAGTTATAGAGTACAAAGACTAAACTAAAACATTATAAAACTTGTAAATATATGTAAAAACAGCTCTGTTCCAGCACTAAGAAAAAATAATGTAAACAAGAAAGAAAGAAATGTAATTTTTCAGAAATAACTGGAATACCAACAACAACAGAAATTGTGTGTGTGTAACTGATCCGAAATTTCACTTCTGCTTTTTTGTAAACTTTTTCTAGTAATCTAATCAAACTTTTACTAGAAATAAAATTCCTTCATACAAATAGAAAGCTGGGGAGTCTAGTAGGTAAGGCGCGTGCCTTGCATGCGAAAGGTCCCAGGTGCCTACTCAGCTAGGCTCGACACTTGACTGTGGTTCTGAATTATGACACCCGTTGACAATAGCCGTCGTGTAGCTCTATTTCGACGATAATTCAAAGTAAAATTAATAAAAATAACCGAATTACCCTTCAATGAATTTTAAAGGTTAAACAAGCACGGTTGCTTATAATTTTTTTTGTTATATGTACACTCTTAAAACAAAAGAGTGAAATCCATCCCAGTTGGAGAAGTGCATTTTCGACACTGGAAAGGATTGAATATTAACTCAGACTGAGTTAAAATCACTCGCTTGGAGTGATCCTGTCGGAGGCTTAACACACAAAGAATCCACTCCTTCCGGGTAAGTGCATTTTACAGACCTGAGGAGTGAAATTAACTCAGACTGAATAAAAATCGCTCGTTCGTTTTAAGAGTGAAATTCTAAGTTTTCTTGATATCTTAACTCTCATAGAAGCCATGTGTACTTATCTGAAGCTTTCAACCAGAGAAATAATTTTTAAAAATTAATTCCCCTCTCTCTCTCTTTTCCTTCTACTGAATTATTAATTTTCCTCTAAAAAAGATTTTGATTATTACCATAGATTTTCAGGAAAGTAAAATATATAGAGAACCAAAAATGGGATACATGATGATATAAGGCGCGATATAACGAGGCACGATATAGCGAAGCGAGGAGTACTGTATACCTAAAATGCTCATAAAAACAAAACAAAAAAAATAACGTACCTTTTCGATGACTCCAACGTCCTTCTGGTTATAATATGAAATAATATGTTCCATGAAATGATTTTATTCTTTCACTTCCACTGGAATGCACGTTCAATGTGCCAATGAAAATATCCTTTTTTTTTTTAAATCCCGATCAAGGATGGTATTGTATCATATATCATAAGATAAGATATCCGATTAGACGAGGTCCATTCGTTTGTAAAGAAGTCACCAAGGTCATTTGTATTTTTCTATTCATTCCACCTCAAATCCCCCAGCTCAAAAACTTCATGTCACAGAATTCGATCTTGGTTTTTTCCCCCAAGTACTTCACAGGTTGGCAAGTGTTCAATCCGTTCTACACAGTATCTAGACTAGCTACAACGTGTAAATTGTAAAAAATGGTGAGTACTATAGAGCCGGTCCACTGGCGCAATGGTTAGTGTACTAGCCTATTGGAGCTGCTGGGCTCGGATTCGAATCCCGGTAAAGGCATGGATGTTTGTGTTTGTTAATAAATGTTGTTATTTGTCTATGTGTTTGTGGCGTCCTTCTTTGTGTGTCTCATGTGACTGTCTCTTCTGGCGAGCGGGGTAATGGGCTATATAGCCTCCGCCCTTCCCTTCTAGAGGGCGCAATCACTGTCATTTGTCATTGATACTGTGAAAGGGAGAAATTATTGAACACCCCTTATGGCTTCTCTAAATATAAGGGAAATCGAGTAAAAATTACCAAACACTTGCATTTTCACATAGCTTTTTGATAATTTCTTCTTTTTCCTATTTTAAACATTGCGTACACCAAAACCGAGCTTAAGTTTGCAGCAGAGAAATGTACTAGGCGGAGGAATCTGCGCAAACAACGCTGCTGGCGCCGAAATTTGGCCTGCTCCTATTGGCTGCTCCTTCGACCCTGATATTCGTGCGCCCTGCTACTTAAAAATCGAAGGGAAAAACTTATTAAAATAACACTCTAACTGAAGCTAAACTAATAAAAATAATAAATTTATGTCTTGAAATAACAAATAAATTTGTTTATTGAATGTGAAATACCTTTTTGTATTTGATTCTCGCACTCAAAAATGAGAACTATTTACATTTTTTCTTGTAGAACATTTGTATACTGCAAACTTAAGGTCGGTTTTGGTACGGGTCGATGAAGAACGCAGCCAGCTGCGAGACTTGGTGTGAATTGCAGAACACATTGAGCACTAACTTTTTGAACGCGCATTGCGGCCTCGGGTTCCGCCAGGGGCCTCGCCTGTCTGAGGGTCGGATAAGACTTACCAAGGAAGGTTCTAATTCCCATTGACCGCTCCGACTTTACGGTCGCCGGTTTAAAGTCTCACGAGTGTTCTACGTCCTGTCGAAGAAGCGTTGCCGCGGTGCATGTCTGTCTGGGCGGAGGGAACGGATCTTTCTCTCCCCGTGGGACGGATCTGCGTGCAATGCAAAGAGCGACGATTGACGAGACGCTCGCCAGTTTAACGGAGTTTGAAAGGTGCCGCGAAGAGGGTGTGCGTTGAGTTGCCGTGTGCGTGGCAACTCCGCTGCTCGCTCGGTGCCTCGGAGAGGGTGTGCGTTGAGTTGCCGTGTGCGTGGCAACTCCGCTGCTCGCTCGGTGCCTCGGAGAGGGTGTGCGTTGAGTTGCCGTGTGCGTGGCAACTCCGCTGCTCGCTCGGTGCCTCGGAGAGGGTGTGCGTTGAGTTGCCGTGTGCGTGGCGACTCCGCTGCTCGCTCGGTGCCTCGGAGAGGGTGTGCGTTGAGTTGCCGTGTGCGTGGCGATTCCGCTGCTCGTTCGGTGCCTCGGAGAGGGTGTGCGTTGAGTTGCCGTGTGCGTGGCAACTCCGCTGCTCGCTCGGTGCCTCGGAGAGGGTGTGCGTTGAGTTGCCGTGTGCGTGGCGACTCCGCTGCTCGCTCGGTGCCTCGGAGAGGGTGTGCGTTGAGTTGCCGTGTGCGTGGCAACTCCGCTGCTCGCTCGGTGCCTCGGAGAGGGTGTGCGTTGAGTTGCCGTGTGCGTGGCAACTCCGCTGCTCGCTCGGTGCCTCGGAGAGGGTGTGCGTTGAGTTGCCGTGTGCGTGGCAACTCCGCTGCTCGCTCGGTGCCTCGGAGAGGGTGTGCGTTGAGTTGCCGTGTGCGTGGCAACTCCGCTGCTCGCTCGGTGCCTCGGAGAGGGTGTGCGTTGAGTTGCCGTGTGCGTGGCGACTCCGCTGCTCGCTCGGTGCCTCGGAGAGGGTGTGCGTTGAGTTGCCGTGTGCGTGGCAATTCCGCTGCTCGCTCGGTGCCTCGAGGAGGGTGTGCGTTGAGTTGCCGAGTGCGTGGCAACTCCGCTGCTCGCTCGGTGCCTCGAAGAGGGAGTGCGTTGAGTTGCCGTGTGCGTGGCAACTCCGCTGCTCGCTCGGTGCCACGAAGAGGGTGTGCGTTGAGTTGCCGTGTGCGTTGCAACTCCGCTGCTCGCTCGGTGCCCCGGAGAGGGTGTGCGTTGAGTTGCCGTGTGCGTGGCAACTCCGCTGCTCGCTCGGTGCCTCGGAGAGGGTGTGCGTTGAGTTGCCGTGTGCGTGGCAACTCCGCTGCTCGCTCGGTGCCTCGGAGAGGGTGTGCGTTGAGTTGCCGTGTGCGTGGCAACTCCGCTGCTCGCTCGGTGCCTCGGAGAGGGTGTGCGTTGAGTTGCCGTGTGCGTTGCAACTCCGCTGCTCGCTCGGTGCCTCGGAGAGGGTGTGCGTTGAGTTGCCGTGTGCGTGGCAACTCCGCTGCTCGCTCGGTGCCTCGGAGAGGGTGTGCGTTGAGTTGCCGTGTGCGTGGCAACTCCGCTGCTCGCTCGGTGCCTCGGAGAGGGTGTGCGTTGAGTTGCCGTGTGCGTGGCAACTCCGCTGCTCGCTCGGTGCCTCGGAGAGGGTGTGCGTTGAGTTGCCGTGTGCGTGGCGACTCCGCTGCTCGCTCGGTGCCTCGGAGAGGGTGTGCGTTGAGTTGCCGTGTGCGTGGCAATTCCGCTGCTCGTTCGGTGCCTCGAGGAGGGTGTGCGTTGAGTTGCCGAGTGCGTGGCAACTCCGCTGCTCGCTCGGTGCCGCGAAGAGGGTGTGCGTTGAGTTGCCGTGTGCGTGGCAACTCCGCTGCTCGCTCGGTGCCTCGGAGAGGGTGTGCGTTGAGTTGCCGTGTGCGTGGCAACTCCGCTGCTCGCTCGGTGCCGCGAAGAGGGTGTGCGTTGAGTTGCCGTGTGCGTGGCAACTCCGCTGCTCGCTCGGTGCCGCGAAGAGGGTGTGCGTTGAGTTGCCGTGTGCGTTGCAACTCCGCTGCTCGCTCGGTGCCGCGAAGAGGGTGTGCGTTGAGTTGCCGTGTGCGTGGCGACTCCGCTGCTCACGAGGTGCCGCGAAGAGGGTGTGCGTTGAGTTGCCGTGTGCGTGGCAACTCCGCTGCTCGCTCGGTGCCGCGAAGAGGGTGTGCGTTGAGTTGCCGTGTGCGTTGCAACTCCGCTGCTCGCTCGGTGCCGCGAAGAGGGTGTGCGTTGAGTTGCCGTGTGCGTTGCAACTCCGCTGCTCGCTCGGTGCCTCGGAGAGGGTGTGCGTTGAGTTGCCGTGTGCGTGGCAACTCCGCTGCTCGCTCGGTGCCTCGGAGAGGGTGTGCGTTGTGTTGCCGTGTGCGTGGCAACTCCGCTGCTCGCTCGGTGCCGCGAAGAGGGTGTGCGTTGAGTTGCCGTGTGCGTGGCAACTCCGCTGCTCGCTCGGTGCCGCGAAGAGGGTGTGCGTTGAGTTGCCGTGTGCGTTGCAACTCCGCTGCTCGCTCGGTGCCGCGAAGAGGGTGTGCGTTGAGTTGCCGTGTGCGTGGCGACTCCGCTGCTCACGAGGTGCCGCGAAGAGGGTGTGCGTTGAGTTGCCGTGTGCGTGGCAACTCCGCTGCTCGCTCGGTGCCGCGAAGAGGGTGTGCGTTGAGTTGCCGTGTGCGTGGCAACTCCGCTGCTCGCTCGGTGCCTCGGAGAGGGTGTGCGTTGAGTTGCCGTGTGCGTGGCAACTCCGCTGCTCGCTCGGTGCCTCGGAGAGGGTGTGCGTTGAGTTGCCGTGTGCGTGGCAACTCCGCTGCTCGCTCGGTGCCTCGGAGAGGGTGTGCGTTGAGTTGCCGTGTGCGTGGCAACTCCGCTGCTCGCTCGGTGCCTCGGAGAGGGTGTGCGTTGAGTTGCCGTGTGCGTGGCGACTCCGCTGCTCGCTCGGTGCCTCGGAGAGGGTGTGCGTTGAGTTGCCGTGTGCGTGGCGATTCCGCTGCTCGTTCGGTGCCTCGGAGAGGGTGTGCGTTGAGTTGCCGTGTGCGTGGCAACTCCGCTGCTCGCTCGGTGCCTCGGAGAGGGTGTGCGTTGAGTTGCCGTGTGCGTGGCGACTCCGCTGCTCGCTCGGTGCCTCGGAGAGGGTGTGCGTTGAGTTGCCGTGTGCGTGGCAACTCCGCTGCTCGCTCGGTGCCTCGGAGAGGGTGTGCGTTGAGTTGCCGTGTGCGTGGCAACTCCGCTGCTCGCTCGGTGCCTCGGAGAGGGTGTGCGTTGAGTTGCCGTGTGCGTGGCAACTCCGCTGCTCGCTCGGTGCCTCGGAGAGGGTGTGCGTTGAGTTGCCGTGTGCGTGGCGACTCCGCTGCTCGCTCGGTGCCTCGGAGAGGGTGTGCGTTGAGTTGCCGTGTGCGTGGCAATTCCGCTGCTCGCTCGGTGCCTCGAGGAGGGTGTGCGTTGAGTTGCCGAGTGCGTGGCAACTCCGCTGCTCGCTCGGTGCCTCGAAGAGGGAGTGCGTTGAGTTGCCGTGTGCGTGGCAACTCCGCTGCTCGCTCGGTGCCGCGAAGAGGGTGTGCGTTGAGTTGCCGTGTGCGTTGCAACTCCGCTGCTCGCTCGGTGCCTCGGAGAGGGTGTGCGTTGAGTTGCCGTGTGCGTGGCAACTCCGCTGCTCGCTCGGTGCCTCGGAGAGGGTGTGCGTTGAGTTGCCGTGTGCGTGGCAACTCCGCTGCTCGCTCGATGCCTCGGAGAGGGTGTGCGTTGAGTTGCCGTGTGCGTGGCAACTCCGCTGCTCGCTCGGTGCCTCGGAGAGGGTGTGCGTTGAGTTGCCGTGTGCGTTGCAACTCCGCTGCTCGCTCGGTGCCTCGGAGAGGGTGTGCGTTGAGTTGCCGTGTGCGTGGCAACTCCGCTGCTCGCTCGGTGCCTCGGAGAGGGTGTGCGTTGAGTTGCCGTGTGCGTGGCAACTCCGCTGCTCGCTCGGTGCCTCGGAGAGTATGTGCGTTGAGTTGCCGTGTGCGTGGCAACTCCGCTGCTCGCTCGGTGCCTCGGAGAGGGTGTGCGTTGAGTTGCCGTGTGCGTGGCGACTCCGCTGCTCGCTCGGTGCCTCGGAGAGGGTGTGCGTTGAGTTGCCGTGTGCGTGGTAATTCCGCTGCTCGTTCGGTGCCTCGAGGAGGGTGTGCGTTGAGTTGCCGAGTGCGTGGCAACTCCGCTGCTCGCTCGGTGCCGCGAAGAGGGTGTGCGTTGAGTTGCCGTGTGCGTGGCAACTCCGCTGCTCGCTCGGTGCCTCGGAGAGGGTGTGCGTTGAGTTGCCGTGTGCGTGGCAACTCCGCTGCTCGCTCGGTGCCGCGAAGAGGGTGTGCGTTGAGTTGCCGTGTGCGTGGCAACTCCGCTGCTCGCTCGGTGCCGCGAAGAGGGTGTGCGTTGAGTTGCCGTGTGCGTTGCAACTCCGCTGCTCGCTCGGTGCCGCGAAGAGGGTGTGCGTTGAGTTGCCGTGTGCGTGGCGACTCCGCTGCTCACGAGGTGCCGCGAAGAGGGTGTGCGTTGAGTTGCCGTGTGCGTGGCGACTCCGCTGCTCACGAGGTGCCGCGAAGAGGGTGTGCGTTGAGTTGCCGTGTGCGTGGCAACTCCGCTGCTCGCTCGGTGCCGCGAAGAGGGTGTGCGTTGAGTTGCCGTGTGCGTTGCAACTCCGCTGCTCGCTCGGTGCCTCGGAGAGGGTGTGCGTTGAGTTGCCGTGTGCGTGGCAACTCCGCTGCTCACGAGGTGCCTCGGAGAGGGTGTGCGTTGAGTTGCCGTGTGCGTGGCGACTCCGCCTACCTTTCGTCTCCGCGTGGAAGTGGGTCCGCGTTACTTAATTATTTCTGCCTCGTGCAGAATATCCTATGTCGACCTCAGATCAGACGAGATAACCCGCTGAATTTAAGCCTATAAATAAGCGGAGGAAAAGAAACCAACAGGGATTCCCTTAGTAACGGCGAGTGAACAGGGAGAAGCCCAGCGCCTTATCCCCCGCTCGCAAGGGCGTGGGGAAATGTGGCGTTTAGGAGTGAGTGTGCCGGAGACGGACTCTGCAGCAAGTCCCCTTGACCGGGGCTGTTCCCCAAAGTGGGTGCGATTCCCGAAAGTTGCAAAGAACTTTGAAGAGAGAGTTCAAGAGAGAGTACGTGAAACTGCTTAGAGGTAAACGGGTGGGCCCTCGAAATCCTGTGGTGGGATCATTCAGTCGGGGTGTCGCGTCGCAGGCTGGGCATGCATTATGGTACCCGTGAGGGGGCCGGATCGGCTAGCGTTGCGTGGCAAACCGACGCATTTGTTTCCCACCCGAAGGACGCCGCAACCGGTTGGTGGACGGTCTTAAGGGCGAGAGCCGGAAGGTGGCCGGATGTTATTTTTAACCACACAAACTATATCAAGTAAATTTAAGCATATTGAGGTGCTTTCTTCTTACAATTACCCCATTACTAAAAATGAATGTCATAATGTTCCTATTCGTCATACAATGGTGTTTTCAGCACAAACCACATTCATAAATATAACCAAGACTGGGCTAAAATTGAAAATCATGTAAAATAAAACAAAATTATACAATTTGTTATCGATTGAACAAATGTTTAAACCTTTTGTTACAAGCACTTTTGATTATTAATACATTTTTTGAGGAAAAAAATACTAATCTTATCCCAATAATAAATAGGAGCATTGCTGTAACGCATATGCAAGTAACAAATTATGATTTGCTAGATGTAAAAAATTATGATGCAATATTGTTTTTGTGTCCTGTCCAATAATTGCCCTAATTTTCTGTGTCCAATAATTGCCCCTCGTCACCCTATATAAGTATATAGCAAAGAAAATATCCGAAAAATTACACTCCTCAAAACAATTAGGGGAGCACTTTGCGCACTAATGCTTACCCATCCAGTTCCAACTTCTTATTTTTTATTATAAAAATCTTAAGTTTGTGAAATAGATTCCTTATGCATCCAGATTAAAATGGTAATAAACCGGGAAACAAATCTTAATTTTTTAATTAAAATTTAAGAATGCAAGCGTGAAGACACATGTTTTTCATATTTTCATTCAATTAAAACAAACATTATTTAATTCTTCAAAATGCGTGATTTGTCCATCTAACGATATATTTGTACAAGTTCAACATAGTGAGAAAAAAAAAATCGGAAGCTGATGTTACCAAATGGAATCATTGGGGGCGAAATGGTTTAAACCATGCATTCCCCTAATTGTTTTGAGCAGTGTAGATTAAACGTTAAAAAAGCAAAAATGATCTTTTTGAATATTTATTAGAATTAATAATAATAATTTTATTGCACAAAAAATAACAGACATTAATTTGAGGGAAAAACAAATACAAAAATAATAATACAGTAGACAAAACACCAAGGTTCACAAGGACTATATTGGCGTACATGAAAAAAAGTATATGATATAAATTAACAAACACAAAAAAAAAAAAGAACAATGATTAAATCACAAGTAAAAATATTATAATACAACAGAAGTGTTGAGAGGGGGTTATATTTAGGATGGTTAGTCAATACAAATGAGTTACTTTACAGCTATTTTATTTCAATAGTTGATGAATGCATAATCAAAAATAGTTCTCTGTATCGGGAATATCAAACAAAATATTTTTTAATTGCTTTTTGAAGGAAGTAAGATTATTTAAAGATTGCATTTGAAGCGGAAGATTATTAAAACATTTTGGTGCAAAATGAATAAAATTTTTATAGATAATGTTCTTTTTAGGTTTAGGAATGATGTAAATACAGGGTGAGGCAAACACAAGTAGCCCCAAAGTGGAGATAAGAATACGACCGAAAGGTTGCCAAGTCAAAAACCAATATAAAAACAGGTTTGCTAACTGAAGCTATTGATCGCTTCAATATTAAGCCCAAACAAAGGCTTGGCGATTAATTTGCCGGCAACTACGCTATGTTTTAGAAGAAGCTAGTTGAAATGAAACATAAACAAGGTTTGAAGAGCTGATCAAGAAAAATTCCCGCTAGTGATTATTTTGATCTTTATCTATACTAGAGAATCGGACCTTTTTGTTTTTGTTAATAAAAAATATTCTAAACTAGCTGTATGGTCCCGCCTTACTGGGAACCCGTTAACTTCGCATTGTTTCCTTTTAGAGGTATGTTTACTTTTGAAAATACGCTCAAAATCAAAACAAAATTAAATTCGTGGGGGCATGCGCACTTAAAAAAAGGCAAACACTAATAGAGGATGAAGCAGCCTTCGGCCGAGCGCATATCTCAACCAAACTCAATCAATCAAACTATTAGAGGATGGCGTCAAGTCTCCGTTTGTCCCGGCCCATGTATTTTCAAGCCCTGTTATGGTCCCGCAATCCCACGTGGATGACTTTTTTTTAAAAAACTAATTATATTAATTAAAAATCACAATCAAATATGAAAAAACTAAGCCTCAGGTGCACACGTAGGTATTAAAAGGAATATTAAACATTTCGTATTTTTTAGATCAGTCTAAGTAGGTCTTTTGCTATCCACAGACATACCCACAGACAGACTCTTTCTTTTATTATTTTAGATTGATTGCAAAACACAAAGTTTGCATTATGGGACGTCTTCATACAATGCGAACTAATATCTGAACTCGCCACTAGTCTATGAGTAGCTCCCATGTAAAGCTAATCCGATCCAACCAATGCTAAAACAGGTTTCAGGCGGCTTCAAGAGTTTTTCTCGCCAAGCATTTCAATGTATTCCTATCTCTAGACCGGGGCCACTTTTGTTTGCCTCACCCTGTATTATTTAGTCTTCTTGGGTTCATACATATCTGCTTATTGCACACATCAGGATTAAGGGGACGCATTACCCAAAAATTGGACAAAATGTCGATTTTTCAGTTTTTACTTTTTATTATTTACAATATTCTTCTAAACATTTACTGAAAGTTTCATAATGATATCCTGTGTAGGAAAAAAGTTATTAAATATTTTCTGAAGTCATTTTATACGTTTGAATACGTATTTCGTCTGCTGGGACGCAGTACCCAAAAATTGGTCTAAATATTATTTTTTCAGTTTTTACTTCTTATTATTTACAATATATTTCTGAACATTTACTGAAAGTTTCATAATGATATCTTTTGTAGAAAAAAAGTTATTAAATATTTTCTGGAGTCTTTAACATAAGTTTGAATACTTATTTAGTCTGCTTTCAACCTTTTTTTTCTCTGTTTCACGTTTTTCAATTCTTGTGTTTAATAAATCCCTAAGGTTTTTTGCTAATTAAGTTAGAATTTTGAAATTTTTTACCTGTGTTCTTACATATATTATGCACAAAATTGTGCATGGAATAAGGTCTTCTATGTATAGTTATTTTTTAAAAAAATATTGAATTCAACAATTTGCAGGCTGAAAAGCACATATTTAGTTTTAGAAACCTTAATGCTTAAATTTTTATTTAGGAACCAATTTTGGATTTTCAGTAGATCTCAATTAGTTAGACTGTTAAAGTTTTCATATGTAGAGGAGAATGAATATAGTAAACCGGTATCATCTGTGAAGATAATAATTTTTCCATTTATGTCCATATTACACAAATCATTAACATAAATAAAAAATAACAAAGGGCCCAACTGAGAACTTTGAAAAACTTCTTTTCAAATAGGGAGCCTACACTCTAAAAAATGAATGCTCAAAAGCGACGAAATTTTCTTTAATTTTGACGATTCCGTTTACTGGCAAATGCTCCGAGTTTTCATTTCCTCAAAGTGAGGAAATTTAAATCGTCATTTTTATGAGGATTGGAATGTCGTCTAATCTAAAGAAATAATTCGTCATTTTTGAGCATGTGAGAACAACAATGATATTCAGTTTCCTCGGAATCAAGATACTGAATCGTCAAATCACTGTCGTAAAAGTGAGGATTCGCGTTTACTCAAAAGTCACGTGATAGTTTGACGAAACAATCCTCAAAATTAACGAAATGAGGCTTGAGGATCCATGAATCGTCAAAAATGAAAGTGTTATTTCTGAGAGTGTATCACCCAAAACACCATTAACTCTTATACATAGAAAGCAATTTTCAAAAAAGGACCTGAGTAAACCGAAAAAATTTCCATGAAATCCAATTGAATATACAGTAGAAGCCGCTTAAGGGGGAATGGGCGTGCAGGACCGGGGGTCTCCAAACTCAAGTGCCTCAATGTTAATCCAATGGGAAAAAATTATTTTCTTTGCCACATTTCTCCGGCTGTATTGAATATTTTTACGAGCGGATTTTTTTATGTGATAAATGTAGCTGACTTACAGGTTTCTATCTTCCCACTTTTTGAAATATTTTGTGTAAAATAATTTATTGAATATTAAAAAAAATATTCGTACTAATTTCAAAAGTGGGAAGATAGAGACCTGTAAGTCAGCTACATTTATCACATAAAAAAATCCGCTCGTAAAAATATTCAATACAGCCGGAGAAATGTGGCAAAGAAAATAATTTTTCCCATTGGATTAACATTGAGGCACTTGAGTTTGGAGACCCCCGGTCCTGCACGCCCATTCCCCCTTAATGTGATCACATCAGGACGAACGTGATTTGATAACAATAACCGATTGATTACAATACACGATAAAAAGTTTAAACTAAAAAATGATTTTTTTACATACGTATTAAAATAAAAATGAATTTTAAATATTAGTTGTTGCTGCAAAACTCTATAGTATTTAATAGAAATTATTGCACCCTAAAGAAAAATAATTACTAGTTAGTATACTAACATATTTAATGACGAACTGCAGAAAACAATACAAAATACAAAAGGTTAATTATTAACTGAAAAAGAAATCATCAATTGTCGATTGTTAAGCATTCTTTCGAAGCAAGTCATTTGCGAATCGTTCATACTCACAATGTTGATTCCATTGATTTCAGGAAAATAAAATTTACATATAAACTGATAACAATAAACGAACATTTGATTACAATAAACGATGATTTTTCAATGTATTTTGATATAAGAGGACGGGACTAAGCGATTTTGATAACATTAACCGTGATCACATTAAGCGGCGTTTACTGTAATTCAAGCAATAAAAGGATCGAAATGGGTCTATAAATTATTAAAATTATTTGAGTCCCCCTGCTTAACCCTTTCAGTCCCAAAAATTTACAACACTACAGAAACATCTGATATTCACATAATAAGCTTATTTTAGGTAAAAAAAAATAAGAGTTCCATAAGAAAAAAAAATCATTTTAACTTTTTATACGGTTTTTGAAATAATGCCAAAATTTTTTAACTATGGAAAATAACAAAATAAAAAAAATATGTATTACCTAAAAACACTTCGAGTTACATATTTTAATATATCTGACCATATCATTAAAAAAATAGTAATTATTCTAACCGAAATAGCTTAAATTGTGTTTTAAATATGTGGAACTGAAGTGAACTTTTCAAAATCAGGTGAAACGCTTGTAAGCTATTTTATAAATAAAAAAATAGTATTTCTGACCTTATTGAGATTAATGTAAAATATTGTCTAATAGATCAAAGTGTGAAGAATCGAATGATGTGTGTTTGGATGTCATAACGGGACATAAACATCTGGAAGAAAAATATTGAAAGTGATGATTCCAAATGGCATCACTGGGGCTGAAAGGGTTAAACACCTCTAGCAACACCCACTTGGTGGGTTGGTTCCTGTTGCATGAAAGAGAACGTTGTACACTGTGAAAAAAAATCTGCAACCATTACAAAAAAAATGTAAAAAAGTTTTCCTAGAAAATTTCTAATAAATAATTGCTAAAAATGGTGCTGCAAAAACACATAATATATATTTGTTAAGGTATCCGACTTCGTTGAAATCGTATTTTTCGGCAAAAAACAGATTTTTTTTATAATCTTTAAATAAAGCACCACTCTTTAAGATTCTAAAACTCTCTTTATTTTGTTTGTGTGGCAAATATCTTATAACTCCATTGGTACTCTATTAATACTCATTTGCACGAAAACGGCATTCAAATCCCTTAGAAAAGACCACTAGTAGAAAATTGCTCTTTTCTAAAAAAATTAACAATATGAAACTTGAAGATGAATAATGTCTTATGTACCAAAAAGAAGGCTTTCCTGCTATTTGAATGTAACCACAAACTTTAAATTGATTTTCTGCAAAATGAAAATTTTGAACATTTTCTTCTTGACAAACCATATTTCTCAAAAAGTATATAACTGAATGTTTTCAAATTTTGTGTGCATATTTGTTGCACTATTATCTAGGGAATAGACTACAGACTAGTAATTTCAAGCAATATTATAAAAATTATAACACTTACTATCATAAATGGTAGAAAAAAAGTACATAAAAATCTTTAACTTAGCTTCGACAACTCATAACTTTTTATTGGTACAATAAATATCTAAGATTGTAGTCTATTCCCTAGGTATCAAACTAAGATTTATTAATTTATTATTGTTTAAAAAAAAAATCTAAAATATTTTTTTAGTTATAAAGTCTATAGTAAAGGCAAAAAACATCACAATTTGCTTACAAAATCTTCAATTACACAGAATATATTTATTTAAAATAAAAATTGTGACTTGTTATTATTACTAGTTGTGTTGGTGAACAAAAAAATACATAAAATAGAAGTATTAAAATTTAATTAAAAAATAAGTGTTAAACGTAGTCGGATACCTTAACATTACATGTGTAGATCATTGTAGATTTCAGGACTATTTTATGTATCCCACACAAGTAATGTTTCTGTAACTATGCAAGAAAATTTTATGGATACCGCATTTTCCGTGCAATTGCAAGGAAAAATTAAATGTCTACTTTCCCGGCGTGGAATCGAATCCCGTTCTCCCGCGTGACAGGCGGGGTATTGACCACTATACTACCGAGAAATAGCAGACTACCGAAATCCGGGATCGAACCAGAAACCTTTAGAGATGTTCAGTCTAATGCTCTCCCAACTCTTCTTTTTCGGCACACGGATTGTTAGGAAATGATAAGTGAAATTCATTTGAGACAATCACTAAGTTATAAATTTAAAGAGACGATTGGCGTTGAATCACGATCGAGGCCGTGTCAATGGCAGACACCTCAGGTACATAGTTGTCTCTTCGTTCCCTCTCATGAGGCGGGTAAAATAGGGTTGGCCGAAAAAAACTTTTTATTTTATTTCGGATCGCTATAGTGCGGAAAAGTTGCCCATGGTAAAGACATGAAAAATGCACTAATTTTTTTTTTATTAACTTATCTTCCGTTCGCGCAATGCCTTCAAAGTTGGCGAAAAATTGTTAAAAACCGTAATTTTTTTTATATTTTTTTAAAACGAGGCAGATGTTTTTAGACGTTCCTATATCATGAATTAACTACTAAAAGTATGTAAAATCCAAATATTATAGCACTTATTAATAATAAATGCTATAATATGTAGTATAATAAGTAATTTTACATTTGTGTCATATCTTCCGACCACTCAGCGTAGTATAAAATTAGGAAAATTCGTATTTGTTGCTAAATTTCAAAGTTTTAACTTTTTGTAAATTTTAAACATGCAACATGATATAGGAAAGCAATTAAAATCATATATCGGGTTTGAAAAAATCATGAAAAATTACAGTTTTTGACAATTTTTGCCAACTTTGATGACATTGCGCGAACGGAAAAGATATGTTAATAAAAAAAATAATAATTAGTGCATTTTTCATGTCCTTACCAATGGCAACTTTTCCGCACTATAGCGATTCGAAATAAAATAAAAAGTTTTTTTCGGCCCACCCTTGGGTAAAATTTTAAGACGAAATCGTAAACATATTAGAAACTCTAACTCTTTCTTTGATGAGCAATCATATTCCTGTGAATATTTTGATGACACCTTTCAAAGTCCTAATGTACCTCAGACTAGTTCTCAAAACCAAAGAGCACACAACACTGAGCAAAGAACTAGCAATCGAATCCGTAGACAACCTCGTTATTTGAATGATTATGTAACATAAGCAAATGTAGGGGAGAGTGTTGTACCTTGGGAAGCTTGTACCTTGGGATACCGACAATTTCTAAACATCTATTGGCAATATTCATAAATTGTTTATTTCTAATAGTAGCCTTAACGAACAGACATCATTATAATAAAATTTAACACTAGCGTCATTGAATTGATGAATTGGTGACAAAAAATAATATTTCATTACCCCAAAGTAAATACAGTAGCCGCCGCTTAAATGAATCACATCCGTCCCAGTACGTTTTGAACCAATAAAGCGGCTGAACCATTTAACCGAAAGTCATGAAATTATAAAGAAAAAGTTGTCATCATGAGACATAATATGATTTTTTTTTAATACTTGTTACTGAGTAATACTATTACTACATATTATTAAGAAAAACACGTTATGTTATGTTTAATAAAATCCAGAGTTATACAAATTAACAGGTAATATACGAATACCTACAAAAATTTAATAATTTGAACGATATTATGTATAATTTTAAAACAAAATTCCGATTTATGTTGGGCTCTGTTTCGCAACTTTCTATAATTTCATTTCTTCTCTTCAAAATCCTACATAAAGTTGCTTAAGAAAGTCCTAATTTAATTGCAGCTTCTCTTTGGCTGCATTTTTCCAGATTATAAATATTTTTTAGGAGTTCATATTTTTTGGCTAAGCTAAAATCTTTCCGTTTAAACATCGCGATAACACTCCGAAAAACACGTACTTAATTTAATCAATCAAAAACCAAAATGAGTCTACTGTCTACACCTTCATGCACACGTGTCGATTACAAATTCATTCCCCTCTACCCCCTCCCCCCCACTATAGTTCTATCTCTGCCTTAATAATACAATTTCTGCGATTTACCTTTTTTTAAAGATGGATTCGTCGGCGCCTCTTTGGTTCGCATTTGTAGTTAGAGGTCATTTGGGGTAAAAAAAATACCACGAATCGTAGAAAAAAGGAACTTTTATAGAATTTTGAGTCCTTAAAACGGCGGTAAAAAGGTGATTTGATTCTGATAAGCGGCGGATTTTCAATGTAAAAAGTGATTCCGTTCTGTTCTACGAAATTTCTTTCAATTAAGCGGCTGATTCAATTAACCAGTGATTCCAAAAAGCGGCGGCCACTGTATTTTTCTCATTCTAATATAATTTTTTAGCCTTGTACTTTTACAAAAAGTCAACTGCATTTATTTTCTTCATAAAAGAGAAGATTTTAAAATATTTTGGTTATGAGAAAATAATGATAATGCATTTAGATTGGCCACTATCTTGCTTTTATTTAAACCATGTAGTGTGTTGTACCTTGGGACAGTAAAGCGTATTGTATCATCATATAATGTTAAATAATTTGGACTTGCAATTTTGCTGTATAATTTAAATTATTCTTGAATTATGAAGTTTTATTTGTGTATTTCCTTAAAAAAACAATAAAGTTTGTTTCCTGACACAAATTAGTTGAAGTGGATGACTATTGACTGAATTATAAAGTATGTCCCAAGGTACAACATCATATTGTACCTTGGGACAGTTTATCTTCTCTACTTTAAATGAGTGGCAATTTTTTAATTTCAAGCTGCCAGAATTTAAAAAAATATATATATTATAGAGGAATATATTGGTGTGTTGAAATGCTGCTTTTAAATTTTTATTTTGACTATAATTATCGAAGGAAAAAAATCAAATGTAAAAATTGTCCCAAGGTACAACACTCTTCCCTATATTGTTATGTGTATCAGTGTTATGAATAACATTATAATTGAAAGAAGGATGTGAGATAATTATATATTTATTTAATTATGTGTAGCTAACTGCTGACCGTAACGGCAGCCCGGGTTGCTGTTGGGGTTTTTTTAGATGTGATGTTTGCGAATAAAAGATTATTACAGATCCTGAGAAGTTTCTAATGCATTTATTATGATATTAAGTATTTAAAACTTGACAGGCCGAACTTTAGTGGCGATGCGTGCGCAACTTCATAAGAAGAACATGATTGGTTGGAAAAAATTGCAAATACTAGAATTTTTTTTTGTAACTGCAGAAGATTTCTGTTCAGAATTACCAAAAACTTTTTTTTGTAAAATTGGTTATTTCTGTGACATTACTAAAAAAATTTCTGTATGTTTACAGTACATTTTCTCAGTGTATGCCATGTTTTCGTTAACAGTAAAAAATTTCCCAGTAGTAATTATCCGGTGATGGGACCTCCTTCATGTGTTGCTTGGCCTCGTAGGACATCAGTAACGCCCAGCAGCATGCCATGAGACTTGGAATGGGGGCCACGTAGTTGTAGAAGCCGTCGTTGAAAATTCCTATAGAGACAAAAGAAAAAAGGGCATTTAGTCGACTGCACTGATCAACTCCACTGGCCTGAAGAAAAGAACAGATCATTCTTTTTATTCGTTGTTCGCTTAAACCCTTAAACAGTATCCGCATGTTTTTAATCTCCATTTTAAGATGACAAAAGAAACATAAAATTAGAATTATTTTTTTTTGACAATTATTTTGTCAAAGTTTCGAAGATCAAATAAAACAAAACTTTAAGAAAAACGGCACTGAACGTTTTTTTACTTAGGAGAAAACCACAAGACCTCACATGATTCGTCACTTTTAATCCAATGAAGGGGGAGGCAAGTGTTGAATGATTCATAACGTCATTAAAATGGACGTGTTCAAATTAATTAATATTTCTAAGAAATCATAATGGTTTTATCAAACCTAAATTCCATTAATTACAATTACTTTTTATTTATAAAGAATCGTGTAAATATTTTTGTAAGAAGAAATTCTGAAAATTGGATTGTAAAATAGCAGTATTCTAAAAAGAACTAAAAGATTTTTGTCTACTGTATGAGCCGTGCAGTTGACTTGTGCCGGACAAAAGAGAACAAGTGGAATGGAAAACGAATGAATTCTCATTGTTTTCTAAAGGGCACATTACAAAAATTCTTCTATCACATCTTTGACGCAAGCCTAGAAACTGGATGTAATCTTCCGTCTGCTAAGGAATTTGAATGTGAAGAAAGTAACTTCAGCATCGTCAACTCCTCACGACCTTGTTAATAGGGTGGGTAAAAAAAAAACCCTTTTTATTTTATTTCAGATCGGTAGTGCGGAAAAGTTGCCATTGGTAAATACTTGAAAAATTCACTATTTTTTTTATTATTTATCTTCCGTTAGCGCAATGCCATCAAAGTTGGAAAAAATTGTCAAAAAACGAACTTTTTATAATAATTTTAAGCACAAAAGATGTCCATAGTTGCGTTCCTATTCATGAATTAACTACTAAAAGTACGTAAAATCCACACACAAATATATGCACTTATCATACATTTGTGTCAGATCTTCCGGCCACGCCACGTAGTACAAAATGAGGGAAATTCTTTGTTTTTACAAAATTGACAGATCTGACACAAATGGATAATAAGTGCATATATATTGGTTTTACGTACTTTTAGTAGTTAATTCATAATATAGGAGCGCAACTAAAAACATCTATCGTATATAAAAAAAAATATAAAAAATTTCGTTTTATGACCATTTTTTCCAACTTTGATGGCATTGCGCGAGAAGATAAAGTAATAAAATAATAATAATTAGTGCATTTTTCATGTCTTTACCAATGGCTTCTTTTCCGCACTATAGCGAGCCGAAATAAAATAAAATGTTTTTTTTTCTGCCCACCCCACTTTTTAATCCAGCCGAAATTTTGAACTGATTACAATTACAGTTTTCGTCACAGCGAAAAGGGAATGTACTACGTTCCGCGAGTGAAGAACCAAGGGAAAAACTGGTTTCCTGTGGCCGATCTCCATTATCTCTACTTCCAGACCAGAATACAGGGAGATTCCTAATCAATCAAGTGGTTGTACCCCTGGACTTCACTTATATAACATAAGGTAGCTCCCTACCTTGAGGGGTCTAAATTTTTAATACTTTAAAATTAACTAAGTTTTTAGTGGTAATGATGAATGTTAAATGGGATAGAATCCCCTGAACAAAATGAAAAAAAAAAAATGAAAAACGAATCCTCCTTACCAAACAAATTGAATTAATTTTTTTTAAACGGAAACTTAAAAAAATTTGCCCTAAACATAAGCCTTACGCAAAACATCAGAAGTAAAAAATAATTTATTTTTTCCTCAAAGATTTAGCAGAGTCATTCATTATCATTAGACCTTATTCTTACGTGTTTGAAGTGATATTTAAGTAAAACTCTTAATATTTTAGGAATTTACATGGTATTAAAGCAATGTTTATATAAATTTTTCAAAAATCAAGGAAATTTTAATATTAAAAAGTCCATTAAATAAATTATATAAGTTATTTTAATTATATCTCATTTCAAGACACTCATAAACTTACAATAAACATGCTATGAAAATGTTATTACATTATATATCAAGTAGTTTTTCACAACCATAACTTTTGATTAAACTATAGTAGAATAAAAATCTCATTAGCTTTTCTTAACTTAAATAATATGAATTCTTTTGAAAACATCAAACACAATGTTTGAAAGTCGTCAAAATTTGCCCGCTTTTTCAATGTAGGGAGATACCTTAAAAACAATTTCGTTTAAACTTATGAGGAGAAAAAAAAAGCGTAGGCACTCATGACGAAAGCTGTGACGTGGGGCCTAGGCCCTGGTAAACCGTTTGTGATTGCGTTATTTTTTTTAACGTTTATGTCCATTTTATAACTTATTGTCTTTTTAGATGTGAAGAGTACACGGGAAAAACCGATTGATTTTGCAGAGAAGTTTAATTAGCAGGTCACTTTGGTGATGATAGTGAGCTGATCGCCTAAACTTGTGCAAGGAAACCAGTTCCTACCACATATATCATAGTTAAAGTAATAGAGTGGCAGATCACGTGACCTCCAATGCTAACGACGGGACGCGCAAGCAGCTCCCAGAAGAGCCCCAATGAAGTCAGTGTTGTAGGTCACGTGATATGCCAGACTAATTCTTTAACTACTCTCTCTGTGGTCGAGGGTTCTTTAACATACCGACGATCTTTCCATCCTCAAAATCAGCTGACTCAGGGATCTTGTGGCCTTGAGTTAATAAGGCGAGCACGTAATACCTCACAGCCAACTGAGCCTGTTCATACGAAGTAGATCCGTAGACTTTACAAAATGTCAAGTTATAGCAATTTAATTTTAAAGACTTATTATACTGTACAAGTTGGCGCTAATAAAAGTGGCCGCGGTGCATAGAGCTACGAATGCATGGAGTTGGTTGACGGAGAAAACTATTGAAGCCGTCTGAAGAGTCAAAATCGAATTCCTAAATTGCTCAAGCTTTCAATAAATTCCCTTGCAAACCTGCATTTTCATTGGTTTGTTTGGTTGGCAAATAGACTACTATACCTAAACCGACCTTAAGTTTGCAGTATACAAATGTTCTACGAGCAAAAGGGTAAATAGTTCGCATTTTTGAGTGCGAGAATCGAATACAAGAAGGTATTTCACATTCAATAAACAAATTGATTTGTTATTTCAAGACAAATTTATTATTTCTATTAGTTAAGCTTCAGTTAGAGTGTTATTTTAATTATTTTTTCCCTTCGATTTTGACGTAACAGGGCGCACGAATATCAGGGTCGAAAGGAGCAGCCAATCAGAGTCCACGAAATTGCGGCGCCAGCCGGGTTGTTTACCCAGTTTCCTCCGCTCAGTACATTTCTCTGCTGCAAACTTAAGCTCGGTTTTGGTATAACATCCACAGTATATACCAAAAGAACGAGGTGGAAATGAGTTACCTCGGATTATATAAAAGACACAGACGAAGGTGAGACCGGCCATAATCATCCCGACGTAGAAACACAGAATGTAGATGAAATTGAAGAGCCTGAAGCCATACATCTCCAGCAGCTTCCCTTTTGTGGCCAAGTACACCTGGCGCGTGTAGAAGGAGCACAGAATGGCTGAAATCGGGAAAGAAAAAAACAATCAATGCCAAAAACAATCACTGATGCCGGTCCCCTAGTGATTAAGGCGCCAACAGCCTTGGGGTTGAACCTTCTCACTGCGTTTACATGCTTCGAGCGCTGCTTCCAGCTCTTTGACCTTCATCGTTTAGACCTTTGGTTGGCGAGAAATTGGCGAGTGAGATTGCACAGCGCGGCGATTTTATTCAATGTTTAAAATCAACTAGATTATGGATGACGAAATTTTGGTTGCTGATTGTGTTACATTTAGAGAGCTTAGATAATTATCTAGAGGTAATCAGTCCCTACTGGAATGAGATATACCCTACGCTGCAAAAAAAACCCTGTAAATTTACTTTCCTTTTAATTTTTAAGTGAAACAGCCGTATTTGGTGGGAAACGGTTTGACCCACTAAATAAAAGGCCTTATCTCAAATCTCCGTATTTTTACAGTTTTTAACTGTTTGTACCATCTTTAAGGGACATGACTGTTTTTTAACGGGGCATGCCTGGAATTTCTGCTGCCGGTCCCTGCCCATTGTTTGTAAATATGCCCATGCCAAGGGCATATTTACAAACAAAGAGCGATCACGTGATAATGGAAAGGCACAAGAGCGGATGCCTTTCGTATCTTTGACATGGCGTTTCGCGACCATTCTTAGGAAATTGTTAAATTATCATTATCCAATTACGCTTTTAGGCGATGAGAAATGAATATGTTTAAAATTTGAAGTATGAGAAGGTATGATTTTTGTTTTTATTAGCCTTTTTTTTTTGTTTTTATTTGTCATTTCTCGTTACTGTTTACAGCATCGTTTGAAATTTGCCGACTTTCGGATTACAGGAGTTTCGCGACTTTAGAATCCCCGAAGTTTCGCGACTTTCGGATTGCTGTTATTTCGCGACTTTCGGATTGCTGTTGTTTCGCGACTTTCGGATCGTCAGAGTTACGCGACTTTCGGATCGCCGGAATTTCGCGACTTTCGGATCTCCGGAGTTCCGCGACTTTCGGATCTTCGGAGTTTCGCGACTTTTGGATAGTCAGAGTTACGCGACTTTCGGATCGCCGGATTTTCGCGACTTTCGGATCGCCGGATTTTCGCGACTTTCGGATTTTCGCGACTTTCGGAGTTTCGCGACTTTCGGAGTTTCGCGACTTTCGGATCTCCGGAGTTCCGCGACTTTCGGATCTTCGGATTTTCACAACTTTCGGATTTTCGCGACTTTCGGAGTTTCGCGACTTTCGGAGTATCGCGACTTTCGGATCTCCGGAGTTCCGCGACTTTCGGATCTTCGGAGTTTCACAACTTTCGGATTTTCGTGACTTTAAGAGTTTCGCGACTTTTGGATCGTCAGAGTTACGCGACTTTCGGATCACCGGAATTTGCGCAACTTTCGGAGTTCCGCGACTTTCGGATCTTCGGATTTTCACAACTTTCGGATTTTCGCGACTTTCGGAGTTTCGCGACTTTCGGATCGTATCGCTACTTTCGGATCTCCGGAGTTCCGCGACTTTCAGATCTTCGGAGTTTCACATCTTTTGGATTTTCGCGACTTTCGGAGTTTCGCGACTTTTGGATCGCCGGAGTACCGCGATTTTGGGATCCCCGGAGTTTCGCGACTTTCGGATCCCCGGAGTTCCGTGACTTTTAGATCTCTTTCGAAATTTTGTATTTTGGTTTTTCCATCGGCCAGGCCGATATTCGCCATCGGTCTATCCCTAATACATTTTAATACACTTAAAAAAATAAACATGCAATACCTCAAAATTAAGGATTAAAAAAAATCAAAATTAATATTTTCAGGCTCGTTTCAAATCAAAATTATGCTACCATACCTTAAAAATAATTTTCTATTAATTCTTAAGAATCTCAACTTCATAAAAAAAGAATACAAAACATAATTAAGCAATTAAGCACAAAACACAAGCTTTTCTAAAACAAAACCAACCAAGTTCCTGGTCAAACGCACTGAAAATCTCGCAATGTTTAGATTCTCTCTGCCTTTCCAAAAAACACGTGGTTGTTGCGTGACGTAGCACTGCGCTTTCCCTATTAATATTTTACGGGGATTTTTTGTTTTTTTGTTTTGAAGTGTATAGGAAAGTGCATTTTTTTCTGGATTGTTTTTGTTTTTTGATGACTGTTCCTTTCCGTACTTATATTTAAAACTTTTAAGCCTTAATTTTTGTTTTGATTTTTTCACCGATTTGAGGGTATTGAACCACCTTAAGCCAATAAAAATAAATTAAGTCCTATACTCACCCAACATCAGAAAGTTAAAGAGCGCCCAGTAGTTCAAGTGGAATGCGAAAAAGATAAGTCCGAACGTGGAAAAAAGCATGCTGAAGACAAGTAAGACAATCTTCACGATGGGGTACGGATTCTCCGGAGGCTCTGGTTGTTCCCTGGTGGAATCCATTTTATCGATATTTGTATTAATTCGAAGACAAATCGAGCTAAAAAAAAAATAGAATGTACAGGGTGGTTATAAAATAACGCTCGCTATTCGGAGAGGTCTGTAGCTTGAATGAACAATCCGAATGCAACAAAAATCGAGGCACTTACTATTCTTGAAGGGGGGAAAAGAATGGAATCATAAAAAACAAACTCGTCACTTGACCAGGGTTCTAACTTACGAAGAGTAATTAGCTGTGTTGGCCGTAACTGGCCATAATTGACGACGCCTCGCAATTTAGAACCCTGGTCAAGAGACGAGTTTTTTTTTATGATTATTCTTTTTTTATGATCATTTTTTAGGATTTTATCTTTTTGTGATTTCATTCTTTTCCCCCCTTCTTGATTAGTAAGTTTCTCAATTTTTGATGAATTTGGATTATTCATTCAAGCTACAGACTACTCCGAATAGCGAGCGTTATTTTATAACCACCCTGTACTCATATATTATTATTATTCAAAGTTTTAAATATACATCTATTGAATCAATCTTAACCCTATGTGCTGCTTGTAGTAGTAGTTTAATCTAACTAAGTTAGGAGAAGTAATTGTAAATACTGTAAATTGTAATAATAACTTACAGAGAATATTCATTTCTGTCATTTTAACAACTAAAGCCTCGGTTTCCTCGGAGTCCATCAGCAGATTCAAGCGGTCGGACAAGTGCGGTGAGTGACGTCATACAAACTACTGACATTGATTACGCTACAGTGGTTTCCTCGGGAGCGTTGCCGGACAACTCAACACGACCGCCAGATTGAGTTGCTGTTGATTGCGTTGTGGAAATCCTGCTGACAATTTTTGCTGTTGTCTGTTCTGCGGTGTGCTTTCCCAAAATTAAAAATTTGGGGCAATGTCGGAGGGCGAGAGTTGTTTTACGCTGGTCGAGAAAAAAATGCTAATTGATTTTGTGAGAAATCACGAAGAACGTAAATTTTCCATTTTTGACAAGCAAAGACGAAAACCAAATCAACAACAGAGTTAAGCATTGGTTTCCTCGGAGTCTGTCGCCAGAAAAATGCGACCGCTCTTATACGTGGATGACGTCACTCTACCGGCCACCACTACATCGGAACGTTACGTTGACACGAAGCTGGAAACCCTAGCGATTTCACTCAGAGACATAACATAGAGTGGACTGCGCATTCATAGTAAAGCAGCTTAGGGATGGAAAACCAAAACCGGTTTTCAAAAAACCGGTGGTCCCGGTTTTGATTGAAAACCGGTTTTTTTGTATGAGGCCCTACGGTACCGAAAACCGGTTTTTTAGGGAAAAACCGATGGAAAATGGAAAACCAGTTTTTTCTAAAAAACCGCTATCCCTTGCAGATTAGCATTATGTCCTAAACATCATAAATCGCCAAGAGGGGAAAGGTTGCTACGTATGGCAACTTAACGCTACCGTTTCGTTACGAACTATTCCAAATTGTCGCAAGACCTGAATATCAGCTAGCAAACCGAAGTGGAGACTACCATCAATATCCCTGTCACGTGGGTTTCTACCAATCACGGCAGCTTGAATTTTTTTTTAATGTTTTTGCAGACGATTTTTTGAGCATTGTTGGAATTTTTCTCTTTTGGCTCAAATAATAAATATTTAATTACATTCTTTTAATCTCTGAGCATGTTAACAATCGTGAATGTTGTACTCTTAATTCAGTAACGTTTTGTGCAAGATGCCAAATGCTTGTGAATTCCTAATTGTAAAGAGGGGTATAAAAAAGGATTAGTCACACTTTCACGGGTAAAATTTATTTAGTTCTGCATACATTTAGTAATTGTGTGTTCGTCATAAACTATAATTTCTATCGAGGGAATTTATTCTAAAAGCTCTTTTATACTGAAGAATCATATTCATGATTAAATCAACGTTGTTAGAACTCTAATTATAATAAATATTTTGGGCCAAGTCAATTAAATGAATGGTCTGAACATTGACAGCTTAGAAGTAGAATATTTTTTTTTACAATTTGGTCAAAACGAAACCTGTTTTTGCAATCGTAGTTTTTGAGTTATTTATATTTAAAAAGTAGAGCATTTGTTGAATTTGGAATATGTTGATGTGTTTTAGAAAGTTGATTTATTCCAGGTGAAATAAAGGAAGAAGCAATATTTCAAAAAAAATATATATTTGATTTTTTTTTTAAAATCGGACCGTTAGAACGAAAGTTATAGAGACGGCAGAAAATATTCACCATGTCAATAGCAACTTATATTACAGCAACACTCTACATAAACCTACTAATGTTCTTTTAAATTAATTTTGAATAAAGAGTCCACATTCAATTGTTCAAGTAATCTTAAATAGACGCACAAAATCAAAGAAATAATCTTAAGAGGATCTTAAAATACTAGCGATTCATCCTTGCTCCTTTCCAAGCTTCTTTATCATAACATTAGATTGTCGGCCTCTGTGTTCAGGTCGTTGTGGAAAAACTCGCCAAATGGTAAACTCGCCATAGATGCGAGCCAAACGCGACACAGTCATGTGACTGTGTAAGTTAGATGTTTAGGACACTTTAGGTTTGCCAATGCGCAGTCCACTCTATGTTATGTCTCTGATTTCACTCAACTTTACTCTGCTGTTTGGTTTTCGTCTTTGCATGTCAGAAATGAAAAATTTAGTTTCTTCATGATTTCTCACAAAATCAATGGGGCTGGGGAGCTCAGTCGGTTAAGCACTCGCTTAGCATGCGGAAGGTCCCAGCAGGTTCGGGTCCGGGCATCGCCGAAATAGCTGCCGACCTATAAACGGCCCGTGCAGCCAAAAATGTCCGACGAATAATACCCCGTGCAAGGGAGTGCACGTTAAATATCCTTCAAAGTCCTAACGCTGCGTACGATGTCGCCCTTAACGGTTGCGTTGGGTGCCTATCCAGGTGTTGTCTCGTCACCTGACTGTGGTTCTAAAATACGACGCCCGTCGCCAATAGCCCTCGTGTAGCTCTAGTGCGACGATATTCAAACCTAACTACAAAATCAATTCTTCCTCGGCAAGCGTAAAACAACTCTCGCCTTCCGTCATTTCCTCAAACCATGCAACATACAACAGCAAAAAGAGTTGTCATCAGGATTTCCCCAACGCACTCAACAGCAACTGAATCTGGCGGTCGTGTTGAGTTGTCCGGCAACGCTCCAGAGGAAACCACTCTAGCGTAATCAATGTTAGTACAGTTTGTATGGCGTCATTCATCGCGTTTGTCCGACCGCTTAAATTACATTACATTACATCTTTTGAATGACTGATTGGGCGCATTTACATGAGCCATCGAATCCATGGAATGCCAAACCCTCCATTAGAGGAAAAAAAAGGTCGAGCAGGATTTCTAACCCAAATGATAGTCTGTGGCCGAATCCATGGAATGAAACATCAAACCCTCTTTCATTGGAAGGTTTGAAAACCCCCCCAATGAACCCTGTAATTTCAGTTCTGCCTGGGAGAAAACCTGTTGCCTGTTTTATGAACTTGAATAACTGAATTGAATCAATCCGTATTCTGCTATTTTCCAGGGAAATACATGTTTAAAGATCTTTATCGATTATCATAATCGATACGGGTTATATTGTAAAAGCTTATACGAGCGACTAGGGGAAACCCAAGAATATTCTAGTCTTACTTTTACAGTTGAAAGGCTAAAAAAAATGTGGAAGTTACTTACCTTTTTCCAATTATTTATTCTCTATTCATAGGAAATGTTCATCTGTTAAATAGTTAACATTGTATTCAAGCAAGATTTTTGATGAAATTAAAGTGACGTCAAAAAATTCCCGATAAATGGTTCTCGCTATTCCAAATATTTTTTTTTCGTTCTAGTTACTAAGAAGAATTACTTAATAATGGTTCTTAATAGCGGTATCAGTTTATAGAGCTACCGAAAAACTTTTTAATCAAATCACACAGACTAAAAACATTAATCTATTCCCTATACTTAGTCATAAATCATTTATTTATCGATATTTATTAAAAGAGTGGAAAAGAACATTCCGGATTTCCTATGCAAAATAAATTCTGTTGCTCTGGTGTCATTTCCCGGTAATGATTCCACGCAATCGAAACACAAGGTAGAAAAAAACAATCTTAACCCTCCAATGCACGAATTTTTATTTTCATCCCAAAAATATATATATGTACCTTAAATACTCATACATTATGAGAAAAATAATGAAATTTTTTTAACTGCATTAGGTTTTAAATAATTTCAATTAAAAAAAATTCATGTGAAAAAAACCAACTAAAAATGCAATTTTGATAATAATACTAGAAAACTACTAAATATATTTTTAAAAACCCTTTTGACTATATATAATTTTTCAAAGCAATTTATTTGTATTTAGTACTAAAATTATTATACTTTGAATAAAGCCAAAAACGTAATTTCACAACAGTTAATAACCTCACTCTTTAATTTTGAATACACTTTTACTACTGTCATTTATGAGGTTTATTATTAACTAAAACTTCAAAATGGAATGTAATAGATGAAAAAAAAAACAAAAATTTGTCGAGAGGGAGGTCTACTTTAATAGAATAAAGTGGAACATGTAACTTGTTACCAAACGGTAACAATATGCATTAGAGGGTTAAAGTCTTTCATCTAAAACTAATATTTCAAAGAAAAAGTATACAAAAATGAAAATGTATCGTGGGAAAATGTATACTTTTACATACAACTTACTTATGTATACTTTGTACTACTTACTTTTACATACAACTTATGTATACTTTGTACAACTTACTTATGTATACTTTTAACATACCCTCATTTAACCCCATACCACAATCATCCCCCATGTAAAACCGAAGTCCCGAGTTTTTTTTTTTTTTTTAAATTTCAGCAACAATTATTTGTCGAGTTAATCTTCAAAAACTGAAAACAAAAACAAGTTTCAGGGACTGTTTAAAAAATTACTTGGAAAATTTGATCATAACTTGCATTATCGATTGGGGGTTGAAAGGTGTTTAGTTTTAAACATTTACTCAAATCATTGATGTATGTTAAATATCGAAAATTCTTTTCTTGTTTCAGGTGCATATAATGTATTTTGGATGTGGAATGAACTTTAAATTGTATAGATTAACATGTTTTTGTATGTACGATGTTGTTTCTATTACAATTTCAAAAAGTGCGTTTAATATTAAAGTATTAAAATAAAAACTCTTTAAATGTTATTGGAATATGGTTTTTTGTATATTCCATTGTTGCCACATTGATTATTCAAAAATGGTGAGTGCCCACTGCCTTTGTTAAAAATCATTGCCAAATAATTATGTTTAATTTTTTTGCTTTCTTTAAATTTAGTGTTATAAACCTCGTTTCTTAATATGTGGTTTATAATACCGATATAGTGCTCGAATTTTAAACAAACTTTTTGTAGCAGTATAAATGAAACAAAAATGTACATAAAATGTCAAACATAAAGTTAATAATCCTGTTTGTCAATCTGATTGTAACTAATCGCATTTTAAAATATGTTCGTTATAAATAATCGTTCATTTAACTTAATTTAAAAACAAAACATTTTCTCTTCTAGTCTTTATTTTTATTTCTGAATTTTAAAATCTACATAAAAAAAATCACCATATTAGTGAAGAAGGTTTAATTCTAGCATTCGTTTTCGAGAATATGTTAACCCTTTTGTTAGCTTGTCGTTTTGAAAAGACACAACATAAACATTACCTTTTTTTAATTTAGAGATTACTCCTAATCGCGTTCAAAGTTAGTAATATCAGAAACAATTAAGGCAAAAAATATCTTTTTAATACCTGGGGTATTTTGAAAGTGCTGAAAATTTTTATGTAAACAAAAATGGGTGTTGCTATTGGATTTTTCAAAGTTGTTACTAATTTAAGTATGTAGACGACTCCTTATACAATTTTTGTTGGTCCTGAAAAATGACACCATTCACGAAATCTTTTGATAAATATCAGCCGAGTTACGAGGGGTGGAGCGTCTTTTTCCGCCATCTGTATCTTAATATTTTAAATAAATTGTTCAGTCTGTGTTCATTTGCCTTATATTTTTGTTTATTTACAGAAATTTACTCAGTAGTTTACTTTTGTAAAATAAATTGTCTTTTCAATCATCATTAATGAGTCTAAGTTATGTATCTTAGGTTTTTTTTTTGTTTTGTCTTGTTTTGTTTTAAAGGTACCTCCTTGCCAACCTTAGTTGGGTAAATAGAAATATGCTGTGGAGAAGATCCTTCCGCGGATGTAAAGAGTTCCATAAATTATTAGTGAATCCTTCCAAAAAAACATGTTTAAAACATTAATTTCGCTTAAGGTCTAACAAATTTGAAAATTATTTGTGGATATTTGGCAATTTAATCCGAATGAAAAGTGTATTTTTGTTAAATTGTATTCAGAGCATTTTTTTACGTAAACTTTACCTTACAAGAGTTTCCAACTAACGGACCAATCGCGCTTTACCCTTTGCCTTTTTACTCTTTGTTTTTACCCAAATTAGGTCGGCACGGAGTGTAGAAACATATTTTATACTTTTGTCCACCTGTCCATTTATCAATCTGTTCAATTTCCTTCCCCCTATAATTTAGTCATTTCTTAAATTGGAATCCTTTGGAAATAATTCCTGATATAACAGTCCCTTTCATATAATTTTTCTAAAATAAATTAAGCACGTCACTATTGTTCAGCTTACTATTGTAATTAATTAAATATTTAATTACACTCTTAAAACGAACGAGCGATTTTAACTCAGTCTGAGTTAGTTTTCACTCCTCCAATCTAGAAAACGCACTTTCCCGAAAGGAGTGGATCCTTTGTGTGTTAAACCTCCGACAGGATCACTAAAAGAGAGTGATTTTAACTCAGTCTGAGTTAATATTCACTCCTTTCCAGAATCGAAAATGCACTTCTCCTACTGGAGAGGATTTCACTCTTTTGTTTTAAGAGTGTAAATCATAAAAAACTAAGTGCAAGTTAAACACCTGAAACTAAATTGCCATTAAACAAGTTCTGAGCCTCTAACTTCAACAAACACATGAAATTACATTGCCATTAAACAAGCTTCTATTCGATATAGCTTCTGAAAACTAGGAAATGTGGTTTGAATGATCTCAGTACGGAAAATGTACATGGTGGCAAAAGCGGGTTGTCTATGTTACAGTTATTTTCGTTCGGTTGGTATCTTAAATTAATTATTGGCCAAGGAAAATTGAGAAAAGTTATTTTTTATTAATTTGGTTTACTAAATTGATTTATTTTTAATTTCATTTTATCTTGCGTAAGGAATATTCATAGCTTGATGTTCAAATTAGTATATGTTATAATAATATATGTTTTACATGTAGATAGTTTAGAAACTTACAATATTTGTACCACTAAAAAATATTACATTCATGAAAGTAAATTAGTAAAATAAATCACACTAATTTTAAATTGAAATGAAAAAGTTTATATGATGTATAATTATTACAGTAATATATAAAATTATTCTTAAAAGTAAACCAATTTAGCGAATGACTTTTCTCAATTTTCAATGGCCAATAATTGATGTTAAAGAGATTCAACTTCCACGAAGCATATGCGAATCTCGATAGTTATTGGGAAACTAGTAAAAAATTATTTTTTGGACTAACCTTGCTTGGCCTCTAGACTTTTGTTGGTGTATACAGTTTTTGCATTTGTATTTTGATTACACGAGCTACGATCCAAATTGATTTCCAATTTCCAAAGAACGTTAACCAGAAACCAAAAAACAATTTGTAAATATGATCCTAATTGAATATCCATGTACTCTGTGTTTTCGGTTTAATACAAGCCGCATAAATTACGGTTTTGTTCTCAAAAGGTAAATAAACCCTTCAGAAAACATAAAACTTTTCTCCGCATCAAACAAACTTTTGTAGTATTGATGGGTATTGGGCAAGACTTAATCACTTGAAAAACTTGATACTTTGTTTTAAAACTAAAATTTTTAAAAATTACTTTTGAAACTATTTATGATCCTAATTGAATATCTGTGTACTCTATGATTTCGGTTTAATAAAGCCGCATAAATTACGGTCTTGTTCTCAAAATGTAAACAAACGCTTCAGAAAACATGAAACTTTTGATGTATTGATGGGCGTTGTGCAAGATTTAATCACTTGAAAAACCTGATAACTTTGATACAAAATTACAATTTTTTGAAATTATTATCGAAAATATTTATGACCTTAATTGAATGTTGGTGTACTCTGCTATTTTGGATTCATACAAGCCGCATAATTTATGGTCTTGTTCTCAAAAGGTAAATAAACATGTTAGAAAACATTAAACTTTTGCTGTATTGATGGGCATTGTGCAGAATTAATCACTTGAAAAACCTGATAACTTTGATACAAAATTACAATTTTTTCGAATTATTATCGAAAATATTTTTGACCTTAATTGAATATCGGTGTACTCTGTGATTTTGGATTCAAATAAGCCGCATAATTTATGGTCTTGTTTTCAAAAGGTAAATAAACATGTCAGAAAACATGAAACTTTTGCTGTATTGATGGGGGGGGGGGGGGGGCTGGGGAGCCCAGTCGGTTAAGCACTCGCTTAGCATGCGGAAGGTCCCAGGTTGGGGTCCGGGCATCGCCAAAATAGCTGCCGACCTATAAACGGCCCGGGCAGCCAAACAGTGTCCGACGAATAATACCCCGTGTACGGGGGTGCACGTTAAATATCCTTCAAAGTCCTAACAATGCGTACAATGTCGCCCTTAACGGTTGCGTTGGGTGCCCATTCAAGTGCCGGCTCGTCACTTGACTGCGGTTCTAAAATTCGACGCCCGTCGCCAATAGCCCTCGTGTAGCTCTAGTGCGGCGATAATTCAAACCTAACCTAACCTAAAGCTGTATTGATGGGCATTCTGCAAGATTTAAGCACTTGACAAACCGGGTAACTTCGATAAAAAATTAAAAAATTCGAAACTATTATCGAAAATATTTATGGACCCTATTGAATATCGGTGTACTCTGTGATTTTGGTTACATATAAGCCGCATAATTTATGGGCTTGTTCTCAAAATTTAAATAAACATGTCAGAAAACATTAAACTTTTGCTGTATTGATGGGCATTGTGCAAGATTTAATCACTTGAAAAACCTGATAACTTTGATAAAATTTTTTTAAAAAAAATTGAAATTATTATCGAAAATATTTATGAACCTAATTGAATATTGGTGTAGTCTGTGAATTTGGTTTCATAATTTATGGTCTCGTTCTCAAAATTTAAATAAACACGGCAGAAAACATTAGACTTTCTCTGCAACTTGATTCGCATTTTACCTGGATATAGAAAAGTAACGGGGACATGTGTGGCATTTTTTTTAAAGCCTGAAAGAGTTACGAGATATATTTAGGGTATTATATATATTGGCCAGAGAAAGTAAGTAATTTTTCTTTAATTGCTGAATGTGTGTTAAGATTTAATGTTGATAAAGATTGAATTCATTATTTGTAGTTAATAATCTTTCGATACTTGTAAAGTGGTTCTCTGGATATCCACTTTCGTCCAACAATAAACAATTTTTTAAACTATTTTTAATTGATTTTTTACTCTCTTAAAACGAACGAGCGATTTGAACTCAGTCTGATTATTTTTCACTCCCCAGTCTAGAAAATGCACTTCTCCTTTTGGAGTGGAACCTTTGTGTGTTAAACCTCCTACAGGATCACTCCAAACGAGTGATTTTAACTCAGTCTGAGTTAATATTCACTCCTTTCCAGTGTCGAAAATGCACTTCTCCTACTGGAGTGGATTTCACTCTTTTGTTTTAAGAGTGTATAATTAATACTTAAAGCAAAAGTTATTTTTGTCATAAATCAGTTTGGAATGACGTCATAAAATGTAGCACAATGTGATTCTTTCATTGTTCATTACTTGTTTACTAAGGATTCGGTGAGGGGTTTTATTATTATTTTTTTTGCATAAAAGTATGGTTCGATATAATTTGTATTTCTGGTTTTATTAGTGCAGTTTGGAGTAGTTTCATGTTTTGTTATTAATAACTAATTAGTTATTCTTCAAATGGGCATGTTTTACGTCATGAGTGAAGTTCCAGGGGAATTATTTTCAGATTTGGTCTTTCTGGAATTACACTTGTTTTGAACAATACACTATTTTCTTATCTTACTAAAATAAAAGTTGTATACAAACTTTTATTTCAAATTAATAAAGCGACCAAGTCAGTGACTAAGGCAATGTACCCGCGAAAACGAAGCTGGCACTTAGGTTGGCGCTCAAGGCCCCGAACAGCGTGGGTTTCTTTTTTACCTTTGCAAAACCAAGGTCACACTCAAATCGCTGCCTAAGTTATAGCTCAGGGTGGTGTAACCGCGGTATCAAATTGAAAAAAATTATGAGACAAAAAAACCCCGCTTACTTTGGGATTGAAGTGGCAGGAAATGAAAAAATTAAAGTAGGAGAGTTACATTACCTGAAACACCTAATTGCAAATAAATTAAGAAGGAGATTAATAATATTAATTTAATTTGTGAAAGAAATTTAAGGAATTAAGCTTAGGGAAACTAGATTTTTTTAAAAGTTGAAATTTTAACTGGATGCTGTGTTAACACATTCGCTGCCACAATATCATCGATAGAGGCTTCATCGATAGAGGCTAATGAAGTAGAAGAACATCCTGTTTCTTAAAACCTGCTCGTTACAATGGAAATGAACTAACTATTCTTCATTTTCGAACAAATCTTAGTTCGATGTCGTAAAATTGCAAAATTAGGTTGAATTAATGTCGCGAACTGAAGCTACACGTCAGCTAGTCCTAAAAATACGAGGAAGTGTTCCTGGCGAAAGATTACACTTCGCAATAACACAAAAACTGCAAGAGCATTAAAATATATGTATGGAAATTCATCAGTCACATCTGGGATTACTAGGCAGTTGGCTGGTAGGACATAAATATGTTCAGGCTTTTGTTCTTGGTCAGAGACCTGCATTACTAGGTGTCAATTAAATATCACACAAAAGGGTCGATGACAGAGCTAGATCACGTAGTTTGTGCAACCACTAGACCATCATGCTTATCAAGTTTTCAAACTAACTTGGACTCATAAGAACTGTTGGCAAAATTGCACTATGAATTTCATTAGAATGTGCTGTTATCGATGAATCGGAACCACGCGACTCCCTAAGGAGTCAGTGGCACGCAACGTGTTAAGCGATTATTTTCTCATTGTGTGTAAATCTTGGGTAGAAGTGGTTCCAGGTGACGTTTTCTGTTATTGACGTACTTGATTTTGAATAAGCAGTTCAGTAAGTATTTATGTTGGGGTGGGGGGGGGGGGGTAAGTTGGTTTTGGTTCTTTTAGAACTTATTTTTTAAAATTAGATTTTCCATCAAATTATTTTGGCTTTCATCTATATTTAGCGCTTGGTATACAGCTGTGGACAAAGAAAAGTACCCACTAGTGACTGCTTCGGCCGTTAGTCATCCTAAGAAATTGGACCCCTTTTTGACTTTGTGAATAAATAACATTCTGAGTTAATTGCATGACCCAAAATGTGCATAAGGTGCCGTCTTTGAAAATTACTACCCGGACCATACTTATTACTTGAAAATACCATTAATAATTGGTTAGAGTACTGAATAATGAATATACTTCTCTTATACAGCAGAAAATCTTTAGCAGACAATTCGGAAAACTAGGGACTAGGAATGAAAGGATGGGGGGGGGGGGGGGGAGGGGGCACAAGACTTTCAACTACCGCCTAATATGTCAATGCATTTGAAAGTTACATATTAACACACTAGAGTGAACAATGCTGATGAATGCAGTACAGTGCTAAATAAGCAAAAAAGGTACTTCAATGGCTTCACATGTTTATTTCAAAGTAAAAGTACTATAGTAAAATTGGTCTTATGGTGCAAACCACTGTGAACTCTGACATAGAACAAGTAAAAGACTGCTGATAGATTGCTTCCTCAAGGGTCCAGATAGCCCCGGTACAGACTAGGGTCGCCCAGACGCGTCGCGGATAAAAAATTTAATGGGCCCCATTTAAATTTGTAAGGCTTTTCCAATAGGTATCATTATTGCTCTATTTATGTAACAATATTTATTAAACTACCATTACTATTTTCTCAGTCTTAACATGTTCATATGTGGTTAAAAAAATCAACGTGTCGTAAAATCAAATTACTATGTTCTGTTTTATGTAGGGATACAGTATATGGTTTAATTTGTTTATAGGATGTGTGATGCCTGACAGTTTTTACGAAATTATTTTTATTCTTTCTTTGATGGTTTTCTAACTAGTGAATTAATCGCTATTACAGTCACTAAAAAATTTATTTAACTTTCCAATTATTAATTTACTTAATCTTACTTTTTGAACTAGTTGTATTATATTAATGCAGTGCAAAAAGTAAAGCTTCTTTGTCCGAGTTAAATATTCATAATAAATTCCTGAGTTTAAAAAAAAGGATATATTTCACGTTTTAGCATTTAATATTCAAATTAAAAAATATATTTTTTATAATTGCGTGAAAAAAAGCCGACTTTTACATTATTATTTGAATATCAAACGCGTGCAAAAAGTCAAACTTTTTGAAACAGTGACACAAAGTACTTTTTTTCACCCAAAAGCAGTGAAAAAAATTACTTTGTGTCACTTTTTTCAATAGATGCCAACATTTTAAGTAAAATTTCGATTTGATAATATTCATAACATCCAAAGATTTATCGATCTGCTTTATTTAAAAATATTATGAGCGTGAATTATTTTTGAATCAATGAAATTTTTTTCTCGCGGTGAGAATATTTCTTTAGTCACGCCCTTTGAACTGCGAGTTCATTGGTTGCTTTCTTTGACAAAATGTTGAAACACGCTTATTGGTTTTTATAGCATCAAGCTCCTAACTGCGAGTTCATTGGTTGTTTTTTTTTTACATCTCTCCTGGAAGCTCCAAACTCATTTTTGTCTAAATAGCACGTGAATTATTTTTGAACCAATGAGATTTGATTTTTTTCACGCAATTATAAAAAATACTGTATGAAACACGTGCGAAAAGTAACACTTTTTAAAACACGCGTCATCAACACGTTTTGAGGGGCTGAGAAGAGCCGGATTGCCGACCCTATGCATTGATATTATTACCTCACTTTACACCAACTCAAGATGCAAGATTAGAAGTTCCGCTGGCCTAACAGATGCTATCCCTATGAAGGCTGGGGTTAGGCAGGGCTGTCCCCTCTCAGCCATACTTTTCAATCTGACTATTGAGCACATCCTTCGTGTCATCGAAGACTCTGGCCTCCCGGGCGCTGACCTGTGCGGTCGACAAGTTAAGGTGCTTGCCTACGCTGATGACCTGTTGCTAGTCGCCCCCGATGCTGCCACGCTACAAAAGAGCCTAACTAATATTGAAAAAGCGGCCTCACTTGCTTCTTTTCGGTTTAAACCCAGGAAATGCGCGACCTTATCGATCTCTAAGAGACATCCAGCTGGTCTCGCCTTTTACATGTACGGTGAAAGTCTCCCTCTCCTTACTAACGACGCCGCCTATAAATACCTCGGTGTAAAAGTTGGTATTTCCGCGAAGCAAGACTACACCGCCACAATAAGAGAAGTCAGAAGTGCTGTACTGGAAGTTCAGAACTCTCTTCTGGCACCCTGGCAGATGCTGTCGGCAATAAAATCTCACATCCTCCCCCGTCTTGATCACCTCCTCCGAAATCTCGCACTCCAGAAGCAAGATATCTCGGAGCTAGACAACGTTCTCAAACAGGTTGGCAAGTCGATACTCAACTTGCCCCAGCGAGGAGATCCTAATACGGTCTTTATCCCGACTTGTAAGGGAGGTGCTGGCTTGATGTTGATCTCAGATTTAGTAGACGTACATGCAGTTAACTATGCGTTCAAAATCCTTTCCTCAACCGACGCCTTTGTCCGAGAGGTAGCTTCCCAGACGTTAAGAACCCAAGTTAACAGCAAAGTGCACCGGCCCCCTGATGAGGTGGACATGGCCGCGTACCTCTCTGGTACTCTCGAAATAGATAACAAGGCTGCGGGTACCACCACTATATGGTCACTTGCGAGATCTGCGGCAATACGACTCAGAAAGAAGTTCGATCTCTCGTGGTCGTGGTGCTCGGCGACTGAACAGTACTGTGTCAGTTTGTCTATTGATGAACGCAAGATAATCATCCCCCAATCAGTTGCCAAAAGACTATTTCACCACCTGTGCAACTTCGTCGGCCTCTCATATGTGAAGACCCTCTCCGGGAAAGCCGAACAGGGTCGGTCCTGCCCGCTGATCTCTGCTAACCCATGTTCAAGTGACTTTATAAGAACAGGTGAAGGAATACGATTTTGTGATTGGCGATTCATCCATCGTGCCCGCACTGGAATTCTTAGCCTCAATTGCATTCGTCGACATAGAGGTGGGAACACACGCTGCCGCAAATGTGGTTACGCCAACGAGTCACCTGTCCACGTAATAAATCACTGTCATACTCATAGTGTTATGCTAGCAACAATCGCCACAACGCCATCCAAGAGCGTCTTTTAAAAGCAATCCCGAACACGAGAGAAATTATCTCCGTCAATCGGGCTATGGAGGGCATCGACTCCATTCTTCGTCCGGACATCGTGGTCAGGAATCCGGATGAAACGCTTACCCTCATAGACATAACTTGCCCATTCGAAGATGGCGTTGATGCCTTCGAGAAGGCCCGTGCAAGAAAAATCATCAAGTACCAGCCCCTCATTGACGCCCTTGCTGCAAGGGGTACCTCTGCCACTGTTGAAGCTTTCGTGGTGGGATCACTTGGAGGCTGGGACTCTGCCAATGAGAGGGTCCTTAGAAATCTAGACATTTCCCCAAGTTACTCCAAAATTATGAAGAAAAATATGTGCACCACCTGTATAAAGTGGTCAAGGGACATATGTGTTGAACATTTAACTGACACGAGACAATTTTAGTTGACTGACTGGGACCCGTATTTGGTGATTCTTCAGTTTTTTGGATCTTGGTTTTTATGACTTTTAATGTTCATCCTGCATTGTATTTTGTCATTACTTGTGCACTCCTCAATTATATTTTAATTATATTTGACTTAGGCCTTTAGCTCATTAATGGTCTTTTCTATTTTTTACCTATCGACTGCAACATGTCTTATTTCTTATAATCCCATGCTGCTTACTCTTATTTTTAACTTTGTTGTCCATGCTTCGTGTCCATGTCCACACTTGACTCTGCCTGATCCTAGGATTCAGGCAGACTTCTATTTTAACTTACCATACTGCTTTTGCAATGGTACTCCTTACAATTCCCCCATTAATTTCTCCTCTCATTACTCATTTCTCTGTGTCCTCTTTACGAGGACTCATCTGCTGATATATTTTTAGAGTTGTGACCTGCATTATTTTAATTATATGCCAACATTACTGTCTTTTGTTTGTCCTATTCACTGTGAACTTGATTTGCTTGTTTGTATTTTTATGCTTGTACTTATCTGCCTACATGTGTAATTTCTATTGACTCCCCAAACACACTGTTTCAAGTCCATTATGTCGATAATTATCTGATGTAATTTTTTATCTAATATTTATCACATATACTCAAGACTTTTTGTACGCTGCCATCTTCGTATTATTTTCTGTAAAAATTGATTCTGTACTACTATTAAATGCTAAATAAAGATTTTTATACCGATTGTCATCCGATCACCGAATCCAAGCAACATCGAGAGTGGTCAGTATTTGGGAGGGTGACCACCTTGGAACACCGCGTGACGTTTTTGCTCTAATTTTAATATAGTTCTGTTGTATATGTGCCTGAATTTTAGACACATTATGTGTCTGAAGAATTTAAGACGCCTTTTGGTGTCTGAATAATGTACACCCTGTTTCAGACGCTTTTTTTTCTGAAATCAAGACATTTCTGTTTGCAGTGCTCCTAACTGCGAGTTCATTGGTTGTTTTTTTTTTACATCTCTCCTGGAAGCTCCAAACTCATTTTAGTCTAACTAGCAAGTGAATTATTTTTGAACCAATGAGACTTGATTTTTTTCACGCAATTATAGTAATACACTAGTTTATCGCAATTATTATAAATACACTAGTTTTAAAAAGTGTTACTTTTCACACTTGTTGCATAAATAACTATTTTCGATAAACATAAGAAATAACACATCAAAGGAAGATTAATGTACAAACTTAAGAAATTCTCCCTAATCAGAAAGTTGCTTTAACAAAGTACAGTGGTGGAAATTGATTTATGAACTAACATTCTTTTCTCCAGATATCACTTTGTATTAAGTGCTAACAATTCAAATTTTGTATGTTGGATATTCTGAGCACAATAAAGGAATTTCACACATAATTTTTTTCAAAAAATGATATTAAATAAAAATATCTCTAATTTTAGTTTTTAAGCATGTCAAATGGTGGAAATTGATTTATGAACTCAAATTTATTTTGAACCCAGGTACCAAATATTTTAACCAGTTCTTCATCTGAACTTCAGGGGAGCTTACTATCAGTGTTTATAAATAAGATTAAGGCCAAATTTGTTGAAATTTATCTGTTTTATTCCCATTTTACTAAATAGGAAAGCTGGCGGGACTGCCTGAAGCCAAAAATTTAAAAAATGACCCTTATATAATATTGTAACAAATCTGTAAGAGAAATTAGCATATTAATTAAAAGATCAATAAATATAATTCATAAATATTTGGAGAATCATTCTGACTTCGGCAAAAACCATCATTAAAAAAAGTGTAACCCTCGTGGACGAGGGACTAAAGCAGGATTATTGGACTTGTATCCAAAAAAGTTACCATTTGTGTCAACATTTGTGCATTACAGGGCGAATTTGTTATGAACAATCACTTTCTGTAACTCCCAGAAGAGTAGGACAATTATTGATATAGTCGTCGAACTTGAAATGTTCCAAAATGAAGGCTGGTCCAAAGCTTGCTCTTCACCATTAGAACAGGCTATTAAAATATAGTCGTAACTACATGAAAATGGATTGGGTGGGGGTGGAGGGAGAGAAATGGGAAAAAAGTGACATTTGCTGATGAAAAAAGTTCAATTTGGATGGACGAGATTGTTTAAAATGTTATTGAAAGGATCTTCGGAAATAACCAAGATCTGTCTTCAGCAGAAATGTTAGTGGTGGAAGTTTGATGGTTTGGGCCCCGATATCTTATGATAGAAGAAATAAGGTTATGTTTCTGAAGGGCTGACAAACATCACTTTATTGCAGATTAGTTCTAGAAAATTCTTTAATTCCTTTTTGAATGGCAAAACTATGCTTTTGATTAGATATTTTATGCATGTTAATGCAAGTATCCACAAACAAAATGGAAGACTGGTTAAATGAACTAAGTGTTGTTCATTTAGATCATCCTGCCAATAGCCATGACTTAAACCCCAAGAATAATGTCTGAGATCAATTGGTTTGAATAATTTACTCAAATGGAGTATGGTTTTAATAAAGTGTGCATCAGTTATGGAATAGAAGGACTTAATCATTAAAAACTGCAAATTGCTTGACCAAAACTTGACCCAAAGTTTTGTGTTGTCTATGAAAAATAGAATCAAGGAAGCTTTAGCGACGAAAAATAGTTTTAGCAATTATTAATTGAGATTGAATGTAAAAGTTCATAAATCAATTTCCCTATGCTAAAACTAAAATATCAATAAAATAAATTGTTTACGAATTTATATAAAATTCTATTTACCTGTATAATTTATAATGCAAAGCCTGTATAGTATATAAAAATTAAATCGATGAAAATGCATTTAATGAAGAAATACTGTTAAAAAACTGTCAGTTCATAAATCAATTTCCACCACTGTATCAAGTTCAAATAGAATTTTCCACTAATCAATGGGCTTGTTTCACGTAGTACGAAAAGAAAAGAAAAGAAAACATCCAATGAAATCACAGTATGGAGAGCGTGTCAACGTAAGAAAAATTCCGATTGTTTTCATTTACTTTTCGTATTAGTGCGCAAAGGGAACTTATTAACACGATTTCTTTAAAAGCATCACTTTTGCCACGATTATTAATTAAACAGTGTTTTTGCACGATATTAGAAAAATAACTATTTTAAGAGACGTGTTTCAGATCTTGAGTGGCAACAGATATGCTACATGAAAATAAATGGGAAAGAATACATGGGAAGGAATAGAAAATCCAACTCGTGACGGAAGGGCCCGAGTACACTGGGACAGACGTGCTCGCTAAATCTGTGGAGTCCAAAGTCCCGACGGCGTCAGCGTACGATGTCGCTCGAAGTTCCGTTGGGTGCCCGCTCAGGTGCCGACCTCGTCACTTGACCAGGGTTCTAAATTACGAGGCGTTTATTGGCTGCGTTAAAGCTCCTAATGAAGGCTACAAATAGACAACCGGAAACGATTACACTACACTACACACTAAATTTATTCTCGAACCTCGATTGGTAAATTCAATTTACGTTGAAACAGAGCACCAATAGGAGAATCCATCGAAAGAAGGACATGAATAAAAGATGGGAGAAAGTACTTCATCTGAAACAAACCTATTGTATTGGTAGTTGTATTTTTTGTAATTTATTTTATTAATCTACACCAGTGGTTCCCAACCTTTTCTGAACCATCTCCCCTCAGTTTGGTTAACTAACACCCATCGCCCCATTATAATTTTTATGTTATGTCTAATTATAGTTTAAGCTAAAATGTAACTAATAAAGCAGTTTTATTATTTTAAAGACTTACTACACCATACATAAAAACAACCAAAGCAGCTTCATATGGTCAATGTTAAAATTTAAAAAAAATGTATATTTTCAACAGATTTTTTAAAGAACAAAAGTGAAATAACTAATATCTTTAAACTGAATTTTAGATAATTTAAGAGAGTTGATAATAAAAATTGATTGGTTGGGTGTGGTTAGAGAATGGTTCTACTGTACAGTAATATTTAAAATTTCTCCTTTTGAATACTCATCGCCCCCAACTATTTATTGCCCCCTTGATAGCACAAATCGCCCACTTGGGGGCGATCGCCCCCAGGTTGGGAACCACTAATCTACACTATTAATGTGTGACTCTATATCTGAGGTGTCAAAAAAAAAGCAGAATGGAAAGGAGAGGTTATTCCTCTACTTTCCGCATATTTTCACTCAAAAGTGTTTTTCGAAACATTTTTTAAATATATTTATAAAAAACCGTTATTTGATTTTTAATGTTTCACCAGATTTACTTAGCTTGATTAAGTTTATTATCATTATTATTATCGATTAATGGACGAAATGCTTTTTACTTAATTGCTATTGCACTTAAATTGTATTTGGTTGGAAGCTTTATGTTTTTTTTAGTTTAAAATCTGATTTATTCCTAGAAAAAGTCATTTCTAATTTACTAGTCTTATATATGGTGTTTTAGCTTCACTTCGTCACGACATATTGCACTTTAATGTTCCGGAGTATTGGCAAAAAATAAAATAAAATCTACTAACTATTTGCTTGATAGTTTTGAATAATTACAAATATACAAATTAGATTAAGATACATTACAAGCCAACATTTATTTGGCGCGAGTTTGATATTTATTAGTTATTTCCATTTTGTATACAGTTTTGATATAAAAGGGTCGGTCTGTTTCTGTTGGCGAGTTTTAACGATCTCCGAAAGTTTAAGTAAGTTTGCGTAAGTTTGCGTAAGTTTGCTATATACGTATGAAGTTTTGTTAAAATCAGGACCGGGCTGGCTACTTTTTGGGCCAAGGACGCAAGCAAGTTTGGTGGCTCCCACAACATCATATCGACCTCCCACAACATTACGAAAGTAATTTTTTTCATATTAAATTTGAACAATTGAATAATCTTTTTATAACAACGTGCAAAATAGTTCACTTTTTTATATCATATTCATTGGTAAATCTTTTTGAAAATGACACTTTACGTGCTTGCGTCACAGACAGTGGCGAAAATGGGACTTTCGGCACTTGTGCGGTAAAGTAAATAAGTGTATCTGATTGGTAGAAAGATGCAAACAAAATTCTAAATTTGCAAAGTTTCGCTTTTATTTGTAATGCAACATTTACTAATCTATTTTTCAAAATGTAAACTTGAGGCTTCAAAAAGGTTCTTCAAAAACTTCAAAAAGAAAAAAAAATAGCAAACGATAAAGATTCAGTATCAAATCTTCAAACGAAGATTAAAGACAAATATTAATTTTGGCTTATAAAAGATTGAATTAGAACTAGCTAAAGGCCCTGTCTGGCGAATTTCTTTCTGAGATGCTGTTAGCGTGTTTCCTGTTGAGCGTAAATATTGTGTGGAAGCGGTGTAAGTGACAGATTCTGTAACAAACCGACTTGTTTTTTCGCATTTTGGCAATGTCATAGACACGACAAAAAATAAAAACAATTATAACATTCTTTTTAAAATACATTGATATACATATTTTAAGCCTTTGGATATATATATATATATATATATATATATATATATATATATATATATATATATATATATATATATATATATATATATATATATAATATATATATATATATATATATATATATATATTTCAAACACATTAAAGAGCAGGTGCTGAATTAAATTTCGGTGGAATGCATGCGTGTGGCGCCTTAAACACAATTTTTGTCCTGGGACAATGCATTATTATTGATCCGAAACAACTTTTTGATTGTTTCAACGCAACTTGCATCGGTGAAACTTAAAATTATTTTGTATTGAAAATCAATACAATTTTTTCTGATTGTATATGTTTTTCAAAGTATCGTTAAATTCAAAACGTAAATGAATTAGTATAATAGCGTTTTTCGCAAATTAGTTTAACTTATCTGAAATTGAAAGTGGAAGCCTATTGTACAGAGTGATGCAAATAAAAGTGACTCCGGTCCAGAGATAGGAATACGTTGAAATGTCTGGCGAAGAAAACTCTGAAGCCGCCTGAAACCTGTTTTTGCATTGGTTGGATCGGATTAGCTTCACATTAGAGCTACTCATAGACTAGTGGCGAGTTCAGATATAAGTTCGTATTGTATGAAGACGTCCCATAATGCAAATTTTGTGTCTCGCAATGAATTTAGAATGTTTAAAAAGGTCCGATTCTCTAGAAAAAATAACGACCGAAATAATCACTAGTGGGAACATTTCTTGATCAGCTTTTAAACATTGTTTATGTTTCATTTCAACTAGCTTCTTAAACCATAGCATAGTTGGCGGCAAATAAGTCGCCAAGCGTTGGTTTGGGCTTAATATTGAAGAGATCGATAGCTTCAGTTGGAATTTTTTTTGTATTGGTGTTTGACTTGGCAATATTTCTGTCTTATTCTTATCTCTTTGTTGGGGCCCCTTTTATTTGCCTCACCCTGTATAATAAATAAGCCTCGTGCTTTCATTGCCGTTTTGCATTGATTTTATAATTGCCCTGGTTAAAAAGCATATGGGATTTTCTACGGTAGGGGGATAATAGTTAAATTCTATTAGTAGAAGTTTGTAACATGAGAAAACATCCTTAAAGTCACTCGAAAAGCTGGGGAACTTGGAAATGGTCAATTGAAGGTAGGTGGTCAGTTTTCCTCAGATATGTCATTATACAACACCTCAAAAAGAAAAAATGTACAAATTTCAACAGTGACTAAAAGTAATTTTCTAAATCAGTGATACTGGGCAGTTTTACCATAATTTTTAATTTAATGTATAAAAAACTTGTAATTTTTTTTTTTCAAATTCCCTTTAAATGTTTGTTAGAAGGTTTATAAGGGTTTTAGAAACGAAAAAAAGTTCAGCAAAGCTCATTTGTAGAAAACAAAAATTAAAAATGAGGTATGGCAGTTTTTAAAAAACACCGATGCCAAAGAAACCGGTCTACAACTGGTTCATGTGGGTTTTGGTCACTTTTGTTGAATTTAAAACTTTCTACGATTATGTTTGGTTTCGGGTTGAAATGTCCATCCGGTTTCATCCTGATGGTTTCAAATGTAGTCTCTTCCATGGTGGCTGGTTTCAATAGCGCATCCGCTATCGAAAACATGGAATCTCCGCAAAATCGTCAGGAAAATGTTTCTTTTCTGGGTATCCTCTATGATACTGCTGGCTTGGAAGAAAAACGTTAGCTTCTGGCAGTAGTTTTCCCACGAAGAGACGATAACGAATTCGTCCATGCGACCGAATTTCGCCATGCTGGATCACGTTGAAGTAGTCTTGAGCTTTCAACAGCTTCTTAGTGATAGTGCATTGCTTAACGCAAGTTCTTTCCACGTCGCCATCTTTTAGATACTTGGCAATGATGTAAGATTCTTTAAGGGGGTTCAGTACCCCAAAATCGGTGAAAAATATAATAAAAAATTATTGGCTTAAAATAACTTTACAACCTTTATTAATAATGTCACCAAGTATCAAGACGATTGAAAAAATATTTTTGATATTAAAAGCCATTTTATTTAACCCTTTCCTTACTGAAATGGGTAAACAATAAAAACTTTAAACGCGTTTTTTTTCAGAACTTGATTTTTTGAACTTCGATGTACCTTTTCTCAAAAACTATGCTATGTTTACTCGTAAACTTTTTTTATATGATGTAATACATAGTATAGATTGATCTGAGGTTATAAATTTTAATAAAACTAAAGTGAAAAAAATTTTATGGGGCAAAAAAGTGAAAAATTTCATGATTTCTTAGGTACTTTAAAACTTATTTTATTTTAAAAAAATCTAACAGCCATTTAAAAAAACTTTTAACTTCAGATTAACCTATAAGGTTGGTATAACACACAGAAAATTTTAAGATTATCTCATCAGTAGTTATTGTGAAAAGGTACATTGCAATTGGCCAATTTAACCTTACCGATGTACAACATACTGAACCTCCTTAAGTGCAGTAATTTATTAGTGAAGAGACTAGATTAAAGATTTCTGGTATACATGTTGAAGTCCCGCGTAAACGCACGCTGCTTCGGAGAGCTGGGATTCAGTCAAAGTCGAAGTACATGACATTCGAAGTTGTATGTATATAACATTAGAAGTTGTACACTCTTAAAACAAAAGAGTGAAATCTACTTCAGTAGGAGAAGTGAATTTCCAACACTGAAAAGGAGTGAACATTAACTCAGACTGAGTTAAAATCACTCGTTTGGAGTGATCCTGTCGGAGGATTAGCACACAAGAGATCCACTCCAGCAGGAGAATTGCATTTTCGGCACTGGAGGAGTGAAAGTTAACTCAGACTGAGTTAAAATCGCTCGTTTGTTTTAAGAGTGTAGTACATAACACTTTTAAAAATGCTATATGCCTTTCCGTCACCTGGAGCGCAACTAGAAAAGAAATTCCGGGTGTGAGGCGGTTGGGTTAAATTTTATTTATATATTTTTAATTAATATTACTTTTTTAAAATTATTTTAAATCAAAATTGTTTTTAATTAAAAAAACATAATTCAATTTTTTAATGTAACTACAAATGGCTTTTGCTGCTAATTTATTATTAGTAATTTCTGGACATTTATTAGTTTTTGTTTTATCTAACTAATATTTTTATAACTTACATTCTGTTAATAACTTTTGTTTTACATAGCTTACATTCAATAGACAATGTTTTATTTCTTAAATAAAAATTAAGTGCAATAAATAGGAAAAAAAATCAATGAATTATAGAATGTTTTTTATAGAACATCTAACTTATTTGGAGGTAATTTAAATTACTTCATTTGTTACGAAAAAATTAAACGAATTAAATCATTCATGAAATTAAAAAATATTTCATTAAAAAGTTTGACTTAAAATTATATTTAAAATTTGAAAAACCAAACAATTAATGCTTATTAAAAAAAAAGGTAATTCCAGTTGTAACTGGCACTGATAAAGGTCTACGTAGGCTAGAAATGAGTATGCTATGCTGTATTAAAAATAGTTTTCGAGAGATTCGATAATTTTCAACGACTATTTCTTTAAACATTGTTTTGTGCTCTTTTTTGATAATTATGTGATTATGCTTCTACTATCCTTAAGGGGGTTCAGTATGTTGTATATCGGTAATGTTAAATTGGCAAATTGCAATGTACCTTTTCACAATAACTACTGATCAGATCATCTTAAAATTTTCTGTGTGTGTTATACCAAACTTATATATTAATCTGAGGTTAAAAGTTTTTTTGTAAATAGCTGTGAGATTTTTTTTAAATAAAATAAGTTTTAAAGTACCCAAAAAATCATGAAATTTTTCACTTTTTTGCCCCATGAATTTTTTTTCACTTTAGTTTTATTAAAATTTATAACCTCAGATTAATCTATACTATGTATTACATCATATTAAAAAAGTTAACGAGAAATCATAGCATAGTTTTTGAGAAAAGGTACATCGCAGTTCAAAAAATCAAGTTCTGAGAAAAACGCGTTTAAAGTTTTTATTGTTAACCCATTTCTTTTCGAAGCCATGACATTAAAATGGCTTTTAATGTCAAAAATATTTTTCCAATCGTCTTGATACTTTGTGACATGATTAATAAAGGTTGTAATAGTATTTTAAGCCAATGATTTTTGTTTTGATTTTTTTTACCGATTTTGGGGTACTGAACTCCCTTAAGGCGTAAAAATTAAACATAAATAAAACACTTCAAATATTAAAGCAATTCTTTAAAGTTTTTGCCTTTAAAAAGATACTTTGTAAATTAAGGAAAGTCAGGGGGACTGGTAGTGTGACGTCATATTAATTTGGATTTCTAGCCAATGATTGTCTTCTAGCCGAATAATATTACGCGATCATTGGTCAAAAGCCCCAAATTCATTGCATGCAAAAAATGACGTCACAAATGACAGAACTACACTCCTTGCCAACCTAAGTTGGGTAAATGAAATATGCTATGGAGAAGATCCTTCCGCAGATGTAAAGGAAAGGAGTTCCATAAATTATTTGGGAATCCATCCAGAAAACATGTTTAAAACATTAATTTCGTTTAAGGTCTAACATATTTGAATATTATTTGAGAAAATTTGGCAATTTTATCAGAATGAAAAGTGTATTTTGGTTACATTGTATTCAGATCATTTTGCATGTAAATATTACCTTACAAGATTTTCCAACTAACGGACCAATCACGCTTTTCTCTCTGCCTTTTTACTCTTTGTTTTTAACCAAGTTAGGTTGGAAGGGAGTGTAGGTCTTACTTAATCAAGATGACAATGACCAATCTGTAGACTTATATTCTATTTGTTTATCAGTAGGAGAATCGCGGACTCTTCGATGGTGGAGCCGGAATTTGCACTGCACGCGCAGCAGAAAATGTTTGTTAGACAGTATCATCTTCCTAAAAGGTTAACTCTTTATGCTCAAAATTAATAAGTCTCTCAATCGAAAACTGCACTCTTAAAACTAAAACAAAAGAGTGAAATCCATTCCTACAGGAGAAGTGCATTTTCGACTCTGTAAAGGAGTGGAAATTAACTCCTTAATCATTCGTAATCGCGCTAAATCGCTCCTAATCGCCTTAAAATCGCTCGTTTGTTGTTAAGATTGGTGGAGGTTTAATAAAACAAAAGAGTGAAATCTACTCCTATAGGGGAAGTGCATTTTCAACACCGAAAGGAGTGAAAATTAACTCAGACTGAGTTAAAATCGCTCATTTGTTTTAAGAGTATAACCGCTTTAAGAAACTTCGTATATTTTTTCCGAAACAGTTAAGAAAATAAATTATCAAGCCTCCGAGGGGTAAGAAAATTGGCTGAAGCGTAAACTTGTTTCCACCTCTTGAGTTTCAAATTGAAATTTTTACACAAAATTTAATTTCTTAATAAAAAAAAAACATTTTTGAAGTTGATTTTAAAGGGTCCCTGCATGCTTCAAAATTTTAAATTTAATAAAATCCTAAAATATTGTTGTGGAAAGTGTATAAAGTGTGTTGCTGGAAAACCTGATTTTCAGGTGACGAGTTTATACTTCTGTGTCCTTCAAATGCAGAGATTGGAGTAACGCGTTAATTGTAGCAGGTGCTTTTTTTTTGGGTAACGCCAAGTAAAGCCGTTAGAGTTTTCAGAAAGTTACTGTAACTTAGTTACTTTTAGAAGTGACCTAAAGAAGTAACGGAACATTTCGCTACTTTTCCGTTACTTTTCATGCCCCTCTATTGGCTTTCGGATTAAATTTAAAACATTTGGTTACTTTTTCGTTACTTGTCATGCCACTCTTTTGGCTTTCGGATTAAATTTAAAACATTTCGTTACTTTTCCGTTATAACATGCCACTCTTTTGGCTTTCAGATTAAATTTTAAACAATTCGTTACTTTTCATGCCACTCTACTCTTTTGGCTTTCGGATTAAATTTAATTGTTTAAAATTAATTTTTAACAACGCTGAATTTTCGTTTTTAGCTTTTTCCGATTGTCCCTATCTCTTTTAAATTTGGTACTCTTTGGAAAAACTGAAAGATGGCTAAATCTTAATGTTTACAATAACTTGGCATTTTTAAAAGTAACTGTAACTAGTTACATTTCGTATTAAGTAACTGTAACAGACATACTTTTTAATTAACTAAATGTAACTGTAATGGAGTTACTTTTTATAAGTAACTTTCTAATCCCTGATCAGACGTTTCAAAGTCGCAAATAATGTCAAAGTATCGCCGGAACCCTTCTTAAGAGCCTTAACGTATTCAAACCTATAATTTTTGGGGGCAAATAATGTGCGCAAATGAATCGTTTTCAAAATTAACGAAATGGTTAAATTTTTATTAATTTTTATAAAGAATTCAATTATTAAAATATAAGAGGAATTTGTATAAAAAATCAGAAAGTAATCTGGGAACTATTAAGGGTAGGGTAGGGTTAATTCGTGGAAAAATAAGGCACATTTTATGGGGGGTTTTTATGAACTGGTAAAAATCTATTTATTTAAACCCAAAGTACATTAAAGTGTGACAATCGAAGAATATTGTGCCCATTGTTCACAAAAAAATATTAAAAAATACGGCGATGGCAGCAATTTTTCAAGCGTGTAGGAAAATGAATTATTTCGGTGCCCATCATAACTTCAAAATTACTGCACTGATCCTTTGGAAATTTTGCACACTATTTTAGTACATAATTTACGAGGTAACGCTGAAGAGGTATTTCATCAAATTTGTTGATGTATTTAATGTTATAACAACAAATTACCCGATATTTTTTCGCTCGAAATCGAGTTTTTCATTTTAAAGTGTTCCCAAAATTTGAAAAATTTAAATTTCGACCCCATTTTCTCCCTTCCAGCGTTACCTGCAAAAAAGTCCTTATCCAACAATATCACTTTGATTTTTTGATTTCGCATGATCCAGCAAGGAGTTATGATGGGCACCGCAATTCAACTTTTTTTCCGAGACGCTTGACAAAAATTCCTGCCATCGCAGTATTTTTTAATACTTCTTCGTGAAAATTGGGCACAATATTCTCCTAATGTCACACTTTTCTGTACCATTGATTTAATTAAACAGATTTTAACCGTGTAGTCATAAAAAATCATTTAAATGTGCCTTATTTCACACGAAACCCTTCCCTGCCCTTAAAGTAGGGATACTTCTAAATTTACCCTGGCCAACACACGTAAATAGGTTTTAACCGTCGTAATTAGCTGCCTTATAACGCATTTTAGCATCATGAAAGTTAGTATTGATTTCAAAATTGTTATATCTCAAAATATTATTTTGAGCTTTTAAAAAATTCGTAAATTGAACAAAAATATTAAAAATGAACGCGTTACATTTGCAAATTTAGATGCTTTGACTTACTTTTTTTGTTGTTAAACAACAACAAAAGTTTAGTATAAAATATTGTTTATATAAAGGGCATAAAACAAACCTAAAATAAAGTAATGATAATAATTCAATTTCTTTAACCTAAAAAGTTAATAATAATTTTTTTTTAAGGAACGTATATGAAAGTATTAATAATTTTAAAAGAAGTGATTCTCACCTTTGCAGTGACACTAAACGCAATCATTAGCTCGATATTTCCAAATGCTATATGCTAATACAGGGTGAGGCAAACAAAACCGGCCCCGAGATGGAGATTAGAATACGACAGAAATGTTGCCAAGTCTAAAACCAATACAAAAACAGGCTTACTCACTGAAGCTATTGATCGCTTCAATATTAAGCCCAAGCAAACGCTTGGCGACTTATTTGCCGGCAACTACGCTACGCTTTTAAGGGGTCATAGGAGTCTTAAAAATGTGCAAAGAAGGAACTACAAAGCATAGTTTGATCTTTCATGTAATTTTTTAACTACTCAATTTATAAGTATATTTTTTTATATGTAATTCTATAAGCTTTATTTAATATAAGGCAAATTTTAAAATTTATGAAACTTTAGCCAAAACTAAAATAAATGATATTAAACATAAAGCTATTTGAACACATTGTGATTAGGCTTGCGCGGCAAATTTTGAGGTCAAAATTGAAAAAATGACCTAGAAAATGACTTTATATTGTACAAATATGTACAAACAAAGACTTATACCTAAATTCTCAGCTCAATTTTAATTGGAAATTATTTTAAGAACTTTTTCTAAAAAAAATAATAAAAATTTTAAAATTTTGATTAAAATTTTTTTAAAGAATTTCTTATTAAAATTGAGCTGAGAATTTAGGTATAAGTCTTTGTTTATACATATTTGTACAAAGAAAGTCATTTTCTTGGTCATTTTTTAAATTTTGACCTCAAAATTTGCCGCGCAAGCCTAATCACAATTTGTTCAAATAGCTTTATGTTTAATATCATTTATTTTAGTTTTGGCTAAAGTTTCATAAATTTTAAAATTTGTCTTATATTAAATAAATCTTATAGAATTACATATAAAAAATTATAGTACTTATATATTGAGTAGTTAAAAAAGTACATGAAAGATCAAACTATACTTTGTAGTACCTTCTTTGCACATTTTTAAGACTCCTATGACCCCTTAAAAGCTAGTTGAAATGGAATATAAACAAGGTTAGTAGAGCTGATCAAGATTTAGTGATTATTTGATTGTTTCGATCGTTATTTATCCTAGAGAATCGGACCTTTTTGTATTTGGTAATACAAAACATTCTAAATTGATTGCAAGACCCTAAATTTGCATTATGGGACGTCTTCATACAATACGAACTAAGATCTGAATTCGCCACTAGTCTATGAGTAGCTCTAATGTGAAGCTAATCCGATCCAACCAATGCAAAAACATGTTTCAGGCGGCTTCAAGAGTTTTTCTCGCCAAGCATTTTAACGTATTCCCATCTCTAGCTCGGGGCCGGTTTTGTTTGCCTCACCCTGTATTTGACGCCTGTTTTTATTTTCTTCCAGCTGTTACAAAACCTGGAAAAATAAGTTTCGAAAGTTTTGTATCAGAATATGCAAGGAATCCCTCATTACAGGTAAGGGAATGCTTGTAAACGCTTGCTATTAGTTTTAGATCTTAGAAGTTATTGACTCTTGGAGCCTCGAGTAATTGACCTTTGAATATGACCTTTTTTTTAAATGGTCGTAACTTCCAAAGTAAAGGGTCACCATGGTGTTTATATTTTCTAAGTACTACCCAAGTGTGTGCAACTAATCCAACAATTATTTTTGCGGGTCACTTATGACTAAAGCAGATAACTAGGCAGAAAAATGACAAAAGTCGACGAAAATGACCATTTTCAAAGACCCTGACCTTCAAAGCCATGAGTGTCCCACCAAACTAGTTGTGCTGACATGTACCTAGTATCAAGTAGTATCCATATTTCAAAAAAAAAAAAAAAAATCGTAAAGCACTCATGGCTTTTAGAAGTAGAAGGAGGATAAAATATACACCATTGGCCACTGGTACATTTTTTTGAACTTTGATCTACTCTCAAGGTAAAAAAAAAAGTCGGATTTAAGAAAAACTGAAATTCACTTTTTCTTATCATAGTACTACTAACATATCCTGAAAGTTTCAAGAAAATCGAAGACATCAACTATCACGCCCCCTATTCAATTTGGGCTAGTTTAAAAAAATGGCTCCTAAATGCTCTGATACCGAAAGTGTGAATAAACACACACGCACACACACACACTGTTTCTAATTCAGTCAGGAATCTCATTGGTTGAACTTGTGTGCATAGATGGTTATAAGAATTCCATAACTAACTTATTATTATTATTATTATTATTATTATTATTTTATTATTTTAATTATTATTATTATTATTATTATTATTATTATTAATATTATTATTAATATTAATATTATTATTATTAATATTAATATTATTATTATTATTAATATTATTAATATTAATATTATTAATATTATTATTATTAATATTATTATTATTAATATTATTATTATTATTAATATTATTATTATTATTAATATTTTTATTATTATTAATATTAATATTATTATTAATATTATTATTATTATTAATATTATTATTATTATTAATATTATTATTATTATTATTATTATTATTAATATTTTTAATAATATTAATATTATTAATAATATTAATATTATTAATATTATTATTATTATTATTATTATTATTATTATTATTATTATTATTATTAAACGTGCTGTAACCTTTATAATATTTAAAAAATGTTATTATTTTTTTAATGTACAAACCAAGTAATATAATCATTCATTAAGTTCGGAATGTAAAAAGTTTTGTTTCCGATAAAAAATTGTCTATTAATAAACAGAAAGCTGACAGAAATCGTATCATTCTAAAGCGATATGGGGGGATCCATAAATTACATGATGCGATTTTGAAGATTTTTTGACTCACCCTTCTCACCTGGTTATATTTCGTGACATTGGATAATTGCGTATAATTTTGGATCTGGTGGCTCTTAAAATACCAGTTTAAAATTGGGTGAATATTTTATGAAAAAAAATATTTTTTCAAATAAAAATAATTGTTTGAATTGTTATTGTTGTCGAGATGTTAGAATTAATACATGAAGGTCATATTGGTGAAGAAAAATGTAAAAACGGGGCAAGAGGGATATTTTATTGGCCTGGTATGTCCAATAACGTAGAATCTGGAGTGTTGAAATGTGAGGTTGTTAAAAGTTTCAAAAAGCTTACGTAAAAGAACCTCTTCAGCCCCATAACATTCCTGATCGAGCATTTCAAAAATTAGGTATAGATATAATGGAAATCAGAAATGTTAATTATTTAGTTATCATTTGGTTTTTTTTTCTAAATGGATAGATATAGTGATACTTAACAGCAATACTGTTACAGAAATTGTTCAACATTTCGTAACCTGTTATTCTAAGTTTGGTGTACTAACACAGATTGTAGGTGCCAATAGTAAATTTAATAGTTTTGAGTTTAAGGCCTTTTCAAGGAATGAGACTTTGAGTGTTTATGCACTAGTCCTTTCTACCCAAAAAGTAATGGAATGGCAGGAAAAGCCGTAAGAATTTCAAAAGCGATTCTTAAGAAGGCATTCGAAGATAGAAAAGAATGGGTTGTGGGAATAATGGAGTATCGTAATACTCCAATTTCAGGTTTGAATCTGTACCTTACTCTATGAAGGCATACAGATCATAGTAAAAGTATTAGAGTTGCAGATTAAGTGATTTCTAATTGTACACACACAACGGCGGGATACGCCGAAAAATATTTCCGTCGCGGTTCCGTATTTGAAAAAAAAAGGAAATCCATATAGATACGGAGTACTTTTACTCATGCCCTACTCTAATTATTTGAATTAGTTGTTTACTATTATTTGTATTATGTTAATAATTCCTTCGATTAGTAATAAATGAATACATTACACTTAAATTGCATAAACTACGTTAATTAATTGATTCAATGAAACTAATTACAATGGCTATTCATTTTTTCTGAGAAAATTAGTGCCTTTGGATTAATTATTGTATGAATTCGTGCGACGGATGTGAAAACCATGTTTTAACTATTAGCTTATCAAAGGTAGGGTAGGGTGGGTACATATATATTCCGGCTTGTGTGCTTGGTCAGAGTCCCGCTTATAAGCCTTTGTCAAGTAAGACAGACACAGAAAGAATTTTTACTGTCACCAGAGAAAGGAAATACACCCAGGGCGAAGGCTGGAATCGGACCTGCACTCGCTACAGCGCGCAGGCTGCTGGCCTGCGATACTAACTACTCGGCCATCCGGGTCTCCAGATCAATGATTTTAACTGTTTTGAGACCAGCCTTACACGTACCCACGATTTTACCCTACTTGTGCAGGTTTCCCCGCGCTGGCGTCCCCCCGCATCGGCCCCTGCAGGCGGGCTTTCAAGGCGCTGGTGCTGGTGGTGTGCCTGTGCGGATGCCTCTACCAGACGTCCGAGTTCCTGGGCGTGTACCTCGAGTACCCCACTACGCTGAACATGCTGGTCGAGAACCCGGACTCGGTCTCCTTACCCGCCATAGGATTCTGCAACAGGAACAGGTAGTCTCATTCCAAGTACTATTCCAAGTGCCTCATTGCTTGTATCTTAGATTTGGAAAGTAGCAGATCTGCCCCGGGGGTGAAAGGTGAAGCCACTTGTGAACCAGTATCCCATAAGGCAGTTCGCAAGCCCTAGCACATGGCATGCCGTACGCCACCAGATGGCACCATGAGATAATTCGACTAATAAAAAATATATATTTAATATTAACTAATTAACACTTTTTACCAGTTTTGCTAGCATAAGTTTACTGCTGGATATGTATTGATAATTTCTAGCAGATATGAGGTATACAGTCATAAAAGAAGCATATTAAAAATTCAGTTTTTATTGCATGTAACTCCTCGGCAAAAGCATTTTTTGTGAACCAGTATCCCGTGATGCATTGCGAAAACGGCGAAATGTGGATTCATCACACAATCGCGCAGTTTGTATTGCGTTGTACGGGATTGCGCAATCGATGTGCATATCTGTTACTTTCTAAATCTATGACTTGTAACATGGTCAGCACACATGGCAACACAAGCAACAGTGGTCTGCTACGGTGGGACAAAATCAGTGACCAATCATGCCAGAGGTAAGAACTATATTTGCCGACTTCGACACTGAAGTCTGCCGAAGATAACCAAAAAATGGACTGTCTGTCGCCACTGACGACTAAGTGTAGCGGGAATTAGCAATGCTTATCGACACCTTGCCTGACAATGACACCCTTTTTAAACAAGCATATGCGCTCATATACACTGGATTTACGTTATCACGATCACATAATTAAGCCGATGGTAGTGCCTAGGCTTTCTGGTTTTAGTATGCTCTACAGAAAGGCAACAAGTCGCATTATTTATGCATAGTGAAAAATTTAAAGCAAAAATGAAGTAATTTTTTTTTAAATCAAGAACCTCATTAACAATAAAAATTTAAAATAAAAGGCACAGATAAACAAAAATGGTGATTGAATAGTATGCCATCTGCAGCTGTACCCGGGTTAAGGGCCTACATCCCTTTAACTCAGCTTCAGTATACGGAGTAAGATCTGCATGTTAAACTTCGCAATTTTTAACGCTTTGAAGACGGGTTAATTCAACAGTTATTTTATCAATTCCAATCCTAATGAGAAGGAATACTTTAATGTCTTTATCTTTTCTAACAAATATATTTTACAAAAATTGTTCGTTATATCTCAGTACTTTTATTAATGTCTCTCTGTTTTCTGAAGGGTGCGTCGCACGGCTTTGTGCACTTTAGAGCCCGATAAATGCCTATGGAACCAGTCAGAGTTCTGCAACACATATCCGAGGTACTGCATTGACGAGGACCCGATGAATGCGGTGAGTTCAATTCTGGTCTTCAGTAAAAAAGCCGATATATTGTCTCGAGATATATGTATGCTGCAATAGGTTACACTTCATAAAAACATGTGTTCATGTATCACACGTGGAACACAAGTATTGTGTAAATATGGCACTAATGCAATATTGCGTTGTTTCACTACAAGACTTGATATGATGCCGTTTTGTTGCGAAATTTTCGGGTTCTTTAAAATACGACACAGTTCACAAGAACAATTCACTTTATTTCAGCAAATAAAATTCTCACTAACGGAGTTTACAGTTAGCGATTGTATAGAAATTGAGAAATATCCAAACGAAAATAATAACACAACAGTACGCATCCGGATACGTCATATCCGCCGCGCCTACATCCGGGTGGAAGAAATGCCCCTAGAACCTCCGCTGACCCAGAACAGTCCTTTCTTACCTACTGTCATCACAAATTTTTTCTGAGTGTACTTTAGATTTATGCTGTTTTCCACCTCTGGTGAAATTTCAAACTTTCCCTTACATTGTCTGAAAATGTAGTCCCACTGCCTATGCCCAATTGTACTTTTTCTTACTCCAACTTACCTTCCTGTGTCGTGTTAGGTGCCCAACCATCGCTATCATTTGCAGCCCAACCGCTCCTTGGCGTACCTCAACACGGTCGGCCAGAGGAAAGAAGACCTGCTGGAATACTGCTTCATTATGACGGATACATATCCATATTCGGCAGCATGCCCGTCAGTATATGGGTCAATATTATTAAAATACACAATTTGTGTCACGGCCATTTGATGAATAATTGATTTGGCTTTAAGAAGTTGAAATTATAGCTGGATGCTGTGTTTAGTTAAATTTACTCTAATGTACATAAATTTAATGTAGAAATGGCTGTAGATGTCACTTACTTCACGAATCTAGCTTTTTTCCGATAAGAATTTTAGTAAGTATTTAAGTAACAGGAAAGTAGGCTATTTTAGTACTTTTAACTTCTTGTTTAATTGATTAACTCTAAGTTTAAACACAGTTTCATAGTCAACTTTTGCTCATGAATTAATTTTTTTGCAGACTTCATATTAAAAAGTTAAGTTTGAGCCAGTTATATTGAACATAACTGCTCATGAAGAAAATTTGGGGACCCCCTTAGAGTGGGGGGCCCTGGGCACTTGCCCCGTTTTCTCTGCCAGAAATCAAGCCCTGTGATTGACAGCTCTGGATTGACGGAATAAGTGCGGTTGAAGAGAGTTTTTGAATAATTCCAGTTGAATCGTCCTCTCTTTCTTGTAGCAATGTTGTGTCTGTGCCCGCCGTGAACTACCATGGCTGTCCCAACACGTGCTTCACCGTGGATTCGCTGTGGGGTCAGCCTGACGCCCAGCCCAGGAGTATACCTGTCGCGAGCCGTAAGCTTATACACGCATCATGTTGCGATGTTGTGTACTTTTGCATTTTATTTTAACAGAAACAGTATTCTAAATCACCAAATCTTCAAGTACAGAGTGAGGCAAACAAAAGCGGCCCTGGTCTTGAGATAGGAATACGTTGAAATGCTTGGCGAGAAAAACTCTTGAAGCCGCCTGAAACCTGTTTTTGCGTTTAATGGTTCGGATCAGCTTCACATTAGAGCTACTCATAAACTATTGGCGAATTCAGATCTTGGTTCTTATTGTATAAAGACGTCCCATAATGCAAATTTTGTGTTTTGCAATCAATTTAGAATGTTTTTTTATTAACAAAAAAAAAGGTACGATTCTCTAGGATAAATAAAGACCAAAATAATCAATATAGTGGGAACTTTTCTTGATAAGCTCTACAAACCTTGTTTATATTTCATTTCAACTAAACTTCTCAAACCACAGCGTAGTTTCCGGCAAATAAGTCGCCAACCGTTTGTTTGGGCTTAATATTGAAGCGATCAATACCACAATGCCGCAATTTCTTGCTATCCAAAGCACTCGGCCATCGGGTCCCACATGCCACATTATCTCCGTGTTGGTCCATGGTGCTACTAAGCATAGTTAAGTAGTTTAAGCTTTGTTGGAGGTTAGAGCTACTAAGCATAACTAATATCAGAAAGAATGACTAGCGAAACATGCTTTGAACAGAACAGAAGAAGAAGATTTATTGATATCACAGTCAGGGTTTATATACAAAGTTATCACACTTAAATTTAAATAAAGTCAGTACATATACTGCGGTTACAGTTAAACTTTCTTGACCGAAACAAATCAAGCAAGGAGAATTACTTGGATCCTACAGTGCGGTTGGTATCTGGTATGTTCAGTCTCTACCCAACCAAAGAACTCTTTGGTTTAGTCCTAACTCGTATATTTCTTGTGATCTCTCTCTCTCTCTCTCTAGCAGGCGTGATGGTGGGACTGCAACTGCACCCCGAGGAGTACGTGAACGACAGGGAGCCCGTCCAGGCCTACATAATGGTGCACGACCCGCGGGCCATCGTCAACCCCATCGAAAAGGGGATCCTCCTGGTGCCCGGCAAGATCTACAACATATACGTGTCGCAGGTAAAGCCTCGGTTTCCTCGGAGTCCGTCAACAGATTGAAGCGGTCGGACATGTGCGGTGAGTGACGTCATACAAACTGCTGACATTGATTACGCTAGAGTGGCTTCCTCGGGAGCGCTGACGGACAACTCAAACGACCGCTAGATTGAGTTGCTGTTGAGTGCGTTGGGGAAATCCTGATGACAACATTTTTTGCTGTTGTCTGTTGCGTGGTGTGCTTGCCAATAATTAAAAATTTGCGGAAATGACGGAAGGCCAGAGTTGTTTTACGGTTTGCCGAGCAAGAAATGCTAATTGATTTTGTGAGAAATCACGAAGAACCTAAATTTTCCATTTTTGACATGCAAAGACGAAAACCAAAACAACAACAGAGTTAGTTGAGTGAGTTCGCTAGGTTTCCAGTATCATGTCAACGTAATGTTCCGATGAAGCGGTGGCCGGTAGGGTGACGTCATCCACGTATAATAGCGGTCGCATTTTTCTGGCGACAGACTCCGAGGAAACCAAGGCTTAAAGGCTTGGTTTCCTCGGAGTCTGTCGCCAGAAAAATGCGACCGCTATTATACGTGGATGACGTCACCCTACCGGCCACCGCTTATCGGAACTTTACGTTGACGCGAAACTGGAAACCTATAGCGAGCGAACTCAACCAATACCACCTAGATTAGAAAGCCGATGAATTAAGCAGCACAACGTCACACTAGTAGACCAATTTCGATTTGTTGACCAATAACGTCGGATCTAAAGATGACGTCGCATCTTGATTCATATTATCTTAAAAATTTATTTAAATACAAGATCTAGTCGCAAATGATCATTGGTCAAAACCACAGAATCGGTCCACTAACTTAACGTCAAGCATTTAGTTCGCCGGCCTTTTAATCTAGGTGGTATTGACTCAACTGACTCTGCTGTTGATTTGGTTTTCGTCTTTGCATGTCAAAAATGGAATATTTAGGTTCTTCGTGATTTCTCACAAAATCAATTAGCATTTCTTCTTCGGCAAACCGTAAAACAACTCTCGCCTTCCGTCATTTCTTCAAATTTTTAATTTTGGGCAAGCACACCACCCAACAGACAACAGCAAAAAACGTTGTCATCAGGATTTCACCAACGCAATCAATAAGCAAAACTCAATCTGTCCGTCGTGTTGAGTTGTCCGGCAACGTTCCCGAGGAAACCACTCTAGCGTAATCAATGCCAGTAGTTTGTATGACGTCACTCACAGCACTTGTCCGACCGCTTAAATCTGTTGACGGAATCCGAGGAAACCGAGGCTTAAGCCACTCCCTCTCTCAAGGGCGAATGGGACCGACAAATCGACTTATCAAGCTAAGACTCCTCGATGTGTTAACAATGTAATGCATGATTTTTTTTAATCCCGAAAAAAATATATTTTTATCTTTAATACTCATACATTATGGGAAAAATACTGAAAAAAATTAACTGCATTGGAATTTATAGAATTTAAATTTTTAAAAAATTTGCTATGTGGTGAAAACCAACTGCAAAATTCCAATTTTGATAAGAATGATTAGAAAACTGCTAAATATATTTAAAAATAACCCTCTTGGATGAAACATAAAGAGCTTGCTCACTGAGACTTAGAAGGTCTGATAATGCCATTACATAACATGACAAATACTTCTTGTTTACCTAAGGAGAGTATTTTTTGGCATCAAGTTGTCTTGCACGAGAATAGACAGGTTGACCTTTTGTTGAAATGTAATGCAGCACATTATGTTTCAAATTTTTGTTGTTAATACTTTGTTTTGTAATATTTTGGAAATTCTTTAAAATTTCTGGAAATTTATTTATGTTAATTTGAGTGCTTACTGTATGTTGTTCATGAAGTGACATGACTTGTCCTCCAGTGCACAGGCCTGAGACAACGTCAATCAGCTTTCCTTGATGAATGTCAACAAAAAGTTGAAATTTTCCAAGAAAATCAGCACCTATTATGCCTTTACCGACTTTAGCTAAGATGAACGGCAACAAGAATGGACGTCTCAATCCCAAGTCAAGAGTGAGCCCTTGGACTCTATATAGGTTTCTATTTCGGTTTCGTTGGCTGCACACAGGCGATACGCTGAATAATTTGTGGTGCCTAATCTGAACTCATTAGCAGCCGAGTGGTTTATATGTGTGTTATAAGAAAACGTTTAACGTAGCTGTGACGTCAACGATGACGTGATGCTCCAGTTGTCCATTAAAGGCAAAAGTAACAAGTAGTTTGCCTTCAAATGTAAAACTGCTATTCGCACAATCGAAACCTAATTTTTTTCGGCCCGTGGTCTATGAGGGTTACGTTGGGGGTAGTAAGGCCTTTGAAGTGTAGTAGATGGAATAGTGAGGAACAAACAACAAACGGTTAAATGGCTGTGTGTCCATTTTGCAGACGGTGACAGAACGACTGCCCGCCCCCTACCGGACCAACTGCACTGACTACCTGAAGCTGTGGAGGAAGAACGGGGGACGCGGACCTCTCACGAGAAAGGTAAGCATGCAACCTGTGTTTGGAATGAAAAAACTTACATATTTTCGACGTTTTGCATGTACAGGGTGAGGCAAATAAAAGTAGCCCCGGTCTAGAGATACGTTGAAATGCTTGGCGAGAAAAACTCTTGAAGCCTCCTGTAACCTGTTTTTGCATTGGTTGGCTCGGATTAGCTTCACATTAAAGCTACTCATAGACTAGTGGCGAGTTCAGATTTTAGTTGGTATTGTATGAAGACGTCCCATAATGCAAATTTGCGTGTCTTGCAATCAATTTAGAATGTTTTGTATTAACAAAATCAAAAAGGCCCGATTCTCTAAGATAAATAACGACAAATAAGCACTAGTTGGAACTTTTCTTAATCAGCTCTACAAAACTTGTTTATATTTCATTTCAACTAAGCTTCTCAAACCATAGCGTAGTTGCCCGCAAGTAAGTCACCAAGCGTTGGTTTGGGCTTATTATTGAAGCGATCGATAGCTTCAGTTAGCAAACCTTTTTTTGTATTGTTTATGACTTGGCGACATTTCTGTCGTATTCTTATCTCTATGTTGGGGCCACTTTTTTTGCCTCACCTTGTATATATGAATGTGTGCAACACTATAATAAAAAATATTCGATTAGAGAAATATATAAATATTTTTTTCCGTTTTTAAAAGTACTTTTCCTATTTATAAAGAATGACCCATGTGTCCATATTTTGCTGATTGATTTCCTTGTTGATTTGAATTGCAGTCGTGCGCCGAGAAGTGTAAGATGGAGCGCACGTTGCAGCTCTTCGGATGCGTCCCCCGGTCCTTCGCTTACCCCAACAACAACACCATCTGCAACACCAGTGGTGAGTATATTTGTATTTTGAGTACATTAATTATTATGTTAGCCAAAAATGAGCTATAGCAACTACGTCTTCTACTAACAACTTTTACGTCACTTCCGCAGCGTTAACCAAACATTTAAAATGCAAGTTAGCACTTTTTATAAGAAAAAAAAGTTAACAAAACGCCAAAAAAAAAAAAAAAAAAATTGAGATTGAACGAAAAGTAGGAATTTGTTTTTTTTGTGTGTGTCAGTCCATTACAATTCACTTTAGCTCCACTTCCATAAAAAAAATCGCGCTGTTTGAGTTTGGTGTCCATCTTAATCCCCCTCAAAAATATTCAATCACGAAAATGAATTTAAATTAATAAATAAACAATCAAAATAACGAAGGGTACTTAAAAAAACTTTAACAAATACATGATCTCAATACATTTATATAAAGGTATAGAGGGTGATCAATATTGGAATCGGTTAGTGCAGAAACCACTTCAGTCAAAAAAAAATCCGATAACTCGTTTTCAATGAAAATAAGCGTAGAAAGACAAGATGCGTGTTGGGTGCAAAAACTACGTTAGTCTGTTGAGTAGTTCCGTAAATACAGGACGTTTGTTTCGAGTGTTGAGTGCAGAAATAGAGGAGGAGTTATTACGTTTTTTCTCCCTCCTGAAAAATTTGAAATTTGTGACTGACGTTGTTTCTGCACTCACCGATTCATTTATATCACATCTTATATAGCAATAACTTTCAAAATGACTTGTTTTTGTTATAAAATAATTGCACTAGGTGTTATTTTAGATTGGCGCTTGTTTACTTTTCAGTAGTGTTTTTTGTTATTAATAATTACCCTAAATGGCTATTCGAATAGTTACGTCTGGAAACCCTGTTGATGATGTTGATGGTTACGAATCTGATAACGGTGACCAAGATGACAAAGATGGTGATGATGATGAGAAAAGTTAGAAATGTACTTCGTCATTTCTTTAATTGAAAATTATACATTTGAAAAATTTTTCACAATTTTTGGTAGAGGAATTATCACGTTTCTTTAATGCAAGATTGGCAATGATTTTGTCTATGAATAATACTTTTTCTTTGTCCAGGAAAGAATTATGCTTTTGTATACTAGATAACACATTTATTTGGTACTGGATTTGCATATATTTGCATTGATTGAAAATATAGCAAATGCATTCTCGAATGGGATTTTCTTACATTTTTTTTTTTTTTTGTCATTTCAGATGTAGAGCATAGTCTGGAAATCAAGGAGGGATGTTCGAGAGAATGCGCCGACGCGTGCACGTGAGTGAAAACTTCATGTTAATCCCTTAACGATCGGATAATTTTCAAGAAAACTATTACAAAAAAGCCAATTTTTATTTCTGAGAATTACATAAAAAAAATATGTGTGTGAACAATATAATTATATTCATTTTTATTTTTCAGTCGTTTTTAGCTTGAAATTAAAAATAAAGTCACCATATTGGCGTTTTTAATGATGGATTTAAGTAAGTTTTGATCCTATTAGCACTTGGACTACTGAACACTCCAGCCCGTAAATAATTACTAAAGCTGCATTGTGACCATAGAGTTACAAAAATTTATTCCTGTCAAAGCTTGGTTTTACAAAGATACACGTGGTTCCGGTCACTTGATTTTAAAACATCGAACGATAGAATAAAAGTTTTTATCTATACATTTTATTATATTTCTTTTCTATGCTAAGATTTTATATTTTAAATACCATCATAATATAATTTAATTTTACGAATAGAACGCACCTGAAATAAAAAAAAAATACTACTTTTTTTGTTTCGCTAGAAGTTGCTATGCTGCCAAGTATGGCATTCTAGCTTTGCCCGCCAAGGTGGCTAGTTTTTGTTTCCCATTTCCCACGAAGTTTTAATGGGGTTCTTGATTTTACTTCTATGATTATACGCAAATTCCTTTAAAATATTAAACTATTTTTTAAGCTACGCCCACTGCATTCATTAACCAATCGAGCTCTTATATTCACTCCTGTAGAACTAAGTAAGCACTTAAGTGAATATGCAAACAGAAATTACCACAACACATTGAAAAAGAAATTTAAAGCTTTAATCAACAATTCAAAATTTTACATTTGAAAAATGATTTTCTCATATCACAAATTATACATATCAATTAACTACAGGCATATATATATATGTATGGCACATCTATTAAATTTTTCCAACTGTTACCAGAATATTCTTTTCAGCAGAAAGAAATTAGTAATAATGGGACTGTATTTCAAAATAATAAGTATGTAGACAAATTTACAATTAGTTATTAAGTTTGAAAGACCTTTAAGTATTTACAAGTTTTGAATTAAGTGTTTACAAGTTTCGAAATGGTAAATATGGTTTTTTTTTCAATGGCCTTTCTGTGTTCAAAAACCTGAAGAGAGAAAATTAAAATAACTTAATTTCTCTAAATAATCCAATGATTAAGGGGAAAAGTATGAGTAATTTACAACCTTCAAGTTCGTAAATGAAAAAAGGCTTAATTTCTCATTAATATATCAAAACTTTTTCGTTTAATAATTAGTTAGTGTATTGCAGGCACTTTTGTAATCACAAACCTATACAATATAGTGAAATAAATAGGGGAGAGTGTTGTACCTTGGGACGCTTGTACCTTGGGACACTGACAATTTCTAAGAATCTATTGGCAATATTCATACATTGTTTATTTCTTATAGTAGCCTTAACCAAAAGACACCATCATAATAAAATTTAACACTAGCATAATTGAATTGATGAAATGGTGACAAAAAATAATATTTCATTACCCCAAAGTAAATATTTTTCTCATTCTAATATAATTTTTTACCTTAGTACTCTTACAAAAGGTCAACTGCATTTTATTTTCTTCATAAAAGAGAAGATTTTAAAATATTTTGGTTATGAGAAAATAATTATAATGCATTTGGATTGGCCACTATCTTGCTTTTATTTAAACCATGTAGTGTGTTGTACCTTGGGACAGTATTAATAATTTGAATAAATTCTTAATAATTTGGATAAATAAAAATATCTTTATTATTTATTTTAAGAGCAATTCCACAAACAATGTAAAATACAACTCAACTTTGTTTTGGATATATTTTATAATGATTGAAGTTTGAAAATATAATTCTGGCAACACCTGATAAATTTTTTTCCTTCCGTGTGATGAAATGTTCTAAAGAGCACATTTTCTGATGAATTTTGAAATAAAGTTTGTTTTCAGACCCAAATTAGTTCAAGTGTATGACTATTGACTGAATTATAAAGCATGTCCCAAGGTACAACATCATGTTGTACCTTGGGACAGTTTATCCTCTCTACTTTAAATGAGTGGCAATTTTTTAATTTCAAGCTGCCAGAATTAAAAAAAATATATTATAGAGGAATATATTGGTGTGTTGAAATGCTGCTTTGAAATTTTTATTTTGACAATAATTATCGAAGAAAAAAATTAAAATGTAAAAATTGTCCCTAGGTACAACACTCTCCCCTACAAATTATTTGTTTTTTAAATAACATAAGTGAGATATATTTTAAAAAATAATAACCAAATAAAAAATAACTGCCCATCAAAAAAGTCAACTAAAAAAACCTCAGTTTACAACATCTCAATTCGAGAAGAACATCATAAAACCAATATATATCTGTTAAGTATTTTTATTTTAAATTCTTAGTACACTTTAGCAAAATTTAATTGGTAGGAACCTAACACTGTGTGTCACCTTTTTTACTCAGAGTAATATATTTAAAAATAAAGGTCCTCGCCAGATAAGACGGTGAAAAATGCCCCCATTCCAATCGGGCTAATTTTTTTTCTGAAAATACCTCATAGTATGGACAATTTTTCAGCCAAGTTTCAGCTCCAAAATATGACGCATTTTTGAGTAAAAAATTAAAGTTTTTTTCTTTTTAAATTGATTAAAACTTTAATTTCCTGAATATATTTGATAAATCCAAAAAACTGGTCATGAGTTTTTAGATATCATTGAGTAGTATTCTTAGAAAAATCCGCTCCCAAATCTGATCGAGCGATCATTAGTAAAATTGCGATTTTATTTTTCAAAAAAAAAAAAATTTCATGCAAAAATCGCTTGGTACAACTTAGGTTTTTCGTCTTTACATGTTCCTCTATTATCAATCTATAATATACATTTTTTTTCAGATTTTTTAAAATATTGGATGGTAGCTAAAAAAATAATTCTTAAAGCCTGATTTTTTGCTCTAAAATCCATAGATTTAGAAATAGCATGCCCATCTATTGCGCAATCCCGTACAACGCAATGATGCGTGATGAATCCACATTTCGTCGTTTTCGCAATGCATCACAGGATACTAGTTCACAAAAATGGTTTTTCCGAAGAGTTACATACAATAAAAACTGCATTTTTAACTTGCTTCTTTTATGAATATATACCTCATGCCTAACAGAAATTATCAATACGCATGCAGCTATAAAATTATGCTAGCGAAACTTGTAAGTTTTAATTAGTTAATATTGAATATATATTTTTTTGTAGTCGAATTATCTCATGGTGCCATCTGGTGGCGTATGGCATATGTGCTACAGCTTGCGAACTGCCTTTCGGGATACTTGTTAACAAATGGCTTCACCTTTCCCCCTAGAGGCGGATCTGCTACTTTCTAAATCTATGCTAAAATCGTTTAGTCCGAAAGAAATTCTCCCAGATTGAATTTCCCCGCCTCTGTTAGGAGTGCCATCTGCCGAGTAAGTAGTGCGAAAAGTCAGGTTTTAAGAATATTTTATTTTTTTTAAACTATCGTCCAATAATTTTAAAAATCTGAAAAAAATATATATTATAGATTGATAATAGAGGAATATGTAGAGACAAAATCCTAAGTTGTACCAAACGATTTTGGCATGAAATTTTTTTTTGAAAAATAAAATTGCATTTTTAACAATGATCGCTCGATCAGATTTATGAGCGGATTTTTCAGAGAATACTACTCAATGATATCTAAAAACTCATGAGTAGTTTTTTGGATTTATCAAATATATTCAGGGAATAATCAATTTAAAAGAAAAAAACTTTTATTTTTTACTCAAAAATGCGTCATATTTTTTAGCTGAAACTTGGCTGAGAAGTTGTCCATATTATGAGGTATTTTCAGAAAAAAAATTAGCCCGATTGGAATGGGGGCATTTTTCACCGTCTTATCTGGCGAGGGCCTTTATAGATAGAGAGAGGCATGCAAGTAATTTTGCAATATTCAAGGAATTGGCAAAGTAGGTGTACTTGAGTAGGTGTTTCAACAAATCTTCTGGTATTTGGCCCTTTGGAGATAGATGTTATGGAATGAGTTTTCGCACAAGTAAGCTCGTCTATTTCTTTTTCCTGTGTAGAAAAAGCTTAAAAAAAACAACAACAACATCACATCAAAATTGAAGAGCTTAGTGGAAGAACGTGCTTAGTAGCATTTTTGGAAAAATGAGATTTTTGTGCCCAATGAATATATTTTTCAATCCCTTAAAAACAGCAAGCTTCTCCTTTTTTCATAAATTTAAAGTTAAGTATATATTTTTTATAGTTTACAGGTACCGATTTTAACTGATTTAAGTGCAAACGAAGCACTTTAAAGCTCATTTTCTCGTTTTCACCTTTTTGTCACTTAGCACGTTCTTCCACTAAGCTCTTCAATTATGAATAAATCCACGAAATTTTTTAAATGCTCATTAACCGATGTGATTAATTTGCAATATATATTGTTAGACATTAAATTTTAATAGCCAAGATGGAAAATTTTATCGTGAAAAGAAATAGTAAGTAGTAAGTATTTAATCAATAAGTGCCTATTGTATGCAAATATCAACTCTAGCTATTGAACAAGTCTTTTTTTAATTTAAAGAATAATTAGGTACTAAAAACACAGCATATAGCATAAATTAAAAAGTAAACAGTTCAATGAATTTTGATAAAGGAAATGGGAAATTATTTTTGGAAGCTGTAAATTTTTTCCGATTGATAAATTTATTATTTTCGGAGTAGAAATTTCAACAAATATGGCGGTAAAAGGTCCTTCTACAGACATTCAGAAACGATTATTAGGGGTAGGGGTAGGTACATATATATTCCGGTTTGTGTGCTTGATCAGAGACTCGCTTATATAAGCATTCGTCAATTAAGACAGACACAGAAAGAATTTTTACTGTCACAGAGAAAAGAAAATACACCCAGGGCGAAGGCGGGAATCGAACCCGCACCCGTTACAGCGAGCAGACTGCTAGCGTAATGGTCCAAACCACTAGGCCATCTGTCCCCCATTATTAGGGATATTTAGAAAGGGCGATTGCTAAGTATCTGGTAGAGCTTTATTAATGAGGTTTTTGTTTTCAGTGGACGAAAAAGCCCACTCAGAGATATGGTCGACGCAAACTCAAGCACTGTTATACAGGGTGAGGCAAACAAAAGTGGCCTCGGTCTACATTAGGGTACCTTCAATACACTGTGTGCTGTACAGGGTAACGACAAGGAGCTTAGCAGGTGTGCCATGCTAAAATCGTTATCGCTCAGCCAAACTCGCCAATAAAACAAAACTAGTTATTTTTCCAGTTTTACACATATAAACATTATGTTAGTTGCTTATAGTTTGGAAGAAATAAGAATGTTTTCAACTTTCACAGGGTAACGTAAGCAATGACTTTGATTTGCGGTTTGTTTACGTTACCCCGCCAATTATTGTTCCGCCAACGCATGCCAAAGACATGCCAAATACCGTCTTTTAGCTTCGCCATTAAAAATGGCATTTTCTGGTAGTATAATGATAAAAAATACTATTTTTAGAAATGTAATAGTCCACATGATGTTTAATTTTCAATGCAAAGATTAAAAAGTAAAGCTTAATACATTTTTTCCGAGTTTAAACAACTTTTGTATTCCATAGCAATGACAAACGCCAGTATTAAAACATGGATTACAGCTTTACCGTTAAGAATTTTAATCCAAAAAAGAATAAATATTGAAGAATATAGATCATTAAAAACAAAATCAGTAACAAATAATGGTTACGTTCCTTTCATTATATCGTTCAGATGCGATTTATTAGAGCTTCGCTGAGTCACCGTGTAATGTCTACGGGGAAAAAATAACAGCGCCGTATATCTGGAGCATGGCTATGCTCCAGCCAATCAGGTGAGAGCATCATGTCGCAACCCTCATACGCAGATATTCCAGTAACCCTAGTCTACATATAGGAATGCGTTGAAATGCTTGGCGAGAAAAACTCTTGAGGCCGCCTGAAATCTGCTTTTGCATTGGTTTTATCATAGTGGATTAGCTTCACATTAGAGCTATACTCATAGACTAGTGGCGAGTCGGATCTTAGTTCGTATTGCATGAAGACGTCCCATAATGCAAATTTTGTGTCTTGCAATCAATTTAGAATGTTTTGTATTACCAAAAACAAAAAGGCCCGGTTCTCTAGGATAAATAACGACCGAAACAATCAAATAATCACTAGTGGGAACTTTTCTTGATCAGCTCTGCAAACCTTGTTTATATTCCATTTCAACTATCTTCTGAAACCGTATCGTAGTTGCCGGCAAATAAGTCGCCAAGCGTTTGTTTGGGCTTAATATTGAAGTGATCGAAAGCTTCAGTTAGCAAACCCGTTTTTGTATTGGTTTTAGACTTGGCAACATTTCTGTAGTATTCTTATCTCTACACCGGGGCCACTTTTGTTTGCCTCACCCTGTAGAAATAGTTAGGTTCCAACTCTAACAAATCGTTTCGGCCAAGAAAGTCCATCCATTTCTTAATTCTTAAAAAACGGTCATTTAACAACAAGCAACGGTTATTCAAATGGACGGACCGTTTATAGGTCGGAGCATTCAGAGCTTATGAAAGAAAACTTACAAGAATATTTGAATGAATAAAATATTTAAAACACTTACCTATCAATATCCTTGGGAGCATCAAATAGTTTCAAAAAATACATAGAAGAAAAAGATACTTCGAACATAAAAAAAATGTGTTTTAACGAGAAACGAGTGCTGGAGAATTGTGTTTTAACGAGTGCTGGGCCTCTGGCCTGTTGCTGGTCGACAATTTTTGTATTTGTATTTGTATTTGTAAAAGAATATGACAAAAAAAAACATGTCTAAAGGCCTCTCCTCGAGTCGCAATTTTCTTCTCGCAATTTCCTTTTCAAAAGTCGCGCGCATTGATTTGTCCTAGTTTGCGCATAATTAGTGCAAGTTGCGAACGCACCTTTGAATCGTTGGAGTTTTCAATCAGTGACGTATCATTAGTTCGAACTTTAGTCACTGGATGGCTGGTCACGTGACTCTCGAAAATAAATTTTTATTGAGATGTCTGTTTACAATGATAGTCTGTCCTCAGAACCAGTGAAGGCGAGCCCAAAATAGCGAAATGGGCAAGTTTTTAGGTTTTTTGCCCTGTTCACTCCTTCTGTAGTGCTGTACATTTCTCCGCGTTCCGTTGTTGGCGTTTGTTTTCGTTTGCCGTGGCTCGTTGCATCAGGCGGAAGTCGACTAGGGGCGGCAAATTTCGAAACTCAACCACCTTTTTAACTAGTTTTTAAAAAAAAAAAAAAAAAAACGCATTTACTAAAATCTCTATATAACAAATACTTCTAAATCTTCAAATATAGGAAGAAAAAGAGCGACCATTCTAATGAATAGAGAAAATAGAGAGATGGAAAATATAGGCCCGTGCTATGCCTTGTCTATTTGCTAGGCAAGCTTCGAAAACACTTTCTCCCTCCATCCCTTTGCTTGGTTTTCTAGAAAACGGGGGGGGGGGGGCGTCGTTTCTCTAAACCACACGTTTGAGGTTCTGCTGTGTGGTTGACAGTTCAAACTTAAGAAGGGTGGGGAAAAACAAGCTCACGTTATTTCGAAGAAAACCACGGGCAAAGAGCAAGATGCTTTCGAAGCTTACATTCAGGATAGACCGGGTACAGCCAACCCGTATAGCCGTAAGGGAAAGCAGGGTTTGGCCGGTAGGGGGGTATATTTCCCCCTGGTCCTTCACCCGTCTTATTCTGTTGTCAAACTGTGACGTCACGACCAGTTTTGTGCGGGCTTTACTGTCGCCCCTTATCTTCAACAGAGAACGGTCCTCAGAAAAGCCACTGCTATTTTTTTTTATAACAGACTGCTTGGTTTTTAGTAGGGTTGCAGGAGGAGCCTTACCTCCTCCTAAAACTATTAGGAGGAAGTAGTGCTGGGTTTCACTCATCCCAATCGTTCGAATTTCCCAACTGAAACCCTATATCGTCAATTAAGTTCCCACATGTGCTATCTAACTTTGCAAAACGGTAGAAATTCACTGAACTGTAACCCTTAGCGAACTTTTCAAAATCGCGCCAAAAGTCGGCCGAAAACCCAACCGAAATGATATTATAGGTTTGAATTGTCGTCGCATTAGAGCTACAAGAGGGAGAGCTGAAAAACGTGTTGGTTCATTTAACACCGGCCGTTTGGAAAACGTGATCGTTGCGCGCAGTCAAGGAATTCGAATCATCAATCGAAGTCAGACGGTTGCCAAACCAAAAAATTATTTAAACAAAAAATTATTTATCGCCAAATCCGAAAAAATCGAGCCAAAGGGTTCCCGTACAGTGAATCCGATCCTTTCACAACAGTTAGATAGCACATGTGGGAACTTATGTGACGATATGTTAGTTAATGACTCATCTGTGTCAGCAAGAAACTCTCCGGCTTCCCTCATTCGGTAAGGGTTAGAGTTTGCTAGATATTTTCATAAACTTACTCCTGTTCAAACATAACATTATGTATATTCAGTATTAAGGTTTTAATATGTATTTGCATTTCTTAAACATTTCAGTGAGACCACCTATCATTTGAATGTAGAAGTAGAAGACTACATAACTTTGGAGGTAAAAGGGTTTGGTCTTCCAATTTTTTTTATAGTTATTATTACTTTTTATATTATGCCTTTATACGCACAGGGTTTTTAGATTGCATTTTATGTATTTGAAAATCAGTTATTTTGGAATAATAGTTTCTTTGTTCAAAAGAAAATTATGCCAAACAGTCATTTAAAAAAATAAATACATTTTACAATTTATGATTTTGTGCATTAAATAAAAGAACTGCCATACGGACACGTAATTCCTCTTAAAACATAAGCGACTGCTGGCAAGAAAATATGGTAGAAATTTACTGAACGGTAACCATTTTCGAACTTTCCGAAATCGCTCCAGAAGTCCGCATTCTGGCGACTTTCCAACAGAAACCCAACCGAAATAAGCAAATAACGGCCAGGTAGGGTTGCCGAAATACGTCATTTTTTGCAAAGTTATGGAATCATCAGTCAAAGTCAGACAGGTTGCCATAAAAAATTATTTATCGCCGAATCCAAAAAAAAACTGCGCCAATGGTTACCGTACAGTAAATCTGTTCCGAAAAGGTACAACGTGAAAATTAGCTTTTTGCTCCAGATTATGCGAAGAAACGAAATACAAGACAAATGAATACTATAGTCGAAAACAATTTATGTAGGACAAATTTATTAAACGACAAACTAATTTTACAAACTTAAAAGTATATTTTATTATTAGGAAAGGAAGGTGTTAATAGCATTCACACACAAAACATGTCAATAACTTAATTTCAAACTGTGGTCAAACTTAGTGTTTGATGTTGTTGGCCTCCAACTCTACCTTATAGCGACATCGTCATCGCCTCTTCACCCTCTAATGCATACTGTTGCCATATGGCATCAAGCAATATATTGCAAGCTGCTAATCTGGAATTTGGCCAGATAAGCGCCCCTAAAGGCAACTGAAGAAATTAACCAACATCAATAAAAATTTGCACATGCTCTAAGGAGTAATATGGCAACTATTCGGCACTGGTAAGACTAAAAAATTCAATTTCTTAACTTTAAAAAAAAATATATTGAAAAAACTATAAAATTAGCGAATTTTACCTAATTAATGGTTTCAGGAGGCAACTAAAGATATTAACTCAGATCAACAAAATTTTGCACACATACTAACAATAATATAAGGTAACTTTTCCGCACTATTAAAATTAAAGATTCCAATTTCATAATTTTTAAGAAAACAAATGAAATTAACGAATTTTGCATAATTAATGGTCTCAGAGGCAACTGAAGATATTAACTCAGATCCATAAAATTTTGCACAAATACTAACAATAACATAAGGCAACTTTTCCGCACTATCACAAATTTGATATCAAAATCTTGGTTTCTTCGATACACCCTATTACAGGGTTAAAATCTTATTCTTCGGGACATGGACCACAAACAGATTTAACGAGCCTGCTCGTATTTGGACAACAGTACTTGGTGTTTCAGGGTGATCCCGTACCCTGATGGTTTTTGGTTTTATACACTGACTCTGATGTAGTCGGTAGTTGCTTATTGCCTTTTGTTTTTGTTTAGTTCTTCAATAACTCAGAATTAATCTATCTTCAGAACTTTTTTCTAAAAAAATTAATAAAAATTTTACAATTTTGATTTAAATTTTTCTTAAAAATAATTTCGAATTAAAATTGAGCTGAGAATTTAGGTATAAGTATTTGTTTGTACATATTTGTACAATATAATGTCATTTTCAAATGGCTTTATTATTAAGATTCATTTTCATTTCAAATGGCTTTATTATTAAGACCGTCACATTTAACCTGGCATTGCATAGGAACAATTGCATTCAAATGCTTATTATTATTTTATTTTTTAGTTTACATTCTTTGCCAACCTAAATTGGGTAAATAGAAATATGCTATGGTGAAGATCCTTCTGCGGATGTAAAGAGTTCCATAAATTATTTGTGAATCCACCCAGAAAACATGTTTAAGGGGTCATAGGACTCTTAAAAATGTGCAAAGAAGGAACTACAAAGTTTAGTTTGATCTTTCCTGTAATTTTTTAACTACTCTATGTATAAGTATAATTTTTTTATATGTAATTCTACGAGATTTATTTAATATAAAACAAATTTTAAAATTTATGAAACTTTAGCCAAAGCTAAAATAAATGATATTAAGCATAATGCTATTTGAACACATTGTGATTAGGCTTGCGCGGCAAATTGGGAGGTCAAAATTGAAGACATGACCAAGAAAAAGACTTTTTATTGTACAAATATGTACAAACAAAGACTTATACCTAAATTCTCAGCTCATTTTTTATTAGAAATTATTTTAAGAACTTTTTTCTAAAAAAATTAATAAAAATTTCAAAATTTTGATTTTAAATTTTTTTAAAAATAATTTCTAATTAAAATGGAGCTGAGAATTTAGGTATAAGTCTTTGTTTGTACATATTTGTACAATATAAAGTCTAACTAAACTTTGTAGTTCCTTCTTTGCACATTTTTAAGAGTCCTATGACCCCTTAAATCATTAATTTCCTTTAAGGTCTAACAGATTTGAATATTATTTGAGAAAATTTTTCGCAATTTTATCAGAATGAAATGTGCATTTTGGTTAAATTGTATTCATGACATTTTGTGTGTAAATATTACCTTACAAGAGTTTCTAACTAACAGAGAAATCGTGGCTTTCCCCCTGCCTTTTTACTATTTGTTTTGACCTAAGTTAGGTTGGCACGGAGTGCAGTTCATATTGATTAATTACCTGCAAAAATATAACAATTAATTTTACGATTATATAAGCATGAGAAAAATGTGTACATAGCCCATTAAAGGTCGTGATGGAAATTTGCCTGCATCAGTTATACCACGTGCCCACATCACATTAATTTAACTATGGTGTGGTTAGAGAAATATCATATTAGGCTAATTCCATTCGTGACAGACATGACATAAGAAGACAACTATCATGGCTCTTAAAAAATACTAAATGTTTATTGACTGTTAAAAAATTGCCATGGGTGATGCAAGTAAAGGTCTTGATTATAAAAAAACCACTGAAATTTTCATTCAAGGGAAAATACTTAAAATTAATTGGGTTAAAGCATTCCGTGACGGACATGAGAAAATTGAAACACAGATTTTGAGTGACCTTATATTATTACCATTAGCTCTTAACTGGTATGCATTTCAAGTCTAGAATTTTTTTGGAATTAATATAAGATTCTGATGTGCCAACCAGAAAGAAAAAAAATTAAGAAATTTATAAATAGTAAAATATTATAAAAAAATATTTATTAACGTGACGGACATGATAAAGTTTGATGTTCTATATTTATTTTATTTTCGAATTTCCTACGAACTGTTTATTTTGAGGTATAAAAAGAGAAAATAAATTGTCAAGAATTTTTGCCGAGCAGATTTTGTTTAAAATAAAAATGTTAAAATCTAAAAAATGATGTCCATGGCGCATTTTCATGGAATCAACCATAATTTTATTTCGAATCTCAACACATTGTAGCTCCCAAATGGCAGTTTTTTTATTGCATGTTTTGCATTTATTTAAGGTAAGGCGAATACCCAAAATTCTAAAAATTTAATTACTATTATTTAATATCTTTTCCAAATTTGGCATAGTGCATATTCAAATATAGGAGCAATGCTTTTTATGGCATTTTTTTTTACTAAATATAATGGATTTATTTTAAACGGTGTTTTTCACCTAAAAAAGGGGGGTTGCGCTAACACCTCTATCAAAAAAAGTTTTACAATTAATTAACCTGAAAATTTTTTACAGATCTATTTCAATATAATATCTTGTGCCATGAACCGCTACCTCCGTGTAAATTATATAAGTTTTTTTTTAAAAAAAATGTCCAGTGTAGTTTAATCGAAAAAATCCTTTTTTGTGGTTATTTTTTATAACATTTTTCTTAATAACTGCTTTTCTTGTAATTTGTATGCAACTCTAAAGGGTCTTTGCATGCATCAGTTCAAAACGAAGAATTTAGCACCATAATAATGTGTATAGGATGAAAATTCAATGTGGTAGACTTGTTAGCGTAAACCTCCATTTTTTAGTAGAAAAAACACGTTTTTCAAATAAATAAATTATATTTAAATTTAAAAAAGCGCCTAAATAGTATTATTCATTATATTTGAAATCAGTATGCCCTAATTTGGAAAAGATTAAAGTCATAGTAAAAATTTTAGAATTATGGGGAATTTTATGTATTCGCCTACCTTAACAATCTATTGTATTTGAGCCTGCCTATTATCTTTAACTTTTTAAACACTGATTTATTGATTTCTTTACAGTGCCGCGTTGAGGATTTAAAGTGCGAGTAAGTGGTTGAATATTTAAATCAGAAATTATGCATTCAGTACGATGCAAAGGTTTAGATAATGACGTCATTTAGCTGTAAAATTTAGAATTGTGATGTAGTAGAATTACAAAAACCCGTAAACATATTAAAAAATTGTATGAAATTCTATAATTGAAACAGTTTTAATGCATTGCAGAGAGACAGAGTCACCTCTTCAAATTCGCTAAAAAAGTTGTTCCTTTCAACATAAATTCACTACACCATAACGAAAGTTCCGTCTTTATGCTGCAATTCCTTGAAAAAGACCGGTTTCTTTAAACCGGTTGAAATTTTACCAGTCTCTTTTGTGCTATCAGCTATTTAAATACTTTCGGTTTAGAAAAAGCTAGCAAAAAATAATAAGCTTTTGAAAACAAATTGTTTTTCCCTCAAAAATTCTAACATCTAGGTCAAACGTTTATAATGGTGTGGAGGGAATTAACGTTGACAAGACAAACTTATTTTTTATCGTTTTTGAAGAAAAGACTATATCTGCAATGTACTAAAGTGTAAAAAAGAACAATATGTCGCTATTTTATAATTTTATATGGGAAAGACTGCACGTTTCATCAAGAAAATCGGACAATATGTACACTCTTAAAACAAAAGTCTTCTAAAATGCACTAGTAAATTTTCCATTGTTATAAATATTATATAGAATGTATAGTACTACGGACTGAATTAGTGTTAGAAAAATTAATTAAAAGTTTTTCAAAATCTGACTGAATTTCTACGTTGTCCAAACTTTTGTATCACACTTTATTTGCAAGCGCGATTTAAAAAAAAAATTAATTAAAATCTTGAAACAAAGCATTTAGTTCTAATTTAAACTTTTAATCGCCGAAATCGATCATTTTCAGGAAGTTAATACACTTTTATATATTGGGTTGTGAAATTGAATGACGGACAAACAGAAGGACTGAATGATTAGAACACCTTTATTTTTTTTTTACTTTATAAATATAGTGTGGAAGCTAATTGAAAAGCAATATTTTAAGCCTTCTTATACTTTTTTAATCAGAAAGAATTTTAAAAATCGAAAAAAGTAAGTGTTGACATGCTCATGATGTCCGTCTGTCCGTCCGAGCAACCTTCTAAAATCGGTTCTATCATATCGATTCTATTCCATAAGATCTTAAAAATTCATTTTTTTTATTTGAAAGGTATGACCTCAGGTACAGCTGAAGGGGAAAAAACGATCCACCCTTTGTTTTTCGGCTGCTATTGGTCAAGGAATTTTGTGAAAGGTGTCATTTTCCGGGAAATAACGAAAAGAAATAAGAACTGGCAACAAATATTGTATAAGGGTCGTCTACATATTAAATTGAGAACCAACTTTGAAAATTCCATTGACAACATTCGATTTTTTTATATAAAAAATGTTTATCGTCTACAAAATACCCCAGATCCAAAAGAAAATTAATTAATTTGCATTATTTGTTAAACTCTGGTGGTTCCGTGTGAGGTTGACCACCTTACCAGGACATATTCCTAGCAGGCCCTAGGTCACGAAAGCTGAAATAGGCACGGCAGGCCTTGGCTGAGTAAGAAGCTGTTGCGCCGAGGAGTTTAGTTTTAGTTTAGCATTATTTGTTGAGATATAAGCACTCAAAAATGAACTCCCATAATGCTAAAAAAGTTTTACAAACTTTTTTTCATACCAGCTCAAATAAAATGAATTAAACAAAAAGATTTTTTGTTGTTGTATACCTCTTAATCCTCCAAAAACAAATCAAACAAAAAAAAAAGAATTTTAGGGGCCGTGCAAAAAATTACTTTTCAAATTAGATCCTAACAAGCATTATCGTTAGGTGGTTGAAAAGCGTTTATTAGTAAATGTTTATTCAAAATATTGATGTCTGTCAAATGTCTAAAAATCTTTTCTTGTTTCAAGTGCATACAAAGTATTTTGTTTGTATAATTAACATTAAAATATATCGAATGCTGTTTTTAAATGTATGTTATTTCCAAGACAATTTCAAAAAGTGTGTTTAATATTAAAAATTAAATACCTTAAAATATTATTGGAATTCAGTTTTTGGTATATTAAATTGTATGGTATGGTATGGTACATATATATTCCAGCTTGTGTGCTTGTTCAGAGAACCGCTTATAAGCTTTCGTCAAGTGGGACAGACACAGAAAGAATATTTACAGTCACAAAGAAAGGAATAACACCCAGACAAATAACGACATTTATTGACGGTCACAAACATTATTTTTATACCAAAGAAATTGGGTATTACCATTGGAATTTTCAAAAATAGCGCTCATTTTAACATTTAGACGACCCCTTATACATTTTTTGTTGCTATACCAAAACCGAGCTTAAGTTTGCAGCAGAGAAATGTACTAAGCGGAGGAAAACAGGTTAAACCCGGCTGGCTGGGCAATTTATTTAGCGTACTCTGATTGGCTGCTCCATTCGACTCTGAATTCGTGCGCCCTGTTACGTCAAAATCGAAGGAAAAAAAATTAAAAAAACACTCTCTAACTGAGCTTAACTAAAAGAAATAACAACTTTTTATGTCCTTGAAATAACAAATCAATTTGTTTATTGAGTGTGTGTTGAATTTTTTTTATTCGAGATTCCTCGCACTCAAAAATGAGAACTTACCCTTTTTTTTTCTCGAACATTGTTGTATAAACTGCAAAGGTCGGTTTTAGTATAGCTCTCAATTCCTTACGCCAGGGGTTCCCAACCGGTGGTACGTGAGAATATTTCAGGTGGTACGCGTGAGTGATGTGAGCAACATGATGCCATCAATGGCCTCTGTACGCATGTGAAGTGAGCACGCAAATATATTACTCATTATTTTGAACATTAGCAATATTTTAAATAAAAATCTTTAATTAACTTCTGGATCGGATGTAAAACCTAGTACCCTTTGATATTCTGGCAAATTCTGTTATTTTTGATGCCATTTGTTACGAGTTACTTGTGTGAGAGTAGATTTTCTAAACTTTAGTAGAAAAAAATTAGAGGCAGAATAGGTGTTGAAGAAGACTTAGTGAAGATAAGTTCCATTACTCCTAATGTCTCAATGTTGATATTTTAATTGCAGGGAAACAACAAGTTTAGCACATAAAGACTATAAAAGTATTTTTTGTATGATGATTAATTTTTTGTCGAATTTGTACTATTTTTTATTTGTATGTTTTTAGACCTATGGATATGAAGTAAAACTGTAAATTAATACAATTTTAATCTTTTTATTTCTCCTTTATTATAAGCATGTCAAAAATTAGCAAATAACCATTAAATACGAAGCTTTCCCAGGAATTTTACTTACAAAAACCTTTGAACACTTTTAGAAGAGTAAATATTATACATTTATTAAAATACTTAGGTCTGGTGGTACGCCAAAATTTCTCAAAAAGTCAAGTGGTACGCAGGTGCAAAAAGGATGGGAACCCCTGCCTTACGCTATTTCTTAAAAATTGACACTTTCCTCAAAATTTACTGATCAATAGCAGCCTAGTAACGAGGGAAGGACCGTTTTTTTCCCCCAGCTATACTTTTCATTCATGCTCTTTGTGTGTCTGTCTGTACCTCCGGATGGACATATGTCTACTGTCTGGTCGCGAGTTATATATTGAAGTAGTATTGAAATGTAATTTTAAGTCATTTTAACCACTGCTTCCACGTCAAAATGGCATTTGGAACTTTATTTAACAAGTAGGTTTGCAACAGTAACTATCATCTAGAACCACTTCTACATGAGATTTATACAAATTAGAAAAGCATCCCAAACACAGCGTCCAGTTCTATTCATTGGATCCTAAAAAATATTTTTTTTTGTTAGAACGGTACGAACTCAGATGCCTATTTTTCATGCTTTTTGTCCGTCTGTCTGTACGTCCGGACGAACATGAGTCGACTATCTGGCGGCGAATTTCCCAGTGACATAAATAGAACGGACTACTGCTCATTCAATAGCAAAGCAGCTTCCAAAATCGTCCTCAACATGAAAATCGTCCAATCCGTAATTTGAAAATAAATTACTGCTTCCTATGGTTTTTTGTGAGAGTTTCTTCAAGTTGTTCGTGTTATGTGTTTGTTCCTTATAAATTCTTAAACGAGACAGCTGTTTGAAACTTAATATAAAAGTGTAATTCATACTTAAGTTGCGATTTTGAACTTTCAGAGCTCAAAAGGTTCTCTTTTTTGAGAAAATTAGAATTTTCTAAAAAAAAAAACTACACAAATTTCATTCAAATTCGATAATTTTTCTTCTTTCCTGTATCCATTCAGCAGACGAAATTAAAATTAACGCAACAAAAGGTTTTAAGGTAATATAAACAACGCGTTTTTATACTTTATAAATAGCGGGAACAATAACATAAGCTTATTATCCTATAGCGGATCAAAGGGTTCACATTCTTGTATACATTTGAACTCTTTTTAGTCCGTCCGAGGAACGGGTAATTATATGATAGTTAATAATAGTTGAAGAGTACACGGGAAGAACCGATTGATTTCTTTAGAGTCTTTCCGTAATTGTCTCTGCTTGGCTGACATTGGCGACCGGAAACCGGTTTTGCTTATGGCTCTTCATTTGCGGTACAAACGTGTGCCTCGTTCCACTCAGCTCTGGCGGGAATTAGGGTTGCCGCGAAAGATATTAAACAAGTCGAGTAACTGGCTTCTTTACACCAGTTTAGGCGATTTCTCGCTATCATCCCCAAGGAGGCTATTAAGGAAAGCCTTATACGAAATCTCTCTCAATCGGTTCTTCCCGTGTACTCTTTAGAACGAATAAGATTTTATTTCAGAAATCTTCCTTAAAAAATGCAAAACAACTTAGTTAAAATAACCTTTTTCTCTTGCAGTGCAGCGTACGGACAATTTGTTTTTTTTTAACAGGTTCACAAATGCCCAATTAGCTTGAAACGATGTTTTTCAGAAACAGAAAAGTTTACCTAGGGTAGGGGTAGGGTATTTTACATATATATTCCGACTTGTGTGCTTGCTCAGGTTTACCTAGAACGCGTAATTGAAAGATTTTTTGTTTTACTTTTTTGCAGACAGAAACGCATGATTCTATTTTTTCTTTTCAATCGGTTTGAAGTAACAACATTTGTGCATGAGCCGAAGTTTGAGGTAAATATGAGTATACAATATTTTAAGAAACTTAATTTAACCATTGAATCTCTGATTTTACGACATTGCAATCGACTTTTACACTGCATAAATAATTTACTAAAATGTTTAAGAATGAATCTTACTTTAAATTTGCCTGAATATAAACTTATACACTTCCGAAATACGTCACTTTTAAGGAAGAATTAATTGTACTTCCAAATTTTAAACACGTTTTACCCTTTCAGTCCCAGTGATGCCATTTGGAAACATCACTTTTAATATTTTTTTCCAAATGTTTATGTCCCGGTACGACATCCAAACACACATCATTCGATTCTTCACACTTTGTTCTTTTCGACAATATTTTACATTAATCTTAATAGAAGTTAGAACTACTATTTTTTTCATTTAGAAAATAGCTAACAAGCGTTTCACCTGATTTTTGAAAAGTTCACTTCAATTCCACATATTTAAAACACAATTTAAACTATATCGGTTGAAATAATTACTAAATTTTTTTTAATAATATGGTCAGATACCTTGAAATATATAACTCGAAGTGTTTTTAGGTAATATATATAGGATATATATATTTATATTATATATATATATATATATATATATATTTATATATAGTATATCTATATATATATATATATATATATATTATATATAATATATATATATATATATATATATATATATATATATATATATATATATATTTTGTTGCTTTCCACAGTTAAAAAATTTTGGCATTTTTTCAAAAACCATATAAAAAAATTAAAAAAATTTCTTATGGAACTCTTTTTTGACCAAAAATATGCTTATTTTGTGAATATCAGATGTTTCTGTAGCGTAGTAAATTTTTGGGACTGAAAGGGTTAACTTATTTTACGGTCTTAAACCGTTGTTTTTCACTCCCTTACAGTTTACAAATGTTTTCTCCATTTCGAAAAATACAAAACATTTCCCCGATTCTGAAAAGTACAAATATCTTACGGCCCACTTCCGAACTTTAAATTAAATTTACCGTATGAAATACAAAAAGTTTCATTTCTTTAAGGGGTCATAGGAGTCTTAAAAATGTGCAAAGAAGGTACTACAAAACATAGTCTGATCTTTCATGTCATTTTTGAACTACTCAATGTAAAAGTATAATTTTTTATATGTAATTCCACAAGATTTATTCATTACAAAACAAGTTTTAAAATGTATGAAACTTTAGCCAAAACTAAAATAAATGATATTAAACATGAAGCTATTTGAACACATTGTGATTAGGCTTGCGCCGCAAATTGTGAGGTCAAAATTGAAAAAATGACCAGGAAAATGACTTTATATTGTACAAATATGTACAAACAAAGACTTATACCTAAATTCTCTGAGCTGAGAATTGAGGTATAAGTCTTTGTTTGTACATATTTGTACAGTATAAAGTCATTTTCTTGGTCATTTTTTTCAATTTTAACCTCACAATTTGCCGCGCAAGCCTAATCACAATGTGTTAAAATAGCTTCATGTTTCATATCATTTATTTTAGTTTTGGCTAAAGTTTCATAAATTTTAAAATTTGTATTATAATAAATAAATCCTGTAGAGTTACATATAAAAAAATTATACTCATTTATTAAGTTGTTAAGAAATGACATGAAAGATCAAACTATGCTTTGTAGTATCTTCTTTGCACATTTTTAAGACTCCTGTGACCCCTTAACGTTTCATTCTGGCAACTCATCTTCTGTGAGAAGGAATGTGGGGATACTTGATACACTCTCAGAAATAACACTTTCATTTTTGACAATTCATGAATATTAAGCCTCATTTCGTTAATTTTGAGGATTGCTTCGTCAAACTATCACGTAACTTTTGAGTAAGCGCGAATCGTCACTTTAACGATCTTGATTTGACGATTCTGTATCTTGATTTTGAGGAAAGGGAATCTCATTGCTGTACTCAAATGCTCAAAAATGACGAAATATTTCTTTAGATCAGACGAAATTCAAATCCTCATAAAAATGACGAATCAAATTTCCTCACTTTGAGGAAAGAAAAACTCGGAGCATTTGCCAGTGAATGGATCGTCAAAATTAAGGAAAATTTCGTTGTTTTTGAGTATTTATTTCTGAGAGTGTGCAACCCAAGCTGAAGCGCTAGCCTTGCTTAATATCTCATGCTCAAAGTAAACATGCAAGACAGCAATGCGCCGAACAACAACACATGTCTTTCAACTAAGAATGGCTGCATGATGCTAGGGTTACCAGACGTCCGTATTTAGCAAGACACGTCCGTATTTAGAGGCTTTGTCTTCCGCCCGTATTTATTTTTTAAAAAATCCCTAAATTTCCGCATTTTTAAAAATTTAATTCATTTTAAAGATCTTTAATGACGTGTGTATACATTTCAAAGTGCAATAGCTTACTTTTTTTTTGGTTTTCTTCAAAACGTGTTTTATGCATTGCTCTAAATAACAAGGCATAAAAGCATTACAAGGTGTTAGCTGTGTTGCTTTTGTAGAAAAATATGCTGATAATAATGTTTAAATAATAAAAGGTAATAATGTTTAATGTGCTAATAATAAGGTTTTGTCTCAAATTTAAATGTGTCCCGCTTTTTAAAAGTAAGTGTCCTGTTTTTTTTGTGGTGTTTTTTTAAAACTTATTTTTTACTTGGTAACCCTAGCTGCATGGGATCTTCAGTGTTCAAATGTTAACCGAGATGGTCCCAATGGGTATGGCTACTACCAGCATGATCTGCGCAAAGATCTCAGGATCCAATTTAGCCGACGTCAGGGTGGCGGTGGTTTGAAAATGGTGTCGGAGGCTTTGGGTTTAATGCCCAGACATCCTTAGCTTTTACCGTAAGCAGGACCTGCTCTAGGAAATCTCGGACTATAGGCACAACCTATTTTGGGGGCCCCTTTTCGGAAAATTTTATGTATGATTTCCAATAATGATGGTGCTATATGACCCATGTATAAAATTTTTGCTGCAATTTTATAGGATTCCTTACAAACATCGATCAAAACAATAACGTTAAGGTCAATTACTCACTTAAAATTGAGCAAAAAACAAAGTGGAGTATCCGAATTTTTTTAGTTTACTGATATTTTGGGGATTTACAGCATTTAGCATAATAGAAACTGAAATTTAGGGGCCCCTAAAATTTGGGGGCTATAGGCCCGGGCCTAACAGGCCTTATGGAAGAGCAGGCCCTGACCGTAAGAGAAACTCGGAAGACTACCAGGCAACTCTCGACAACAACTTAGTGCCTTAGAGATATTTTAGGCGGTCAAAAATTGAAAATTCTAAAAAGATAATGACTTCATACATGCAACAGGGTCAGCTAAACAGTGGTTTAGAGCCAGTAATATCACAGTTCTTGATTAGCCTGCTCACAGTCCCGACCTTAAGCCTATCAAAATTGTTTGGGTAATCCTTACCAGAGTAGTTTATGCCTATTTCAAACACTATTACACAGCTCCGGAGCTAAAGGGAGCCATTGATAGGGCGTGGTATGAAATCAAGCCTGATACCTTGCAAAAGCTGGTACTTTCTATGAAAACAAGGGTTTTCGAACTGATAAAACAACGAAGAAGCTGAACAAAATACTATATAACGTTTTATTTGATTATAAAATTATTATTTTTATTAATTGTGCTTAAACTTACGTACATACTTTTTTTCATTTTATTGCAAAACTTACCACATGTATGTTTTTCTTACTATTTAATGTCTTATATGATTTTATTATGTTTGATGAATATATCATGTAAAGATTTTATCTTGTGCCTGAATATTTTTGAAAAAACTAACCCTTTGAGATGTGCCTAAACTTTTGTGCAGCACCGTATTATTCCTTATACATGGTAGTTCTCATAGATAAAGAAAGTAGCAGATATGCCCATCGATTGCGCAATCCCGTACAACGCAATACAAACTGTGTGATGAAGCCACTTTTCGCCGTTTTCGCAATGCATCACGGGATACTGGTTCCAAAAAATGGTTTTTCCGAATGCACATTAAAAATGCAATTAAAATTGCCTTTTTAATGTGCTTCTTTTATAAATATATACCTCATATCTGCCAAAAATTATCAATACATATCCAGCTATAAACTTATGCTAGCAAAACTGGTAAAAAGTTTGAATTAATTATATTAAATGAGAACTGCCTTATGGGATACTGGTTCAAAAGTGGCTTCACCTTTTTTCCCTAGGGGCAAATCTGCTACTTCCTATATCTATGGTAGTTATATCCGGCTTCTATAAATTTAAAACGATCCATACTTATTCATATATTTTTACACTTTCATTTTAATCAGTTAAAACTAATGAAAACAATCTATCTCTTTATTTCTTCTTTTTTTGCAGAGTGTGAGCGTGTACAGCTACATCGGCGGCTACGTGGGCATGTGGCTGGGCGTCTCGCTGGTCGCCATCTTCGATCTCGCCGAGACGCTCGTCAACCTGCTGGTGATCTACCCCCTCTCGCGGTCCTCGAGGAGTAAGGCGCGAGTTGCAGGTTGCCCGTAGGTTATCGACAGAAACTGTGCACTAAAAAAATCTATAATAATAAAAATGAAGTTTGTGTGTGTTTGTTTGTTCCTCATAGACTCATAAGCTAAGGGGCCTGGGGAGCCTTGTCCGTAGTTTCAGAATTGTGTTTTTTTTTAAATAATTTTTACACTAAACAATTAATATGAAACAATTCATATGACATTCATATTAAAGGAAATTTTATTGGCAACAAGGATATAACGGTGTAATATAAATTATATATATTTTTTTACAAATTTATTATTTTGTGAAACATTAGACACCTGGGCCAAGCCTCCCTTTATAAGGGATGCTTGGCCCATGGTATGGTTGATTTGGCCCATACAAAAATGCATAAGTTTAGAGTCATAAACTAAGGGTGCCTGGAGAGCCTTCTCCATAGTTTCAGAATTGTTTTTTTTTTTTTTTTGAAATAATTTTTACACTAAACAATTCATATGATAGCTCATATTAAAGGAAATTTTTATGGCAACAAGTATATAACGGTGTAATATAAATTATTTATTTTATAAATTTATGGTTCTGTGAAACATTAGACACCTGGGCCAAGCCTCATTTTATAAGGGATGCTTGGCCCATGGTATGGGTGACTTGGCCCATACAAAAATGCATAAGTTTAAAGTGTACAATAAAAAAAATTCAAATTATTTTTGTAAGCATTAAATGTAAAAATATATATATATATAATTCGACACTCTGGAATCATTTAAAAATCATGTTCATCATAATTAATATTGAGAGGAATACATTTTTTAGTATTTTCTGTATTAAAAATTCTAAAATTTCCCACAACAAGTATTTTTTTTATTTATGTTAAATATATTTTATTCAGTCTGTACACACATTAAAATGCACAAGATATAACTGCCTTAGCTTGATTTCTTTTATTTTGAAGGCACAAGTTGGGCACAAGTTGTAAAAGGTCAAAATCAAAGCACACTTTCAAAGCTACTCGCCCCCCCCCTTTCCCTCCCCGCACTACAAAGAAAAATCTGATTATATCTTAATATATTAATCTGGAGTACTTATACTTGTACCAATCCGCCCCGGTGGCACACTCGTTAGGATTCAGGCCTTTGGAGCTGCTGGGGTCGGGTTCGAATCCCGGTCAGGCATGGATGTTTGTGACCGTCAATAAATGTTGTTATTTGTCTATGTGTTTGTGTCGTCTCTTTCTTTGTGTGTCTCTTGTGCTTGTGTCATTTCTGGGGCTTAGTACAATAGACTTAAAGTCGCAGTGCTTGGCGATCTTGCCCCCCACCAAGAAAGTCATAAGTCATATACTTGTACCATACCGTACCATACCAAATACCTTACCATTCAATAGGAAGTTTTCTCAGGAATTTATTTCACAAAGTCTTAGAAGTCTTCAGAAGAGCAAAAATCATACGTTTATTAAAATATTTACATATGTGTGGTGGTACGCAAAAATTTCTGTTGTGTTGTTGTTGTGGCTAATTCTCCTTGGTCTGACGAAGTCAGACCAAGTCCAAAAGGCAAAAATTTCTTAAAAAGTCAAATGGTACGCAGGTGGCAATGGCATCTGGTGGCGTATGGCGGCATGCCATGTGCTAGGGCTTGCGAACTGCCTTATGGGATACTGGTTCACAAATGAAGAGTACACGGGAAGAACCGATTGGTTTATTAGGCGAACGCCCGCAATTGTCTGTTGGTGCACATTTGCGGCAGAAAACCGGTTTCTCTCTTTCTTCTTCGCTTGGTCCAAGCACCGGGATCGTCAATCGTCTGAATCTTGGTAGCTAGGAACCACAGAGATCATGATTAAAGTATTGGAGTGGCAGATCACGTGACCTACAACACTGGCTTCATTGGGGCTTTTCTGGGAGCTCCTTGCGCGTCCCGTCGTTAGCATTAGAGGCCACGTGATCTGCCACTCTATTACTTTATCCATGATCTCTGTGGTAGGAACTGGTTTCCTTACACAAGCTTAGACGATCACTCGCTATCATCGCGAAAGTGGCCTGCTAAGGAAACTTCTCTACAAAATCAATCGGTTTTTCCCGTGTACTCTTCAAATGGCTTCAACTTTCCCCCTAAGGGCAAATCTGCTACTTTCTAAATCTGTGGTATAATCATGTAAGATTTTGCACTTGACTTATGGACACGGAATCATTTTAAAGGAAAATAATGCGATTCGAGTTTTCCATAACATATTTATTGAATGATGTGTGGAATCCGGTCCTCGACATCCGGTCCGACCTCCCTCATGTGACGCTTGGACTCGCAGGCCAGCAGGAACGCCCAGCAGCAGGCCATGGAACTTGGAATGGCGCCTACGTAGAAGCCGCGGTCGAAATGGAACACTGGGAAACAAAAAGAGAACAAGTGGAATTAAAAATAAAATAACTGGATATTTTTGACTACATTACTTTTTATCATCTCTCTCTCGTAAATAATTAGGCGCGCACAAAATATTTTTTTTTCTTTTTTCAAAATTTTGTCAAAAAACGTAGAAAAAAAGTGAATTATAAAAATTCGGAAAAGAAAGCGGACGCGAAAACGTTTTCTGGATGTCACGTGGTATCTGTTACGTTACTTGTTCGTATAAATAAACTTTGAAACGCCATAATGGAACCTACTTCAGGCACATTTAAACTAGCCGCTTTTGCAAAACCACCTTTACCTTTATTTCTATAATTCTTATAGCTCAGATTAAATCAAGTTTAACTAAAAAAAAAGCATGCTGGTTTGTTTATGCGTGACAACAACCAAGTCGACGTATTTGTGAACAAGCCACGTACCGATGAAAATACCCTTTTAAAATTATTGTAATTCATTACTTAAAGATTTATTTCCTAAATAAAATATATAGGCTTGATATTTTGGAGTGGTTTTAAAATTTCCCAGCCACGAAAATCTACCCAAACATAGAAACGTTTGATTGCCTTATCTTTTTGAATTTCTTTAATTGATTTTACTTCACGGTCAATTAGAATATAATAAAAATTATGTTCATAATGGCATGAAGTTCAGCGGCAAAAACCCATTGATACACAAAGCGTACACGAATCGGGTCCGTCTTTAGCGCCATCTAGGCTTCACAATTAACAACAAAAGCCATGTTTATAAGTAAGTTCCAATATTTTTGGTGCTGCCATCTCTATTTAAAAAGGTACACTAAAAGTCGACCTCAAAATACTAATTAAAAATACTTTAATTTACCTAACAGAACCTAAGAACACCATTACTACCTAACCTTAATAAAAAAAAAATTGATTTTTGTTGAAAATATGGTTGACTTGAGGTTGGGCCGAATAACTTTTGCTCGTGTGATATGCCCAATTGAAAGTGGTTAAAATTATTTTTAATTTATTATATATATATTTTTTAGTTCCTAAAACATCAGACTACAGTTCTGAAAAAATTGCCTACATTCCATATATAGTAAATATTTCTGAGTCTCACAATTTAGAGGCAGGTGACGAAATTTCGCCTGCTCTAATCGGTTGCCCCTTTGAGATACTCCAATATTCGTGCGCCGTGTTACGTCATAATTGAAATTAAAAATAATTAATGTTACACTCTAACTGAAAAAAAATTAATAAAACTAATACAAATATGGCTTGAAATAACGAATAAAGTGGTTTATTGAGTGAGAAATACCTTTTTTTATTCGATTCTCCACTCGGAAATGAGAACTATTTACCCCTTTTTCCGTAGAATATTTACATGCTGCAAACTTAATGCGAGTTTTACTGTAGAAAATTATTTTATGTTAACTCACGGACGATCGGTTAACAGGGAGTTCCGGATGAAGGAGGGACGGATAATCGAGGTTCCTCTGCGATAAACGAAGTGTAATGATAATTCCTCATATTTTTAATATTATTTAACTTAGTTCTATATTGTTCAACTTAGTATTTTTCATGTATTCTAAATCTAGACAAAGTCTAGATGTTTATACAAAAGAAAGTTTTCAGTATTTCAATATATTTTCATGAGATACAAAGTACTCGTATATGAAGAGTACACGGGAAAAACCGATTGATTTTGCAGAGAAGTTTCCTTGCAGGCCACTTTGGCGATGAAAGCGAGTGATCGCCTAAACTTGTGTAAGGAAACCAGTTCCTACCACATAGATCATAGTTAAAGTAATAGAGTGGCCGATCACGTGACCTCCAATATGCTACCGACGGGACGCGCAAGGAGCTCCCAGAAGAGTCCCAATGAAGACAGTGTTGTAGGTCTCGTGATCTGCCACTCTAATACTTTAACTACTATCTCTGTGGTTCCTAGCTACCAAGATTCAGGCGATTGACGATCCCGACGCTTGGACCAAGCGAAGAAGAAAGAGAGAAACCGGTTTTCTGCCACCAATATCCGCCAAGCAGACAATTGCGGGCGTCCGCCTAATAAATCAATCGGTTTTCCCCTGTACTCTTCCTATGACATGCCCTTACCTTGATGGTAGTACAGGCCGAAAATGGCGTAGGCAACAGTGGACATGAGCTGAATCACCCCTACGACGACGCCCACGATGAAGATGGCCTTGAAGCGCCTGAAGCTGTACAGCTCCAGAAGCTTCCCTTTTGAGGATAAGTACACCTGGTGCATGTACAGGCCGCACACAACGGCTGGAATTGGGAGAGAGAAAAAAAATTAACATACGGTTAAAGACTGCAGGATGACGCAAATAAAAGTGGGCCCGGTTTGGAGGTAAGATTGCAGGGAAATGTTTGGCGAGAAAAACTATAGAAACCGCGGGGTCATAGGAGTCTTAAAAATGTGCAAAGAAGGTACTACAAAGCATAGTTTGATCTTTCATGTAATTTTTTAACTACTCAATATATAAGTATATTTTTATATGTAAATCTACAAGATTTATTCAATATAAAACAAATTTTAAAATTTATGAAACTTTAGACAAAACTAAAATAAATGATATTAAACATAAAGCTATTTGAACACTTTGGGATCAGGCTTGCGCGGCAAACTTTGAGGTCAAAATTGAAAAAAAAAATGACTTTATATTGTAGAAATATGTACAAACTACGACTTATACCTAAATTCTCAGCTCAATTTTAATTAGAAATTATTTTTAAAAAAATTAAATCAAAATTTAAAAAAATTTATTAATTTTTTTAGAAAAAGTTCTTAGTTCTTAGTATTCCTAGTTTGTACATATTTGTACAAAATAAAGTCATTTTCTTGGTCATTTTTTCAATTTTGGCCTCAAAATGTGCCGCGCAAGCCTAATCCCAATGTGTTCAAATAGCTTTATGTTTAATATCATATGTTTTAGTTTTGGCTAAAGTTTCATAAATTTTAAAATTTGTTTTATATTAAATAAATCTTGTAGAATTACATTTAAAAAAATTATACTTATATATTGAGTAGTTAAAAAATAACATGAAAGGTCAAACTATGCTTTGTAGTACCTTCTTTGCATATTTTTAAGACTCCTATGACCCCTTAAGGGGGAATAGTACCGAAAATCAGCTTCTCTCTGTGTTAATCCTTTGGGAAATCACAAGCGAAGGCTTCTCTCTGTGTTAATCCTATGGGGAAAATAAAAAGTCTGCTACATTTCTCCGGCTGTATTTATTATTTTTACAAGCGTTTTTTTACATGATACATTCAGCTGATTTGCAGGTCCGTATAATCCTTTTTTTTTAAATTCATGAAAAGAATTTTTTGATTATTAATAAAAAGTTTTACAATATAAATTAGGACGAAACGGACGACGAGTATGAACGTGACATTGCTGACTGTCAAACCTACGAAGACATCGCTTAAGCCTTGGTTTCCTCGGAGTCAGTCGCCAGAAAAATGCGACCGCTATTATACGTGGATGACGTGACTCTACCTGCCACCGCTTCATTGGAACGTTACGTTGACGCGAAATTGGAAACCTAGCGAACTCACTCAACTAACTCTGTTGTTGTTTTGGTTTTCGTCTTTGCATGTCAAAAATGGAAAATTTCGGTTCTTCGTGATTTCTCACAAAATCAATTAGCATTTCTTCCTCGGAAAGCGAGAAACAACTCTCGCCTTCCGTCATTTCCTCAAATTTTTAATTTTTGACAAGCACACCACGCAGCAGACAACAGCAAAAACCGTTGTCATCAGAATTTCCCCGACGCACTCTACAGCAGCTCAATCTGGCAGTCGTGTTGAGTTGTCAGGCAACGCTCCCGAGGAAACCACTCTAGCGCAATCAATGTCAGTAGTTTGTATGACGTCACTCACCGCACTTGTCCGACCGTTTAAATCTGTTGACGGACTCTGAGGAAACCGCGGCTTTAGCACACAATATTTAAAGCACACAAAGGCTGGAATTGACGAAAAAGCAAACAATAAGGAGGGACTGTCAGTCCCATAGAACTAATGCATTAGTTTTGAAATCACAACTTTTGCAAAAGAATTGCTTTGCCATGTTATCCCATTTTCACCAGGTACGGGACTCATGATAACATCCGTTTAAAACGAAATTGAAAAGAAAATAGAATCCAGTTATTTAATTATTATCTGATAAAGTTTTAAAATAGTGCCGCTATCTGCTATATATTTTTGGCATTTAAAACTTCAAAAATATATAATTTAATTACTAGTTAACATTTCCGTTCCAAATTTGTTTCATTTCGATGTTATGTTGATTCCTATAGCTGGGGAAAAGGGCTAACATGACAAAGCAATACTTTAGCGGAAGTTGTGATTGCAAAAGTAATGCATTAGTTCTGTGGGACTGACAGCTGAGTCCCTAACTGCTAAAAAATACATATATGGGGGAAAACATTGCAGCAAAAAGTGGTTTACCTTCTGTATAGAGGCTCGAATTAGACAGCCGGGGCTGGGTAGCCCAGTCGGTTAGGCACTAGCCTAGCATGCGAAAGGTCCCTGGTTCGGGTACGGACATTGCCAAAATAACTGCCGACCTATAAACGGCCCGTACAGCCAAAAAAAGTCCGACGAATAATACCCCGTGTAAGGGAGTGCACTTTAAATATCCTTCAAAGTCGCTGCATACGATGTCGCGTTGGGTGCCAATTCATGTGTCGGCTCGTCACTTGACTGTGGTTCTAAAATACTACGCCCTTCGCCAATAGCCATCGTGTTGCTCTAGTGCGACAATAATTCAAACCTAACCTAACGAGCCGGAAGCGTTTAGGAGATTGAACACCAGAAACGAGATTTGGGTCATTCTATAAAAAATGTAGTGTAGTAGTGTAGTGTTATCGTTTCCGGCTGCCTCCCTGTTCAGGGAGTGCAAGTTAAATTATTTAAAAAATAATTTCTAATTAAAATTGAGCTGAGTATTTAGGTATAAGTCTTTGTTTGTACATATTTGTACAATATAAAGTCATTTTCATGGTCATTTTTTCAATTTTGACCTCACAATTTGCCGCGCAAGCCTAATCCCAATATGTTCAAATAGCTTTATGTTTAATATCATTTATTTTAGTTTTGGCTAAAGTTTCATACATTTTAAAATTTGTTTTTTATATTAAGTAAATCTTATAGAATTACATATAAAAAAATTATACTTATTTATTGAGTAGTTCAAAAATTACATGAAAGATCAAACTATACTTTGTAGTACCTTCTTTGCACATTTTTAAGACACCTATGACCCCTTAATGGGTCGATAAAATGAGGACCAAACAGCTTGGGAATTAAACACTGGGGTTCCGTGTGTCCTCACCGGAAGATATGCCTGGCACCCCACAGCCCTTGGTCATGTAAGCTGGAAAAGCGCGGCAGGCCTTGGCCCACTAACGGTCTATTGCGCCGAGGAGTTCGTTTTTTTTTTTTTTGCTTTCAAATTTAAAAAACTAAATTTAGTTTTTTTTAAAATATTTTTTGCTTTTACCTAAATAACTTTTTTATCCATTGAAATGCTACGAAATCAGAACCCTGTCACAATTTTAGTGCCTATTCAGCCTCCATTTAGACAGCGATAAAGCGTTACGTATTTTCTAACTAGACAAAACTTTAATTAAATTGAAATTACAATCTTCCTGCGTTTTTCAATTTTTTAGGAGGGACTGTAATTATTAGTTACTTTTATGGTAACAGAAATAAAGCTAAGTCGATTAGCTATAAACAAGTATAGGATTGTAACAGAATATGCCACTTAACCAGCCTCCACACAACAGTTATGTTTAAAAGGTAAAATAGGCGCCGAACGCAGCATTAATTCTATATTAAACATTTATATGCTAAATTTGACTGGTTCCATTTATTTTATTTCGAAAATTATTAGTAGAAAATACGTAGGGCTTTATCGCTGTCTAAATTGAGGCTGGCACTAAAAATGTGACAGGGTTCTGATTTTGTAGCATTTCAATTTATAAAAAAAGTTATTTAGGTAAAAGCAAAAAATATTTTAAAATAAAAACTAAATTTAATATTTTTTTAATTTGAAAGCAAAAAAAATAATAATACAGCCACGCAAAGAACTGCAAAAATATTCAATACAGCCGGAGAAATGTGGCAGAGAAAATAGTTTTTCGCACCATTGGCTTAGCATTGTGGCACTTGAGTTTGGAGACCCCCGGTCCATCAAGCCCATTCCCCCGTAAGGGTATAGTCAGATGGTTTCTATCTCTCCCATGTTAATTTACCTAACTTTAGGAACATATGATATATCATTATGATGTTTTTTATATATATTTTGTTCCTTACACATAGCTCTTTTATTTAAACTGAGAATATGTCAAAAATTAAAACATTCTTTTACAGTGGATTTTTTAAAAAAGAAAAACACAAAAAAATCATATTTAAAGTCGTGAACTTTTTTTTAAGCAGATACATTTGAAATATTCTTCAGTTTAATTTAAGGGGTCTAAGGAGTCTTAAAAATGTGCAAAGAAGGCACTACAAAACATAATTTGATCTTTCATGTCATTTTTGAACTACTCAATGTATAAGTATAATTTTTTTATATGTAATTCTACAAGATTTATTTATTATAAAACAAGTTTTAAAATTTATGAAACTTTAACCAAAACTATAATAAATGATATTAAACATGAAGCTATTTGAACACAGTGTGATTAGTCTTGCGCGGCAAATTGTGAGGTCAAAATTGAAAAAATGACCAAGAAAATGGATTTATATTGTACAAATATGTACAAACAAAGACTTATACCTAAATTTTCAGCTCAATTTTAATTAGAAATTATTTTTAAAAATAATTTAAAATCAAAATTTTTAAAATTTTATTAATTTTTTTAGAAAAAGTTCTTAAAATAATTTCTAATTAAAATTGAGCTGAGAATTTAGGTATAAGTCCTAGTTTGTACATATTTGTACAATATAAAGTCATTTTCTTGGTCATTTTTTCAATTTTGACCTCACAATTTGCCGCGCAAGCCTAATCACACTGTGTTCAAATAGCTTCATGTTTAATATCATTTATTTTAGTTTTGGCTAAAGTTTCGTAAATTTTAAAACTTGTTTTATAATAAATAAATCATGTAGAATTACACATAAAAAAATTATACTTATACATTGAGTAGTTCAAAAATGACATGAAAGATCAAACTTTGCTTTGTAGTATCTTCTTTGCACATTTTTAAGACTCCTTAGACCCCTTAAAGAGCTATTAATGGGGGAGGAATAACAAAACAAAAGATGCTGATATCTTTTATAGTTAATGAGAAAAATGTTTCCAACTGTAGAAAAAACTTATATTTCAGAAAACGCAAAAGAAAAATAAGGTTTAAGTAAGAACTGATGTTAAGAGTTTTTCAAAAATATTTATGAAAAGAGGACCACGAAACAGAAAGCAATAATCTTGGTCTTAAGTTAAAGCTTAAGGGGTCATAGGAGTCTTAAAAATGTGCACAGAAGGAACTACAAGGCATAGTTTGATCTTTCATGTCATTTTTTAACTACTCAACATACAAGTATAATTTTTTATATGTAATTCTACAAGATTTATTTAATATGAAACAAATGTTAAAATTTATGAAACTTTAACCAAAACTAAAATAAATGATATTAAACATGAAGCTATTTAAACACATTGTGATTAGGCTTGCGCGGCAAATTGTGAGGTCAAAATTGAAAAAATGACCAAGAAAATGACTTTATATTGTACAAATATGTACAAACTAGGACTTATACCTAAATTCTCAGCTCAATTTTAATTAGAAATTATTTTAAAAATAATTTAAAATCAAAAATTTTAAATTTTTATTAATTTTTTTAGAAAAAAGTTCTCAAAATAATTTCTTATTAAAATTGAGCTGAGAATTTAGGTATAAGTCTTAGTTTGTACATATTTGTACAATATAAAATCATTTTCTTGGTAATTTTTTCAATTTTGACCTCACAATTTGCCGCGCAAGCCTAATCACACTGTGTTCAAATAGCTTCATATTTAATATCATTTATTTTAGTTTTGGCTAAAGTTTCATAAATTTTAAAATTTGTTTTGTAATAAATAAATCTTGTAGAATTACATATAAAAAAATTATACTTATACATTGAGTAGTTAAAAAATGACATGAAAGATCAAACTATGCTTTGTAGTATCTTCTTTGCACATTTTTAAGACTCCTTAGACCCCTTAAGATAAGCAGAATACAAAAGAAAACCCCAACAAATCGAGATTTTTGATTTTACGACACATTCGACCCTCCTTAACTCTATAATACAGGGTGAGGCAAATAAAAGTGGCACCGATCTAGAGATAGGAATACATAGAAATGCTTGGCGAGAAAAACTCTTGAAGCCGCCTGAAACCAGTTTTTGCATTGGTTGGATCGGATTAGTTTCACATTAGAGCTACTCATAGACTAGTGGCAAATTCATATCTTAGTCGCATATTATGAAGACGTCCCATAATGCAAATTTTGTGTCTTGCAATCAATTTAGAATGTTTTGTGTTAACAAAAACAAAAAGGTCCGATTCTCTAGGATAAATAACGACCGAAATAATCACTTCAAACCCTGTTAAGATTTCATTTCAACTAGCTTCTCAAACCACAGCGTAGTTGCCGGCAAATAAGTCACCAAGCGTTTGCTTGGGCTTAATATTGAAGCGATCAATAGCTTCAGTTAGCAAACCTGTTTTGGTATTGGTTTTAGACTTGGCAACATTTCCATCGTATTCTTATCTCCACGTTGGGGCCGCTTTTATTTGCCTCACCCTGTACAGAGTAGTTATAAAATAACACTCGCTATTCGGAGTGGTCTGTAGCTTGAATGAATAATCGAAATGCATCAAAATTGAGGCACTTACTAATCAAGAAGGGGGGAAAAGAATGGAATTATAAAAAAAGATAGAAACTTAAAAAAAAAATCATAAAAAAAAGAATAATCATAAAAACAAACTCGTCTCTTGACCAGGGTTCGAAATTACGAGGGGTAGTCATTTATGGCCAATTACGGCCAACACAGCTAATTACGCCTCGTAATTTAGAGCCCTTGTCAAGTGACGAGTTTTTTTTATTCCATTCTTTTCCCCCTTCTTGATGATTAGTAAGTGTCTCAATGTTTGGTGCATTCGAATTATTCCTTTAAGCTACAGACCACTCCGAATAGCGAGCGTTGTTTTATAACCACCCTGTACTTACCCAACGTCAGAGAACTGTAGACCGCCCTCAAGTGTATCATCCAGGCAAAAAAGAAGAGTCCAAATGTGGCACAGATCATGCTCAAGACCAGTAAGACAGCTTTTACGATGAGGCACGGACTCTTCGGAGGCTCTGGTGGTTCGCTGCTGGAGTCCATTTTATCGATATTCGACTTGCTTCAAATGAAAAATGAGCTAAAAAAATGGAACATATTCTAAATTTTCTGAACTAATAGGGGGCTGGGGATCCCAGACGGTTAGGCACTCGCCTAGCATGCGAAAGGTCCCAGGTTCGGGTCCGGGCATCGCCAATGACAATTGACAAAAGACAGTGATTGCGCCCTCTAGAAGGGAGAGTGTAGGCTATAGCCCATTACCCAGCTCGCCAGAAGAGATAGTCACAAGAGACACACAAAGAAGGACGACACAAACACATAGACAAATAACAACATTTATTGACGGTCACAAACATCCATGCCTGATCGGGATTCGAACCCGACCCCAGCAGTTCCAAAGGCCAGTGTGCTAACGAGTGAGCCACCGGGGCGGTCCGGGCATCGCCAAAGTAGCTGACGACCTATAAACGGCCCGTGCAGCCAAAAATGTCCGACGAATAAGTGTAAGACCCATCAGTGTTAGGAAGTGCACGTTAAATATCCTTCTAAATCTTAACGCTGCGTACGATGTCGCCCTTAACGGTTGCGTTGGGTGCCTATTCAGGTGTGGCTCGTCACTTGACTGTGGTACTAAAATACGGCGCCCGTCGCCAATAGCCCTCGTGAAGCTCTAGTGCTACGATAATTCAAACTTAACCTAATCTGAACTAATAGTATAACCCTGTTATAGTGGTATTTAAGAGACCACAGATGGCCGGGATAGCCTGGTCGGTAAGGTCTTGGACTGGCATCCCTAAGGTTGCGAGTTCAAGCCCCGCTGCCCACCGAAGACCCCGTGTACGCTAATGGTGACTGGTGCACGTTAAATCTGTCGTGGTCACAAGTCCTCCAAGTTCCCATACCAAATCAATACCTCTGGAGGTGACAAGTCGATTCTGGGGATCCTCTAGTTGGTCTCTTCTCTAAAAATTGGATGGATCCACGTGTGTGTGGGTGTATGTGTGTGTGTGTGTTTACGAGTGTGTGTGGTGAGCGTGCGTGCGGGCGTGTGTGTGTTTCTTACTTGCCGAAGGTTTATAAGCGAGTCTCTGACCAAGCACACAAACTGACCATGATATGTGAAGAGTACACGGGAAGAACCGATTGATTTATTAGGCGGACGCCGCAATTGCCTGTTTGGCGAACATTGGCGACTTGAAAACCGGTTTCTCTCTTTCTTCTTCGCTGGTCCAAGCGTCGGGATCGTCAATCGCCTGAATCTTGGTAGCTAGGAACTACAGAGGTTGTAGTTACAGTATTAGAGTGAAAGTCCCGTGACCTACAACACTGACCTCATTGGGGCTCTTCTGGGAGCAAGTTGCGCGTCCCGTCGTCAGCATTGGAGGTCACGTGATCTTCCACTCTATTACTCTAACTATGATTTCTGTGGTAGGAACTGATTTCCTTACACAAGTTTAGGCGATCACTCGCTATCATCGCCAAAGTGACCTGCTAAGGAAACTTCTCTACAAAATCAATCGGTTTTTCCCGTGTACTCTTTATTTACGAGTGCATTTTATGGCGTATTTTTGATTTTGGAATTAAAGCAATGAAGCGGGATTTTATACTTGATAACGAGCGGGAAGAATAACTTAAGTTTCGGATTGTATAACAGGTTATATGTTGCACATACTTGGATCGATGTAATATTTTTTTTAATCCGTGCGAAGTACGGGCATAAATTTGATAGTTATTAAAAAAAAAACAAAGTTATAAAATTACCCCATCGACTAAAGAAATGTTTACTCATGTGCTATTAGTTGGAGTTTAGTCAAACTAAATAATAACTAGCAATTCTAAATACATTAAATCGTTTAATTGTAATAACAATTACAGAGAATATTCGTTACTGCTATTTTAACAGCTGTGGCAGTAGAAAAATGAATAATTTCGTGGGCGGAAAAAATACTAATCACCTATCCACCTATATTGTTCGATTTGAATGCAATTTTTTTTTTTTTTTTTTTTTTTTTTTTGTAATGCAAAGCAACATCTATGAAAACAATAAGTTCGAAGGCACAGCAATGCATTACAAATTTTAGGATGAATATATTTACGATTGATTGTTGATTTAAAATTTGCGTTAAGAAACTTAAATCAAAAGTCAAATTCTCCTCCGTACTGCTGAATAAATATTTCTAAGAAAAAAAATTCAAATTTGGCGACTTTTCACATTAATTTTAAGCCTTATAAAACGTTTCTTCAAAATGGCTTTTTGGATTTCATATATATCATTTTTAGCTTTGTAACAGGGGAGTTGATTTTTTAAAAAGCAATATACAGTCGAATCCTGTTAACGCGAATTAGGCAGCACCCAAACATTTCGTGTTAACCGAATTTCATGTGTTAACCGTCAAGTATTTTTTGCATTGAACCCGTGAATATTTTTGAAAAAAATTCTTACAAAATTAGTCGAGCCGATTGGTTAGGACCATTACGCCAGCCGTCTGCGAGATGTGACGGGTGCGGGCTCGATTCCCGCCTTAGCCCTGAGTGTACTTCCTTTATCTGTGACAGTAAAAATTCTTTCTGTGTCTGTCTTACTTAACGAAGGCTTATAATGCGGGTCTCTGATCAAGCACACAAGCTGGAATATATATACTATGTATCTACCCTTACCCCAACACAATGATAATACATATATACAATTAGTAACTCAATAATGTTCCTTTGGAGTAGTATAGACTAGAGAAAATTAGGATTTTTTTTTAGGAACAGCAATAAAAAATGTATTTTTTAAAATCGTAGAAATGGTGATTTTAGCTACACCATATTTATTTAGACACGATTTCCGTTTTTTTTTTAAACTTTTGTCGTCAATATAATTAAAAAAATTGTTTTGTTTCTAAAGAAATGTACTGCTGATTGCGATTCATTTAGAATGAATATCAATAAGTTTAAATACCACTTCTAATTTTATTGTTCTTTACTTTTAACACATGTGGAGAAACAACAAACAACTACGCTTTTTATGACGTAATAGATCATCCCACACTTGCCGAATCATTCATCTGATTAAAATTGACGAATCACGGAAAGATCTCGTGATTTTTTCAAACCAGAAGAAATTTATTTTTTAAACGGTTTGTTGCCGTTTTTTTATGTTTTATTTCTTAAACTTTGAATTACTATGGAAAAAAGTCAAATATTGCATTTTTGTTCGGGTTAAGAGGGATTTCATTGAAAACGACTTCGAGATTTGAGTTTTTTTAGCATTAGCTCAAAGTGTTACGGGCCGGGGAAATGCATTCAGTTCATCTTAAGGTGGGGGGGAGGGGGGGGGGAGCCGATACATGTAAAAATCGAATCCCTTTTAATTTCATAAGTAGTTAAAATAACACCTCAAAATTATGCCTGCAATTTTTTTTTCATGAAATTCGCACTATTTATTGATTAAAAACTCATTTAAATGCTTCTCTATAGTATTATTTTCTAGTTGAACCTCAAAAATAATAATAAAAAAATAAAAATTACAGGGTTTTTTTTACCCAAAAACCTTTGAAAAAAGAGTAAAAAAATCGAACATTTTTATTTTGAAGATTGCCGATAAACAATTATTCAACTTTTTTTATGAGTTTAACTAGAATATATTGTTTTATGAACATTTTCATACAAAAAATTTTGATTTTAGATCAATTTTGTAGTAGATGGAACCCCGCCGATTGATACCACGAGGGTCTCACTAGATGAGTTACTATACGGCATTTTGAAAAAAACTACACTCTCAAAACAAAAGAGTGAAATCCACTCATATAGGATAAGTGCATTTTTGACACTGGAAAGGAGTGAAAATTAACTCGGACTGAGTTAAAATCACTCGTTTGGAGTGATCCTGTCGGAGTTTTAACTAAACAAAAGAGTGAAATCCACTCCAATAGGTTGGTTGGTTGGTAGACATATATTTTCAGGCTTGTGTGCTTGGTCGCAAGGACCCGCTTATAAACCATCGTCAAGTAGAACAACACAAGACATACACATACACAAATGTCAGATGCTGCCATCTGTCGCCACCTTCACAATTTAGACATGTCCCTGAAGGGGAACTCCAATAGAATAAGTGCATTTTTGACACGGAAAAGAGTGAAAATTAACTCAGAATGAGTTAAAATCACGCGTTTGTTTAAGAGTGTAAAGCAGAATCTGGCAGAATGAGCACGGAAAATAAACTTTAACTTCTTAAGACAAGAGCAAAATCCTGCACGTATATTCTTAATCAAAACATACTTTTCATACAAATATATGCTAAAAATGTGTTTTTCAAAGAATTTTTTTAAAAAAATTATGTTTAATAACTACCGATAGGGACACGCCTTAAACTCTAAAAATACACAGTTTTGTGCCATAAATGCAACAACAAAAAAAGGCCGTGTATCACTTATTTGTAGTTAACAGATTATTTTACCATTGTTTTTAATGCAAAATGCCTTTAAAATTAACTACTAAAAGAATTTTTTCAAAAGTTTGAATTTTTTTTTTAATAATTGTTTAAAGAGCTCTAATATCGTACTGAACCTCGTCCAACTTCATTTTTTATAGATATAAATGACTGATACCTGTAATCAAAAGATGTTAACTGGTATTTGAATCTACTTCTATATTCTATCGGACCAGGTCAATTTTGGAACTAATTAACGTGTAGCCAACCTTGGAGTTAGTTCCCCGTCGTAGCCGACCTTGGATGCTAAGACGGGGATATTTAAATAGACGACCGTCGGCTATTTAAAGAGAAAGTTTGCTTTGGTTTGAAATATCGTCGCACTAGAGCTGCACGAGGACTATTGGCGACGGGCGTCGCATTTTAGAACCACAGTCAGGTGACGAGCCAACACCTGAATAGGCACCCAACGCAACCGTTAAGGGTGACATCGTACGCAGCTTTAGGACTTTGAAGGATATTTAACGTGCACTCCCTCACACGGGGTATTATTCGTCGGACATTTTTGGCAGCACGGGCCGTTTATAGGTCGACAGCTATTTTGGCGATGCCCGGACACGAACCTGGGACCTTTCGCATGCTATGCTAGGCGAGGCTAGGCGAGTGCCTAACCGACTGGTCTCCCCAGCCCCCCAGAGAGAGTTTGCAAACATAATAACGGTATATATACAGAAACAATCAGTTACAGGTGCAGGTAAAGTGCAATAATTTACTCTCTATTCTAGTTTTACAGCTTTTACAGTTAAAGATATCTTGATAGATATTAGCAACAAAAATATTATGAAGTGACTTACCTTTTTCCGAATTTATTCTCCTCAATTCGTAGGAAATGTTCAGTATTTCATTAGGTTAGTTAAAATTGTTCATTAGGTTAGTTAAAATTGTATTCAATTTTTTTTTTTTTGATAAAATATTAGTGACGTTCCGAATTTCATTCTCGTTATTTCAAAGGCAAATACTTCAAATGTCTTTTTTGCACTAGTTACTAAGCAAAATTACTTACTGATGGTTCCTGACAGCAGTATTCATTTATCAAGAAGCCGTTTTTAATACAATTTCAAATCACAGGGAATTTTTTAAAAAATCCATTCGCGTAAGGAGTTACAAATCATTTATTTATCGATGTATTTCTTTTAAGAGTGAAAGAGCATATTCCGGATTTCCTTCACAAAATAAATTCTGTTCCGAGGAACGCTGGTGTCATTTCCCGGTAGTATCGTTGGTTTAACATAATCATAACTTTCATTATTTTAAGGTTTTTTGTTCGTGCATGACGTCATGACTAATGTAGCAGTACATTCCAAACAGGTAGAAATCTCAAATAGAACAAAGGGGGTTGGTCTTCCTCAAGCTGTTCTATATTGTACACTGTAAAAAAAACTGTTCATTTTACAGAATTGTTTGCTATTGTATGTTTTCAAACAATGGTAATTAAAAAAAAAGATTGGGTGGTAACAAGAGCTTTAATTTTTGATATTTACTAAAAACAGTAAGAGAACCTTTAATTCGCTTATTCATTCTTCCAAATCTAAAACCGTTTTCTTTATTTTAGTCCGCAATGTTCTCTAGAGTACAGCTGGGGGGAAAACGATCCACCCCTCGTTTATCGGCTTCTATTGGTCAAGGAATTTTGTGAAAGGTGTCATTTTTCAGGAAATAGCGTAAGAAATTGAGAACTCGCTACAAAAATCGTATAAGAGGTCGTCCACATATTAAAATGTAAATGAGTACCAACTTCGAAAATTCCAATGGCAACACCCAATTTTTTTATACATAAATTTTTTTATCATATTCAAATTACACCATACCCAAAAGAAAAATAATTCCCATGATTTGAAAGCCCATAATGTTAAAAAAGTTACACACATTATTTTTAATATTTAGACGACCCCTTATGCAATGTTTGTTGGCAGTTTCTCAATTTCTTACGCTATTTCCTGAAAATTGACACCTTTCACGAAGTTTCTTGACCAATAGTAGCCGAGGAACGAGGGATGCGTCGTTTTTTTTCCCCAGCTCTACATGAGGGTAGTTAAAAGCAATATTCCTTTTCATGTGTAGAAATGATGGCGGCCCGTGGCATACAGGAAGTATAGAAAGGCTGTACCTAAATATTAAGAAAAACAAAATCCCAAATACGATAATAAATTTTTATTCAAAACTGTATTTTGCCAAAGAAGCGCAATTTTTATTCAACGCTTTTATTTTACTTCACGTCAGACATAAAAATCTCCTCCGAATAGTGGGATTGGTGCAGGATACCATTTGCGTATCAAGTGATTGCTGGCTTATAATCCAATCTTACTGACTACTGCCAGAGAAGAGTATCGACAGACAGGCAAAGAGTTCTTTAGTAGGGTAGAGACTCACTGAACCTATCAACCGCACCATGGACCAACAGTCAACACGCAGAGCTTGTGGGGCCCGTTGGCCGAGGGGTTTGGATTGCAAGCCATAACGCTAGCAGTCCGCTCGCTTTAACGGGGGCGGGTTCGATTCCCGCCTTTGCCCTGGGTGTACTTCCTTTGTCAGATCCACATTATAAATTAACTAGCACTTTTGCGCTATTTGGGCTCCTTAGTGAGCCATGACTGCCGATGGCCGTAATAGTTTTGTCTTGGCTGCACCAACATCTTTGACCACGGGTCGCCACTGGGTTAAGGTAATTTAAAAAAAAAAAATATGATAATTGCATATTATCAAAAAATATTTAAGCCGGCAATATTTGTAACTTATAATTTGATGAAATTGTGAATTTGCCAAATTTGAAGCTTCTTCTTTAATGGATCGACCTTTGTGGGCCAGGCCATCTTCAGAATCTTCTTCCATTCTGATCTTGTTTTCGAAAACGACCTCCATTTTTGTACTTTTATCTTTCTAAAATCCTCGTCGACACAGTCAATCCATCGAAGTTTGGGCCTCCCTCTTCCCTCTTCCCCTGGTGCTGATTGGTTTATAGTGGAAGACTCTTGATGCTAAAGAGTCACGGTTCATTCTGCAAAGATGTCCAGCAAATTTCATCTGGTTGACTTTTATGTAGTTCATTACATCTGCGTCCCCAAATTTGTAGCTAGAAGGGTAAAGTTGTACTAGTTACATGATTTTCATAATTGATTTAGTTTATGAAGTATAGTTATGATAAACAATAATAATCTACAACAAGCAATTTAAATAACTAAGAAAAACTAGAAGTTTAAGGAACTAAAATAGCCTACTTTCCTGTTACTTAACACTTTACCTACGGGCGTCGACTGACCCGTAGACTAAAAATCTTCTAGACCAGCAACTTAATCAAATGCCTAGCTCTTCTAACGTGTCGAAAGCAACTAAAACACTATTAGAGGTTGATTTGTTGATTGCCATAATTGTACTTTCAATTGTAGGGCTACTGTTTCTTCGGAATGTTCTCTGTTAAAAAAAAGTTACCCACTAGTGATTATTTCAACCGTTAGTCATCCATTTACATCGGACCTTTTTGACTATGTGAACAAATAACATTTTGAGTAGATTGCATGACACAAAATTTGCATAAGGGTCCGTCTTAATATTAAAAATGTTACGAACTTTAAAATTTTCAATAGCAACACCCAATTTTAATTACTTAGAAATGTGAAAAACCCTCGAAAACCCCCTAAATCTAAGTTTTTGTTACATTTGGATGAATATTTGACGAGTTATTCAATCGAATCACTTGTGGATCTTTGGGGGACCATGTCTAAAATGACAAGCGTAGTCAGTCTGTAGGTTTATTAATGGAGAAAAAGAAGCACAAGGTCAAATATCTTGAGGATGGGCCTACGAGGGATATAAAAGTCAATGAGTAGCTGTATATATTCAAAAATAAAGTCGAAAATAAGTTGTAGTAAAAAATAGATTCCTATCGTCACTTGATAAGGGTTCCAAATTACGAGATGTCATTGGCTCTGTTAAATCTCCTAAAGGTGACTGCAAATAGGCAGCCAGAAACCATTACATTAGTTCCCTTAGACACAAAGGGAGGGCGCTAGTTTCTATGTCAATTTCAATGTAGAAATTCTCCAATGAGAGTTTGAAACTTAGAGTGTTCTTAGTCTATGGGTCAGTCGACGCCCGTAGGTAAAGTGTTAAGGGGTCTAAGGAGTCTTAAAAATGTGCAAAGAAGGCACTACAAAACATAATTTGATCTTTCATGTCATTTTTGAACTACTCAATGTATAAGTATAATTTTTTTATATGTAATTCTACAAGATTTATTTATTATAAAACAAGTTTTAAAATTTATGAAACTTTAACCAAAACTAAAATAAATGATATTAAACATGAAGCTATTTGAACACAGTGTGATTAGTCTTGTGCGGCAAATTGTGAGGTCAAAATTGAAAAAATGACCAAGAAAATTGATTTATATTGTACAAATATGTACAGACTAGGACTTATACCTAAATTCTCAGCTCAATTTCAATTAGAAATTATTTTTTAAAAAATTTAAAATCAAAATTTTTAATTTTTTAATAATTTTTTTTAGAAAAAGTTCTTAAAATAATTTCTAATTAAAATTGAGCTGAGAATTTAGGTATAAGTCCTAGTCTGTACATATTTGTACAATATAAAGTCATTTTCTTGGTCATTTTTTCAATTTTGACCTCACAATTTGCCGCGCAAGCCTAATCACAGTGTGTTCAAGTACTTCATGTTTAATATCATTTATTTTAGTTTTGGATAAAGTTTCATAAATTTTAAAACTTGTTTTATAATAAATAAATCTTGTAGAATTACATATAAAAAAATTATACTCATTTATTGAGTAGTTAAAAAATTACAAGAGAGATCAAACTATGCTATGTAGTATCTTCTTTGCACATTTTTAAGACTCCTGTGACCCCTTAAATGTTTACTGAAATTCTTATCGGGTAACAACTATGTTCCAACAGGGCCGGATTTCTAGGCCTAGAGCGGCGAATTCTGTGGAGCGGCAAATTTTACGACCAATTAAAGAGACAATTCGGCATAAAATAATATTATAAAGATACGAATTTTTTAAGAAAGAAAATGAATAATTTGCATTGTAGCGTAAACTGTAAACGTATATATGGTACTAATATTCCTTGGCAAACATAGTCACTGTGAGGACAATTGCACCCACTCCTCCCGGATTTCGAAGTTGAAAGAAAAATAGTAGAGCAGTTTTTAAAAAAAAATTAGCCCATTTCTCTTTTAATTTAGGGAGTAAAGGTACATAAATGGTTATATTTTAAACACACATGCCACCCTATTTTGAGTGGGGGGATTTTATTTTATTAGTGGGGGAATATTGTGAATAGGGCGGCAAATCTTTAAATCCGACAGTAAATATCATCAACAACCGTTTACACAACCTTTATACACAATAGAAAAAAATAGCTTAACACAGCATCCAGCTATAATTTAAACTTCTAAAATTCAAATAAAATTCAAAATGAAATATAATTTTATTTCAAATGGGACATTCGCCGACAGATAGTAGATTTATGTCCGTCCGGACGTACAGACAGGAGGACAAAAGGTTTTTAAAGTTGTGCCTCCACCGTCATAGCTTTCTAACAAAAAATAATTTTTAAGATCTGATGGATAGAACTGATTTCGGAAGGGGGTAACAGGCAGACAGATGGACATCGATAGCACGTCAATACCTAGTTTTTATTTATTTTTTAATTCTTTCTAATTAAAAAAAGAGAATGTACCATATTAATATGTGATATGAATAGATTTTATAATATGAAATATGTAGGGAGAGTGTTGTACCTTGGGACGCTTGTACCTTGGGACACTGACAATTTCTAAGTATCTATTTGCAATATTCATACATTGTTTATTTCTAATAGTAGCCTTAACCAACAGACATCATCATAATAAAATTTAGCACTAGCATCATTGAATTGATGAATTGGTGACAAAAAATAATATTTCATTACCCCAAAGTAAATATTTTTCTCATTCTAATATAATTTTTTACCTTTGTACTTTTACAAAAAGTCAACTGCATTTTATTTTCTTCATAAAAGAGAAGATTTTAAAATATTTTGGTTATGAGAAAATAATGATAATGCATTTAGATTGGCCACTATCTTGCTTTTATTTAAACCAAGTAGTGCGTTGTACCTTGGGACAGTAAAGCATATTGTATCATCATATAATGTTAAATAATTTTGACTTGCAATTTTGCTGTATAATTTAAATTATTCTTGAATTATGAAGTTTTATTTGTGTATTTCCTTGAAAAAACAATAAAGTTTTGTTTCCTAACAAAAATTAGCTAAAGTGTAATGACTATTGACTGAATTATAAGGTGCGTCCCAAGGTACAACATCATGTTGTACCTTGGGACAGTTTATCCTCTCTACTTTAAATGAGTGGCAATTTTTTAATTTCAAGCTGCCAGAATTAAAAAATATATATTATAGAAGAATATATTGGTGTGTTGAAATGCTGCTTTAAAATTTTTCTTTTGACTAAAATTATCGAAGAAAAAAATTAAAATGTAAAAATTGCCCCGAGGTACAACACTCTCCCCTATATGACATATCCTGATTTAAATATTTCAAAAACTTTCATTTTAACCCCAATTTTAACTTAATAATTTTAATTATCTTTTTCACATATCCTCAATATCACTTATTCATATCTTCACCACATCCCAACAACAGCATCATCTAGTCGTGCCACATTTAGACCTTCCTGTACAAAAACTGTTAAGTCAGTGCATTTTATAGCTGATACATTAAACATTTCTTATCATCGATGCTCAACTTTGGACGTTCGATGTTACTTCATTTCTAGAATCAACTAAAAAATATGTTTACTCTTCCTTGTGAGGGAAAAATCCTTATTTTCATATACAGGGTGTTTATAAAATAACGTTCGCTATTCGGAGTGGTTTGTAGCTTTAATGAATAATCCAAATGCAAAAAACTTTGAGACACTTACTAAGCAAGAAGGGGGGAAAAGAATGGAATCATAAAAAAAGATTGTCAATTATGGCCAATTACGCCCAACACAGCTAATTACGCCTCGTAATTTAGATTCCTGGTCAAGAAAAAGCTTCTTTTTTTCGAAAAAGAATGGAATCATAAAACAGAATCTCGTATCTTGACCAAGTTACTAAATTACGAATCATAGCCAATTATGGCTAATTACGGCCAACATATCCAATTACGCCTCGTAATTTAGAACCTTGGTCAAGTTACGAGTTTTTTTTTAATTCCATTCTCCCCTCCCCCTTCTTGATTAGTAAGTGTCTCAAAGTTTTTTCCTTTGGATTATTCATTCAAGCTACAGACCACTCCGAATAGCGAGCGTTATTTTATAACCACCCTGTATAATAAGAAAAAGAAATGAGGAGAGCATTTTTAATACTTACATCATATGGAAAAATAAAGGGCCGGTGACATAGGTAATAGTAAATGTTAAGTTTTAAAAAAATAAGGAATTATCTTCCCCTTAGCGGTGTGATTCTAAATTATGAAGTAATAGCCATCGTGTAGCTGTAGTGCGACGATAATTCAAAACTACCTATCTACCAAAATTATGACGCCCGTCACCAATAGCCCTCGTGTAGCTCTTGTGCGACTCAACTTCCTTGTAAGAAACATTTTGTTATGTTATTTAACCTTTTTAAGGAGCGCTAGGTCGACTTGGTCCGGCAATACGCCATTTCTGCGATATACGCGCTCGTTAAATCTGTGGAGTCGAAAGTCCCGACGGCGTTAGCATACGATGTGGCTTGGCTCAAAGTTCCGTTGGGTGCCCGCTCAGGTGTCGACTTCGTCATTTGACCAGGGTTCCAAATTACAAAGCGTAATTGGCTGTGTCAAGGCTCCTAAAGGAGCCTAGAAATAGGCAACCGGAATCGATTACATTACTCATAAGCAATTTTTAAGGGGGAAGTAGTTCCAATCTGTGTAGAACTTATGCAAATATATTTAAGTTTTTTTTAATAATCATTTTTTCAATCATCTTGGACCTTCAACATGTGTAGTTTAAGTGATTTTGTTCTTGTTGTCAAGGCCACACTTTTGTTCTGGATTCCCGCTCAGGTGTAAACCTCGTCACTTGACCAGGGCGTACAACCTAACCTACCCTAAAGAATTATTATCATCCTTCGAGCCCGGATGGCCGAGTGGTTAAGATAACTGCCTCCGCTAACAGTCTACGCACTGTACTGGGTGCGGGTTCGATTCCTGCCTTTGCCATGGGTGCAATTTCTCTCTGTGACAGTAAAAATTCTGTCTGTCTTACTTGACGAAGGTTTATAAGCGGGTCTCTGATCAAGCACACAAGCCGGAATAAATGTTTTAACCCCTACCCTATATTATTTTTATTTTTATTATTTTTTACTATTATAATTATTATTTTACTATTATAATTATTATTTTACTATTATAATTATTATTATTATTATTATTATTATTATTATTATTATTATTATTATTATTATTATTATTATTATTATTATTATTATTATTATTATTATTATTATTATTACTATTATTATTGTTGTTGTTGTAGTAGTAATAATTATTATTATTTCCATTATACAAAAATCGACCTTAAGTTTTGCAGCAGAGCAATGTACTACGCGGAGGAAACTGCGTAAACAACGCTGCTGGCACCGAAATTTCGCCTGCTCTGATTGGTCGCTCCTCTGACTATGATATTCGTGCGCCCTGTTACGTCAAATCGAAGGAAAAAATAATTAAAATTACACTATAGCTAAACTAATAAAAATAATAAATTTGTCTTGAAATAACAAATAAAATTGTTTATTGAATGTGTAACACCTTTTTTTGTTCGATTCTCGCACTCAAAAAGGAGAACTATTTACTCTTTTTCTCGTAGAACATTTGTATACTGCAAATTTAATGTCGGTTTTACTATAGGCGGCGTTTAGTTGACTAATTTGTGAAATCTTACGAGAACTGTACTTTTCTTTGTTCAGCTGCGGAAATAAAAAAAGTACCACTAGTGATTATTTCAGCCATTAGTCACCCTATAGAATCGGACCTTTTTGAGATTGTGAACAATTAACGTTCTGAGTTAATTGCATGAAACAAAATTTGCATAAGGGGCCGTCTTCATATTAAAAATATTACGATTTTTGAAATTTCCAATAGCAACACCCAATTTTAATAACTTAGAAATGTTAAGCACACTCGAAAACCCTTAAATCCAAATTTTTGTTACATTTGAATGAATATTAGATGAGTTATTCAATCGAATCACTTGTGGATCTTTTGGGGACCATCTCTAAATGACAAGCAAGCATGCATGCAAGGCCGTCTTTATTTATCAATTACACATGTAATCTTATTCACAGTCCCCTAAAGGGTAATTAAAAAAATATTTTGGGATTTACTCAGCAAATTATGAATACAAATTTTTAAAAATTGGGATTTCACTTAAACTTCCTGTCTTGAATTTATTTCTGTAAAAATATTAAGGTGTTTCTATTCATATTTTTTTAAAAAAATTAATATAATAATTATTAAAAAATATAAAAATTGTTTTAAATACCCCAATATTTAATGCATTTTGTTTGGGTTATCATAATTTCCTTTCAGTAAAAAATTCGTTTCATTATCTTAATTATTTATAGATTAGGATAGTTTTTTATGTGCAACATTAACATTATGGGACCTAAACTTTACACGTCTCTAATTCCCCTAATAATGCTTAAAAACTAACAAAATTTGGCATATCGTATTAACATAGGTCATAGATTTGAAATATGGACTCAAAAAGGGGTGTTACTATTGGAAATTTTAAAGTTAGTAACATTTTTAATATGAAGATGACCCCTTATGCAAAATTTGTGTCATGCAATTAACTGAGAATGTTAATTGTTTACAATTTCAAAAAGGTCCGATTCTATAGGGTGACTAACGGCAGAAATAATCACTAGTGGTACTTTTTTTATTTCCGCAGCTGTACCTTTTTCGGTTTCGTTTCAATGATATGAGCTGTTTTAACGATGCGTATACGAAGTATTTTACAGGCAAGAAAATAAAAATAAAATTCTAAAATCTGAAAATGTGTTTTAGTTTGTTCCTCTCTCAGCTATTTATGAAAAAGTTCGAGACGTCGAGTTTGGTTGAATCTTCATTAAGGCCATTTCACACCTTGTCACCAGTGGCGTAGCTACATAGGGGCTAGGTGGGGCAGTGCCCCGGGGCCCTCAAGCTCCAGGGGCCCCCTTGAATTAGGCATTGTTGAGTCCGAATTTACATTTAGAAAAGTTTTTTTTTTTTTAATTTTTAAATTAAGATTTTCAATAACGTACTGGACACAGTATTATCTCAATTATATACACGTTTTATTGGTATGAGTTGAGTCTATGATATATTCGATTTTCTAACACCTACATTTTTATTACATGTTGATGAAGCAACTTTGTTACAAAAGTGTGACGAATTCCAAAGAAAATATTCAGATATAATAGGCCCTATTTTTCACTTTAATTTACCATCTAGTTTTACCTCAACTCACTCAAGCATGAACTGTTCAGTGTTCACCAATTTTGTAAGGAAATAATGAACAAATATGGAGTGCTAGAATGAGGCCCAGTGGCTTAGTGGTAGTGCTTCGCATTACCGCACCACAGGTCCAGGGATCGAATCCCGGAATGGGCGAGGTTGACACATCCTTTCATATCTTGAGTGGGTCGTTAAAATGGGTACCAAGCATGTTTGGGAACTAAACACTGGGGGTTCTGCGTATGCCTAGCAACCCAGATTAAGTGACGAAAGCTGAAATGAGCACGGCAGGCCATGGTCCAGTAATGGGCTGTTGCCCTAATTGTGTTGGAGTTTAGTTTAGGAGTGCTAGAATGCGACCTAACGGAAGTATTTGCAGCAATGTTATTATTCTTTACAATTCTTGTCACTTCTGCAGCAGCTGAAAGGCCATTTAGCAAATTAAAAATAATAAATATTTATTTAAAAAATAATATGAGCCACACTCGACTCTGACATTAAACACTAATAGCAATTGAAAACAAAACCGCATCAAGCTTGATTTAAACGAAGTCATTGATACTTTTGCGAAAAATAAAGTTAGGAAAAAATTGTAAATATAATTGTTTTTTAATAAGTTGGTGGGCCCGATCTTTATATCATAAACCCCTGAACGTTCTCTTTTTCGTTTAATTAGCCAAACCTACACTAAGTACAGCTGTGGAAATAAAAAAGTACCCACTTGAGGTTATTTCATCCGTTAGTCACCCTATAGAATCGGACCTTTTTGAGATTGTGTACAATTAACATTCTGAGTTAATTGCACGATACAAAATTTGCATAAGAGGCCGTCTTCATATTAAAAATATTACGATCTTTGAAATTTCCAATAGCAACACCCAATTTTAATAACTTAGAAATGTTAAGCACTCTTGAAAACCCTTAAATATAAGTTTTTGTTACATTTGGATGAATATTTGACGAGTTATTCAATCGAATCACTTATGGACCTTTTGGGGACCAACTCTAAAATGACAAGCAAGCATGCATGCAAAGCCGTCTTTATTTATCAATTACACACGTAATCTTAAACACAGTCCCCTAAAGGGTAATTATAAAGTATTTTGTGATTTACTCAGCAAATTATGAATAAACATTTTTAAAAATTGGGATTTCGCTTAAACTTCCTGTCTTAAATTTATTTCTTTAAAAATATTAAGGGGTTTCCATTCATATTTTTTTAAAATATCAATATAATAATTATTTAAAAATATAACAATTGTTTTAAATACCCCAATATTGAATGCATTTTGTTTGGGTTATTATAATTTCTTTTCAGTAAAAAATTTGTTTTATTATCTTAATTATTTATAGATCGGGATAGTTTTTTTATGTGCAACTCATTTAACATTATGGGACCTAAACTTTGCACGTCTCTAACTCCTCTAATAATGCTTAAACACAAACAAAATTTGGCATTTCGTATTAACATAGGTCAGAGATTTGAAATATGGATTCAAAAAGGGGTGTTGCTATTGGAAATTTTGAAGTTAGTAACATTTTTAATATGAAGATGGCCCCTTATGCAAATTTTGTGTCGTGCAATTAACTCAGAATGTTAATTGTTCCCAATGTCAAAAAGGTCCGATTCTTTAGGATGAATAACGGAGGAAATAACCTCAAGTGGGTACTTTTTTATTTCCACAGCTGTACCTTTAATTGCTGTAATATATGTTGCTGCTGTTTAATATTTTTATTACCTTCCCTGCCCCGCAGTGCACAAAAAAAGAGGATAAGTAGCTTAGCATTTTTAAAGTATTTGTATCTTTCATATTTTTATTTAGTGACACCTAATCAATATACTTAGCAGTGGGGTAAGGGCTGGGGAGCCCAGTCTGTTAGGCACTGGTCTAGCCAACGAAAGGTCCGAGGTTCGGGTCTGGGCATCGCCAAAATAACTGCCGGCCTATAAATGGCCCGTGCAGAGAAAAATGTCCGACTTATAATACTCCGTTTAAGGGAGCGCACGTTAAATATCTTTCCAAGTCCTAACGCTGCGTACTATGTTGCCCTTAACGGTTGCGTTGGGTGCCTATTCAGTTGTCGGCTCTTCACTTAACTGTGGTTCTAAAATACGACGCCCGTCACCAACAGCACTCCTGTAGCTCTAGTGCGACAGTAATTCAAACCTAACCTAGCAGGGGCCCCATTTTTTAATTTGCCCCAGGGTCCTTGGTTACCTAGCTACGCCACTGCTTGTCACAACTACTTGCAACTCCCGTGGGACACCGTGCATTAAAAAGTTGCACTCAGTTCGTGAGATTTTTTCCTGCAAGCACGAAAAAATCACAGTTGCATGTACCCTTAGCCAATCAGAACTCGGGATTTCCTTGGCTGCATTGTGGCGAACTAGACTTCGCCAACTGGTTGTTTATTTACTTTTTAAGACGCCAACTTTCCCCGTTTGTAAAAACCTGCGCAATTAAAAATGGATATTAAATGGATGGCAAAGATGAAAATTGATCTAATTAAGGAATTTCGGAAACATAAATTTCTGTTTGATGCAAACAATGCCCATAGCTTGATTAAAGTTTGCTTTCAAAAAGATGAAACTTGCCAAATTTTGAGATGAATAATTTTTTATGGAAGCCCGAAAATCCTGGTTACCACAAGTTGCGAGTTGCAGTTGCAAGTAGCTGTGCAGGTGTGAAATGGGCTTTACAAAGCGGTATTAGCTGTGTTAAAGCTCTTAAATAAGGCTAAAAATAGACAGTCGGAATTACCAAATTGATATTCCAGAATTCAGAAATCAGAACAAGAATCAGGACTTTTCTTTATTGGCTTCGAAGATTTGGGACGCTTATTTTCTTGCTGTGAGTGAGTAGATAGTAAGTCTATAAAACAAATAAAACAATACATAGTTTAAAAGTTTTTTTTTATTAATTTCTTCATTGTTTACTGTATTCAATAATACATGCAACATTATGTACGTGTATTTTTTTTTTTTTAAACTTGGTATTGCAAGTTTTTGAGCTTGTAGCTTTAGTTGGCAAATCAACATGTGCTATTATTGTTTGTAGTACTGGTGAAATTTATAAAGTTTCATTTACTTATTTTTAAACAAAATTTTCAAAACAGTTATTGTTTAAATGTATGTTCCGTTACATACTTGTAGTATTTTTTTCCAATAAAATGATAGTCATTCCAATACCTCTCATTCAATTTATTTTTTCAGAAAACATGGAAGAAATGTACAATTCTGATAAAATGGAGGTCTCTGTACCAAACCACAAAAGAGATTTACACAAGAAAATAATAATTATCCTAAAATTTACACTGCTCTTTGTAACTCTTCTCTTTGCCATGGGCTGTGCTATCTACTTCCAGGGCAATGAAAATTACAGAACAGGAGTATTTTTCGTTTATTTAGGTAAGTCTTGTCTTGTTTAAATTTCCTTTTCTTGTATGTAAATTACAAATACAAGCTTTTTTTTAATTTTTGTGACAAAATATAAGAATTACCTATTACTTGTTTTTTTCTTTAGTTATTTTTTAGAAAAAATTGCACATGAAATTTGCTACCACAAATATTCATTAATTACTTTTGGCTAAACTAAAGGAGAACACTCAGATTTTTTGCCAAGTCCAAAACTATCAACAAATCCGGGGTTTGCAAAGTCTGTTGTCATCTTTAGGGTTGGTGCAGTGCCTAGTTTCGAAAAATTTGTGTTTGTACTTTTTTGTATGTTGATACTTGATAGTTATGTTTTATTTTTTAAAAAAGTTCGTCGTCATTGCAGGGTTGGCAACATTTTTCAAACGTGCCAAATGTTGCCGGAATAAATGTGAGGATTTGACCAAAACAATTTTTACTAAACTGCAAATGTGATAAAGAATGCAGATTTGTGAAATAAAATAACTAAAAATTGTAAATTTTGGGAATTTAGAAGTTTAAGTTGTAACCAGGGTTGCCATTCTTTATTACGAAGAGCAGCTCTTTTGGCATTGTTCTGAACGGTTGTTCTCCCGTTCTTTCAGAAGTTAAATTAGGAGGATTTTGGCTATGGTAGTTGGGGTTTTTGCTTTGTTTGTGTGGGATATCTTTCATTTATTTCTCATTATATTTATTTTATTATAATTTTATTATTTTACAATTATTTTATTGTTATATTGCGTTATTGTACATATTTTCATAACTTACTTTAAAAATATTTTATTTCTACTGTAATTTTTATAATATACTAAAATTTTAAAATATACATAGTTCTGTCGTAAATTATTCTAAAATTTGAAGTTGAATAAGTTTTATTACTTAAAAAGTAATGCAAGTTATTGCAAAGAAATGTTTTTTTTTTCATGGGATTTTACGCTCATTTTATTTATTTTATTAACGTTTGCCTGAATACTTCCACGTGTAAAGCAACTTTTGCAAAATGAATAGGTTTAAGAACTATTTTTTCCAAAAGGACAGAGCATAGAGCAACTGCTTTTTAAAAAGAAAATTAAAACTCTTTAAATTAGAGATATTTTAAAAGTTTTGGATGACCCAGGGACCCCCAGGCAGCCCCCCCCCCCCCCCTCCTATAATTTTTTTCTGAGTGCGCCACTGGTTGTAACTAAATGGTTGTGTTGAAGATTGATCATGTGTGTAGATCTTGTATATGGAAGCTGTTAATGTTACAAATATACATGTTTTTAGAAGAATTTCAGTGAGTATTTAAAACTTCTTATCGACCAAACCATATAATTTTAGTGATACAGAGATAATCGGACTTGGCAATTCTGGAAGATTTTCACGCTTGTCAAAAAAGACAAACCCATGAAAACGATTTTGCTTATTTGACATTTTCTTTTCTTCAATCAAAATGATTTGATAAAATATGTATAATCAACATCAATTCTGAACTGAAGAAGTTAAATGAAATAAGGAAATTTTGACATTATCATCGGCAACTTTTTTTTCTTATGTGCGAATAAAGCAAAATTAACGTGGGAAGGGTTGTTATGTCTAAAACATTTTGTTTAACACAATTGTTTTAAATATGTTTAAAACATAGTAATAAAAAACATGTTTAAAAAACATTTTTTTACTGCAAGGAGATAGAAATATGATGGATGGGAAATTACTTTGTGCAAAAAGAAGCAATAAAATTGACATGGTTTTATTTTAGGATCAATGACCATGCTGTATTACCTTAAAGATTAAGATTGTGATAAATAGTAGACACTGATGGAACGGTAAACATTGTAGTATCACATGTGGTAATTTATACACTATTGACGTTTGTTATTATTTATTATAGCCCCTATTTGTGAGATTTATGTTTATTATCAATGTAGGACATAATTTTAGTAAATTGAAATAATACCAGACAGAAACTATTACATTATTAGTTTATAATTCTTCTATTAGCTCATCTGATTTAATCAAATGAAGACACCACTGAATCGCCAGATAATTGAAGGATTTCTTGTATTCTATTATTCTTTGACAAAAAAAAGATGTAAGGCATATGCCTAAAAATATTGGAAATGGAAGTAAATACCGTGGTGGCCAAAAGTGTGGACACTTTTTGGAAGTTTCATATTTTTCAACTTTGTGTGATTACAGAATATATTAATTGTATATCAAATTAAACAATTGTATGTCAAATTAAAGTAATTTAATCTTTATGAGGACCACTGTGTGCAGATCGCTGAAGCCGTCTATGAGACCTTTGGTCCCATATAATCTATATCCATGGAAACAACATTCATCATCTTCAAAGTCATTTCATGTAGAATTAAAAATAAATACAGTTTTACAATATATGTATTACGAATATGTTGTGCAACTAATAGTATGATCTGTCTTAGTTTTGCAAGTCATTGAACCACCAAGTTGTATTGCAATTTCCGCATAAGAGAATCCATTGATTGTGCTGGTTTGTTCAACTAAAATCAGCATAACTTTATTTGTAATACAGATATTTAAATTATGTTTTTTTTAATGAAATTCTACATTAAATTACCTTCAACTCAATATTTAAATGTTTGTATTTAAGCAAAATTTAAAAGATGCAAGAACACAGGTAATAGTTGAAACGCATGAAACTTTCAAAAAGTGTCCACACTTTTGGCCACCACTGTATATAGAAAACCAAAATTGAAATGTTAAAAAAAAAAAACGTTTTTTAAAAAAAAAAATTCCAACCCTGAACGTGGGTCTCTGAACCAAAGTGCCCTTGTGCTAATCCAAAAGAAAATATATTTTCGAAGCCACGTTTCTCGGCCGTTTTGAATTTTTTTTAGTGTTTTTTATCGTTTAGCTGACTTGTCGGTCTTAATAATCCAATTTTTTTAAAATGGTTCAAATACTTTTTTAAGTTTAGATAAATAATTTTCCAGGGTGGTAACAAAATCTGGAAATCGGGGAATTCGCAGGGAACTTTTAAATTCTGGAAATATCAGGGAATCCCCATGGGATTTTTCAAATTTTGCAAAATATCTGGGAATTTTGTTCCATTTTGGATTACTTAAACAGTAGGTTTAGGTTCTTGTGATCGCTACCAACTGACACTTAATAAAAAAAGTTATTCTGGTTCATCCAATTTGCCCGAAAGACCAATGTTGGACAAAGGATCAATCTCTCTCTCATGAATCATGTTATAACATGATTCTTTAATTACATGATTCCTCTAAACTCAGATTTTCGGAAATGTAGAAAAGTAATGCAGGCTAACCCATAATCCGGAAAGTCTTGGGGGAGGGTATATCAGGGGAACTTTTTTTTCTAGGACTTTGTTCACCCTGTTTCAATACAAAATATTCCAACCAATTTCAAAAGCGGTATTATCAGTAAGGCAGCTACTTCTATAATAATAAAAGAGTCTGTCTGTGTGTATGTCTGTGGATCGCAGAAGACCTACTTAGACTGCTCTAAAAAATTCAAAATTTTTTATATAGATTCCTTTTAATACCTACGTGCAGAGGTGCCGATCCCCCCCCAGAGCCAGCGACGCACCCCCCCCCCTAAAATTTTTTAAATCCCTCCCCCCCCCCCAAAAAAAAGGGAAACACATTTTTTTATTTGCTTGTACAATACGGAATTACAACTTATTTTTAATTTTCCTTTAAATAGATTTTCTTTACAGTAAAAGTTAGCGGGAATCTAAATAATCGGTACAAATTCCACTTAAAATTTAATTTATGTAATTATATTATTTTTTAATCCATAAAAATAGCCGGACACGTGATCCAATCAAAAACAGTTTCCAATTCCTTCCCTTAATTCTTAATGCATAGAAATGCTGTCTTCACTTTTTATCTAACTAGCAGTATGGTCCCGCCTTACAGGTAACCCGTTAACTTCACATTGCTTCCTTTTAGAGACATGCTTTGCTTACTAGTGAAAATACACTCAATATCTAATGCGAATGGAGTCAAGCACCCATTTCGGCCCGGTTCATGTATTTTCAAGCCCTGTTATGGTCCCGCACTCCCACGTGGATGACCTTTTTTTTTAAAACTAATTATATTAATTAAAAATCACAATCATATATGAAAAAACTACTCCTCAGGTGCACACGTAGGTATTAAAAGGAATCTATATTAAAAATTTCGGATATTTTACAGCAGTTTAAGTAGGTCTTTTGCCATCCACAGACATACACACAGACAGACTCTTTTATTATTATAGATGCAATGCAACACAATCGATATCATTAATCAAATCAAAATTATTTTATAATGTTTACAGATATAGTTTACAGATTTAGTTACAAATAAGTTACTAATTATTAAATTACTACAATTAAAATGAAATATTAAACAGTCAAAATTCTTACCGTAAAACTCGGAACTGAACTACTACCCTGAACTACTTAACTAAATTCAATCACTCACAGCATGTATGCTAAGCCAGAAATATTATCCGAAGCTCATTCATTCAAAGAAATGTTATACAAAATTCTGAATATTTATAATGCCTGCTTCAAATGCTATAACAATGATTAAGAAATGTTTATGTGGAATAATTGCCAGCCCATGGCTTTCTTCGACGCCGGGACATATTGTTAAAGATTTAAGTTGCGATTAATGTAGTTAGAGCATGAGTGCGTAATGTATGAAATTAAGGGTTTTATTCAATTAAATAACTTATAATGCGAGTTTAATTATTAAGAAGTGCAATTCTGTTATCATTGCAAAAATTTTCTAATAAAATCAACAATATGGGATCACTAATTAGGAGAAGGCCCCGTTCGTTCCTTGCGGTTTAAGTGGCTACGTCTTAAGACAGCTTGAACCTCAACAAGTAATTTTATAGTATTCTCCAAATAAATATCTAGAAATTGATAATAAAAATTATCAATATCTCTAGGGCATAATGAAGGGAAGGGGTTTAACATTTTTAAAATCTAATTTCTTGAAAGCTGTCATCTAGTTCCTGCAGATTTAGAGGTAAAACTGTTAAAAAAAAATCCCGCCACTCTAAAATATGTTGTGTAATTTCATGTATTTAGTCGACTTTATTAAAAAAAAAAAGCCACGTTAAGATTCAAGTGTATTTTAAAAAATAAGAAAACAATGTTTTCATTATAATAATTTATCAATATTTTTGGTGCCCATAAATGTTTGAGTGTAAAATTTGAAACTAAAATTATTGTAGTAATATCAAATATAATTTAACTTCTCAGTATTTGTATGATTAAAAATTCTTTAGTATCCTTTCTTTATTTGCCTAACCTTCTGAAGGATACAGACGTATAAACCCGTCAAATGACTGATTTTCCAGCAACGCACATAATTTTAAAGTTTTATCAATTTAATAATTTTATTAAATTCCAAAATTTAAAGCATGGGGGAGTCATTTATAACCACCTACTACAGAAAAATAATTTTTTAATTGAGAATTTAAACTTTCAGGTAAAATTTTAAATCTCAAGCAGTGAAAAGAAGTTTACATTTCAGCCAATTTGCTTTTTCAAAGGGTTAACACGATTAATATATTCAAATTATATAATTACGACGAAAATCTTACCGGAATCACTGCCATAACACTTCAAAATAAGCTCTTGGAGTATTTATAGTGCAGTGCATTTTAACTTCATGCAGTTTAAAATAGAACAAATAGGTGCATTTAATAAAGATATATCTTTGATGCTCCCTCCTCCGTTTCAAAATTAACAATCTACATCTACAAAAAAAAAACCTTCTAACAACACTTCAAAGCGAGCGGGAAAATTGCACGAGTGTCATTGGTGAAAAGAAATATTCGGTAGTCATCATTTAATCGAATTTTATATGTTATACAGGCAGAATGGCAGCTGCAAATGTTTTCTTTAAAGAAATGATGAGTTGTTTATGGGTAATAAATGCCAGAAAGATTCGTTAGGCCGACTCGATATTCGATTATCTATGATCTTCTTTCCGTGATGTTCTTGTGGATTTTGGTTACCATTTTTGATTCTTGAAGGTTGAGGGGGGGGGGGGCAGGTTAATGCCCCCTTCCCTTGGTGTCTGGGAGGGGGGGTTTAGAAAGAACTAGTATTTGTAACAAAGAAAAAAAATAAACCATTTTCACTGGAAATTTTCTAATTTTTTTCGACCCCCCCCCCCTAAAATTTCAATGACGCAGTCTGCGTCGTTGACCCCCCCTGTAGGCACCCCTGCCTACGTGTGCACCTGAGGCTTAGTTTTTTTCATATTGGATTGTGATTTTTAATTAATATGATTAATTTCAAACAAATGTCATCCACGTATGAATGCGGGACCATAACAGGGCTTGAAAATACATGGACCGGGCAGAAATGGGGGCTTGACGCCATCCTCTATTAGTTTGATTGAGTTTGGTTGAGATATGCGCTCGCCCTAAGGCTGCTTCGTCCTCTATTAGTGTTTGCTTTTTTAAGTGTGCATGCGCCAACACGAATTAAATTTTGTTTTGATTTTGAGTAAGTGAGCATGCCTCTAAAAGGAAGCAATGCGAAGTTAACGGGTTACCAGTAAGGTAGAACCATACTGCTAGATTATCATATATTAGACACATTGTAAAAAAATATTGAACACATTTGAAGAATTGTGGTTTTGAAAATAATTTTCTTCTATTGGATTAACACAGGGGCACTTTGGTTTCACGACCTGTTGTCATTCACTCTCGTTACACATTAAATTTAGTTTTACATTTTGTACAGTTGCAACACAATTACTTATTCTTTTTCTAGCGATCGGCTGTGGTGTTTTCCTGACCGTAACCTACCAGGTGATGAGGGGAAGACTGCTGGAGAAGTACAGCGTTAAGCGCATGAGAAACCTTTGGAGATACGCCATAATAAAGATGGTGATAGCGATTGTTATTATATTGGCCTCTACTATTGGAGGACTGTTAACCAATGAAGGTAAACTGAACTATGCACAATGCATAGTCCCTCTTTTATTCTATATGTAGTAATATAAGTTGCTAGGTATACACTCTTAAAACAAACGAACGATTTTAACTTGGTTGGAGTTAATTTTCACCTTTCCAGTTTCAAAAATGCACTTCCCTTGTAGGAGAGGATCCTTTGTAAGTTAAACCTGCCACAGGATTACTCCAAACGAGTGATTTTAACTCGGTCCGAGTTAATATTCACTCCGTTCCAGTGTCGAAAATGCTCTTGTCCTACAGGAGTGGATTTCACTCTTTTGTTTTAAGAGTGTATGTGTTTAAAAATTAATTTTTTAATAAGATCCCCTTTAAAACAAGTTTAGCACTTGCTAAAGTTTCTTATATGTGCTTTTAAAACGTTTTATATTTGCAAACGTTGCTAGATCAGTTGTGTAATTCTTTAAATTATGACTTTTAAAAACATTTCTGTACTAGAATTCTTATTCTCTTTTTTTTTTATAAGAATCGTATAATTACATTTGAACTAAGTGAAGTTGGCCTAATTTATTTAAAAGGAGGTAGGCTTATTAAAATAGCAGCCAGTGTTATTATTTTAGTGCATTTTCAGCACAAATGCAGTTTGCTTACTTTCTAGTATTTTATAAATTGACATAAGATCATAATAAAAACAAATAATATGTATTGCTTATTTTAAAAGATAAGTCTATATTATTATACAAACAATGCTACCATGTTTGTGATATCAGTATATTATAATGTGTATTTTACATGATTTTCTACGTCCAATATTCAATCTCGATGCTAATGTCTCTCGTTGATAACATCATAAACATCACAGGACCTTAAATGACGCTACAACTGGGTTATACTGTATAATAAATTTAAGTGATATTTTATACAGGGTTGCGCAAATAAAAGTGGCCCCGGCGTAGAGATAGGAATGCGTTGCTGTACTTGGCAAGAAAAACTATTGAATCCGTCAGAAAGCCACCGAGTCGAAATAAAAGATTATTCAAGCGTGCAATCGCCTCACTTGGTAAACCGGTTTTTGCATTGGTTGGATTGGATTAGCATCACATTAGAGCTACTCGTTGGTTATTGGCGAGATCAGATCTTGTAGGGTGTGAGTTGTGGCTGTGTGAGTAAGAGTTGATCAATGCACAGGTGTATAATAGTTTTTTCAAATAATTATGCAAATTTAAGGTCTTACAATCAATTTAGTTTTTGTTTTAACAAAAAGGTACGAAATAATCACTAGTGTGATTTTTTTTTCACGGGTGTACAAACCTTCAGTTTATACTGCATTTAAACTAGCTTGTCAAACCATAGCGTAGTAACCGGCAAATGTTTCACCAGGTGTTTATTTGGGCTTAACACTTCAATCAATAGCAATCAATAGGTTCATTTAGCAAACCTGTGTTTGAATTAGTTTTTGACTTGGCAACAATACTATCTTATTTCTGTCTCCATAACAGGGCACTTTTTATTTGCGCCACCATGTATACTGCTTAGTGCATTACTACTATATTGCTTACTACTGTTATGGATTTTTCAAAAGTAGAGCAAAATGACGCGTAAATAAAAGTTCAGAAGCCTTTGTAAAATAAGTTTATTTTCAATATCACACACTCACCGGTCAACATACTTTGCTTAACTAAAACAAACAAATAGACAAAAAAACAGTCACTGTGTGGCAGTCAAGGTTCCCAGGTTCGGGTCCGGGCATCGCCAAAATAACTGCTGACCTCTGAATGGCCTGTGCAGCCAAAAATGTCTGACGAATAATACCCCGTGTAAGGAATACACTCAACTAAATACCCTTCAAAATCCTAACGCTGCGTAGGGTGTCGGCTCGTCACTTGACTGGTTCTAAAATACGACGCCCGTCGCCAATAGCCCTCGTGTAGCTTCAGTGCGCTGATAATTCAAACCTAACCTATACCATATGATATTGCTTACTACATGATTGATTGTATTTTTCCACAGATCCTTGGCAATCCAACAAGTACTACGTCAACAACATTCCGGGCGTGCTGGGTCTCATTTTCAGTACTATGTTCTTCTTCGACACAAGATCCTACCTTAGGCAGCTAAGGGAAGCACAAGGAGATGCAACTGTATTGAATAATCCTGTTTAGAAAGAGTGGAGTTATCCAACAAGAGTTCCTTTGTTAATTGTTGAATTTGTCCTAACATTTTCCATCTTCATGTTTTTCTTTTTTGATGTATTCATTAAGAAAGAAGTTATGGACTCTTCCAGTCCCTATCTAAAACTGGTTTTTCTGATATGTGGGATTGGAAAGCCAATATTAACTAATTTGTTTACTTTGAAAGCACTTTGTTAACAGCTTTTTTGTAAAAATTTATGCAGCTTTGTAAAAACTCCTAAGTTTTCACTAAAATTTTATATTGGAACTTTGCATGTGAATTAAATGTTGACTGTAAGGAATACCAGTGTGCTTTAAAACTCATTATTATTAATTGTACATACTTTTTATTAAATAAGGATAAGGTTGTAAAATATTATGTCTATTGATGAGCTTTAAAATATAGAAATACAAAATTAACTCTTATTCTTCAGCCTCCTAAATTGTATAAGTGCCAATCCAAAGTGTATGCGACAAAACGAACCCTTCATATTGAAGGATTGGTTCATCGCACTACAATCTTCCTGTACCATATGTGATACGACATTGATTCTATATCTCTTTTGAAAAATTTACCTAGACCAGAGTGATAACAATTATAAATTCCATACAAGTTATAATAACTATTTTTTAAAGCAAATATAATTGTGCACATATGCAAATGTTAGTGATGTACAAAGTGGTGGTAACTTCCCCTTGCTCTTGAATTGCTGGCTTTTTTTCATAGCTAGCCTCGAACCACCGCTTGCACTTATTACAAACATTAGCAAGTGTGAACTATTTAGTATTCTGAAAATTGCAGTTAGTTTTTTTCTCTTTTGATAACAAGTTAGATGTTTTTATACCATGTCAGATTTACAAATGTTTCATTTTTATAGCAGCTCGCAACATTTGTACAAAGTTTTTTTTTTTGCCTATGCTGTAAAATGTTTTGAAATTTTAATGTACTTTCTAAATGTTATATTTGAAGTTTTTTTTATATGATAAAAATAACATCATTTCTAAAAGGACTTATTGTAAATATTTGGCGAAAAAATTGTTTTGATGTGTTGACCTCTGTTTCCGAGTGTTGCTAAGAGTTTACTTACTTTTTGTAACTTTCTGTTATTGTTTTTTTACTCCTCAATGTTTCATTTATCTGGGAGTTTGTTTACAACAACCAAACGGTAGTAACTACTTCAACTAACCATGACTTTTTTAATGGTAATGCTTTTCAAGAATTACTACTGTGTATTTTTATATTGCATTTAAAATGTGTATTTTGAATCTGTTTTAAGACGTACGAGACTGATTTTTTGTGTGCATTTGATACTTATTTTTCTGGCCGCTATTTTGTAACAAGGTATTAAAAGGATATTGTTTTCAAATGAATGTGTACAGTATTTCATTTAACACCCATAATAATAGATGTGCCAATTCAACTACTGTTACAATTTGCCAAAGTTATTAGACCACTTAAATATGTGCTTTAAAAAAAAAGGCAAAAACAAAGGTCGTAGGGTTAGTATAATGCAAAGTGCCAATTTACAGGTGTTATGAGGCCTTGCAGATCCGTGACGAAATTAAACTATATCAACTATTAAAACTTCAAAATATAGTTAAAAACTGTGCTACAATGTCGTAAGTACAGGGTGGTTATAAAATAACGCTCGCTATTCGGAGCGGTCTGTAGCTATAATGAATAATCCAAATGCAAAAAACTTTGAGTCACTTACTAATCAAGAAGGGGGTAAATAATGGAATCATAAAAAACAAACTCGTCTCTTGACCAGGGTTCTAAATTACGAGGCGTAATTGGATGTGTTGGCCGTAATTAGCCATAATTGGCTACGCTTCGTAATTTAGAACCTTGGTCAAGAGACGAGTGTCTCTTTTATGATTCCATTCTTTTTCGTAGTAAAAGAAACTCGTCTCTTGACTAGGGTATTAAATTACGAGGCGTAATTAGCTGTGTTGGCCATAATTGACGACGCCTCGTAATTTAAATTCTGGTCAAGAGACGAGTTTGTTTTTTGTGATTATGTTTTATGATTATTTTTGGGGATTCTGTCTTTTTTTTATAATCCCATTCTTTTCCCCCCTTTTTGATTAGTAGGTGTCTCAATTTTTGTTGCATTTGGATAATTCATTCAAGCTACAGACCACTCCGAATAACGAGCGTTATTTTATAACCTACCCTGTATAGTGTACATGTTTACTAAATATTGTTTTAGTCCGACTGTTGCTACTGGCCTCTCCGTGGCCGAGTTGGTTAAGGCGTGAGCCTCAGGATCCAGCCTTCTCAGGTTCGAATCCCACTTACTACCAGTCATCCTATAAATCGGATACCTGTACTGGAAAGAATAGAAAAAATCCAACTCGTGACGAATGGGCCCGAGTACACTGGGACAGACGTGCTCGTTAAATCTGTGGAGTCCAAAGTCCCGACGGCGTCAGCGTACGATGTCGCTCGAAGTTTCCGTTGGGTGCCCGCTCAGGTGTCGATCTCGTCACTTGACCAGGATTCTAAATTACGAGACGTTATTGGCTGTGTTAAAGCTCCTGACGGAGGCTAGAAATAGGCAGCCGGAAACGATTACATTACCATTATTACTGTTGCTACTTAGCATCCCAAATATTTTTATTGTGGAAGAGTCCGCTTTGTAAAAAGGTAGAGAACATAAAGAAGACATTGTTGCCAATCCTATGGTGTTTGGTGAACCTGTAGGATTGTTGGGTTAGTTCAGTAGTTGGAAATAATGTGTCAGACTAAAACTACACATGGGTTATTGGTGAAGGGATGATTATTATAGTTGATTGCTGATTAGTCGTCCTTAATTGCATGTGCATTTCTTTTTAATCTTGACTTGATTGCATCATGTCTATGTATTTGCATCTGTAGTATGTTTCATTTACCATATTTAGTATTACTTCGGTGAAAAGCTATAAGTTAAATACAGATAAGCAATAATAGTGAACCCATGCAAATTCGAACTGCCCTTCATTGAGAAATTGTTTCTAAACCTTAACCCTTTCATTACTGAAACGGCCGAACAACTAAGGATTCGATAATGTTATTCCTATCAAATATTACGAGGAAGCAAAAATCCTTCGTAGCGAAAGGATGAAAGAAATATGCACCTGCAAAAGCTATGAATCGAAAAATACAGTAACTCTGGGTTGAACCAACATCTTCCTGACCCCTTTTCGTTTTACGAGTGATAGTTAGGGCTCGCTTTAAACTCACGTCATAGGGGGCTAGGATGGCCGAGTGGTAAGCATCGCAGGCCAGCAGTCTGCGTGCTGAAACGGGCGCGGGTTCGATTCCCGCCTTCGCCCTGGGTGTATTTCCTCTCTTTGTGTCAGTAAAAAACTCTTTCTGTGTCTGTCTTACTTGACGAAGACTTATAAGCGGCTCACTGAGCAAGCACACAAGCCGGAATATATATGTAAAATACCCTACCCCTACCCTCACGTCATAGATGTTAAGAAGTGATTGGAGGACTATACCAATCTTTTATTTCGGCAACAAATCGAAAATTCCACGAGGTGTTTTTAAATTTGTTCAAAATAAAACTAGTCGCTCCCAGAGTACAAAAATTTGATTAGGTAGAAAGTTGAAATATCATTTTACAACCTATTATCCATTAAAAAATTACAAAAATCTATTTATCGTTACGTTTATTTATTAATTCGCAAATAATGTACACATAATTATACTAACTTACTTTTGAATAAACTGTAGTATGTGAAAAAAAATACTATACTAACTTATTTTAACAAACTAGTGTTAACTAATAAAACCTTTTTAAAGTAAGAAGAAGAGGAAATTTCTGACTGTTTCACTTTTTTTTCGATTTTTCCCAAATTACTAATTTTTCTAATTTATTATAGTTTATATGTAGTTTTATATAGTTTATAGTTTTCTAATTTATTATAGACGTGTAATAATAAAACGATATTTTTTCATGAAATGGGATTTGAAATCGGTCGTTTGTGGAAAGCTGGTCTCTCCCAGAGGGGGTTTCAACATTGAACACATAGGGGGGGGGGGGGGGGGTCGGTGCCGTGAAAAATTGGTCGTAAGTGGAGGTGGTCGGTCTTGGAGTTTTCACTGTACTACGACGGATTAAAGTTGCACCTATCTTATACTACATGATAAGGGGCCCGGATGGCTGAGTGATTAAGATAGCTGACTCCGCTAACAGTCTGCGCATTGTACTGGGTGCGGAATCGATTCCCGCCTTTCGCCCTGGGTGTAATTTCTCTCTCTGTGACTGTAAAAAATATTTCTGTGTCTGTTTTACTTGACGAAGGTTTATAAGCGAGTCGGGTAGGGTAGGGTATTTTACATATATATTCCGACTTGTGTGCTTGCTCAGTGAGCCGCTTATAAGTCTTCGTCAAGTAAGACAGACACAGAAAGATATTTTACTGTCACAAAGAGAGGAAATACACCCAGGGCGAAGGCGGGAATCGAACCCGCGCCCGTTGCAGCACGCAGACTGCTGGCCTGCGATGCTTACCACTCGGCCATCCGGGCCCCTTATATAAGCGAGTCTCTGATCAAGCACGCATGCTGGAATATATATGTATCAACCCAACACCCACTACATGATAAATACATTTTTTACCTATAGCGTACTTCTATATAAGGTTAAGTTTTTAATTATCGTCGCACTAGAGCTACACGAGTCTTCTATATGCGGTACGGACTGAGGTTCTGAGTGTTAACTTTGATAATCGTCGGGACTATTGCTGACCGACGTTGTGGTTTAGAACCACAGTCAAGTGACGAGCCGACACTTGTGGTTTAGAACCACGGTCAAGTGACGAGACAACACCTGAGTAGGCACCCAACGGAACTTTTAAAGACAACATCGCAACGCGGCATTAAGACTTTGGAGTATATTTAAAAGAACTTCCCTCCATGACTTTTTGGCTACATACAAACTGTTTATTTTTAGGTTTGAATTATCGTCGCACTAGAGCTACACGAGAACCACAGTCAAGTGACGAGCCGACACTTGAATAGGCACCCAACGTTAGGACTTAGAAGGCTATTTAACGTGCACTCCCTCACACGGGGTATTATTCGTCGTACATTTTTGGCTGCACGGGCCGTTTATAGGTCGACAGTTATTTTGGCGAATGCCCGGACCCGAACCTGGGACCTTTCGCATGCTAGGCGAGTGCCTAACCGTCTGGGCTCCCGAGCCCCGATACTTATTTCGGGGACAACGGTACCACTTTAAAAACAATCTTTAATTTTGACATATTCACTATAAAGTTGATGTTTTATTAGTTCAATCTGTATTTAAAAAAATAAAAGAATTTTTTAAAAATATTTTTTAAAAAATAAGTTTTTTGAATTTTTTTAAAATGCTAAAGCTTTTTTAAAAGCAAATATTTTAACATAATTTTTTTTCATGTACCTGGAACTGTTTTACATAATTACATTAAAATTTTATTTTTCTTTAGTAGTTTCATATATTCATCTAGAAAATCAAATTTATTTTAGCATATTTGAAAAAATTCGACTGCAGTATTTTTTTTATAAAAAAGTATTACTTTTAAAAACAATTTTAATGCAAATTCTTAATGTTAACGTTTTTCAGACTGCCTACACAATTTCTTCGACTTTTATGAATAATTAAAAAAGCCTTAGTGTTTTGAAAAACCGTCAAGAAAAATAAAAACCATCCAAACCACATTTAAAGTTTTAATTCGCTTGCTTTTTTATCCTACCTTTCTGCAAAAAGTGGAAAAACTTTTTTAAAAAATATAACTACACTTTTAAAACTTGGTAGACTAATTAAGAAGATTCGAAACTTTAATTTTAGCAAACAAAAAATCTCAATTTTGCGGTACTTTGTCCCCTTAAGGGGTCATAGGACTCTTAAAAATGTGCAAAGAAGGAACTACAAAGTATAGTTTGATCTGCCATGTAATTTTTTAACTACTCAATATACAAGTATAATTTTTTTATATGTAATTCTACAAGATTTATTTATTATAAAACAAATTTTAAAATTTATGAAACTTTAGCCAAAACTAAAATAAATGATATTAAACATAAAGCTATTTTGACACATTGTGATTAGGCTTGCGCGGCAAATTTTGAGGTCAAAATTGAAAAAATAACCAAGAAAATGACTTTATATTGTACAAATATGTACAAACTAGGAATTATACCTAAATTCTCAGCTCAATTTTAATTAGAAATTATTTTAAAAATAAATTTAAAATCAAAATTTAAAAAAAATTATTAATTTTTTTAGAAAAAAGTTCTTAAAATAATTTCTAATTAAAATTGAGCTGAGAATTTAGGTATAAGTCCTAGTTTGTACATATTTGTACAATATAAAGTCATTTTCTTGGTCATTTTTTCAATTTTGACCTCAAAATTTGCCGCGCAAGCCTAATCACAATGTGTTAAAATAGCTTTATGTTTAATATCATTTATTTTAGTTTTGGCTAAAGTTTCATAAATTTTAAAATTTGTTTTATAATAAATAAATCTTGTAGAATTACATATAAAAAAATTATACTTGTATATTGAGTAGTTAAAAAATTACATGACAGATCAAACTATACTTTGTAGTTCCTTCTTTGCACATTTTTAAGACTCCTTAGACCCCTTAAGCAATGCCTGATGGGTCCGAACCAGAGACATTTCGCATGCAAGACTAGAGCATTATAGACAATTAGCTCTCCATTCCTTCCAATCTGCAAAGAGCTGACTGTATTCTTTGTTCTAAAATTGCTAGAAATAAACTTAATAAAATAAACTCTTTCAAATTAAGATAATAAAAATTTCAATATAAATTTTATTATGTATAAAACATGAAAAGCCATGGAAAAAAATTAGACGATTAAAAAAGTAATGTCTAGTGCATACATGAGCAACTTTTCGTTCAGTTTTCTTTGGTCCACATCAGGTAACTCATCGCAGTTCGAGTAACTCTTCTAATGGAGTTGGATATGGTCCTGACTTCACCTAGCCTTTCGTGCATCCTCACAAGCATAGCCCCGTACTGGACTCGGGAGATGCCATGTTCTAGAATGTCCATCAGTATTTCCACGTGGAGTATCGCAAACGCCTCTCGTCTGTGTCGACGGACAGAGCTGGAGATCTCTCGTTCCAAAGCCGCGTAGCGACTTTCTTTTGCGCGGTAGTCCTCCCGCATGATCTCGAAACACAGGAGATAGTCCGAGATTCTTTCGAAGTCCCTGTTGCGGTATTCCCTCGAGATCAGATCGGACAGAGATCGGATCATGTTCAGGTCCGCGACCAGTTGGGTGAGGAGGACGTGAATCCTGCCCTGAATGCTCGAGGGTCCGTCCTGATCGGACGGTCTAGTGGACCTTGGTGAGGAGCTCAATGAGGAGGAGGATTCATGCCCCCAAGCAGAACTGCTAGGTCTGTTAGCATCAGCTCTAAGTAAACGTAAGGCGTGGTCAGGAGACATTGTATTGGGTATGTCTGAAAAACCCATTGGTGGGGGGAATCTTTGCCTTGGTCGATTAAGATACTCCCGTAGAGATCTTTGAGTCAATTGGAGTAAATCTCGTTGCAAGTCTGGGGACAGTCCATGTAATAATCTTGGAGCTATTCTACGAGATACAGCGTGAATCTGCCTTCGGCTGGACCACCGAGAGTAGGCACGGGAAAACCCTACAAATAGTCCCACATAGTACACTTGAGAAACATTTCTGGGAACCAACGTATTGAGCGCATGAGTAGTTCGAGGAGCTAATAAAAGCATCATTCTTGAAGAATGGTCGATCAATTCTTGAGGAAGTCCTCGAGTTTGCACTTGTAGATGTTGTTCAAGATCTTCAATCATTTGGCCGAACCTGCTTTGTAGTCCCCTTCCTGTAACTCTTTGGGCATAATTTTCTGATCCTATATCCAATCCTATGGAATATCCATGGCTAAACAGTTCAACTATTTGGGGCAATTCATTCGTTCTTCTCGATTGATCTGAATTTAAAAATTCCACAGAAGATGCTTCAGGTAATCCTCCAGGAGATGATAATGTCAGTCCTTGAGTAGGAGATTGAGCCAATCTTCTAGAAGATGATGAAGCTAATCCTTGAGAACTTAAATCTAGAGATGATTGGGCTAACCTTCCAGAAGATGATGAATCTAACGGAAAAGATTCTTTAGTTGATCTTCCAGAAGCTTGAACCAACTGTTCAGTGGGTCCTTGGGATGCAAAAGACGATCCTTGGGACGATATTCCATAAGATTCATGGCCAAAGTATTGAGCAGTTTCTTGAATCAAACATCGCACAGGTAGTTGATCGTTTATTCGCGAAGGCATTTGATAAGTAAATTCCAAACCTTCTTGTTCCGTCAAATTCGACAGTAGCTCAGACGCTATTCTCCGAGAAACAGACGAAAACTCGCCGAGAGTCTGACTGAGAGGATGTCTTACGAACGCCCTTCTGCGACTCAAATTTAGTTGTAGAGTTTCACGTTTTGTTCTCGTCTTATTCATCTCGGTGTTAACATACGAGGATATCATCTCAAACACCGACCTGATTTCTGCTTCCAATGCCTCCGGTGTAGTGAAGTCTTGTGATGGCTCGCTTGGAAATTCGTACATTCCTACGTCATCTGAATCTTCAGATTCTGCTGAGCTTGGAACTTGTTTGGAAGAGCTATCCGACAGCAAGACGTCGGCTGCGAAACTACCAAGTGGATTGTTCTGTTCAGGACTAGAAATGATTTCTTCCACGTATCCTGTACTACCGGACATGAAAACTAAAGGAGGATCTTTGGGATCGGAAGCATTACTCGGAACAATTATTTCGTCTGCAGTGAAAGACGAAGGCTCACTTATTTCTGTGATCTTCGGTCTTTTAGTAGAAGCCTCAGCACCGCAGGTCATTAACGAATCCTCAGATTCTGAGCTAGACACGAAAACCAAAGGAGGATCTTTGGGATCGGAAGCATTACTTGGACTTACTTTAGTAGAACCCTCAGCACTGCAGGTCATTATCGAATCCTCAGATTCTGAGCTAGAAACTTGTTCCAGAGAACTACCCAACAGCAATGAAGCATCAGTCGCGGAACCATGTGGTTGATAGTTTTGATCCGTATTTAATGAAATTTCTTCCTCATGTTCTATACAAGACAAACTAATTGAATGAGAGCCATTTGGATCAGAAGTATTAGTGGGAACGAATACTTCAACTGCAGCTTCGGCCGGAGGTTCGCTTGCGTCGAACATTTCTTCCGTCCAAGTATCTTCCTTGGAACTGCATGTTCCCAAAGTTCTGGAGTCAATAGTACTTCCATCACCAATTTGTTCTGCAATGCTCTCAACAGTTTGAAAATTGGATTCGGTCTGGTCTGCACTACTTGAAAACGTTGACTGTGGCTCATGGCTGCACGCAGCATTGGAGGTCTGGTCTTCAGCACTTGAAAATGTTGGCTGCTGCTGTTGACCAGTTGCAGCATGGCTTGTTTTCGGCGGGGGCGACTTTCTTGCAGCTGATGACTGGCCTCTAGTTGGCGGACTGGTGGGAGGGATCAAGTTCTCGGAAAGAACTTTTCGGAAAACTTCGCTTGGTCTTTCATCAAAATCATCGGAATCGGAACTTTCGTGTTGACCATCCTCATTATTCTTTAAATTCCAAGTATTTTCGGAGTTCTCTTTAGCCATGATTCGCGAAAAATAAATATTTTAGACTTCCAAATTATGCTAGCTGCGAAATCAGCGTAAAACGTGTTGTAAAAGCCCACATCAATGTCAAATGAAATATTGTAGAGGGCTAGAGGGTATTTCATCATTTCCGTCTGTCTATTTCTAGCCTTCCTTATGAGTAGCTTTAACACAGCCAATTAAGCCTCGTAATTTAGTACCCTGGTCAAGTGACGTGGTCGACATAATAGTGGGCACCCAACGGAACTTCGAGCGACATCCTGCGCTAATGCCTTTAGGGTTTTAGTTTAGTTTAAATATCGTCACACTAGAGCTACACGAGGGCTACTAACGCCATCGGGACTTAGGACTACACAGATTTAGGAAAACATAGTGACTGCCACCAGGTTCGATTCAGAATAGGCTAGGTCTTTACAGACTAGGCATGGATGTCGCCCTTAACGGTTGCGTTGGGTGCCTATTCAGGTGTTGACTCGTCACCTGACTGTGGTTCTAAAATACGACACCCGTCGCCAATAGCCCCCTTGTAGCTCTAGTGCGACGATAATTCAAGCTTAACCAAACAGACTAGGCATGAAATATTGGTTGGTTGGTAACACGTATTTCCGGCTTGTGTGCTTGATCAGCTTATAAGTGTGCTTGAGTGCTTGTGTGCTTGATCAGCTTGACCCGCTTATAAGTCAAGTAAGCTGATGGTCACAGACAGAATTACACACATAGCGAAAGGCCGGAATCGAACCCGCACCAAGTACAGTGCGCATACTGTTAGCGTAACGGGCTGCGATCCAACCCACTAGGCCATTGAAATACTGTAGTTGGTTGATCAAGGATTTCCTCAGTGCCAGGTAAGTAATAAAATATTGTTGGTATATGTTGGTGGGTAGACATTTATACGGGTGGTTATAAAATAAAGCTCGCTATTCGGGGTGGTCTGTAGGTTGAATGAATAATCCGAATGCAACAAGCAATATGCGCGTTTACAAGGGCCATCGAATCCATGGGTTGTAGAGCAAACTCGACAATTTTTCCCTCTTGGGGATTTCCTCCCAGACAGAACCGGAATTGCAGGGTTTATTGGGGGTTTTCTCAAACCCTCCAATAAAGGAGGGTTTGATGTTTCATTTACCATGGATTCAGCCACAGACTATCATTTGGGTTAGAAATCCCGCTCGAAATTTTTTCCCCCTAATGGGGATTTTGGCATTCCATGGCTTCGATGTCTCGTGCAAACGCGACGCGCCTATTGACAATATAAATCAAGAAGGGGGGGAAAAGAATTGAATCATAAAAAAGAAGCTCGTCTCTTGACCAGGGTCCTAAATTACGAGGCGTAACCAATTAACCAAAGACGGACAACACAGCGAATTACGCCTCATAATTTAGAACCCTAGTCAAGAGACGAGTTTCTTTTTTATGATTCCATTTTTCTCCCCCCTTTTTGACTTAGTGTCTCAATAGGCGCGTTTACATGAGCTATCGAATCCATGGAATGCCAAAATCCCCATTATGGGTAAAAAGAGGTCGAGCAGAATTTCTAACTTAAGGGGTCTAAGGAGTCTTAAAAATGTGCAAAGAAGGAACTACAAAGCATAGTTTGATCTTTCATGTAATTTTTTAACTACTCAATATACAAGTATAATTTTTTTATATGTAGTTTTACAACATTTATTTAATATGAAACAAATTTTAAAATTTATGAAACTTTAACCAAAACTAAAATAAGTAATATTAAACATAAAGCTTTTTGAACATATTGTGATTAGGCTTGCGCGGCAAATTGTGAGGTCAAAATTGAAGACATGACCAAGAAAATGACTTTATATTGTACAAATATGTACAAACAAAGACTTATACCTAAATTCTCAGCTCAATTTTAATTAGAATTTATTTAAAGAACTTTTTTCTAAAAAAATTTATAAAAATTTTTGAATTTTGATTTTAAAAAATTTTAAAAATTATTTCTAATTAAAATTGAGCTGAGAATTTAGGTATAAGTTCTAGTTTGTACATATTTGTACAATATAAAGTCATTTTCTTGGTCATGTCTTCAATTTTGACCTCACAATTTGCCGCGCAAGCCTAATCACAATGTGTTCAAATAGCTTTATGTTTAATATCATTTATTTTAGTTTTGGCTAAAGTTTCATAAATTTTAAAATTTGTTTCATATTAAATAAATCTTGTAGAATTACATATAAAAAAATTAAACTTGTATATTGAGTAGTTCAAAAATGACATGAAAGATCAAACTATGCTTTGTAGTTCCTTTTTTGCACATTTTTAAGACTCCTTAGACCCCTTAAATGATAATCTGAGGCTGAATCCATTGTATATGAAACATCAAACCCTCCTTCATTGGAGGGTTTGCGAAACCTCCCAATGAACCCTGCATTTCCGGTTCTGTCTGGAAGGAAATCCCCAAGAGGGAAAAATTGCCGAGTTTTCTCTTCAATCCATGGATTCGATGGCTCATGAAAACGCGCCTATTGAAACACTTACTAATCAATAAATTATTCAAGCGTTCAATGGCTTTCAATTGACAAATAAGCTTTTTCATTTGTTGGTTTGGTTGTTGCTAGACTGGAACTGCACTAGGCTATTGGCGAGTTTAGATCTTAGTGCGAGCTGCGTAAGTGTGCATTTATCAGAACTGTGCAACAGGTGAAGCTGGCAAAGTTTCCGGCAAATAAAGTTCGCCAAGCGTATGTTTGGGTTTAATATTGAAACGGCTAACGGTTTTACATGGCCAATCTGATTTTGCATTGATTTTTGTGTTGGTAACATTTCTTGTCTTATCCCTCCTACCTCTAAGCCGGTCTAATTTTATTTGCGCCACCCCCCTCCCTAACCTTTCAATATATGTGAGTTTTGTAAACTGGCAATTATTGAAAGAAACAGTATTATCAAATCATAATATACAGAGTAGCCCAAATAAAGGCTTACTGTTAATGCTTGCCCAAATGTACCATTGGTAAAAACTTTGGGTTATTAACAGGTTTTTGACATGGTCGTGTTAAGGTATGTTGGTTGGCAATAATAGCAATAAAGTTAAATAATATTTTATAATAAAAATATAAACCAGTTGAAGAAAAACATATATAGAAGAATATATATCACAACTTTATTTTTAGGTATTAAAGTTGCATAAAAAAACATAAAAGAATTCATAAACATGGGCAATAGCAACATTACAAAAATAATTTGATTTGTATGAACATTTAGAAGTTACTCCAATTAAAGGGAATGTAATACTTGACACCTAAACGAAATTAAAGTATCAAATCTAATTATTTTCAAAATACAAAATAATTTTTTTAAAATTCAGCTACAAAACTGTGTCTTCATTTTTGCAATTCTATTTTGGCTGTTGATTGAATCATAGCCGCCAACAATGAAATTCCTCCTCTTCTCTTAAGTTCTAAAAACAAAACCCTGCGGACAGGTCAATTTGAAACGAATGATGTCACCAGTTTACCAATGGATTATGCCACCTATGCCAGTTATGATTATGTGAATCAGCGTACCTTACTCGAACTTGTTGGGTGGGTTTCCCTCACTGGCTCTAATGGCCCCTCAGCCAGCTCTAATGGCGATAGCCATCGTATGTTTCGACGGTAACTCGGACATTTATACCTAGTAGGAGGAGACTTTTATACGGCGGTGGCCCCATCTAAGTCGACCTTCCCGGACTGACCAAAGCCACCAAAAAGGGAGCTTCCAGAGAGAGCCGCCAGGCGGCAGCACCAGCCCAAGCCCCCGCCACCAGGATGCAGAGGGAGCCACCTCGCTACTGGGCGATCTGGTGGACAGTTAGAGAAGCCATCGCCGACGTCTTCTGAGACCTTGTTCGGAGTCTTCAGAAGGAAAGTAGCGGTCCTCGCTACCACCATAACCAGAGCTGATAAGATGTCGGCCCTCCTTTCTCCCTTTGAGCCTTAGATCACGGAGTCCATCCCGAGTCCAGTTTCAAGTTATTTCCTTTATGGAACTATTTCGATAACAGAGAAAGGACGCTTCGCGCCGATGCTCATCACTCATGCTTAGATTTCAGATTTAAGCTTTAATTCAACGCCATTGATTGAAAACGGCTGCACAATTGCCACTGGCTTCATACTCAAGCAATGGGACCGCTGAAGTTGTTGAAATTCACGAAATGAAACAACCTCACTGTTCATCTGACCATGTCTCATCGCATGTGACCAGCTTAATGATTCATATCAACCAACTTGAGCTTTATTGCGATTAATTTAATACTTTTCATTTATATAAAAAATAATTTTAAGTTTAACATGATAATTCGATACTTTGAAGCGTTGTCGTTGAGTTCCTGGCTCCCTTAAGCCTTGGTTTCCTCAGAGTCCGTCGCTATAAAAATGCGAGCGCTATTATACGTGGATGACGTCACTCTACCGGCCTCCGCTTCATCGGAACGCTACGTTGACACGAAACTGGAAACCTAGCGAACTCATTCAACTCAACTCTACTGTTGTTTTGGTTTTCGTGTTTGCATGTAAAAAATGGAAAATTTAGGTTCTTCGTGATTTCTCAAAAAATCAATTAGCATTTCTTCCTCGGCAAGAGTAAAACAACTTTCGCCTTCCGTCATTTCTTCAAATTTTTAATTTTTGGCAAGCACACTAAGAAACAGACAACAGTAAAAAAACGTTGTCAGCAGAATTTCCTCAACGCACTCAACAGCAACGCAATTTGGTGGTCGTGTTGAGTTGTCCGGAAACGCTCCCGAGGAAACCACTCTAGCGTAATGAATGACAGTAGTTTGTATGACGTCACTCACAGCACTTGTCCGACCGCTTAAATCTGTTGACGGACTCCGAGGATACCGAGGCTTTAAGTTCTCTAACGCGACCTCAGACGAACCGCAGCAACAAATTTGATGACGTCCTCCGCAAAGAGCTGAGGTTCTTCGAAAGCTGCAAAGTGTCCCCCTCGGGGCAGGACAGTGTAGGTCACCAGGTCCTTGACCTGAGACGATACGAGGCATCGGGGCATGCCCATAAACTCTTGGGGGTAGAGCGCGAGGCCGCAGGGTACTGTGATCGGAGCCCTGCAAAGTAATTTTTATTTTCATAACGATAAAACGAGGTTTTTTTTAAAAACCTCCGTTGAGCTGTAAAAAAAAGACATGTCAATGTACAAAAAAGATTTTATTACCAAAAGTAATATACAATACAGCTTATTAATCTACATAATCACCTTGACGATTAAGGCAATTGTCATCTCTTGTAAAAACACTTTGCAATACCCTGTATGAGATGTCGCCGCCAATGATTTGAAGGGAGTTGTGATAGATATTTTAAGCTCCACGTCAATTTGGAAGCTCTAACCTCCGAGCCACGATGCTATCGATACGTCACTTATGGTGCACCTTCGAGTTTTCCTAAACACTTGGTCCACTAGCTGAACATTGTCGTCTATAGCGACAGACTTTGCTTCCCTGGTCCACTTCTTCATGAACATCAGTTCGGCCACCTTTACATTTCCAGCACCATTCACGGGACAGGGGAGCCCAGTCGGTTAGGCACTCGCCTAGCATGCAAAAGGTCCCAGGTTCGTTCGGGTCCGGGCATCGCCAAAATAGCTGCCGACCTATAAACGCCCCATGCAGCCAAAAATGTCCGACGAATAATACCCCGTCCCGTGTAAGGGAGTGCACGTTAATTATCCTTCAAAGTCCTAACGCTGTGTACGATGTCGCCCTTAACGGTTGCGCTGGGTGCCAATTCAAGTGTCGGCATGTCACTTGACTGTGGTTCTAAAATACGATGCCGTCGCCAATAGCCCTCGTGTAGCTCTAGTGCGACGATAATTCAAACCTAACCTAACCAGCACCATTCACGGACAACGCCATCATTCTTACTCCATACACTCCACCCATTCTTCGATGAGTTTCTGTTGCACTGTTTCCTTCTGCCTGTGAGAAACAAATAACAGCTCTCAATTCTCACTTGGCGGCTACATTTTCTCAAGAGGGTATTTCAAAGCTTGTTCACAGATATGACAAATGCCTTAATCGATAACCCTTTTAGTCCCAATGACAATTTGGAATCATCATTTTCGTTTTTTTTTTTTTTTTGATCATCTACAGTGCTTTATGGTATCATAAAGCACATCATTCGATTCTTCAAACTTTTTCTATTAAAAAATATTTTTTATTAATCCCAATAGATGTCAGCCATATTATTTTTTAAAATTATGATCAGAAACATGATGATGCCAAATGGTATCACTAGGACTGAAAGGGTCAAGGTGATTGTGTAAAGAAATAAGCTGTATTGTAACTTACTTGAGGTACCAAAATCTTTTTTGATATTGACCCGTCCTATCTTTACAGCCCATCGGGAGTTGAAAAAAAAAAAACCACGTATACCGATTTTAAAATACATACGAAGTGATATTTAGGATATGTGAAACAGGTAATTTAAGTTATGAAATTTAATTGGAAAAAAAATAAAGTTTTTCAGGGGTTTAAGTTATAATATGAAGAGTACAGGGGAAGAACAGCTTTATTTCGTAGAAAGCTTTCCTTAATAGCCTCTTTGGGGATGATAGCGAGAAATGGCCTAAAATGGTGTACAGAAACCGGTTACTCACCGTGTTTATCCTACGCGACAACACTGAGTCACACCAGAGATCAATGGATACGAGTCACACGTTTTGTACCGCGAATGAAGAACCGAAAGAAAAACCGGTTTCCGGTCACCGATGTCCACCAAGCAGACGCAATTACGGATAGACTCTAAAGAAATCAAGCGGTTCTTCACCTGTACTCTTCATATGTCATCTTTGCTTAAGCCTTTTGGTTTCCTCGGAGTCAGTCGCCAGAAATATGCGATCGCTATTAAACGTGGATGACGTCACTCTCGGAACTGTAAACCGGCCACCGCTTTATCGGAACGTTACGTTGACACGAAACTGGAAACCTAGCGAACTCTTGTTTTCGTCTTTGCATGTCAAAAATGGAAAATTTGGATTTGGCCCTTGCGATCATCAATCTCCTTGCAATCAATTAGCATTTCTCCCTCGGCAAGCGTAAAACAACTCTCGCCTTCCGTCATTTCCTCAAATTTTGAATTTTTGGCAAGCACACCACACAACAGCAAAAAACGTTGTCATCAGGATTTCCCCACACGCTAAAAAATGAATGCTAAAAAACGACGGAATTTTCCTTCATTTTGACGATTCCGTTTACTGGCAAATGCTCCGAGTTTTCTTTTCCTCAAAGTGAGGAAATTTGAATCGTCATTTTTATGACGATTTGAATGTCGTCTAATCTAAAGAAATATTTCGTCATTTTTGAGCATGTGAGTACAACAATGAGATTCAGTTTCCTCAAAATCAAGATACAGAATCGTCAAATCACGATCGCAGGGCTGCCAGTGCCAGAAAGCCTTGAAAATAGTTGCTTTAGTAGCCTCAGATGTTAAAAAATAGTAGCCAAAATAGTATCCTCTTTTACATAACTAAATAACTTTTAATTGTTAGATAATATAATAAATAATTTCTTAAAAAAATATTTTTATTGAATGTTATCTGCGATTACATAAATTTTCCAAAAAAGTGATATATTAGTTTAATATGCTTCGATGCACAAATTTAAAAACTAAACATTAAGACTTGTATTAGTGCAAACCTTAGAATTGTAGCACTAACACTCAGTTGAAAGGATTGATAAAACTGCTTAAGTTTTTCGTATGAATTGCAACATAAAATTTCATGTTAAATGATTAAACAAATCTATATATAATTGTTAGAGAACATAAATTAGGAAAAAATATTTCAAATCTATACTTATTTGTATTTGAACTTAATTAGCAAATTACATAAAAACTTTCAACAAAAAAAAAAAACATTTTGTTAACGATTGGATAACTTTTGAGTCATAAAAGTGCCTTTTTTTATCCTCCAAAAATATATTGTATATGTGTACGGGGCGATATATTTTTAATTTTTCATTTGTTTTAGCTAGACTTAAAAAAAAATCTAGAAAAAACAACATTCACTCATCAAGAAAAAGCCTGTCATTTCACAGAAGCAAGAAAGAAGTTTAAATGCTAAATACTGCCAAAAATTTTAAACTAAAACTTAATTTACAAATTGCAACACCAACTATCATATGAAATGATTGATACTGCCAATTAAAATTAAATTATTTGAAAATTAATTTATTTTAAAATATATATTAATATACTAAAAACAAATTTATTTAAAATAGTTATCAGTTATTCAAGAAACATAAGGATCAATACTAATCCGTGTAAATATGTTTCACTGAAATAACTCCCAGATTTTAAAATCAAGCAAGGAGGGCTAAATTAAAACTACTTAAAAATTTTAACGCGAATATAGGTATTTTTGTTTACAACGATCTAGAATTCAAATTAAATTAAAAGGAAAATATATTTATTTTTTTAAAAAAATTTAATACGTATTTTGATACACAATTCTTTTATATACATATTTTATTAAAAATTTTAAAAAAAAACCTTTACATAAAAACTTAATTTGGCAACAATATAATTTTTCAGTAAAAAAGTTACTTAAAACTACACATAGTGTGTTAGCAACACGTTTCTCCCTCTTACTTTAGTAATTTAAAATTTTCAATTAGCATTTATTTCTGAATTAATTTGATAGCAGTTAAATTTTAATCGAGTTATGGTATGTTTTGTTAGCATGCAGTATTAGGCCTTCTCGCCAACTTATTGAATAAATAATAAAAAATTCAAAACAAAGCAAATTAATAACAAACAGACAGATGTAAATCCTATCCAAATGCAGTTTTTAAAAAAAATCTTCAACAAAGCATACAAAATCAAAGTTTTAGTTTCCATGAACTTTACATAGGCTTCTAAAAAAATCATAATCAATTGCAATTTCAAAAACACATGGTTTTGCTTTTGTTTTGTGCTGTTGGATTTGAGATGAGAACCAAACGAAAACTGAAGGCATTTCACGTTTAGTCCATTTGTAGTATCATCGTGGCGCCATCTATGTGAAAAATATGTAACTAAAAAATCTAAAAAAAGTCGCCCAAGACAGAAAATAGTTGAAGGTTTTGCTTAAAATAGTCGTTTTGGGCCCTTTTTGGACTTAAATAGTAGCCATAGTCGCCTAGACGCTAAAATAGTCGCTTTAGTAGCCTTTTAAGTCGCCACTGGCAGCCCTGCGATCGCAAAAGTAAGGATTCGCGTTTACTCAAAAGTCACGTGATAGTTTGACGAAACAATCCTCAAAATTAACGAAATGAGGATTGAGGATTCGTGAATTGTCAAAAATGAAAGTGTTACTTCTGAGAGTGCAATGCACTCAACTGCAACTCAATCTGGCGGTCGTGTTGAGTTGTCCTGCAACGCTCCCTACGAAACCACTCTAGCGTAATCAACGTCAGTAGTTTGTATGTCGTCACTCACCGCACTTGTCCGACCGCTTAAATCTGTTGACGGACTCCAAGACCTAGGCTTTAGGGTAGCGGTAGGCTAACCAGTGAATGAACGCTTAAGCACAATTTGTTTTAAGAAAATTCTTATTTAAAAAAAATTCATAGCTTCTGGTTTATGACAATGTGAACACATCTGTCATTACATGTAAATTCCACACAAAAAAAAAGAAGGGACTATATATTGCATTGCTTAGGGTCTTTTGGGGGCCCAAATAAAAAGTGGTACAAAAGCCCAAGTGAATGAACAACTCTTTTACCAGTGAATGAACACAAAAATGTCCAGTCAATAAACATGTTGGATTTTAATTAATGGCCAATTACAACCAATCATGTTTCAGATAGCTTCCTACGAGATGGGAGGAATTCAGTGTTGCCACTTCATCCAGTGGAATGAATTTTAATCCTTATTTTTAAATGTATTTACAAACTGTTCACTCACTGGTCAGTCTACCCTTAGGATGCTTTCCAGGAGTGAAGTTAAGGCAGGGCCGGATTTCTAAATAGGCTAAGTAGGCTGTAGCCTAGAGCGGCGAATTTTTTGAGGCGGCAAATTTTATGACCAATTAAAACAGCATTTGGCATAAAAACATTATTATTAAGAAACTGATATTGTTAGAAAAGAAAACAAATAATTTTTATTAATGCGTAAACTGTAAACGTATATATAGTACTAATATTTAGTAGGTATGGTTGCTGCGAGGGCAAATGCACAATTTCCTCCCGGTTTTGGAAGTTGAAAGAATTTTTTTTAAACACTTTAAAAAATTCGCCTATTATTTCGCTTTCGATTTAGAGTGTAAAGTTACATGGATGATTGTAATATGTAACAGAGAAGTTTTAAAAAAAACGGTATCTGTTATATCTTACAACGGAAGTGGGAGAAAGAGAAACACCATTCAGGCGTCGAATAAAAAACAGCACAAATAAATTCAATCGTAGCCTACAGGCGGCAACTCATTAAATCCTGCCCTGAGTTGAGGTTATACTCACTGTCCTTTCCTGGCCTCATTGATCATGTCCAGGTTCTCCTTGTAGAATCTGACCGACGCAGTGAAGTTCTTGTTGACCCAGTAGATCATGACGTTGGTGAGCAGCTCGTCCAGCGTGAACTTTCGCAGGAGGCCGCCATCTTGGAGGTCTCGTCCGTCGCGCATCGTCCACGTCGAGAACTTCTCGAGGATGTAGGCTGCCATGCCAGCTGGGCTGTCGGTCATGCCGCAGCCTGGAAACAGGGTTAGGTTTTTAATTATCGTGGCACTAGAGCTACATGAGGGCTATTGGCGACGGGCGTCGTATTTTAGAACCACAGTCAGGTGACGAGCCAAAATCTGAATAGGCACCCAACGCAACCGTTAAGAGGACTCCCTTGGGAATTTCACACCTTGAAAATCGTAATGTTATTCCTATGGAGAATATTCGCAAGTCAATTACCGCCACAATTTTATTAAAATGCGACTAGTTTCTTGTATCATTGTAAAGAACGAAAGGAGCACATTTTGTAAAATTAATTTGTTTTGTGAAAATCACATATTTAGTATTTTTAGTAATTTTTTTAAGTCAGAACTTAATGCGTGCTCCATTTTTTACTTACTTCAAAAAATTATTAAAAAAACTAAATATGTGATTTTCACAAAACAAATTAATGTTACGAAATCTACTCCTTTCCTTCTTTACAATGATACCAAAAACTAGTAACCTTTTATTAAAATTGTGGCGGTAATTGACTTGCGAATGTTTTCCATAGGAATAACATTACGATTTTCAAGATGTGGAATTCCAAGGGAGTCCTCTTAAGGGCGACATCGTACGCAGCGTTAGGACTTTGAAGGATATTTAACGTGCACTCCCTTACACGGGATTTTCGAATTCACACGTATTATTCGTCGGACATTTTTGGCTGCACGGGCCATTTATAGGTTGGCAGCTATTTTGGCGATGCCCGTACAACCTGGGGACCTTCCGCATGCTTAACCACAGTCGGGTGACGAGCCAACACCTGAATAGGCACCCAACGCAACCGTTAAGGGCGACATCGTACGCAGCGTTAGGACTTTGAAGGATATTTAACGTGCACTCAATTAAACGGGATTTGCGTCTTCTCACGTATTATTCGTCGGACATTTTTGGCTGCACGGGTCGTTTATAGGTCGGCAAAAATTGGAATCATACATAACTTTTGAATAAATTAAAACAATATTTTTTTGCATTAATTAATTTGTTTAAAAAAAGTTGAAATCAATTGTTAAATATCTAAGAATACAAAAGCTGAAGAATTTAGGGTCAATTTATTTCATAAAATTGTTTAGGAGTGAATTTTATCTTACTATGTTTTTCATACTTCCATTTAATTAAAACAAACATTAATTCTTAAAAAAAAAAGACATGACTCCTCCATTTAACGAAGTTCGAGCTCAACTTAGTGGGGGGGGGGGGGGACACGCATGTTGAATAGTTACTGAGAGACGTGCCTTAATTCTAAAAATACACATATTTTTTGTGCTACAAATGCAAAAACAAAAATGCAGTATCACTTATTTGTAGCTAACAGTTTATTGTGATATTATTTTTAATGTAAAATGCCTTTAAAATTAACTACTATACAACTTTTTGATAAGTTTAAAAAATGAAATAGTTTGAAGTTATTTTTTTAAAGAACCCTTATATCGTATTGACTATCATTCAACTTCATTTCTTTATAGAAATAAACTACTGGTACCTGTTTCAAAGGCAAAAAAGTGATTTTCGAATCTGCTTCTATTGGACCAGGCTAATTTCGAAACCAATTCATGCATTAATTGTTTGTGGGGAGGTTTTAAAAAATGTTCCCGAATGGGGATCCCAGGTCGCAAGAGGTTAAATAAAAAAAATTGGGTAAAAACTTTTAAAAATGCTCCGCCACTCTTCAGAATGTTAGAAAGGTAACTTAGTGATTATCTATCTCAAAACAATTAGGGGAGCACTTTGCTTCCTTTTTTTTAACCCTTTCAGTTCCAACTTTTTATTTTTTATTCTAACAATCCACAGTATGTTAAATACATTCCTTATGCATCCAGAATGAAATGGTAAAAAACTGGTGGAAAATATATTAATTTAACTAAAATTTAAGGTTAAAAATTGGAATCATAAACTTTGAATAAATTATAACAATAATTTTTTCAAAACTTCATTTGTTAAAAAAAAGTTACAATCAATTTTCAAACATCTAAGGTGCAAGCGTGAAGAATTTAGTATTTACTGTACTAGAATTTAGAATTTTACTGTACTATGTTTTTCATATTTTCATTTCATTAAAACAAACAGTATTTAATTTTTCAAAAGACATGATTCTTCCATCTAACTATTAATAAGTACTAGCTCAACTTAGTCAAAAAAAAAATCGCATGCAAATGATTAAAATGGAATCATTGGGCATGAAAGGGTTTAAACCATGCGCTCCCCTAATTGTTTTGAGCAGCGTACTTGAACCCTGGGAGCTCCAAGATTTCCAATTCTGTCTTTGACAGTTTTTTCTTTTGAAACTGGTCTCCTTTCATAAAGATAACGAAATTTATTTTTATTTCTAGGGGTCAGTAAAATCGACCTCTGGTTACAGTGCTAGGCTCAAAAAGTCTCTCTTCAAATGAGAAAAGTCATCTATACAAATAAACATTCAACATAATATTTCAAAAGTCTGCATTTGTGAGAGCTCTAGTTACTATTAGAACATTATTTATTCTCTTTTTTGTTTCATGTATATAATTTTTTTCATCAGTCAAATGCCAAAACCACAAATGTGCAAATTCTAGGGATAGACGATTTCTGAAATAGGTAGGCTTAACAACAGTATCCAGTTTTGCATCCCTGTTTTTTGCAATGTTTTTGCAATTTGACCAACAATATCACTTATCTCTTTCGTTTGAACATAGTTTCACTGATTTTCTTGACTTATACAGGGTGAGGCAAATAAAAGTAGCCCGGTCTAGAGATAGGAATATGTCGAAGTGCTTGTCGAGAAAAACTCTTGAAGCAGCCTGAAACCTGTTTTTGCATTAGTTGGATTGGATAAGCTCTGCTTTAGAGCTACTCATAGACTAGTGGTAAGTTCAGATCTTAGTTAGTATTGTATGAAGATGTCCCATAATGCAAATTGTGTCTTGCAATCAATTTAGAATGTTTTGTATCAACAAAAACAAAAAGATCCGATTCTCTAGGAAAAATAACAATCAAAATAATCACTCTAGTGGAACTTTTTTTATCATCTCTACAAACCTTGTTTATATTTCAGTTCAACTGGCTTCTCAAATCATAGCGTAGTTGCCGACAAATAAGTCCTAAAATGTTTGGGCTTAATATTGAAGCGATCTATAGCTTCAGTTAGCAAACCTGTTTTTGTATTGGTTTTTGACTAGGCAACATTTCTGTCCTATTCATATCTCTACGTTGGGGCCACTTTTATTTGCCCCACTATGTAGATCCGGCTGTAGTAGAGTTTCCTGGCCCGTCCGTGGCCGCGTTGTTAAGGCATGCGCCTCAGGATTCAGCCTTCTCAGGAGTGTGGGGGTTCGAATCCCACCTACTGCCAGTCATCCTATAAATCGGATATCTGTACTGGGAAAGAGTAGAAATCCAACTCGTGACGGATGGGCCTGAGTACACTGGGACAGACATGCTCTTTAAATCTGTGGAGTCCAAAGTCCCGAGGGCCTCAGCGTACGATGCTGCTTGAAGTTCCGTTGGATGCCCCGCTCAGGTGTTGACCTCGTCACTTGACCAGGGTTCTAAATTAAGAGCCGTTGTTGGCTGTGTTAAAGCTCCTAATGGAGGCAAGAAATAGGCAGCCGGAAACGATTACACTACAGTACAGTATAGTTTCTAAAAAATTCACCAAAAAATCTCACCCACTGTGTCCGGTTTTGTGGTCTGCAAGTGGAAATACCCAGTCTCCTGCATCATGAAAGCGGCCCTTTCCTTGATTGGGTAGAACATGTCGAACTGCTCTTTCGGAATCAAGAAGGGGAGGTACGCCAGGATCAAGGCCTTCACAGCATCTAGACCTTTAGGATTGGATCCGAACATGTTGAGATGAACACCCGAGATACTGCAACATGAAGGATACTGGATTAGTTAGAGTAATTATGGAGGCCCAGTGGCTAAGTGGTAGTGCTTCGCATTGCCTTGCCACAGGTCAGGGGATCAAGTCCTGCGTTGGGCAAGGTTGACTCATTCTTTCATCCCTTAAGTGGGTAGGTAAAATGAAGACCAAGCATGCTTGGGAACTAAACACCGGGGGTACCGCGTGTGGCTGACCACCCAACACCGGGACATATGCTAAGCATCCCAAAGCTCTTGGTCAAGTTTGGCATGGCAGGCTTTGGCCCACTAACAGGCTGTTGCGCTAAGGAGTTTAGGTTTTTTTAGAGTAACTATGACACGAATGTGAAAGTGACCAGTGCAGCTTTTGAAAAAAGCTTATTCAGGTAAATCATGTTTAATCAGTTATTTTGTATCGGGAACTATCGAATAATTGTTAGGATTTAGCAGATCAGAAACAAATGGTAAGACAGTTTTAAGAAATAAAAATTTTATGACAAATATAAACTGCAAAGAATTTTTGATATTTTCTTTAAATGCTTTTATCTTCTAAGTTTGTTCCAGAAACTTTGCTTAGGTTAATATTTCCTTGAAAAGGTCGAATCTTTTTCTACATTTTTGATACCAGGATGATACAAACAGTTTTAATATTTTGTCCCTACACTGTGTACCAGCGTAATTAGCGACATTATTTATGTGCTAAACTTGTGCCATAACACATGTTACATGTCATCAAAAGCACTCTTATTTTGGTAGTTTTAGTACTAGTTTTAAAGAAATGTGAAAAAATTAGAAGATCACTGTGTACATTATTTTGTCGACCCCTGCATCAGTTCAATAGTGAAGCAGAAAAAAAATCCACTCCTGCCATGTACTATACAAGTTTCAAAAGAGGCAATGATCAATTTGTATCGCCAGAGCAATCCAGGTAGCACAGCAGTATTGGCCAATCTTGGCTCATACTCATCACCCAATGCATAATGGACAATGCAAAATGGCAATATCAGGGTGCAATATTGGTTTGAATATTAATTGAACAAAAATTCACAGTTCAAAATTCTTGATTGAATAATATTGCGAAATATAATATTCGTCTTTTACACTTACAAAATACTATAAGATTGCAGTAAAATTAAGTATTGCACTTTTCGTAATTTCCTGTATGAAACCTCAAAAAACGGGGAAATCTGGTTAAAATCGGTATAAAATTATCGATTTCATCCAATATTCTCCAAGTTTGGCCGATACTCATGCAACATTGGACAAAATTGTACCCTGGGATGTTTTTTGTGTGGAATAAAAGACAATATTTGACCAAATTGTAATGTCAACGTTGTTGTAGCCGTTCTAAAGCTTTTCCGGTACAATCTAAAGGTGGTATACTTACCATTCGGGATATTTTCTGGCCATAATTGAAGTTATGAATGAGCCCCAGTCCCCTCCTTGGACATAGAATTTCTTGTGGCCCAAGCGATCTTTCATCAGAATGCGAAACATGCGAGCAGCTACATTTGCATCCAGACCTGAAAAAAAAATTGTTCAGGTTGATAGTGAGTGATGATAAGTCACAGAACATAGTTTTGATGAAAGTTTCTTTTCACCCTTTTGAAGTAATTGAAGAGCTTTTTTTTTGTCGTGTCTATGAATTTGCCGAAATGTGATTGTTAAGTTAAATGAAACCATGTGTTTTCATAACTGCATCAGCAATTTTTTGGATACTAATGTCATAAAGATCTATTAATGATATCATAACTCCAATGTTTCTCAAATTTGCACTTATTGCCAGGCATTCAAAAATGTGGTTTGGTGTAAGCTGCCTATCTGGGCAGTTATCACAGTTTCTATACACCTCCCTGCCCTCTTTGTCTATTTTCATGCCACTGTGGTGATTTATTCTTACTCTATCAATGGTTTTTGTGGTGGATCTATCTTCATTTAAATTACAAAGAAGGTGCTTAAATTGAAGAGCTTAGTGGAAGAATATGCCAAGTGGCAAAAAGGTGTAGACAAGAAAATTAGCTGAATGGAAAGTTTTATGTTTGCACGTTAAAAAAAAACATTTCAAAAAAAAAAATTTAGTGAATATTAAAATCATATTCAAGTAAAAATTATACTTAACTTATAAAAAGAAGGAACTTGTTATCTTTAAAGGAGGGAATAACATGTTCATTAGCACACAAATTTCGATTTTTCAAAAATGGTCACTTAGCAGGTTCTTCCATAAGCTCTTCAATTCAGAGTCTTTTTCAGCTTTGGAAAAACTGAATTGGCACTTAATCCCCTCAGGCGGTGAAAAGAAGCATTCAAATACTCACTGTTTGACTAGTAAAAGTCGATGTTAAAGAAGAATGAGAGCACTGGAACACGGGTCTCCAATCAGTGTTGAGCCAATGGAGAAAAAAAATATTTTCTCTATCACATTTCTCCGACTGTATTGAATATTTTTGCAAATAGATTTTTTATGCGACAAATGTAGCTTACTTACAGGTTTCGTCAATCCCACTTTTTCAAATTTGTTCGAATATTTTTTTTCTAGTTATCAATAAATAATTTTACAAAAAGTATTCGAGGCAATTTTAACAGGTGTAATTATAGAGACCTGTAACTAATCTACTTTTATTATTTAAACAAAAAAAATTTCGTAAAAATATTCAATACAGTTGGAGAAATGTGGCAGCTAGAGAAATTATTTTTTCTCCTTTGGATTAACACTGATGCACCTTGCTTTGGAGACCCGCAGTCCAGCCATCCATTCCTCCTTAACTTACTCGAATACACACAAGAGAGAGGGCAAAACCCTCTTACCTTTGCGACAAGGCGACTCCGAGAACCCATATCCGGGTATGGAGGGACAGACAACTTCGAACACAAAGTCTCGTTTGGAGGAGGGAGTGGTGAGCAGAGGCAGGATCTTGTAGAATTCCAGAAAAGATCCGGGCCACCCATGAACCATCAGAATTGGAACAACTTGCATCTGAAAGAAAATATTTTTATTATTTCTACACTCCGTGCCAACCTAACTTGGGTAATAACCAGGAGTGAAAAGGAAGAGGGAAAAGCAGGGTTGGTCCGTTAGTTGGAAAGTCTTGTAAGGTAATATTTACATACAAAATGATCTGAATACAATTTAACCAAAATACACTTTTCATTCTGATAAAATTGCAAAATTTTCTCGAATAATACTCAAATCTGTTAGACCTAAAATGAAATTAATGCTTTAAACATGTTTTCTGGATGGATTTTCACAAATAATTTATGGAACTCTTACATGTGCGAAAGTATCTACGACATAGCATATTTCTATTTAATCAACTTAGGTTGGCAAGGAGTGTACAATTTGAGGCAGGGACTGATTTAGAAAAACATGGAGTGTAGGCAAAAAAAATTCGGGGACCTCTTTATGGAATTTTTCTTCTTTGTATGATCACCCGTTATGATGATGCCAGTGGGTCGATGCGTCAGATTTTCCTACTTTTTTATAAAGGGCTGGGGAGCCTAGTCAATTACTTGCCTAGCATGCGGAAAGTCCGAAGTTCAGTTCCGGGCATCGCCAAAATAACTGCCGACCTATAAACGGCCTGTGCAGCCAAAAATGTCCAACGAAGAATACCCCGTGTAGAGGGAGCGCACCTTAAATACGCTCCAAAGCCCCAATGCTGCGTACAGTATCACCCTTAAATACTGTGTACATCCCTCAACAAATGTGAAATTCCAGCATTGAACTCACATCACTCCCAGGTGGCAGGGTGGGCTGCACTCTCACAAAGTGTACATCCAGACCGTGGATCCTGGTCTTGAAGTGTGGGAACTGGTTGAGGTAAACTTCCTGCTTCCGCCAGTTGTACTCATCCTTCCAGTACTTCACCACTTGCTGAAGGTAGTCAGAGTTGAAACTAAAAAAAAGTAAACCTATAGATCATGATATAATATATTTCTCATTTATTAACGTACAGACAATTAAAGTCTTACAGACAATTGAAGTGAGGCTTAGTGGTAGTGCGTCGCATTGCCACGCCACAGGTCCGGGATCGAATCCCGGATTGGGCGAGGTTGACCCATATTTTCATCCCTTGAGTGGGTTGATAAAATGGGTACCAAACATGCTTGGGAACTAAACACTGGGGCTGACCACCTTACCAGGACATATGCCTAGCGCCCCAGAGCCCTAGGTCACGAAAGCTGAAATGGGCACGGCAGGCATTGGCACAGTAATGGGTTGTTGCGCCGAGGAGGAGACAATTGAAGCACATGAAGAACACAGCTATAATACAGAGAGTTAGCTTTTTTCCAAATGGGATGCTTTATTTTATTGGCGGCTAAGCCTTTTCAGACACAGCATACCCCCAGGACCAAGTGCCATTTTTGTGGCACCAACTAGGCGACTCTCCCTACTTATTTTGATCCTCAGTTAACAATGAATCTGATCTCTTTGTGGATTTTTGTATGCCAAGATTTAATTATGCCGAGAGAACCCTAGCCAAATGGTACTCAAGGGATCTTTTACAATCCACATAATCATATGACATGAGTGAACATGACTTTCCCATCCAGAAAATCAGACCACTCAGCCAGGGCTCAAACCTGCAAGCTTGGGCTTAGGAGGTGGATAAGCAATGAAGAGTCATATTTCATGACATTTATAATCCCTGACAAGGAGAGAATGATGTGCCAACTCCTCCGACCGAAAAACATATTACACGTGTTGAACATGAGCATGGACACTTACTGTCAAAGAAAAATAGTATGCTCGCCAAAAGGAATGAGGATGCAGTCTTATGGGGGAATAAGACTGAAAGTCAGCTTTTGTAACCAAAGTTTTCTCCTAGTATTAATCCAATGGGGAAAAATAATTTTTGAAGCTATTTTCCCCAGCTGTATTGAATCTTTTAACAAATGGCTTTTTTTATATGATAAATGTAGCCGGCTGCCATGTCTCTAGAATTCTATTTTTTAAAATTGGTTTGAGTAGTTTTTGATGTTTGAAATACTTTATTGTAAAATTATAAATTAATCAAATTTTATAATAAAAATAGAATTTAAGAGACAGGTAAGCCAGCTACATTTACCATAAACAAAAATTAAATATTCAATACTTTTGGATTGATCAAGGTTCAAAAAGTATTTTTCCATTCTGGTTAGGTTAGGTTTTGAATTATCATTGCACTAGAGCTACATGAGGGCTATTGGCGACGGGCGTCATATTTTAGAACCACAGTCAAGTGACGAGGCGATACCTGAATAGACACCCAACACAACCGTTAAGGGCGACATCGTACACCAGGGTGGCTACAGAAATTGAAATGTAAAATTCCCTGATTTCCAGAATATTTTCAAAAAATTTCCCTGAGATTTCAAATTTTGTTTAAAAACTAAGACTAACTTTGCATTTATTTTTTTCCACAGCAAAAAAGGAGGTGTGATTTTCATATTTTTATCCCAAAACAAAATATATAATTAAGGTTTCCTACAGTGGTTCTTGACATTTTGATAAAGTAAACATTTCAAACATTCCGCATTTATAACTTCACTATCGTTTTCAACGTAACAAAAAAGTGTCCCACTTTCGGATTTTTTTTTCAAAACTTTCAGAATTTTTCTTCTTTAAAATAATGCACGAATATGAAAGAAAGCTGAATTCACTGGCATTTTTATAGCATGCTTACAAACGAAACCATAGAGAACGAAACAAAACAATAAACAAACTCATTCCAATCCGAGAGCGCTACCACTAAAAAAGTGGGTCGGTCCGGAGTGAACTGGTCCTAAAGAACGGATCCACAAAGGGAACGATTATCCGGATCCTCTACATCCCGTTGCGAGCACGCTGATAATTGGTCGGTCCAGAGTGAACAAGTTCAAATGAACCGATCCACAAACGGAATCGGTTCCTCTACGTCGAAAAAAAATCCGTTATTTTAGAAATTTAATAATTGGGGGTTTAATAGGTAAATTTCCCTGAGATTTCCCTGATATTCTAAGGATTGCAAATTTCCCTGAGAATTCCCTGATTTCCCGCTCTTGTCGCCACCCTGTACACAGCGTTACTTTGAAGGATATTTAACGTTCACTCCCTTACACAGGGTATTATTCGTCGGGACATTTTTGGCTAGACAGGCCGTTTATAGATTGGCATTTATTTTGGCGATGCCCGGACCCGAACCTGGGACCTTTTGCATGCTAGGCGAGTGCCTAACCGACTGGGCTCCCCAGCCCCTTTCCATTCTGAATTAACTCAGTGAGGAGTATGTGATGATTGTCTTGTCTCTCTCATTTCCCCTTAAGGTCAAGGCATAGGCTCCAAGTAGACTTGCACAGTAAATTAATTTTGCAACAGTTTTAAGAGGTTGGCCAGATAAAGCTCTAGATTAGCGGTCGCCAGTCGCCAACTGGCTACTATTACATCGAAAGTGGCTACCTAAAAATCGAACCACAGTCGCCAAAAGTGGCGATCATAACTTTTCTTTTTTGTTCAACAAATAATTAATAAGGAAGCTGCATTTCTAAAATAATAATAATAAAATTCTGATATAATGAGAAAATTTCGTGAACAATTGTGGGCGACGTCAAAAATTCTCCGAAATTAATAGCAGTCGAACTGCATGTACATAAATAATTTTCTCCTCTCAATAATGGCCAATCCCATAATGCTAACATATTTGGTATGATCCTTTTTTTACAGTCAATCTTTTCATATCAAAAATGTCTTTAATAAAATTTTGTTTTGTGGAATATCGCACTTTCTTTTTGTCGTCTAAATTTAAAATTGGCTACTAAAAATCCAAATATGGCTACCATTTTTTTTCACTCTAGTAGCCACTGGCTACTATTAAAAATTCCCAGTCTAGAGCATTAGGCCAGGAACACCCTTAGCTATGCAAAATGCTATTAAAAATAATTATAAAAATCTCATTATAATGGTAGTAGTAAATAGAAATTACAATCTGCTTTTTAAAAATTGCACAGAATACAACGAACCATTTCCCTATTACTTCATCTATTTTCTTTCCTTGATACTTTTAATTTTTTAACACAAACTATTACTGCTGGACTCCTTCCCTTATATTTTTCTTTTTTTAACAAATGGGTTTATGCAATTGCAAAAAAAAAAAAAAATGTAATAACTTTCTACTTTAAACTTAACAAATTCTCATCCTTCATCCCAACAGTTTTCATTGCAGATGTTAGAAGAACAACATGACATGATTTCCTAAATAGACAACTTCACTGTATTGGTGTTTTGACAAGTAGTGAATGTTCTTTATGCTCCTCAGGCGATTTCATGAACATTTTCCATAATTGACAAGATGCCCTGCATTGACTGTCTGGTTTTATGGATTTTACACCTGACAACTTTTCAAAGGCTAAATTTTACTGGGCAGCCACAAAGCTAATGGAAGATGTTGCCGCAGCAGTAACGTAGGAAAAAAACTTTAAACTTAACAAACCTCAAAATATGCATCTTCACCAAACTCACCCCTGACTTATGACATTGGAGGGGGGCACTGGGTTAGAGCCAAGCACTGTGACCAGGGGTCTATTGTACCGTCCCCAGGAAATAAATCTCTCCCTCCTATAAGAAGAGCCCCGTTGCTGAAGCAAAATTCAGCAAGGATCTTATAGGAATATCTTGCAGTTCCCAGGACTCAAGCAATTGTTGCCCTAGATCAGGGGTTCCCAACCTTTTTGCTCCCATGTACCACTTGGAAATTTTGGCGTACCACCTGACCTAAATATTTTAATAAACGTATAATATTTACTGTTTTAAAAGTGTTCAAGGGCTTTTCGAATTAATTTTCCTAGAAAACTTCATATTTAATGGTTAGACATTTGTTTATTTTTAACATGCTTTTAATATTGGAGAAATAAAAAGATTAAAATGGTATTAATTTTTACAGTTTTATTTATTACCTATAGGTCTAAATCCATCAAATAAAAAGTTTGTGCAAACCGAGCAAAAATTAATCATCATACAAAATATACTTCTTAGGTCTTTAGTGCGAAAATTGTTTAACACTTATTCTGCTTCTATCTTTATTTTTTTTTACATACAAGATTGCAGAAAATCCAATCTCACACAAGTAACGTCTTACAAATGATATCAAAAATAACGGAGCTTAAGGGAGTTCAATGGGTACTCGGTTTCACGTACCACTTCAAATTTTCCCGCGTACCATCGGTTGGGAACCCCTGCCCTAGATGCTCAAATCTGTGCGCCGCATAATTTTCGCAGTCACAGAGAATGTGAGTGACCGTTTCGTCCTTGTCTCTACAGCCCCTGTAAGGGGGGTCATCAAGGACCCTCATAAGGGTAAGATGTCTTTTAAGGGTGCAGTGGCCAGTGAGTAAACCTACGGCCCTGATACCGCTACGGCTAAACCCAAGAAACTCACCCATAGTTAAACTTGATGTCTTCCAGTGGAGGCTCAAGTCGTGTTCGTTCCAATCTTTGCCTGAGATCAACAAGAACCTCTTCTGGAATGTCCACCTTGAAAGGTCGAATGGAGCTGTCCTCTTCGCCATCCTCTCTGTTTCCTAAAAAAGGATTTAACAATCTAATTTTTGTTCATTTGTGTCTGCTGTCATGCTGTTTATGTTCTTTGGCATAGTGAACACGTAAATTTTTGACCATTAAAGAAAAATCGTATATCCTCAGCAACCTACATGATTTAAAAATTGTTTTTAAAAAAGTTACATTTAACTAATTCACGTCAACTTAAGGAACACCAAAACCTTCATGTAGTTTTGGATGCAAATTTTCAAAAACTGCATGTAAATTTTTAAATTGTGTAAAAATATTTAATTGATATACTCATCACGCCTTTTCACATGCATATAAAAGATATAATGGGTGCAGTAGTTTAATACCCTTCTAAAGCCTCTTTGTAAATCTTGAGATTGTAAAGAAATAGCTCAAAGAAAAAATTGAAAAAGCTCCAACTTGAAAAAGGTGTATTCAAATAATAAGAGAAAATATTGCGAAATTAAATGGGTAATATAAAAAACATTAAATAACATTATTTCTTGCGAAGTTGCCAGAAATGGCCAATTTGGAAAGATTGTCAGGTTAGAAATTTACTGTACAGTAACAATTGGCGAACTTTCCAAAATTGCGCCAAAAGTCCGTATTCTGGTGACTTTTGACGTCATGCTCTCTTCACAACGATTACGTTTTCCGGCAACCCTATCTGACTGTTATGTGTTTCAATCGAAGTCAGGCAGGTTGCCACAAAAAACTATTTATCACCAAATCTGACAATTGCGCCAAACCCTACAGTAAAGGTGATCCGATTGTCAGACTTACGTAAGACAATAATCTGGACCATTACCATAAAATAAACTTTAGAACTGTAACAATTCATCAATTTTTAACAAGTATAAATTTATTTCAATTAATTTACCTTTTCCAAACCAATCAATTACTTTTCCATCATTAGCTGTTTTGTCTCCTCTGAAGAGTCCGCAAAAAACTTTGAAAGTCAAGTAAATGACAACAACTGCAATAACCATCATCAGCAACATTGTTATGATTTTTGATTCGAAGAAACCTAAAAACGAGAATTAGTTCAATGCGTATAAAATGCGTCAGTTTCAATCTTTGGTGTAATTTTGTTTTTCTATTCTTGCTTATTTGATCTAAGCAGAAAACTTAAGAGAAAAACGCTTCAAACAAAATTGCCCATCAGAGTATATACGTTTTGTATAACTATTGAGATTTTTTAAACATCTTACTTGGTTGTTAGTTTTTTAGCTGACAGTCACTCCCCTTAAATACATTTTTCAATAAAAAAAACGATTCGCAAAGATTATCAAGATATCAGTAATTTAAACCCGCTGATTACATCGCGATTGCGCAAAACAAAAGTAAATATTGAGTAGAAAGTCTTTAACTGCCAAATTTTTGTTTCTTGAATAAAGCACTAACACACACATAAAACGCTTCCTAACTTTAAACATTTTCTAGCCACGAGCAAAGGCTTCGTTTTATTAAAACCACTTGAGCTACCAAAAACTTCAACTTTGATCCTGCTTATCTTTAAGTCATGTGACCACGGACCACGTGCATTGTCAAAACACTCGAAACGTGCTCACGGTCAAAACACAGACAATCAACGTAAACAGACATTCCAATCGGAACTTTTTTTTTCAGAGAATGACGTCACCAGCCATCCAGCGACTAAACTTCGAACCAATGATCGCGCCACCAAGTGACTAAACTTCGAACCAACCAATGATCGCGCCACCAAGTGACTAAACTTCGAAGCAACCAATGATCGCGCTACCAAGTGACTAAAGTTAGAACTAATTATCACGTGACTCGTTGAAAACTGCGTGCGACTCCAAGCAGCGCGCGCATCTTGTACTAATTATGCTCAAACTTGGATAAATTAATGCGCGCCACTTTTGAAAAGTAATGTATTGCGCATTGCGGAGAAGAAAATTGCGACTCGAGAGAGGCCTGGAGTGGAGACAAATGTTTTTGTTGTGTTCTTTTCTCATCAAAACACATTTTTTAATGTATTTAATGAAATTGTTTTACGTTCATAAGGATATTGATAGGTAAGTGTTTTTGAAGGTAAGGTAAGATAGGTTAGTGTTTAATTTATTCAAATATTCGTGTTTTCTTGATCAGAGCTAAATGCTCGATCACTTAAGAATGGTTGGTTATTTTTGTAGTGAAAAGTTTCGATATATGTAGCTTAACACACTTGAAACATCTGTGTGTTTTTTTTTGGTCTTCGGTCATTAATTTCTTATTTAAAGTAATTAAATGTCATTAGACTAACTGAGTTACACTTTTCTTTCGTGCACCTTTATTAAATAAGATATATATAGAGTTATAATATTATTGCTGTTAGTTATTAAAACTATGTTTTAAACAAATGACCTAAAACTGCCGACCTAAAAGCGGACCGTGCAGCTTAAAATGTTAGTCGAATGTCCCGGTGTAGAGAGAGTGCATGTTAAATATGATATGGTTGTGTTGGGTGCCTACTCAGGTGCTCCCTAATGATCTCTTCTAAATATCTATATGAATGGACCAGTTACCACCAGATTTGTAGGAATTTCTACACCTAAAATAATAAATTTTTCAGGCAGGATATATTTAGTTTCCAAAAATAATTTGACACTTCCTTCTTCAAAATTCATTAAATTGTTCAATTTTTAATTTATGTCATATGCTAGGTGTTTTTAGCATCTAATTATTATTATTTTCAAAAAAAAAACTAATTTAATAGTTAGAGCTGATATTTTCATACAATATCGGAACTTTTTGATTCAAAACTTACTATTTCATTTCACTAAAAATTAATTTGAAATCTTGGCTAGTAAAATTTAAGGTCTAACAATATATTGTAAATTAATCGCTTCGTTTAATGAGCATTTTAAAATTTTTGTGGATTTTTATTCATAATTTTGATGTGATGTATTAGAAAGGCTTTTTCTACATAGGATGAAGAAATAGATGGGCTTATTTGTGTGAAAACTCATTCCATAACCTGTATCTCTAAGGGGCCAAATAACACCTGATTTGTTGGAACACCTACTCAAGTACACCAACTTGGCCATTACAATTATTCCTTGAATTGTACAAAATTACTTGCATGCCTCTCTTCCTATCTATAAATTTATTTTTAAATACTATATTGCTCTGAGTAAAAAAATGCAACATACAGTGTGGGTACCTACTAATAAAATTTTGCTAATATAAAAATACTTAACAGATATATTGGTTTTATGATGTTGTTCTAGAATTGAGATGTTGTTAACATATGTTCCTTTAGTTGACTTTTTTGGATAGGTAGTTATTTTTTATTGTGTTATTATTTTTTGTACATATATCTCCTTTATTTTATTTAAAAAAATATTTTGCATTTATTTTCTTACATTGTGTGTTTGTGATTACAAAAGTCCAGCACTACATAAACTAATGATTAAACAATGTTTTGATAAATTTATGAGAAATTATGAATTATTTTCCTTACAGAACTTGTAGGCTGTAAATTATTATTATATTTTATAAATTAATATTTATATTTTCCCCCTTAATCATTGGATTATTTAGAGAAATTGAGTTATTTTTACTTGCTCTAGAAGCCAACTCTAATTTATTTGAGGAAAAAAAATTATAATCAAACACTTTATTTGTAACAACATTATTTCTAGCTTCTTGTATGTTCTGATATTATACAAACTATAACTGGCTGTGTTATAAAATAATTAGCAAAGGAATTGATGTTTTTGTATCAAGGAAAAGCCATTAAAAGAAAAGCTATATTTACCATTTCAAAACTTGTAAACACCTAATTAAAAACTTGTAAATATTTAATTGCCTTTCAAACTTGATAATTAATTGTAAATTTATCTACATACTTATTATTTTGACATGCAGTCTCATTATTACTGATTCCTTTCTTCTGAAAAACATGTTATAATAATATTTGAAAAAGTTAAATTGATATGCCAAATATATATATGCCTGAAGTTAATTTATATGTATAATTTGGTTATACAAAAAATCCTTTTACAAATGTAAATTTTGGAATTGTAAATTAAAGGTTTAAAATTCTTTTTCAATGTTTTGTGGTAATTTCTGTTTGCATATTTACTTAGATTTTTATAAAGTTTTTAATTTTTTTATCATATATAAAAACATTATAACAATAGTTATCATGTTCAGTAAATATATAAATAATATATTCACTGTTTAAATTAAATAACCAGGGGGTTTCACGTGGGAACTAGCAACACCTCTGCTTCACGTGGGAACTAGCAACAGCTCTGCAATTTTGTTTTCATTTTTCTCGAATTACTTTTGCATTCTATTTGCCAAATCGAATTTTCTAAGAATATTATAGTTGTTAAAATTAAAACTTCTTTCGATGCAAGTTTTCCTTGATAAATGATTAAAACAACCAACAGCACAGCAAGATTTTGTAATTTTTAAAAATAACTAAATTAACTTATTCTTAGGAAACACAATTTCGAATAAAAACAAAAGTAATTCGAGAAAAAAGAAAACTAGACCGCGGAGCTGTTGCCAGAACCCCGTGAAATAAGCCCATTAAAAATGTAATGATTTCCGGGTGTCTATTTCTAGCCTCCCTTTGGAGCTTTAACACAGTCAATAACGCCTCGTAGTTTAGAACTCTGGTCAAGTGCCGCAGTCCGTTAAGAAAAGCGAAAATTACATGGGTTACGAAAACTTTATAGCTGTGTTAAAATCCGTTTTGGTGGTTAAAAGTAGGCAGTTAAAAACGTTCCAAACCAGGCAAAAAAGTAAAAAATTTCATCACTTGACTAGGGTTTTAAATTACGAGGCGCTATTAGCTACGTTAAAGCTCCTAAATAGAGCTGAAAATAGGCAGCTGATTTGTAGCGCTCCTAGTGACTAAACTTGTTACTACGCTCAGGGGGCGGAGGCTTTTCGCCCTATTCACCTACGTAAATGCGCAGTCTGTTTAGATTCTTGTCTGTGGGTCAAAACACAGAAAACATTTAACAAGAATAATTACACGTTTGTTATTTGCGGTGAGTCGGCGGCCTCTTCCACAAAAGACTATATTATAACTGCTTTTACGATATTTTGACTGCAAATTATACTGCGATAATGTCTGAAAATGTGAAAAAATTCCGATGCTGCACCCAATTACTAACGGAGGCTTGTGACTTCACATGGTCGATTAAAAACTTTCGAAGTATATGCTCTGCAAAAACCCGTCTTAAAAAAAGTTTGTTTAGTGAAAATATTACTACTGGTGAATCTTCTCTCGAAACAGAATGGGGCATAGAGTTAAGCTTCTCTAAAAATGATACAATTGGAATTTTCTTACACCGCGTCAGTAACAAGTCTCTTCATCACCATGTTACCTCTAGTTTTAGTATCGTCGGTTCGGATAAAAAATTATGTAATGAGCATTTGTATGATAATAGGGTATTTGACTAAAAAAAATTTATTGGTTTAAAATATTCCTAGGAAAAAAATATTAGACCCGTATTTTTTCTTTTTTCCAAATACCGCCTAGAAACGGAGAAAAACGCAATTGAAATTTGATTATAAGCCACGCCCCCAAAACGATCCCCGGCAGAATTTGAAGGGAGTGACGTCACCTGGCGTGAAACGTTTTCGACATGCGGGAAAATCCGTAGTGAACACTGTTGCTGTATTTGTAAACTCCATTTTCCTTTGATTTATTATTAAAAGAGTGAGTAGAGGTGCTTTAAAGGGCTTTTTTTTTGTTTTTAACATTTAGCACTTAGCTACTAATAGTTGGTTCGCGACTTTTTAACTTCATAATCCGCTACTTTTACATCTGTTAATTCCCTTAAAGAATTCGGTTGACTTTCAAGAAAAATGGCACCAGAGCGCTTGTAAACCAAAAAATAAAAAATAATAGCTTATAAAATAAGAGATATATACATAAAAAAACGCAATCTGAACTAATACACATCCTAAGAAAAGTGTATATAAAAAAAATTATAGGGCCGCAGTTAAATATTTTTTTTTAGTTCATATGAAGTGACCTAATTTTATACTTTAGGATTTTTTTTTCATGTAATTTTATTTAAACAATCTCTCTATTTGCCAAAATATCTAGCCTTAAAATTAAATAAAACCAATTTAAAAATGATTACTTTGTGGCATGCATATGTAATTTTTGTTATTATAATTTTAAACGTCAGTAACTTTTTATGATAAGTCGTTCATTTGCGGATTTGTGTAACTTTCTAATTCATAATTTTTTAATAGATAATTTATTCAAGTTGAGTTTTGGGATAATTTATTCAATTGCGTTTAATACGAAGTTTTACTATAAATTTACAATATATTTTAATGTAGATAGAAAAAAAGATACTTGAAGTTCAATGAAATCAAAATTAGGGGAAAACTGATGTAGCTTTCAAAAAATAAATTTTTTATAATGTTTTTCTTTTAACTAGAACGCAGAGACAACTTTTTGCAAACAAAATTGCTTAGATAAATTTCTCATTTTCTAGATTAGTACAAGAAAAAAAGTTCGGGACGCCATCTATGGGCAAGGATAAAGATATGAAACTAGTTACCATTACAACATTAACATTAGCATTATAACACTTTCCCTTGTTAAGTATAATATTATTTACACTTTTAGGACCTTTTTATTAAAAATATTAATAGCTTCCTTATATTCCGTTTAAAATTGGTTATTATTTTGCTGGAAGTTGTAATATTTTGGAACTTATCAGAACAGAAATCCGAACAAGATTTAAAAAACAAATGCCCTACAATCATATTCATAAGCATCGATTATCGGCAAATTTGAGCTAGCCGTTTTTGTGAATCCTTTAATTTTATTTATTTAAATATTTTTTAAGCACTAAAATCGCAATGAAAGAAATACTTATAAAAAAACACTATTTTAGACTTAAAAGAGCGCTAAAAAGTTTCGAATGACTAAATTCGAATAGCATGAGGGGCGGTTTAATGCCGGGTGACGTCAGACCAATCAGCGTAGCGTTTGCAATCACGTGACCGAGCTTTGGAAAATCGCGATTTTAAAACTTAATTTAAATAATATTTGAGCAATTTTTTGAAGAAAAACCAATGAATATGCGTTTTCTAGGTCCTATACTATGTTTATATAACTTTTTTGGGCAGTTTCCCGATTTAGTCAAATACCCTATTCTACTAACATTTGGGGGTATCCCAATTTCATCGCCCGAAAGAAATTGTTGGAAGAGGAACAGTTGGTGGTACTTCCAAATGATACATTGACAATAGTAATCGAGTTTCAAGTATCAGTAATCGATGCTAGCATAGTTTCCGAACTAACTCGGGAGTCAAATACCGTTCATTTCTCAACATCTGATTTCAAAAGCCCAGTTTCGCTGATGAACGATCTTCAACATCTTTATGCTAACCAAAGGTTTTCCGATTTCACTTTAAAGGTTGGAGATGAGGAGTTGAGAGTTCATAAACTAATTTTATGTGCCCGCTCTTCAGTATTTGACACCATGTTAAATTGCGACATGAAAGAAAATCGTACCAACTCTCTGGAAATAACAGACTTCGACCCTTCCATAGTAAAGACTATGATGCATTATATTTACTGTGGCCAAGTCCAAGATTTAACTCCTGAAATAAGCATCCAACTTTATTCCATTGCTGACAAATATAATCTTCAGGATTTGAAGGACATTTGTGCTACATATATTTTGAGAAACATTAATATTGATAATATTTGCGATGTATATTAACTTTAGGAGAATTGCATGATGAGGCACAGCTTAAAACTGCTGCTGGAGATTTTATTTGTGCCAATGCTGTTGCTATTCAGGAAACTGAAAAATGGATTAGTCTTTCTAAGACCATGCCTCATTTGATATTAGATGTGAATCGGCTTGTAATTTCACAAATGAAAAATATTAATGGCAGTACAAAATAGATATCAACTCAACAATATGTATAAACAGCTTAATACGAATTTATATATATTTTTTATTTTCCTATGCTTTAATAAAATTGTTATATTGTGTGTAATGATTGAGAAAAAAATTGCTCTCTATTATTTAGTAATTCAAGTATTGAATTGGAAATAAGGTCTCTTGTTGATCAAATTTTTTTATAGTGAAGGTTTTTTTATTTAAAATTGATAAGGATAAATAAAAAAAAAGTTATAAAGGCTATCTCAATATTAAAACAATACACTTAAAATAGTTCTTGAAGGTCCTTCAGCATTCTATTAAATATATCTTGTCAAATTTGAGCCTGACCACATCTCGAAAATCATGTTTCTAAATGTTGTCTTTCCTTACAATGGGATAACTATGGGTTTAAATATATTCTTGTCTTGTTTGGGTTGTTTCACGGCGAATCTGGCAACACCTCTCTTCCTCAATTAGAATTTCAAAGATGGCGGCCTCCATGCTCGTTTAATTCGATATAGCCACTCATTCATCAATTCAGGATCAGCATGGGGAAATACGTGTAATGAAACTTTTTTTTTCTGCACAATTTTGCGTTAATGAATTATTCGTACAGCCAACAGCACAGCAAAAACTTGGCATTTAAAAAAATTAACTTCAATATTCTCAACGAAAACTCACTGCCGAATAACAAAAACAAAACATAAACAGTAATTCTAATGGGGTTGGTCCGAAATGAACGGGTCCGATTCTAAAGTTGGTTGGTTGGTAGACATACAATTTCAGGTTTGTGTGCTTGCTCAGGGATCCGCTTAAAACCTTCGTTAAGTAAGACAGACACAACACACTCACCCACACATACACATACGTGACAGATGCTGCCATCTATCGCGCGCTAGTTTCCTAACCGTTGTGCTGCCGGGTCAACACGGTAATTCTAAAGCAGAAACATTAAATTCTAATTGAGGATGACAAGTGTTGCCAGATTCGTCGTGAAACAACCCCATTAGTTTCAACCTTTCCATTTTAACAAGATTTAGATATTTTTTTGTTCCTGTTTGTTGTAAATTGAACAACTTTTGCTGTGTACTAATATTTAGCTTGTGAAATTATGTTTTGGATTGTGAATGGTCCTAGATAGCAGATAATTATCCTTATGTATTATCAGATTAATATCCTAATTATAACTGCATTAATAAATGAAAAAATGTAAATAAAAACTAACCATGTTTTTATTTATACCTTTGTTGCTTTTTTAGTAAGAAAATAATGAACGATCAAAGAACCACATAGTGCAATATTTTATTCCAAACTGTTTTATGACAAAAATTAATTTTCCTTCAAATGCTAAATTAATAAATTAAGTTTGTCATGCTATTATTGATGTGGCAACAGTGATTTAATGACTGAAAATAAAATGGTAATTCATCAACAGATATCCCTTTGGGGGGGGGATGTGCATGCACACTGACAAAAAGTATTAAAGATAAGTCCCTGATATCGTACATTTCTAACAAAAAAGTATGAGATTCGACGAATATAGCCAAATTGGGGAGTGAGTTTTGAAAGACATCTACAACATGTCGCTATTTTTCTATATTTTAAAAATTCTCTCAAATGAAAAGCAGACAAAAAATGAATACTGTTGCTAAATGTTAATCACATTGAATAACAGGAAAAAGCCTTCACCCCTTAACTCATTCATATCATTACGATATTTTCTAAAAAATAAATACCACTTTATTTTGTTTAATAATTACATACAACTCAAGTTTTCAATAATACAATGTTTTCTTCTTTAAAAATATGTACTACATTGTGCGATGAAATGAGATTTTGATCACAAAATTTATATGATTTGCACAAAGAATCTTTTTTACAGAGTTGAAATCAGAATCTTCTGAATTGTTTTTTGAATTTTTCAAAATGAAAATCGTCCGTGGCCTTTTCTCCGTCTTCATTTTTCCCTTTTGGAGGTCCTGTAACAGAGATTGAGATGAGTTTATGTGAAAAATATAGATGACTGGAATAAATTATTAAGAAAGATTTACTTTAAGGAGGAATGGGTGCGCTGGACCGCGGGTCTCCAAACTCGAGTGCCTCAGTGTTATCCGATGAGAAAAAAAATATTTTCTCAGCCACATTTCTCTGGCTGTATTGAATATTTTTACAAATGGGTTTATTTTTCAATAATAAATGAAGATAACTTACAGGTCTCTGCAATCCCACTTTTTAAAATTGCTTTGAATACTTTTTGTTAAATTATTTATTGAACATTAAAAAAAAAAAATATTTTAACCAATTTCAAAAAGTGGGATTGTCAGGACCTGTGAGTCAGCTACATTTATCACATAAAAAATTTGCTTGTAAAAATATTCAATGCAGCCTCAGAAATGTGGTAGAGAAAATATTTTTTCCCCATTGGATCAACATTGAGGCACTCTAGTTTGGAGACCTTTGGTCCAACCCACCCATTCCCCCTTAACCGTTCTATTATGAATTGGAATAGTCAAGCTTTCTTAAAACTTTGATACCTACGCAGCTGATTTATTAAATAAAAGGAAGAAGGTCCAGAGCAAATTTTGAAGGTCTTGCAAAAATAAAAATTACAGAGCCTGTTTATATATTCATAACGTACAACAATTTTAACTGTTCAAAACCTTAAATTCCACTAAATTGTTGTGCCCCTCAACAAATGTTTCAGTTAATATTTTAAAAATTACTCCCAAAAAATACTTTTCAATACATAATTGATTAAAACATTTATATTAAGAATAAATGTGCAGGACTTTATTCAAGAGCAAAGACAATGAAGCTTATACTACAAATGATTGTTTAAAAAAAAACCTAATATCTTACCTTTAAAAGGAATAATGATGAAATATTGATGAAAACATGACAATTATGTACAACAGCACAACTGATAATAATTTTATAAAAAAAACTATTCCATAATAAACTGGTTCTTTATTATTATAACTAAGCTAACTACATCAATTATTAAATAATCCAACTACACAAATTTGATAATATGTTGGGACCATGAAAAGAAATTTCATTGTCAAGCATACAAATTTTTAAAAAGTGGGTTAACTAAATAACAAAAAACGAATCTTAAGAAAATATAGTTTAGAAATGTTATGCAACTTAGCTTATTGCTTAAATATTCAGTTAAAATTAGTTTCAATTTAGTTAGTTTAAATCTACCTGTGATTGCTTTTGGAGCTGAAACTTTCTCAACTGGAGCTGGAGCTGCTTCCTTTTTCAATTTCTTGTGCTTTGGTTGATCCCCACTGTCAATATTAACTAAAATAAAAATACATTAATGGCTTTTTAACCATATATATCATTTTTAAAGTATGTAATACAAAAGCATTTGACTTCTTTGATCATTAACCCTCTAATGCATACTGTTACCTTTTGGTAACAAGTAACATAATCCACTTTATTCTATTAAATTAGAGCTCCTCCTAGAAAAATCTGTGTTTTTTTTCATCTATTACATTTCATCTCAAAGTTTTAGTTACTAACAATCCTCATATATGACAGTTGTAAAAGTGTATTCAAAATTAAAGAGTGATATTATTAACTTTTGTGAAATTACGTTTTTGGCAGTATTCAAAGAATAATATTTGTACTAAATACTAATAAATTGTTTTGAAAAATTAATCATAGTTAAAAAAGGTTACTTTGAAATATTTTTAGTAGTTTTCTAGTCATTATTATCAAAATTGGAATTTTGCAGTTGGTTTTTGTCACATGGAAAAAATTTTAAAAATTGAAATAATTTAAATTCTAATGCAGTTAATTTTTTTTTAGTATTTTTCCCATAATGTGTGAGTATTAAAGATACATATATATTTTTTTGGGATGAAAATAAAAATTCATGCATTAGAGGGTTTACAATAGAATACTGATATACAAATAACTAAAATTTACCCAACTTTAAAAATATGTCTGAAGTAATTTTAAGTGTCCAAGTTCCAAAACTCACATTGCCCAAAGTATAACTAAGACAGTGTCCAGCCCATTTATTGTCTACACTGTTCAAAACAATTAGTGGACCACTTTGGGTACTTTTTTGTTAACCCTTTCAGTCCAAAATTTTTATTTTTTATTATAATATTTTAAAACTCACGAAATAGCTTCATTATGCATCCAGAATGAAATGATAAAAAAACAGGTAAAAAATCTGAATTTTTTAGCAAAAATTTAAAAGGGGATTAATTAAGATTCATAACTTTTGAATAAATTACAATTAAAATCACTTTTTAAAATATCTAAAAATGCAATTATGAAGAATTTAGTGTCAATTTACTTAATAAAATTGTTTCATAGTGAATTTTATTTTACCATGTTTTTCATATTTTCATTTAATTATTTCATTAATTTGTAATTAAAACAAACATTATTTAATTCTTCAAAAGACATACGATAAATAAGTGCAAGCTTAACTTAGTGAGAAAAAATTGCAAGCTGATGATTGAAGCTAGACTTTGTAGTTAATTTTGGTTTGTTGTTATACTATCTATCGATAAAAATTGTGCATAGAGTCTCAGTTTTATTTTATTATAGTTTTTTCAAACAAAAACAACATAAAAATGTTATGTATAAAGTACAATTGTACTTGAACTGTGCTGTTTTTGAACTGAGTGACTCTAAGTGCAGTGCTGGTTCACATGCGGAGTATCAGCCAATAATTGTAACTGGAAAACACTAAATACAACTTTTTTAAAAAAGAAACAGGGGGTGTTAACTGGAATGCCGGTTGTCGACACATGGTTTTTTTTTTTGCTGGTGCGATGCGACCGGAAAAGACTGATCATGAAGAAAAGTGTGCTTTTCTAGCTTACTGTTTTAAAGAAAGTTGTGCTTGTGTGGATGCTGGCGGGCGTTAATGAAAAGGGTGTTGTGGCTAAGCGTTCTGAAGAAAGCTGTGCTTGTGTAAATATTGGTCATCTTCTGCAGTTTTGTGTTGGTGTATGAAGAGAGGTTTTTTAAAATGAGTTTTGTCCAAAGGAAGTATCTGTTTAATTAGTTTTAACAAATGTTTTACCTTAATAAATGTTTCTATTTTATGAAGTTTTTTTTTCAAATTCTTGCTGGGAAACTGGGTTGTAACTTAACAAAAACTATTATGAAACTATTTATGACAATGTGATGATGATTTCATAGTCGTAAAGTTAATCACTAAAGTAAATCTGGTCAGACTACACACAAACTAAAAAAAAATTGGTAGCCTACAAATAATTTCATCAAGAAATAACGCTTTCGCAAGGGAATGGGATGTAAAAGTACACTCACATCTGTTGTGTTGCACAAAATTGACAGCCATATTGGTGGGAACAAAGGACATGCTCTGCTCCTTTTTCCTCATTTTATCTCTCAGCAGTTGTAGTTTTGCTTCTTCTGTTGCCTCAATGTTGCGGATCCTTTCCCTAAACAACAAAAGTTGGAAATGATAGTCATATATATTCAGGGGTGGCACAAACAAAAGTGGCAGGGCTGCTTAGAAGTAGAGATAAGACACTTTGGAATAAGTAGGGATAAGACACTTTGGAATAAGTAGGGATAAGACACTTTGGAATAAGTAGGGATAAGACACTTTGGAATAAGTAGGGATAAGACACTTTGGAATAAGTAGGGATAAGACACTTTGGAATAGGTAGGGATAAGACACTTTGGAATAAGTAGGGATAAGACACTTTGGAATAAGTAGGGATAAGACACTTTGGAATAAGTAGGGATAAGACACTTTGGAATAGGTAGGGATAAGACACTTTGGAATAAGTAGGGATAAGACACTTTGGAATAAGTAGGGATAAGACACTTTGGAATAGGTAGGGATAAGACACTTTGGAATAAGTAGGGATAAGACACTTTGCATTGGGTTTTGACATGCTGCCAAGTCAAAAACCAACGATAAAACTGGGTTTGTAAAGTGAAGTCCTCAGATGTTTAAATAATTTCTGAATTCGAATTGGAGGCTGTCAAGCGGCTTCAATAGTTTTACTCACCAAGCATCTCCCTGCATTTGTAGCTCTATGCCGAGGCTACTTTTATTTGCGCCACCCTGTACAATAGGAGAAGAGGCAGGAAAAAGGTAACAAAAATGAACCATGGGACAAAAAAAGAAAGAAAGAGTCATACTTGGCTGCTTAGCGCTTTCTGGCACAAGAAAGTTGATATATTTTTTAAAAGGTGTAAGTTTTCTTATTAGGTTGGCTTACTATTACATAAAATTAAATTGTCATGATGTGCTTTAAAATAAAAAGTCTTAGTATGGGGAAAAATCTAGTTTAAGGCAATTGGCAAAAACTTAACATGAAATGCTTTTTTTTTTTTTTGCTCATATGACAGAGAACAGGAAGAGGGGTTTATCTTCGGACTGTGCCCAACAGGTTTACTATGCTTCATCTTCTTTGATTCCTTTTCTAAGGAAGTATTTAGTTGCTTAGGAAAACAAAAGAACTTGAACATGTTTAGAATTATTTGAATTAAATAAGAAAGTTAAAACAATATATTTAACAAACTGGTACCTTATGTTCTGAGTCATATTTGCAAATATATATTTAAATACCAAGAGCACTGATTCCCAAGTAAGTTCATACAATCATTGAATCAGGGTATTCAGTGGTTAGTTGCGATTGACAAGTCTATGATAATAAATGCACTGAAATTGACATAACTTTGAAAATATTTGACTCTTAAATAAAAAAAATTTATATATGTATTTTTTTTTATTTAATCAAATTTTATGTATCATAGGCTGTTAATATAGTTGATTTATTTTGTGTTATAGTGACAAATTATGTATTTTTCAGTTTTTTCAAAAGCCATGTGGGGTGGTTTGGAATGATTCCAAAGAAACAGAAGGTTAAAAGTAATACTAAAAAGTTTCTAAAATTCTTTATAAAACCTCAAATATATTTTAAAAGTAGATATTTTATGACCTGCAAGAGTCCAAACTTCAAAGAAAACTCATGAATCATGTTTTCTACAAACATTTTTTTTTCTTCTTAAACTGCATAGTAAATTAGCGAGTTGTTTTTAGTGTAAAACATAGTAGTTCCTTGATCAAATAATTAAATTTAGAAACTACTTTCATTAAATAAATGAGGAAAGCTATTTATTACAAGTGAGTGATAAGTATTCTATCTATAAAACTTACTCTATTTTGATAAACTTAAATCAATAAAGCAATACTCGATACAAAAAATATATATTCTAAATTAAAATCTTTCATATTAAAATGCTACCAATTCAAAATAGAATTTCTGAAATGAGCTTACTCGATTCCCAGATCTACCTCTGGAATACCAGACAACATCTGATTGGACAACATTTCTTCAGACTTCTTTTTGGTAGAAGGTCGTCGAAGAACCTCGAAAAGAATATCTTCCGCCTGGAGAGGTCGTCTGAAAATTTGAAAGTTATAATTTTTCAAGGTTTAATTGAATTTAGATTGCTAAAGGTTATACTCTGGCTTTTAACATACCTCAAAAAATTAAAATTTAGTGTATTGCTGTGGGCAGTTTAACAGCAGTTTCGATACAAATGACATGGACCATTTTTGTAATGATCTTTTATGTATACTTTTTGAGCGGTTCCGATTATTGAGTGATTGAAACAATAGTTCAAGTGGTTTTTGTTTCGTAGATACATTATATTAACTGCCTATAGCAGTACAGTTCTAAGATTAATATCAGAAAGGGTATTAAACACAATTTTGCAATGATAAATTAAATTCTATTATATACAAAGTAAACAGAAATGTGTTTAAACTAAAATTATTGCAATACAAAAAACTTAATACTGATTATAAAAACAAAAAATTTAAAGAATCAGCTTAGCTTCAGATTTGAAGAGCTTAGTGAAGAACATGCTAAGTGACATTTTTGAAAAAATTGAGATTTTTATGTCAATGAACAACTTATATCATCCTTTAAAGATAACAAGTTCACCCTATTCATAAACTTTAAGTTAAGTGTATTTTTAAAATTTTATAAGTGCCATTTTTTATGTATTTAAGTGCAAATGAAAAACTTCTTTGCTCTTTTTCTTGTTTTAACTTTTTTTTCACTAAGCACGTTCTTCCACTAAGCTCTTCAATTGTATTGTAAAGAAATAAGTAATGAGTTTTACAAATCATTACATTTTTGTCCTTACCTTTCAGCTTTTTTAGATTAATTTTATAATTTAATTTAAACCCATTATAACGACTGCTGGTTGCTGGTCCCAAGTTAAAATTTTGGCAATACCACAAATATTTATATTTACATATAAGCTTAATGTTAAAAAGCTATTTTTCAAAACATTTGTCTGGAACATCTAATAAAATATTGAAAAAAAATTAAAGAAAAAAACTCTTTAAACTATACCATTGTTCCATTTATAAGGATGAATTACAAACCATTTATTTTATTCTAATTTGAATAATTTTTATGTTATATTTAATTACTGGTAATAAGGGAACTTTTGATGATGAATAAGAATAACTTTGGCCCAAGAAGCAAGGTTTTTTTTATGGAACTTCACATTTTTAAAAATATAAATAAAAAATGATAATTTAAATATATGTCCATACTTTTCCGCTTTTTTAAAATAATTTTTAAAAATTTATTTTAGCCTGTTACATCAACCATAAGATGTTGGTCCCAGGAAGGGTTACTATAGTGAGGTACTACTGTATTACCCGTCACAGTCTCCACTCTCTTCGCTGTCATGGGCACTGTTGCTTCCTGCATTCACACTGAAAACAACAGATCAAAAATGAGCAAATTCCCGAAATAAAATGAGTAACTAACCCATACAAGCACAATATATAGTTTGTTTGGGATAAAAGGGTGTCCACTAAATTCGAGGAGAAAAAAATTTCACGACAATTAAACTCTTAAGACCCAAGCAAAATCCTACACGTATATTCTTAATCTAAATATACTTTTCATACAAATATATGCTAGAAAAAGTATGTTTTGCAAAGAATTTTTTCAAAGAAATATGGTTAATAATTACATAGGGGGACATGGCTTATAGTTTTATGTTTAATAGTTACTTAGGGACATGTCTTAAACTCTAAAAATACACATTTTTTCGCTATAAATGCAACAAAAAAGGCCGTATCACTTATTTGTAGTTAACCTATTTTTAAACATTGTTTTTAATGCCAAATGCCTTGAAAATTATGTACAAAAAGAACTCTTTGAAAAGTTTGAAAAAAAAATAATTTTTTAAACAACTCTAATATCGTATTGACCCTCATTCAACTTCATTTTAGAAATAAATGACTGATACCTGTAGTCAAAGGCTGAAAACCGATATTTGGATCTTCTTCTATCGGCTTAGGTCAAATTCGGAACGAATTCACAAGTTAATTTGTAGTGGAAAGATTTTACCCAAATGGGGACACCAGGTCACAAGAGGTCAAAGGTTTTTATGATTGTGATTGGATTTAGTAATTTTTGAGATTCTGGCTAACTTGTAATCTTGTAATATGTTTTAAGATATTTTTTCACTTTTGTACAATAAACAGGTACAATTATGCTGGAAATGAATTGCTATCAAGTTGCCGTTCTAAATCAGTACCTAGGATATATATTACATAAATTACTTAAGATATACATGTGCAAGAACAGTGGCGGATCCAGATAGATTTTTTTAGGGGGGGGGGGGGGGGGTAGACCGATTTTAAACACTTTTATTTAATTGTGACCCTTTTAGGGAGCAAATTAATTGTCCATTTAAGTTCATTAAAATTCATGAATTATCAATTATAACTAATGAAATGTACCAAAAATTCATTTTTAGTTAATTAAAATTCATTTATTCTACATATATTTATTGGAATGTTGTGCGAGAAAATTTCGTTTTGGGACGAGGGATCAAGCCCTCTATCCCTTCTGAAATCCATACTGTACATTTGAACAAACTTTAGAAAGGAAGCTGACCAAACGTCTTATCAAAACTCCTTTTGAGAATTCGTTCAATTCCCACTACCACAATTAGATCTAAATAAATTTAATAGAAAAAGATTTGATATACAAGTAGAAAAAAAAAGGATGAAATCCCACAACGATTTTTTTCTAAACACAAAGAATATGCCTTGTTATTTGCACTTTACACAGAAATGGAGAAAAACAATTAAGTTTACATGCTAATTTATTAATAGCATTAAACCTATGATGGATTAAGGAATCTAATCACAGATTTCTTGTAGTTCATGAAAAAGAAAAAAAAAATTGTAGTTCATGAAAAGAATTGAAATAATTGTTAGTACATACACAGCTTCAACTTTTGAAGAAGGAACACCTTTCCTTTTGTTTAGTTCTTCTTCAATATATTTCATCCTAAAAAGAAAGAAATGGTAGTATCCTCTTAAGACCAAGTAAATTCTTATACACATATTCTTAATCTAAACATATTTTTCATACAAATAGATGCTAAAAAGTATGTTTTTCGAAGAAATTTTTTTAAAAAATTATGTTTAACAATAATTAGGCACACGCCTTAAACTCTAAAAATACACATTTTTTGTGCAATAAATGCAACAAAAAAAGCTGTATCACTTATTTTTTGTTATCTGATTATTTTAACATTGTTTTTAATACAAAATGCAATTAAAATTAACTACTAATTCAGTTCAGAACTATTTGAAAAGTTAAAAAAAAATCTAAACTAATTTTTTTAAGAACTCTAATATCGTTTTGACCCTCGTTCAACTTCATTTTTTTATAGAAATAAATAACTGATAACTGTAATCAAAGGCTGACACTGATATTTTTGTCTTTTTCTATTGGACCAGGTCACTTTCGGAACTAATTAATGTGTTAATTGTTTGTGGTATGGTAAAATTATAAAATGGTTTTAAAAAATGCCCCAAAATGGAGACGCCAGCTCGCAAGAGGTTATAGTAACTTACTCTGAAGGTGCCTAAGGCAGTAATAGTGTGCTCATTGCAAGCCAACCAATAAGTGCCAACACTGTAATTTCTGATGGCAAACAACATCATCGGAACCAGTAAGGATAGGAATTCTATAATCGTCAGCAGGTTAACAATTGATTCCTTTTCATTAATGGCCTGGCATCTAAACTACCCTTGTGCACTCAAAACCGTTAATTCTCAATTGTTTAAGTTTTTAGTCAGTAAAATTTCAAAATTTTCGGAAATGTTTTAAATTTTCTATCAAATTGAAGCTTAGAAGTTTTACTTTCAAATGAAATATTATATTACTTTGAAGTGCCATAAAAATGATTTTATTACTATTTTTTTAATGTAGTATAAACTGAATATATATAGAATATTTGTTACATTATTTGCTGCAACTGGTGATCTACTTGTTTCTTGATAAGAATTTAAAGTAAATATTTCAGTATCTCAGGAAAAAGAACTATTTTAGTTCTTTTAGAAGTCTTGTCCTAGAATAATACGAGATCACATTATTGAAATTTTCAAACGTTATTTGCACAATTGGGAGCTTTTAAGAGAACTCTTTAAACCAGTTCTAAATTTTATGCATTTTTAAGATTCGTCGGGGGGGGGGGGGGGGGGGGGGAAGAAATGGAATGATAACTCACATGTCAGCATCTTCATCCCTTCTGTTGGTTTCTGCAGAAAACACACTTCCTAGATTGACAGCATCTAGTTCTTCAGTTCCAACTCTGAAAAAATTATGTGCAGGTTAAAAATAGTTAAAAAATATTGAAAAAAAAATCTAAATTATAATTTTTTTAAATTTGTGTGAAATTTTTTTAAGATTGATCTTGTTAATCTACATAAAAAGCACTGTCCATGACTGTCTTTTACTTACTTATTACGCCGATTCAGAGCTTTCATATCGATGAAACCTCCTGTTTTTAGTTTAAAAGGATCGTCCTGTAAAATAATATTTCTTGAAGGAAAACAAATATTGATACAAATATTTAAAAAGAATGTTACAATATATATATTTTTTAATTTAACTTAATTAGGGACATGCACAGTCCAAATAAAAAAATCTGACAATTTATCTCAAATTTTAGGTTGTTATTGATTATTGAAGCAAATTTGGAGAGAAAAAAACATAAGAGCTGCATCGAAAACATATACCTGGAAAAGCATTATCTAGTAGATTTTATTCTCTGAAATTTATGTGTTTTATATTAATACTATTTTAAAGTAAATTGGATGTCTCTCAATAAAAATACATACTTCTTATTTTGAATTAGGATACTAAAAAGTTGCCCTAAACTCTCTCCCACTGTATCCCCAGATTAAAACTACATTTTCACAGTATTATTTTTAAAACACTTTTAACCTACTTTTCTGTTTTAATTGGAAAGATTTTTTTTAAAAATTAAGATAGGTATTGAGAATGAAAATATTTTATTCTCCATCTTCCTTTCAATAATTTCTGAACTGTCGAATTTTGGAAATTCTTGTTTATTTGAAAGGTTTGACAACAGAGACTTAGGTTTTATCCTTTTTATTCGTTTGTCTGTCCCTACCTCTAACCTTGTGTACATTTTATTTGAAAAAGGAGACATTAGATACATATCTCTTATGCTTTTGTCGGTAGATTTAATTCTTTCAGAACCCCTTATTTATGTTCAGAAAATATCTTTCATTTAGTGCAAGAAACATGAGAATGAAGGAAACAGCGTAATTATTGGCACAACTAGTGTCTATTAGGTGATCTAATACCTAGTGATCTTATCAACTAATAAACTATATGCCTCAATAATTATGTTGTTTTCCTCACTCTCACCCTTATTTATGTTCAGCCTGAATATATTTACACTTAAAACATTGATTTTTTAAAAAATAAATACATATTTTTTATGAATCTAAAAACAACCTTTGGTGAAGTATGAATGACAACAAACTTACTGCAATAAGCTCTTCTTCATTTGTGAGTTTCTTACCAAGAGCTAATCCAATGGCACTGTGGGAGAAAATCAGTTAGAAAATGTTCTTTATTGAATAAAACTCTAAAACCATGATTTATTAAACTTAACAACTCAGTTCATGAGAAGAATAAGCCTGTTGCCACATTTCAGCTGATACCAATGTGATGCACTACAACAATCAAGCCATAATTGTTTATTTCTCAAACTAGTTTGGTACCCATTTTATGGAACCACCTAAAAGGCTCTGTGGAACTTGGCAATTTTGAACCTAAACACAGGCCCTGTGGAAAGGTAGTTTTAAGTAATATTTCTGAATAGATTGATTTAAATTTAATAAAAATTGACACAAAATAAATTAGTTTGATAATTATATAATAAATACATCAAAAAGATATTTTTTCTATAACTTATTATCTAATATACTTTAATGTATACATTTCAGTAAAGGTAGAAATTTATTATACGGTCACCCTTGGCGAACTTTCCAAAATCGCGGCAAAAGTCTATTTTTGTGACTTTTATGGTCTGACAGTGTGGCCAGAAAACATCATCGGTGCGAAGTAGAGGATTCGAATTATCAGTTGAAGTTAGACAGGTTGCCAGAAAAATTATTTATCACCAAATCCAAAAAAATTGCGCCTAGGGTAACCGTACAGTAAATCTGACCCTCAGTGTATAAAGTTTGCTTGAAATTTAAATAAAAAAAATATGATACATTTGTTTTAGTAAATTACTTTGGGCATTTTTTTACCTAAATATTACCACTACTGTATAGCGTACTGGTGATTTAAGAAAATAACTTTGGTAGGAAGCAAGATCCAAAGCCTTAACATTAAGTACACTGGTGGAAAAAAGTTTAAGGACACAGGGAAAAACACTATTTCGGCGGAAATTCTGCGTAATTAATTATGTTAATCATGTATGCGTAAATGAAAAATAACTCAAATACAGTTTTAATGAGTTGAGATCAAAAAAGTTTTTAAAAAGATTAAAAATATTAAACTTGTAAAATTTGTATGACTAAAAGGTTGGAAAAAATTATAAGGACACAGGTTTTTTGACGACTTAAACTAAAATTTGCATAAGTTTCTGACGTTGTAAGACTGCTCCGCAGTTAAAGGAATCAGTTAGTATATAATCACTTTTCTTGGCCTTATTTGATTGACGTTTGTCAAGCTTTTGAAAATGCCAAAGTCTGCACACCTTTCGGAATATGAGAAGGGTAAAATATTGGCTTTCAGATAATGTGGTCTGAGTGGACGTGAAATATCTGCTAGGATAAATAGGTCAAAGACTGTTGTCTACTACTTTTTGAAAAACCCGGAACAGTACAACCAGAAGAAGCATTCAGGTAGGCCACCATCTTTAACTCCTCGTCAAACGACAGCTGTTGTAAGACGAGCTTGTTTGAAAAAACAAACTTCCAATCGTATTAAGGAAGAATTGCAGTTGCCATGTACCAGTCGAACTGTTCGCAACATTTTGATCAACGATCCAAACGTGCAATTTTCCAAACTCAAATCAAGGCCTCCTCTCTCAGAGCAACATAAAATAAACAGAGTAGATTTTGCCAAAAAAAACATGTTGCTTTTGGTTCTAAATGGCAAGATGTTGCATTTTCGGATGAAAAGAGGTTTAATTTAGATGGGCCCGATGGTATGTGGTATTTTTGGAATGATCTTCGCAATGAGCAGCAAATTTTCTCGAAACGCAAATTTGGAGGAGGGTGGGTTATGGTTTGGGCAGGATTTGCTGCTAACGGAACAACTATAATTGTGTTTTTGGACAAAAAGGTTAATTCGTCAGCTTATCAAGAAGTGTTAGCCGAAAATTTACTGCCAGTTGCTCCCCTTATCACATCTGGAGTCTATTTATTTCAACAAGACAAGGCTTCAATTCATGTGTCAAGTGCTTCAAAATCGTGGTTTTGATGCCAATTTTGCTAAGTTATTGGACTGGCCATCCAAAAGCCCGGACCTTAACCCTATGGAAAATTTGTGGGGCATTTTGTGTCGTGAAATTTACAGAGATGGCAAACAATCCGACTCCAAATCCGACTTGATTTCTGCGATTAAATGCGCATGGGAAAACCTTCCAAAACAAACTCTTCAAACACTTTCTGAGTAACTGACAGCACGGCTGATCAAGATAATTGAAAATAAGGGCAACTTTCTTAATTATTAATTGTTACATGCCTTTTTTTACCTTTGTCCTTATACTTTTTTCCCATATAAGTCTGTACATATTTTTTTGAAATGTCATATTTTGAAATAATTTCCCTTTTTATTTATTATTTGCAATACACGAGTTGCTGTAGATTGTATTTTATGTATTCAGTGTAAAAAACTTATGGTTTAATTAAAAATTTATTGAATAATTTAGTTTTATAGACTGTCCTTAAACTTTTTTCCACCAGTGTATGGTTTAAGCATCACACAAGGTTTTCTATCTGACTAGTTTTATGTATGCGATTAACACAACTTTACCGACTGGCCATCGATTATTGGACGTGTGCTCCCCAGCTCTTATTGAACTGTTGTCGATTAATAGACTTTTGATCTTTCTGTTAGATTTGGCTAGGTTAGGCTGTGTTCAGTCGACGCCTTGATGTGACCGATCTGCCTCAAGTTGTCCAGTACTGTGGATTGCTCCAGACCAAAAGTGTTTGGTGGATTAGATGGTCGTTAGGTGGTTGGATCCAGTAAGAACCGAGTTGGTTTAGTTTAGTTTTTGATTATCGTCCTACTAGAGCTACACTAGGCAATTGGGAAATTGAGCGGTGATAGGGCATAGTATGTTCCAGCTGCTACCGGTAGGACCGAGTTGGTATAGTTTAGTTTTTAATTATCATCGCACGAGAGCTACACGAGGGCTATTGGGAAACTGGGCAGTGAAAGGGCATAATATGTTCGAACCGCTACCGGTCGGTACAGTGTTAATAGCAAATAAGCAATCTTGATACTTAGGAAGGCCAGAGAAATCTAGTACTATAAAGTATATTTTTGCCTAGGATATTAATTTCTAAGCAAAAATGTTTATTCGCTGAACCGTAATTTTACCATACCTTACGCCATTCGGCTTTTTCCGAAGTTTTCTGAGTTCTTTGGCATCTTCTAATATTGTGCTGCAAAAGGTACAGTGCTATTGTTAAAAGACATTTAATATTATGAGCTTGAGCATTAGTATTGGATTAGAAAACTATTGTGAAATACATAGGTGTATATTTCAGCTTAAGACACTGTCATTTAAAAGTTAAGCAACTTGATTATTGAAAACAATATCACAAAAGTTGGAATACCAAAACAAAAAGTAACACAAAAGCGTGATGTAAGTCAGATGCATGCAAACTATTACCTTACATGGGTTTCTTCCTTTTCATCCTCACTTTCAGAAGAATTCTTTTTGACTCGCAGACATTTATTTCTTTTTTTGAAAGAGAATCCAGATTTTGAGCTTGCAGCAGAAGAATCCATTTTCCTAGGAAAATGTTTGTCAACAAAGGAGTTAAAGTAGTAGTCGTTGCCGAATGCCTATACCTGGTACATTTTCTATATTTTGAGAAATATTGGATTTAAGATTGGAAGTAGTTTAAAATTTAATTATTTTGGGTTGTATTTTAAATATTATTATTTAAATATTCCTACATAAATAGGTTCAGCCAGTTTTAAAGAAAAAAAGGATCTGAAAAAAAAAATATAAAAATATTAATCAAATATATCATCACTAATTGTTAGATAAATATTTATTTTCTTCAATTTAAACTTTTATGCTCAATATAAAGACAAATTAATAGTTTTAGATATTATTTTAAATCTCACACATTTCCCAAAATTAAACATAACAAAAATAATTGTGGCTACAGTTAAAGAGATAGGGAGCGAACTCATGATTATTGATTTTCAGAAACTTCATTTATTAAAGTTTTAAAGGTATGTTTCGTATTTTTAGTCCCTAATTTCATTTATTTAATCAAAAGTTTAAACTTTGAGTGCATAACTTGCATATTTAGTCTCAAATGACGCAAAATTTGCTTCGATTGCTCTCTCACCGCGAAAATCGGTTACAACTGGACCGTAGACCGCCATTTTCTTAACTGTAGTTATTTTCATTCCTTAACTGCAAGTTTTTAATGTTTACGTCTGGAGATACCGCTAAAACGAATGAAATTCAAATCTTTATTCAAAGCTAATTAAAATTTAGAATTTCACAAATGTCGGGTTGTTGGTGTTCGACAAGTTACATGTCGTTTTTAATCAAAGTGAAGGTCGCAATAGGGCGTCGTGACCTTCTGAATTTTATTAGTGCGCTCTTTACAAATAGGTACAGGGCAATTTTATTAAGGCCGTTACTATACGTCCGCCAGGAAGTTAAATAGCAACCAATCATATCGGATCCGCCTGCCGTATACGGCAGTCGGACCAGGTTCCGACTGTCGTAGCTTTAGAAACTGATGTACCAGATTTGGCATTATATCACCACTTGTATTAATATATTAATTTTCAACAATGTTTACAAAATGGGCAATTTCCAAGCGGTTGCAGTGTTATACTGTTATTTTCTGAATACATAAATGTTTACTTTATACGAATTTAATTAATTTTTTATGCAAACTAAAACTGTTGATGAATTATTACAAGTTTTTGGTGTTTCTTTTTTATTGATGTTAGTACTTAAATTTGCATTGAACAATTTTTACATGATTTTATTTTATTTGTCAAATGTTGAGGCTATTTCAAGAAGTCCCTTCAACAAACAATATTTTACATTTGATTTCAATAAGTTTAGTAAAATCATTTTGCTTGCTATAGGTTTCGCTGTACAAACCGAAGGACTTGCTATAACAAATTTAAATACTTTCTATGCTTTTGGTTTTTTTTTTCATTTGAAACGGATTCGCTTAGTCACAATACTTATAAAAATTTGAAAAACCCCTCCTTAGACAATAATTAAAATACACTGCTCAAAACAATTAGGGGAGCACGTTTTACTTCCAACTTTTAGTTTACTTCACACCCTCCCACTTTTTTTAAATTTCATTCCATAAAAATCTAAAATTTGTGAAATTAGGTTAATTCATTATGCATCTGGAATGAAAGTAAAAAACAGGAGAAAAAAACTTCTTTCAATGAATTGTAACAGCAATTTTTTCGAAACTTTAGTTGTTAAAAAAAAAATTGAAATATATTTTTAAACATAAAAAAATCCAAGCATGAAAAATTTATGGTCAACTTATTTTCTAAAACTGTTTTAGAGTGAATTTTATTGTTGATATTTTATTTAATATTTTAAAAAAATTATTTAATTCTAATTCTTCAAAATACATTATTCTTCCATTTAACTATTCATAGGTGGCGAATTAAACTTTATAAAAAAAAATCGAAGCTTAATGATTTCCAATGGAAGCATTCGGAATGAAAGGGAAAGGGTTTAAGCTAAACCCTGCGCTTATCTAATTGTTTTGATCAGTGTATTTCAAACCCGATAGCTTTTCCGTAAAAGAAAAAATTAAACATAATCCTCCCTTCCATAAATCTTTGCCCCCTAGAAGTATATTATGCAGTGCTTATGCATTCCTTATCAATTATTGTTTTATTATGTTGCGACTACTATCGTAAACTATCTGTTGCAAAATGAACTTTTTTTCCCTCAATAAATGAGGTTCATAATAAGTATCTTCACCATATACGAAGAATTTGTTTTTGTAAATCGGATTTACATACTAATGTTGTTGTGTTTTTCGCTGGTTTACTAAAATTAAGGAAACACACACACCAAAGTTATCACGCAGTTATGTTCCGTCAAAACATCCCGCATTTCTGCTTCAGTCCCGGAAAAATATAAAATCTAGATTTGACAACATTTTTGCTTAACAATCTGTTCAAAATGTTAATGTGACCCTAAAATACTAAATAATTTTTAAATCTGTTTTATTTGTTGTTTAAATGTTTATTAGACAGGGGGGGGGGGAGAGAGTTATAGAAAATAGAATGTTTTGTTTTATAAATTTAAAAATTTGGTCACGGTAGCCATGGCGGAGGTAGTAAAACTAATTAGCTTTAGGCACTAGATTTTAAAGAGAATTTTCAATATGAACAAATTCTGACAATAAGTTAAAAGCTTAGAATATAAAGGAAAGCAACTGCTTGATTGAAAGTTCGGTTTTGTTATATTGCATTTATTAGCAATACTGAACTAATCTTTTAAGGTTACATATCCAACATAGCATAAGCAGACATATTCCAACAAACAATAAAAAACTTAAAATCCTTTTCGTATTTCATTCCTGCATTTTGTAAACGAAAAGTTATTGAATTAAATAATTGTTTCCAAAATCTCCTGAATCCAGCAATTGAAGATAAGCTGAAATCCAGCTAGTGATGATAGAAGTTTTTTTAAAAAAGACAAAGTTCCACTTGGAAAAACACTAATTTTGATCTTTATTTCAAGCACATAGTGTTTTGTAATATTTTTTTACACATACCTTTCTGTTATAATTCAGAAAGGAAGCACATGAAGTATTAAGAAGACGGGGTATGATAGCAGCTTCTTAATCCACTTATTACAAATGAAGAGCTCAAGTGCATAACAAGTTAAATCACTACAAAATTTATATGAGCCTGACTTTATTTTTCATATGAGTTTACAATAAACATTTATTTTTTACAAAACGAACATGTAACTAAGAAAATTAATATATATTTTTATTTTCTTCACACAGATAAGAAACAATATTTTTAAAATTTCACTTTATTATGCACACTAATATTTATGACATATTACATAATATGAATAAAACAGATGCAATTTTATTGAAACTTCCTAAGCACTAAGCAGAATTCTACATTTTAAAACTTTTAACTGACTAATACACAGGCTGTTAACAATATTGAACTCAATATTAATGAAGTAGCAGTTGTGATTTAATACAAATAATAATGTAAATACATCTTTATTATCCAAAAAAGAAAACATTGAGATTTTTAGAGTGGAATAATATTTCAAATGTTACCTACAAAATGGTACGATTTGGTAGGCAATATATCCATTAGAAATATTTGTAACTATTTTTTAAAAAATACTTTATACATAAAAGACTACTAAAAATTATACTTTAAACACCTTTTCCCCAAAATGCGTACTTTAGGACAATTGTACCTTTTTTCTCATAAACTATTGATTATTTTGCTGAAATTTTTTTTCTTCACATACACATGGTATTTTTACACTTTCTACCATAAAGTTTTAAAGAAATATTTATTAACTTTTTTAAAAATATATTTTTGTTGATTTTTTATGAAAATATGATAACTTTTTTTCAAAAATTAAAATGTTTATTTCTAAAAGCATATGACCCTAAGTGTAAAAGTGTTTGAACTTTAATTGTATAGGTTAGACTAACCAGTGAATGAACGTTTAAGGAGTTGCGTTCGCCTGTGAATAAACACCAGGACAACCAACCATATGTCAGATAGCTCCTACTAGATGGGAGGAAGTCCGAGTTGCCAATCCCCTTAAATAATAGACTAAAGTCAAAACCAAGGAATAATTCCTGTTAATTTAAAGATAATTACTGAGTGGATAAAGAGAACACATACAAGTAATAATACTGTCATCAAATAACTAGAAAAATTTCGACACATTACATATTTCTTCTTAAATAGCAACAAAATTTGTTAAGGTGAATTTCCAATTTAATGACCATATTTTGTAATTAAATTTAAAATCGGAAATCAACCCTGACAACCTATTTACAACTAAAACCACATTGCAATTGATTGAATTATTATATAGGTAATTATAATGAGAATGCAAGGGTCATGGTACTATTGTTGCTTATGTAACTTGTCTGACAGTGCAGAAAAGTTTCATGACTGTCAGGAAAGCACAGACCAGAAGAAGGAAGCATTTCAATATCTGCTGTGGAAAAGCCTGATCGCATAGTTAAGATCGAGATGCTGCTCTCCAAAAACTAATATGAAAAGAAGTTCGCCTAGTTAATTCCTCGATTGTTTTGTAGCAATCCAAATCACTCTCTAAATGAAGCAATATTTTGCAGTGGAGTTTGTATAGGCTTACTACACCGACTTGATGATTTCTAACTCTCTAATAAATACAATGTATTTTTGTTACCCGAGAAGAAATTTACAACCATACTATGTAAATTCAGATCTCAAGCTACAGCCTACACCTGCACAAACAGTGATGTTTGAATTTTTAATAAACACGATTAGAAGAAAAATAGTGTTTTGCATGGAATTAACATTGAGTGAGCAGTTTGCTTGGGCTCACTTAACTTTATTTTATTCTGCACTAAGCATCTACATCCCAACTCAATGCCCGACAGTCTCTGCCATTGGTAAATGTCACAAAAACCTAAAAGAAAAAAACAAGAATTGGGACATGAATGTTACATTTATAAACAACATAGCTTTTCTATTTGCAAACTATAATCGGCAACACAAAACAGCAATTGCAGTGTCAAACAAATTTGCCTAAATTTATCTTTCAGTTATTTTATATTTTCCTATCATTAATAATATATGCTTGTTTCTTTATTTACTCACCACAAAGGATTCCTAAAAACCAACCGGCAATGATAGGCCACAATCCTTCAATTAGGGACAAATCAAAGAAAGTTGGTCATTTGGATATATCCTTTTATAATCACAAAAAAACAACACGTTATCAACACATATATAATTTGACGTAATAATCCAGCTTTAGTATTAAGCCATTATTCTTTAGACAAAACATGAATTTACTCGCCATGTGCATGCTGGAACATATCATAATTTGAAAACTTAAAAAAGACAGGCCTTAGACTCTTCATGGTAGGCTGATTGCACATGCATTAATGACAACACTTTTAATTTATGTCACATAATTTTGTTTGTTAAGACAGTGAGGCTTTTTTTTCATATGAAATGACCTTAACAATGGAGTATGTCACTATTACAAGAACTAACATAAAAATATTTATCATTCAAAGATGAGGAAGAAAGTAAATTTACTATAATTGAATATGTTCAGTTTGCAGAAATTCTTGATGCAGTTCCAGCTCTTAATACTTCAGGTCAGGCATGAGTTTTTCTTAAAGAAGTTATTTCGACCAAAAAAAAAACTTCTTAAATGAGAAATACTGCACAGATTTGATATAAAACCGATTTGAGCAGCATCCTTCAGATGAGAATGTTCTTATTTAACTTGCATTTTTTTCTATAATTAAGCAACTTGCAACTTATATTATGGAATAACTAATCTAATGTCAATTTACAAGAATTTTTCAATATACAGTTAGCGAAATCTATATTGCATCGATATATTTTTAAATTATGTTTTAAATAATTTCACACAATGCTTCAGCCAAGCGTTAGTTGCAGCTCAATGATTTTAGACATTTCTTTTCACTAGCATAACACATGTTCAAGATTAATGATGAACAGCATTAATTTCTACGGCAAATAATTTAATCGTAAAACATAGTTAAGCATAAATTACACATTCACTAAATTTCATTCATTACTCACCACGTGCATACAGGTGGAAGATTCATTCACAGAAATCGGAATATTTTATAAATTTAAAACTTAGTTTTTCAAATTAATAAAAGTACTTACCTTGAACTCCTTAAAAATATACATACATAATAATTATTTTAATTAGTTGTGGTAATAATGATCTGAATACTGCATTCAAAAAACAAAAAATGTTTGCTTACAAGCGGCCGACGTGGGTTGTTGTAAAAAATGAACCGCCAACGCCAAGTACTTTGAAGTCGCCAACTTCGGTGCCGAGTATTGAATGCTGATGCGCATGCGTCGAAGAGGCTATTTTCCGCTTCCTGGCGGGTGATAAGTCAGTACGTTTTATTAAAGTTAAATTTCTGCGTTAACTTAGTAATAAATAGTTTTGTAAATGCAAGAAAATTTATAGTTTTAACGATTTACAAATGTTTGTATTGAAAATATTTTTAAAAAATTAAATTTAACTAGTTTTGTTTTTGCAGTGCAGCTGTATGATATTATAGTTTCGGATCATTTTTTAAAATAATTTTAGATATTCTTTACGACTTCAATAGGATTCCTGTAGTTGCGAGTTAGGTGTTTTTAAAAACTGTATGTGCCTTATTTAAACCTTAACTTTAGGAAAAAAAAAAATTTTCTGCTAACTTATGAATTCCACCTAAAAATCAACACTGAAGATATAGCTTTCACCACTTAATGTGGTTCAAAAATAGCATCAATGAATCACACAATCTTCAGGGGAAATGTATTTTATTATGTGTGCAGTAGAATATATATAGACTTAATCTAACACCCAGGGGGATTTGGAACATCAATTGCCTTGCCTGATATTCGTAGGGCATGTAATCAATTATTTTAGGCATATATTAAATTTCTCAACATTTCTGATCTGTTAAAAATTGTGAAGGTATAGTAAACCTTTTACAACAGACAACCTCTATTGAGCGACCACCTCCGCAAACAGGCGACTTTTCAAGGCACCGAGTCTTCCCCTATACCCTTATTGTTGAAAATACCTCTCGAAACGGACCAGACTATATCTAGTTATGACTGGAGTTAAGGTCTCATCCGGGGGTCACTTTTCTGAAAAAGTAAATCTAGCTTAACTTCCACTACAGTACATCGTTGGCCCTTTTCATCCTTTCAATGACCTTCAACCATTATTGTTAGAGTGGAAGATTCCACCAGACTAAAAAGGCATCGTAACAAATTCAGATCTCAGCTCCCAGGTTAGTTTTACTTTTATAAGTTAACAGGTTAAAAGCTGCAGTATTTCGTAGGTATTACTACCGGTGTCCACCAAAAGTAAACTCAAGGTGAATACCAAGTTACTGCAGCGTATAGAATACAACATAACATAAAAAAAATGAGCCCAATAGGGGAAGAGTGTAGGCTATCGCTATATAGCCCAGCACTCTATGTGCATAGGATGACAAAAAAATGTTAGTGGTCCATTTACTCAACAAAATAGGGTTAGGAAAGGTAATGATGACAATTAGAGTATCATGGCAAGATTGCATGCCATCCTCCTGTATATGATGTAGTGGTGCAGGCTGCTATAGTGCTATCCGTTTCAATATAGAATAAATTATTTGTTATAATCCATGTGACTGATAGTAACACAGTAGGGACTCATTGCCATCTAGGGTGGATGTTAATTGAGGTTGGGTATGTGGCTTCACTATTCCCCTTCTAAGCATATGCACCTGTGTTTGGGGAGCCCAGTCAGTAAGACGCTTGCCTTGCATACGAAAGTTCTCAGGTTCGGGCCCTGACATTGCTTTAATAACGGCATGTTGTCTATAAACGGCCTAAAAGTCTGGCGAATAATATCCCACGTAGAGGAAGTGCATGTTAAATATTAATCTATACTTCTAAGTCCTGATGCAGCGTACCATGTCGCCTTTAAAAAGTTGCTTTGGGTGCCGTCTCGTTACTTGACTGCGATTCTAGATGACAACCGTAGCCCATGACTCTAGTGTGACGATAATTCAAACTAAACCTAGAAAGACCCTAGAAGAAATGCAAAAGATCTATAGTCTCCTTTTAGAGAACCCTGTTGGGGTGGCAGTACACATTACTTCTCTTTTGTGGAAAGCCTAGCTTTTATTGTCTACGATTTTGTTTTCTGTATTAACTCCTTTTTTATCTATTTTTAGTCAAGATGGCGGATGACATTGACGAATTACTGGACGAAGTCGAATCAAAGTACATCCATCCTGGGACCAGCCTCAATGATCCTTCCACTGCCACTGTTCTAACCATCAAAAAGTATTTTGCCTATTTTTTTTTTTAAAATTTGATAATTTTTATACTACAGTAGATCCTGGTTAATTCCTTTAAAATGAACACAAATTCTGGAAGGAGTATCCCATGATAAGCGCAAGAAGCCTATTTTTGGGTCACTTGGCGACTGCTTTAGGTAGAATATGTGCCACATTTGGCATGAATTGGCCTATCACAATTGACACTTGACTTGACTGTTTGCATTGGATTTAAAATCGCTCGCCAAGAATAGTAGGTAATATAAGGAATTTAAGTTTTAAAGATTGTTCCTGCAATTCTATTTTGTTATGAGTACATGATTCCGAAACTTCATAATATAAAAAAAACTACAAAGCAAAGCAATAAATAACATATAAATTTTCTGTTAACAAATTATTGAAAAAAAGGTTTAAAATGCCTATTTTAACAGGTAAAGTACAGGATTGGCGGCAAAAGTTGGGTTGCTTTTACAGGTTTACCAGGCTTCATCGACCCTATTGGCGAGCGTTTCAATGCTTCCAGAGTTATAGTTCAGTTCAGTGGTTAATTCAGAAGTAGTGGGCAGAGTAATTGGTCCCAATGAAGTTGTTGTCCCAATAACCAAAGTAGAGCGCTGAACCCTAAAGAAGTTCAACTTAAAATGATTGTTTTTTAATATATATTATAGAGTTTTATGATGTGATTATTAGAGTAATTTGATTTTTTTTGAAAAACGTAGAGAAGTAATCTTTAAACATATTTATATGTTTAAAAGTATTTTATATTTTGGTAAATTAATAACTTTAAAAAAATTTAAGTTTAAAAATTGTGATTAAAAATGTGGAAAGTTATAAATGTTTGTTAATTTGTGGTTGATAAATAAACAATAAGCTTTTGTCGCATTTTGAAATTACGACGCCCATGCCAAAAGCCCTTGTGTAGCTCTAGTCTGATGATAATACAAACTAACCTAACTTGTCCCTTTATTCCCCCAAAGTGTAAAAATCAAACGGTTGACTAACAAAAACTTCGACATAACAGGCTCTTGCTATATGGGCAGGTGACCTTTTAAATGTAATCATGTATTTCAGTTCACATGTTTGGCATTGCTGGTTTATCAAATTACAAGGCTCTGTTTCCTAGTCTTTGCTCCCATTCGAGAACACAAATTGTGAAGAGTTCTCAATAGAATTTCAGTCCTCACTTAACAAAAATAACTTTTATTACTGCCTACTTATACAACGTCGCTTTATAAACTAATTTTACTAATTTTAACACTTGAACCACAGGTTCACCAAGCATAAAATATTTTTAAAGTAAATAAAAAGCAGCTTCTCACACAAAATTCTTTCATGGAATGTCAATTCTTCGAAAAATAAACACATAGTCTCCATGGCAACCGTTTTCGCCAAACGATATAAAATATATTTTAATTGTTCGTGCTAGAAATAAATAAATATTTTCAGACGATCTCACATCCTCCCACCTTGAGTAGTGGAAGCTCCACGACTCAACTTCACACTAAAGATCTAGTCTCTTAGGGATTTTTACAGTCCGACTTTTCTTGTCCTTGCTGGAGCACTTCAGATCAGCTTTCTTGGTAGAGACTATTTTTGTACGTAACGCTTCTTCATCCAGGGAAATGGTGAATCGCTCGAAGAAATTTCCAAAGGGTAGACGCGCTGAATGGGACGCAGAATCTCTCCACGCGACGTTTTGAGTTTGAAAAGCCGACAAACTCCATCTTTTCCAGGTAGAACTTCTGTTACTTTTCCCAGAGGCCAGTCGATGCGATTGGTGTTATCACTTTTTATGAGCACAATGTCCCCCACATTTATCTTCGAGGTTTTACTTTTTTCACACCTGCGTATCAATGATCCGAGATATTCAGACCGAAACCTTTTTCGAAGGTTTTCCTGCAAAGCTACTCTGTACTTGACGCGCTTGTTGAGACTTTTATGATCAGCAGTATCACAGTCAAGAACCCCCGATAGCTTGATATCCTGAAAAAACATGGCAGGTGTAAGAGGGACAAGTTCTGAGTCACATTCGTCTATGTAGGTTAAGGGGCGAGAGTTTATTACAGATTCGCAATCACAAAGAACAGTTATTAATTCTTCATGTGTTAGACTTGTTCTTCCTAGTATTCTTCGCAAAAAACCTTTAAGCACACTGATGAGCCGCTCCCACCATCCTCCCCACCAGGGTGAAGAAGGGGGATTAAACTTCCATTTGATTGGATGAAGAACATTATCACTGCAGATGCGGTTCCAATCTAAATTTTTAAGCAAGTTGGAAGCCCTGACAAAATTAGTTCCATTATCACAATATATTGTTTCACACCTGCCTCTCCGGGCTATAAATCTTCTTAGAGCTAACATAAAGCTTTCGGTTGAAAGTGATGTCACAAGCTCTAAGTGAACTGCTCTATACACGGCGCACGTAAAGATACACACCCAAGCCTTCTTTCCGTCCTTCAGAAATAGAGGGCCCGCTAAATCAGTTCCACAAATCTCGAACGCATTGGCTTGACGTACTCGATCTTCGTGCAACGGAGCAGATACAGCTTCACAACCTTTAGAAGAAAATCTTTTGCACGGGATACATCTTGAGATAGCTGATTTCACAGTTTTTCTTCCATTCAATATCCAAAAATGCTCTCTCAAGATATTCAGAAGAATTTGAGTTCCGGCATGACTATTTTCGATGTGATGGGAAAGTATTAACCTCTTGACAACTTCGTGATTGGATGGGAGAATAGCTGGTTCTCTAAATTCCTCTGTATCTTCCATCAGAACAATTTTCGTTTTCAGCCGTATTATGCCGTCAGCATCCTTATACGCACTCAGCGTTTTGAGCTTTTCGTCATGTTCGTTAACAAGAGATTCTGCTTGGATCAACTTTATCACTTTTTTCTCAGCTTCTCTATATTCTTCGGTGTCCAGAGATCCTTTCTTCCTGTGCTGAACATTGCGTTGACAGTTTGTAACAAATCTCAAAATCCAACCCACTAATTTTACAATCGATTGGTATTTCGAGAAACGCTCATAAAACCATCCGGTAGACGAATTCTGCTTAATGGAAACCAAGGCCGGAACAGAGCTTTTCTTCTTTTCCTTTAGTATTTCCTCTTCATCAAGCTCAAAATCAATGTGCGCTTCTTTGTCTTCATAAGAGCCTAACCATCTTGGCCCCTCCCACCATCTACTTTTCACTAAAGCACTTGCTTTACATCCTCGGGAGGGCAAGTCAGGGTTTTCAACTCCAGATATATGACGCCATGAAGAAGCTACAGTGATCCTACGAATCTCCTGAACCCGATTATTCACGAAAATTGACCAATTTTCTTGTTTCGTGATCCAGGTAAGAACAGTTGTAGAATCACTCCAATAGAAACATTTAACGTCGGTCCAGCCAAAGGCATCTAACACAGATTTCGTTTACCTTGCTCCAATCAGTGCCGCAAGAAGCTCCAATCTAGGTATTGTTGCGACTTTTGAAGAGGATATACGAGATCTCGAGGTTAAAAAATGCACTTTTTTGCAATCTTCTTGTACAAGATAAACTACGGCGGCATAAGCGTCCTTGCTTGCGTCGCAAAAGGTATGAATGGAGAAGCTTCCGAGATCTTCCGAAGTAACGTTTATCCAGCGGGGAATGATAACTTTCTCCAATTCTTTAAGATCTTCAAACCAAAGTATAAATTCTTCTCGAAGGGTTCCGGTTATTTCGTCGTCCCATCCTAAGGATAATTTCCAGGCTTTTTGAAGCATGAGCTTGGGGCAGAGCATTACTGGAGAAGCGAATCCGAATGGGTCGAACACTTTGTGAGCTACCGACAACATAGTACGTTTAGTGACGTTATCAACATTTACTTTTTCCAACCAGCTGACGCTCGGCGATAAACTGTCTTCAGTTTTAACCCATTGAAGACCTAACAATTCCGTTTTATTAGAGGCTCCGGTTTCTGCAGTTGAATACTCCCAATCTCTTAGTATGAAACCACCTGTCTTCAGTAGATCATTAGAAACATTTATCAATCGCTTCAGCTCTGCTTCATTATGGACGCTAGTTACAAGATTATCCACATAAAAGCTCTTCAAAAGACACTGAGTAACGAAAGGGTCAACGGCGACATTCTGTTCAATGTGATACTTCAATACAGCTCCTAATAGGAACGGACTGCTGCGGACACCAAAAACTACTCTGGCATGGCGGAAAAACTTATAATTTTCACAAGATTTATCAGTCCACCATAGAAATCTCAAGTAATCTCTGTCTTCTCTACTAAGACTGATTTGCAGAAAAGCCTTCTTTATATCTGCAATCACACCAATCTTTTTCTCTCTAAACCGTAATAAAATATCAGGTATGAGCTCAATCAAGTTCGGACCACTATGTAAAGAGTCATTTAGTGAAGGATATCCCTTGACTCGAGCAGAGGCATCGAAAACCGGTCGTATAGGAGTAGTCTTACTAGCCTTGATGACAGGTCTATGCGGTAGATAATTAGCAGACAAAGACATTTCTTCAACTGGTACTTCTTCGATAATCCCATTTTGAAGCCAATCGGAAAATATTTGCTCATAGCTGTCATATAAATTTTCTTGAAACAGCTTTTTGGTCGTAGTTTCTAATCTTCTCTTAGCCTGTTCAAGATTGTCAGCTAATGGCACACTGTTATCCAACCAAGGCAAGTGAACTTCATAACGATTATCTTCATTGTACCTAACAGTTTGAAGGAATTGTTCTTTAGTCAAATCTTCTTGCTCTCTCTTAGAAAGCTTTTCAATAGGATCCTGGATCCCAATGGAATCGAGTTTCCAATAGTCTGAAATGTCAAACTCCTTGACGAAAAGTGATGTCACCAGCATAGCATTGCTTGAGGTTGCTTCATTTTCAGGAACTTTTCCTAAGAGAGTCCAACCAAGTAAAGTCTCAATGGCTACCAATCCGCTTGACAAGACTCTTCGTTGGCCGGTCAAAATCTTTCCAAAAATGTCAGCCCCTATAAGAACTTGTACGGGTTGTGGCTTTTCTCCAACATCACTTAAAGATATATCCATATTCTGAAGCTCTTTTATCCATGGACCCGAATTCACAGGTGAGATATCATTGCAGATTGTAGCTTGATCTAATGCTTCAAAGTTGCACGTGAAGTTGTTCTTCATATTTCTCAACCTGATTCTGTAGCCTGTATGAGCAAATTCTCCGGTTTTAACTCCGCCAAAGAGAGAGTGTATCAGAGTCTCTTTCTTCACTGGTGTGTATCCCATGTCTTCGGCGAGATTTTTCACAATATAAGAATTTTGAGAGCCGGTGTCCAGAACTATTCGCACGACAACTTCCTTTTTATCTGAAATAAGCTTGCATTTCAGAGTTTGTAAGAACACTCTAGGACCGGTGCTTATGTTTGCCATGTTAACTTCGTCAACGACTTCATTTTCGTCTGTCTTCTTTTCTTCAATTTTTCTTGCTTCATTTGTTTCACACATCAAGGGTACATGTTTTTTCCCACAAATACAACACCTCAGAAATGCTCGACATCTTCGGACAGGGTGACCAGGTGCCAGGCAGGCAAAACAACAATTCTTTTCCCTTAGAATTCTTTGTTTTTCCGATAAACTCATCTTTTGTGCGGAAAAAACAGTCTGCACTCGAATGAGCTTTATCACAGAAAACACACATCTTTTTCGTTTCCTGAGTATGAGAAGTCGTGAAAAGTCCGGAAGCTGTTGGCGTGTTATTCTTTTTTACCCTCTGATCAAATTTTTTACCTTTGAAGCAATTGTTTTCTTTCTTCTGGTTCAAGCCAAAACCTTGCATCGCTAAACAAATCCTTTCCTCGGATTCCACTTCAGATTTTAGGAATTTTAGCAAACCATTAAGCCTTTCTTGTGGATTACCATTGTGGTTGAAATCTGGACCTCTTTGTCTTTGCCATGCTCTAAGTATATCTTCGGGCAAACATGACTCAACTAACGGGTGAAGAAGAGCAGCGCTTTTGTCCGTTGTTACGCCAAGAGTCTCTAGTGCACGAATCTGAGACTCCAAATTATCGTATAGTGCGCATAGATTTATGGGAGAACTTCGCGCAGCATTTTGGATGACCAGATTTAACAGTTCGCGAACATAAAATTCAATTAGTAAATCATTTCGACCGTAACGAGATTTTAAAGATTCGATTGCTTTTTCGTAATTGGCGCCGGTCGGCGGAAAACTTTCAACCACCTCCCGAGCTCGCGACTTACTAACAGTACACTGTATCAAGTATTGAAACTTATTTTCTGGCGCAATATCTACATCATTATGTACATGCTCGAATTGACTCCAAAACGGCAGCCAGTCCTTTAAATCTCCAGAAAATTGTCTTAATTCTAATTTAGGCAAATTGAATTTCTTTTTGACGTTACCTGTTAACTCGGTAGTTTCATCTGAAGCATCCAACGCTCTTCGGGCATTTATCCTGGCCAATTCTAATTCATGTTGCCTTTGACGTTCTTCGTCTTGAAGCCTTCTATCTTCTTCGTCTTTGCGCCTTTTCTCGTCTTCTCTTTGCTGTCTTTCAGCAACAGTTGTTTCGAACACAGAACTAATAAAATTCGGATCAGCTTTGTATTCATCACTGTTCAAAATTTCTTCTTTCAGTGCGGAAATAGTAGTTTTAGATGGTAAGGACCCGATAATCTCTTGGCACAAGTACAATAAATCTTCTTTTTTAAAGCCTTTAACTGCTTGAAACATTTTGAATTCGCTTACCAGGTCCTGTCGCGGACGCCAGATGTGAAGAGTTCTCAATAGAATTTCAGTCCTCACTTAACAAAAATAACTTTTATTACTGCCTACTTATACAACGTCGCTTTATAAACTAATTTTACTAATTTTAACACTTGAACCACAGGTTCACCAAGCATAAAATATTTTTAAAGTAAATAAAAAGCAGCTTCTCACACAAAATTCTTTCATGGAATGTCAATTCTTCGAAAAATAAACACATAGTCTCCATGGCAACCGTTTTCGCCAAACGATATAAAATATATTTTAATTGTTCGTGCTAGAAATAAATAAATATTTTCAGACGATCTCACACAAATAGTCCAGGGTGAAGCTGATTATCAAATTTTTTACTTCACTTGAGGAAATTGTCAAAAAGTAGGCAGTATATTGCCCAATTCATTATTGACGCATTATACAGACTGGTAGTCGTACGAACATACTGTGCCCTTTCACCGCTCGGTTCCCCTATAGCCCTTGTGTAGCTCTACTGCGATGATAAGTCAAATCTAAACTAAACTGGCTCGGTCCTGACTTCATCCCACCGATGTAATCCACTGAACATTTTTGGTCCACTCTGAACATCTTGAGGCCGAGCAATCAGATGGGTTGTGGATCGGAGGCGTAGACTGAGCACGGCATAACCTAACCAGGCATGAGAATTTTCCGCTTTTTGGCGGAGTTCCGCTTTTTCCTCATTTTTGGTTATTTTCCGATTTTTTAACGTTTTCCGTTTTTTTTCTTCAAATTATTGTTTTTGTTCATTAAATGTAAACTGAATCGTAAAATTAAGCCGATGTTTTTTATAGGAAAATAACAGAAAACTTTTGAACCCATTATTTTTATAAAGTAGTTATTGTTCAAGACGGATAAAACTTCAATACATCGTAATGTTTGATAGTTCGAGGCGAAATTGCCGTTCATGGTTCGTACCCTCCTTGAAAAGTGCTTGGATTAAAAAAAATTTCATTTACAAGTCCTTAAAAACGCTTAAGGGGGGAAAAAATTAGTAATATTTATTACGAATTGCATCTAATCAGGAAACTTTCTGAACGTAATTTACGAAGCATGTGATAACTACGAGTCATTTTTAACCTGCTTTACGTGATACCATGGTACTTTCTAACTCATTTTTAAACATAGTTTTTAATAAATACTGCGGTATAGGCCGAGAATTTTCGGACAAAATAGCATCTTAAAAAAGGGATTCGGGATACCCGAGTTGTCAAACTTTCCACAGCATTAACGCCACCGAAAAAAAAATAATCAATTCTCGGTCTATATTAATAAAAACTAATTTTCGATTTCATTAAAAAACAAGTTTAACTTATAAGTTTTAACAATAAAAGTAAAAAATATTTTCTAATTTTGAAGATGAATTAAGATAAGATATCACTAAGATGTCTTCAACTGTAACCAATCGACAATGTATATCCCTTTTAGAAGAGTAACATTTTCAACTGATTAAAAATTTGCAGCCTCTTGATTTACTTAGTTTACTGCCTAGTAATGTTGTATAACAGAAGGTTTTAAATTAGAATTTGTAGAATCTTCTCTCTATTCTTTATTCAGTAGAAATATGGCATTTTTATGGCCTATACACAGACAATTATTTATTGCTACTAAGTGTTTTAAGGTACCAAATATTATCTACAAAATATCAACATTTTGCAAATACCTAAAAAAAATACTTTCTCCCTTATTGTAGTGAGTACTTACCCCCCCCCCCACTTAACATCTAAAAGATTTTTGTCCTATCGCTATTTCAGCTTTTTACATATTTGTGTGTTCTCATGCCTGCTAACCAAATCTGGCCGGTCGGTGAAGTGTTATATATTAACACTTTACTTATTGTTGAAATATATCTTTTACAACTAGTTAAATAAGCTACGGTTATAAATAAGCTATAATTAAGCTACAGGTCGAAAATACCTTGCACAACTTGTTAAATATATAAGTTACAAAAATGTGTTGCAATATTAATTTATTATCACTCTTATTGTAAGTTTAAATCATTTATCTTAAAACACCCTTTTTTAATATTAATATTCTTGCTAGTTACACGTTGTTAATTTTCGTCTTTTGCCGTCCACTTTGCTGATTGTGAATCTTGTGTTTCAGGGGGGTGGATGGAGGAGAAGGTGTGGTGGAGGAACTGGATGCAGCCATTCACTCAATTTGCAGCATTCCAGAACCAATAGTAAGTTCTAATAATAAGTTCCAATAGTAATTTGAACCTTCTAACATCATGTTACCAATTTCTTTTCTTTTTTGTTATTTGTTCTATAGTAAAGGTTTTGAAATTTGGAAACATATAATAAATTGCCCTATTTACGAATCCTTCAGAAGAAAATACCTAATAAATTCTAACAACAATTTTCCAGATTTTCTTATGTTTCGTGACAAACAAAAACAGTTATAATATCCATAATTGATTAATATCAGCTTTAAAATTTAGACATTATACAGGGTATCCGTAAAAGAATGTCCGAAACTAAATATATCAAATCGTACATGAAATTGAAGGAAAACCAACCTGGTTTTTCCTATAAGTGCTCAATGTGTGCGCCTTTAGTGATACGGCACACATCCAAACGAAAATGGAATTCTTACCATACTGTCTGCAGCAAGTTTGGAGTCATGTAATAGATGACACTGCAACTGGGAAAACGATGTAGTATTACAAGCGCATGGGCTTATCTGAAACGGTTAGAGTTATTCTTTATTCGTCGCCTTCAATCACAACTGTCAAACGATTACGGCTGATACTATTGCAATTTGAAACACGGACAGTCTTTTACGGACACCCTGTATATTCTAGCATTGATGAAATTGTTAATTAGTTTTCTTCCTCTTTTGCTACCTTTTATGTATTTAAGTGTCTGTATATAGTTCAATTGTAATTGTTTGGTAAAGTATCTCTGTTAGACTTCTACTTTGCCAACCATTGTAAGCGGGTGAAGACCCAATACAATAAAATTACTATCTATCTAATATTGAACCAAAATCAGCTTAAATTATACATTTATATATTTTAAATAAAATTATAAAGTTATGTTCTTTAGTGTATCCCTGTAGTGTAAATGTGTTTGAGAGGCCCTACACTCCTTGCCAACTTAAGTTGGGTAAATAGAAATATGCTATGGAGAAGATCCTTCCGCTCATGTAAAGAGTTCCATATTGTTTGTGAATCCATCCAGAAAACTTGTTTAAAACATTAATTTCGTTTAAGGTCTAACAGATTTGAATAATATTTTAGGAAATGTGACAATTTTATCAGAATGAAAAGTGTATTTTGGTTAAATTGTATTAAGATCGTTTTGTATGTAAATATTACCTTACAAGAGTTTCCAACTAACAGACCAATCACGCTTTTCACTTGTCTTTTTACTCTGTGTTTTTACCCAAGTTAGGATGGTACGGAGCATAATCAAATTTTTGTGTTCATAATTAAAGTAACCATGTTGCATATTACTAAATAGTTTTTTCTCTAACAAATAGGAAAGCTCCTCCATAGTGCCTGAAGTTTCTCTTCACTTGAATAAAGGAACCAATCGAAAGTAAGCATTAAACATATGAAACTGACCTGCCTGATCTTTATGTATTACATTTAGATGCTTTCTTGATTTTATTCAAATAATTTTATGCCATGTAGCAGTATGTTGAACTGGGATTAATTTATGTTTGTGCTTAAAGTCTTTGCATTTCTTGATGCATGTTTTTTTCTTATGTCCTTGCTAGTTTATTAATTTCTTTCAAAAACTTTGTTTATGGAAATGTAAAACAAAGCAAACTAAGTATGATTTAAATTTTCATTTTTTAAGCATTATATATTAATATAAAAAAATGAAAAATAGCCTGATTTATTTCATCCGTGGTGGCATGAACTAGAGCAGTTATCTATTTCTACAACCACCAATATTTGTATCACTTAAACTGGGGATAAATTTGTATCTCGTATATCTGGGGACCTCGGACTTTTGGTATTCTGCGTGAAACCTGCTTTGAAGCCTACTTCATGTATCAGGGTTGGGTTTTTCCCGTCCAAAACTAATATTTCCCATCCCAGTGGGAAAAACTGGGAAATACCTCTGTGTTTCAGAAAAAAGAAAATAGTATCATTCTTTTTTGGATATACTGTATCTAGGAAATTCCTTTTAATTGAATAGTTTTATGAAAGTAAAAATAAGTTTTTCTGTTTTGTTTACATCCTAATTTTTGTATTCTTGTTGTGATTGCAATTGTCACTATCTGGGTGGGGGGCAAATGCTTTTAATTCCCTAGCACCCCCACTATAGCCATTATAGCTTGCCAAAGCCTAGTAAAGTCGTTAGATTTTTTTTGAGATTTGGTAGACATAACTCAATTATTTACCCTAGGCAATATTGTAATAAATATTAATCACAGACAATATTCTAATATTTATTTATGTTTATGCAGATGGGAATGCTCTAAAAATAAATAAACAAGAGAACATGATTATTATGTTACCATAGAGTCAAAGTAACTAAGGATATTTGTCTATTTCTTAAAATATCAAGGCCATAATGAATATTTATTAAAATACAAAATTAAAATTATTTTATGTGGCCCCATTAAATAACATTTAGTAATTGAGTTTTTCCCAGGTTTGAAAAACCTAATTTTTCCCAGGACGGTAAATACCAGTTTTTACCATGGTATTTATCGGTGTTTTAAAACTATGCCACACCTGACTGATAAACCTAATTCTACCACACTGGCTCAATGCTGCTGAATTCAAATACTGCAAAACTATCAAGGATTTTGGATGCAGGCAGATTAAAAATCTGCTGACATTCGGCTCTCGTCTTTACCATATAAGTTTTAGTGTATGTAGTGAAAATTCTCTATTATCCGAAATATATTGTATTATAATACTCACCTCCGGTCCCAATTTGATTGGATAATCGAGGCTTTACTGTATTTGTGAGCCGCGGTAGCTAAGTCGTGTGAAGCATCGTGGTTGCATCGGAAGGGTATTGGGTTGTGTCCTCAGCGGTGCTATAAACAGCCTGTGCAGCCCGAAAATGTCCGGCGAATAATACCCCGTGTAAGAGAGTGCATGTTTAATATCCGTCAAAGTCCTGACGCTACGTACGATGTTGCCCTTAACGGTTGCGTTGGGTGCCTAGTCAGGTGTCGGCTCAACACTTGACTATGGTTCTAAAATACGACCTGCCCAGTGGAACTACGGAGTAAAAGACGGATGCAGCCTGTTCCGTTATACCATATACAGGAGGGTGTCATGGAAACTTGTTATGATATCCTCCTTATCTTCAACACCTTTCCCCAACTACTTGGTTGAGTAATTGAATCACTTACATATACCTGTCATCATATGCACATAGAGTAATGGGCTATATAGCCTGTTACTCTATGTGCATAGATCTGGTATGTTATGGTTCTAAAATACAACGCCCGTCGCAAATAGCCCTCGTGTAGCTCTAGTTTGAGGATAATTCAAACCTATCCTAACCTCTGCGTTGCTTGTAATTCTGATGGTTGCTGCGACGGTTTGGGGCCAAAATATCGCCGGCCGAAATATCGTGCATATTTTGGGCGCACGATATTTCGGCCGCGATATTTTGGTCCGAGATATTTCGGCCGCGATATTTTGTCCCATTACCTGCTGCGACGCCACTTGTATTTGACTTAAGACCACTATGATGCTTATGGTGGCTAGGGCACATTAACTATGTCGTGGTCCCAAAGTCCTCCATGTTCCCACACCAAATTAATACCTCTGGGGTTACCAGATCAGGGGGTTATCGGCCTTTGATCTGGATCAAAATGCCGATATGTGAGTGAGAATGGATGATGTGTGAAGAGAACGTTCCTGTAAAACAGATGTGTCTTGCTGACGAGCAAAAGCCGGACTTCCTCCCTTGTGGCACTAAATTAAAACAAGCCGCCCCACTTTGCCTTAATATTGGGTAGTTCTCTTATCCTGGTTCGGTTACCGAGTGGCATGTGAAACAACAACAGCACTGTATTTGAAATTTGACTGTTATATGTCTACTACGTTTTTAATTTCATTTTCTCTCTCCCAGGTGTACTGTAGTTTATGTGGGTGACAGCTCTGCTGCCTCTGGTATATCTGGTGGAGTGACACAAAGGTTAGTTTTTTTTTTTTAAATATATTTTTTGATATAATGCAATTTTGTCTACTTATAATATTGTTCAGGTTTCCATTTTGGCTTAAACCCTCTCAGAATACTTTTAAATAATCTTATCAAACTCTTAAAAATAACTTTTTATTCTAAGAATCAGGGGCGTAGCTACCGCCGTATCAGCCGTATCAATTATACGGGGCCCCCAGGCCACGGGGGCCCCCAACGTGCGTGAGCAAAAATTAATAAAAACTTCAAAAAAAAAAAAAAAAAAAAATAATAACAAATGACAAAAGTAATTATTTTCCCCGCATAAAGCGTGCGTTCAAAAGTTGGCAACACTCTACTCTAACTCTACATCGGTTATCATGGGCTGCGAGATTTTCCCGTTTAAGTCAGTTATTCAACGGTTATTAAGTAATCTTTTAAATAGACTGGACGAATTAAGGAATTAAAATTCATTCAATCGTTTGCTAAACGAGTCCAAAGATTTAGCAAAAGAGTGGAGGGCAAAAACTGTTTTTGAAAACAAAAGGCGAAAGAAGCGCTTTTTTATGGGCTATCACAAGATGAGAATTTCAGAACCAGAATCGTATTTCAAATTCAATGTATACTATTGCTGTTTAGATAGATTAAATTCTAAAGCTAAACAAAGGATTCAGAGCCTTTGGTACCTGAGTAGTATGTTCGAAATATTACAACCGGAGAAATTCATGTCTTCTTCAAACGAAGAGATATAAAACGCTTCCGGAAAACTATGCCAGTGCCGGATTTCGGCCTAGGCTTACGAGGCCCGGGCCTAGGGGCCCAGTCAGGAAGACCCTTAAAAAGATATAATCGCTAAAAAATTGTCGAAAAAATTTAAAATCTCCAAATTTCGAAAAACCTATTGCCTGATGAATGCCTCAAAAATTGCCAAAATCAAATTATAAAGTTTATAGAATAACTCTAGTAACATACTGTATAATTCTGATGTTTATTAAAGACTATTAAACATTATATGTTCGATACTAGTGTATTTAATTTGCTAAATTTCCAAAATAGCTTCGAAATAGTGAGGCCCCAAATGTCAAGTGCCTAGGGGCCTTATGTCTTTAAATCCGGCACTGAAACTATCGGCTAAATATAGTAAAGACATCTCAGTTAATCTTCATGAAAAATTAAAGGCTCTAAAAACATGCTCAAAATCTGAAAATCGAAAAATTCATTCCATTAGCACTTCGGCTGCTGCGGACGCGCTGGCGCGTCCCGTAGTTCCGATTCACCGATAACATCACATTCTGATGAAATTCATAGTACCATTTCGTCCACCGTTCTTAAGAGTTCAAGTTTGTTTGACAGTTTGGTAAAAGTAACATACGAATATTAGTTCTAAACAATCTTTGGGTCTGCCACACCCTGCGCGTCCGTTCTCGAGCTCACCGCTCACAAATTTAAGGTTATTTGGTGATAAATTTGAGGATATAGAATGTAGATTATCAGATTTTCCATTTTGCAACCGATCTCACTGTGCTTGGTATATTACTTGATGATTTGAAAGAGTGCATTCTTTTCTATTTCAAATTACGAATAAATAAATTCTTTCGTCTCAAGTGTAGGGCTACCAGTCACCAGAAGTGTACTGCATTTTGTAGTGCGGTTTAGTTTGTCATTCAACTATCTAGTTATAAAAAATTGAAGAATGTCTGTTTTATTTTTTGCTGTTCTTCAAACCTAATCAACCTGAAAATTATGAAGTATAAACATTTAATGATGATTTCATAGTCGAAAAGTTAATCACTGAATCAAAATCCTGTTATGGAATTTCAATTCAATAATTAGTGCTGACAGACGTTGAGTTATCCGATCGGAAAAGGCCAGGAACATTTCCTTGTATTTTTATGAATAGCTGTTATGTAGCTTTAGTTAGCGACTTAATTCAACCTAACTTTGTAATTTTACGACATCGAACTAAGATTGTTCCATTTTTGAAAATGAAGAAGAGTTTGTTCATTTCCATTGCAACGAACTGGTTTATAAAACCGGTTGTCCCGAGGTAATAACAGCATGTTTTTTATTCTTGACCATTCCAGTTACAACCGCAACTGGTAAAATATGTTTTTCAAAATTAAAACTGATAAAAAAAAAAACAGTACTTAAGAACTTCGATGTGAGAGGAACGCCTGTATAAGACCTGTCACCATTGCCCATATAGGCAGAAGCTTTAGAAAAACGAAAGTCATCATCAGCTATAAATGATTTAATAAATCAGTTTGCCGAAAAAAAGGCAAGGAGAGTGATGTACATTTAATTTTAATTGTTTGTAAAATGTTTGGAAAAAGTGACAGATATTAACTGTGATGAATAAACATTTCTTTTAGTTTTTTATGTATTTTTTTTTCTTTTGTGAGAAATCTAAACCATTCCTTAGGGCCCCCAAACAGACTTTTATACGGGGCCCCGCCAAGGCACGCTACGCTTCTGCTAAGAATGGCCATTTACTAATTCTCATGTTTCCATATAAAATCTCATTAAACAAAGTAAGGTTGGTACTGTTGAATTAAAATAAAAATTTGTTTGATTTCATGTGGAATGATCTTATTTCCCAGGATATGATTATTAAGGCCTGACATCCATATTAATGGATTTTTTTAATGGTTAAAAATATACAATAATTGTATTTTCGTACATCATTTAAATACTTATTAAGCAATGAAATTTCTGTATTAAGTCTGCTATAGTGAAAACTATAATAAATATTAAGGGGGGGGGCATCATTATGTGTGTGAAAAACATCCGCAAAGAGTCGCAATATACTCTAGTTCTAATTCAGTTTATAAACAACTGCTAGTGGCAATCAAAGGCTGACAAGTGATATTCAGTTACTCTACTATGAAACAAATAATTTTTTTTAAACTTTATATAAATGAGGTAGGATCCAAAATTATCATCAATAAATATATGTCATCAAGTATTACACTATAACAAAACTTCTTTTAGTATTTAAATACTTTTTGAAAAGTAGATTCCAGTAGTTAATTTAAAAAAAAAAAAGATGATTATGCGCCATTCAGTGTGCAAAATTTCAAGTTTTCTAATATCTACTTCATTATTGTTTTAATTTAGATTTATTAGTAACTCTGGCATATTCTTAATTATTATTTTTTTTTGTCCATTTAATCAATGATGCAGTGGTGGCCAAAAGTGTGGACACTTTTTTTAAAGTTTCATATTTTTCAACTTTGTGTGATTACAGAATATATTAATTGTTTATCAAATTAAACAATTGTGTATCAAATTAAAAGTAATTTAATCTTTATGAGTACCACTGTGTGCTGATCGCTGAAGCCGTGTATGAGACCTTTGGTCCCATATAATAATCTATATCCATGGACACAACATCGTCATCATCAAAGTAATTTAATGTAAAATTAAAAATACAGTATTACAATATCTGTATTACGAATAAGTTATGCAACTAATAGTATGATCTGTCTTAGTTTTGCAAGTCATTGAACCACTAACTTGGTTTGTAATTTCAGCATAAGAGAATCCATTGATTGTGCTTGCTTGTTCAACTAAAATGAGCATAACTTAATTTGTAAATTTAATCGATGCAAGAACACAGGTTACAGTTGAAACACAAGAAACTTTCAAAAAGTGTCCACACTTTTAGCCACCACTGTATAGCAATTGTAATGCAAGACTTGCAAAGCATTTACGAGCTTCCAGTGAATACTGGTATTTAGCAAGTCAATATTAATTAAACATATAGTTTAAAGTAATAGCTTCGACACTACGTTTATTACGTAAAAGGTAGAAGGTATTATAATTGTTCAGTCAGTCTGTCTGCCACCCATTTCTTAGCCGAAACTACAAGTAATACAGACACGTGTGATATGTCGAAAAAATTCAGCACATTAAAATTATAAGACATTGAAAATCTCAAAACAAAATTCGAAGTACTTCGATTATTTAAAAAACTGCAGTATTTAATGCTTAAAAGCATAAGATGCCATTTTTATTAGTATTAAATCATCATTGCTATTCACAACAATTGCTCGATAAACTTTATTCAAAATAATAAATTAAGAGTTATTTTTGCAACATAAATCAGTTTGAAATGACGTCAAGTGTATTTCCCAAAATATATTCTTTGATTGTATGTTGATATGAAATGTTGGTTTCTATTTAAAAGCAAGGAATATTAAATATTTAATATTTGAGTATATTATAAAACTTCAATATTGGACTTGATGATGTTTTTTGTTTACCTATTCTGCTTCCATCCACATTTATCCTTAATTATCAGGCTTAATATGATTACTGTACTAGAAACTATTAGCTTTGTTCTGAATATGCAAAAATCTTGACAACACCAATCGATCGCAAGTCACCTCTTTTTGTTTGCACTTAAAGATTCCTGTCTTTAAAAAAAACCAATTACCTATAATTTTATATTAAATTTTTATTCTGTAATACTTATATTCCAATGAAATTTTTGATTGAAAGTAGAAAGTAAATTGAAGTTAGAAATTTAAGTTTGTTTAAATAAGCTTATTGTATTTATAAGGCCCATAATGAAATTTTCGTATTTTAAAAGATTAGTATTCATTTTATTTAAATTTCACAATTATAAGTAAAAGTTATCTTTAGTTTGAAAATCTACTTGTTCATTATCCCATCAACCATTTTCACCAAACAAATTATTGAACAATAATTACATCCTCGTAGTACCTAACAATTTGAAATGGTGGTTAAAATTGAAAGGCTTGTATCATAGCACATTCATAAGTTAAATTCAATTGAGATTACTATGATTTCTCACTTAGCATCATATTCTTTTGTATAAAAGTATTTTTAAAGTGCAATTCTATCAACCTAAATGAGCTGTTGTTCATTGGATATGGACTTGAATTGCAATTGAGCAAGCTTCCTCATAGGTAAGCATTCTTAAGAATTTGTATTCTTACAAGCCTGGTTTTATCACCACTTTGAATTGCTAACACTATGCACTGCTTTTGCACGCCATTGCTTTTTAAAGTTTTTGAGTAGGGCTTTAATGTTTGAAGTAAACTTTTTTTTGAATATGAATAGATAAAATGAAAAAGTTAACAAAAAAACGTCTTGGATTGTTTCCTTGAGTTCTAAGTATTTAGTTACGTTTTTAATACATCCTTAATTTTCATTTTGAAATTCTTGTTTTGCTTCATTCGTTCACGAAATTATTTCCAAAAGGTTTTTCAAAATTGTTGTAGAAATTTGCAAACATGTTATCTGTAAAAATATCTTCTTGTTCAATGCTTGTTTTTTATAGTACTTTAAAACTTAATAGGTACCTTAGTATAACCTACTTAAATGTTATCAGTTACTAATATTGACTGTTATTTATATGTCTCTAAAACTTTTAAAAAATTGGAGCTTTATTGAGAAGTCCTATCTAGAATTAAAAGTGACTTCTATCCTAATAACCTAGCACCAATCATTATGTTCTATCTTATTCAATTAAAAAAAATGGAAACAGTTTAGTGAAGTAATAGCATATAAAAGTACATTTTAATGAGATATAGATAGCACATTTTAAAAAACTAATCAAAAGTATTCCAATTTTAAATCGCCCCTGGTTGATGTAGTTTTAAAGTACAGATTTTTTCCTGATTTTTTAGTGGGAACTGTGGTAGAACAATGAGCCAAATTTTCTAGCACCTATATGTTATTTGAGGGGTTTATGTACATAATTTATGTAACAAAATGCAGCTGCACTGACTACCAAACCAACCATTCAAAAATTGGAAACCTAAATTGTGACTGATATGCTTATCTTAATGTTAATCAGTACACTGGGTACAATTCATACACTGAGGGAAAAAATCACTTTTCATTAAAAAAAAAAAAGCCTTTGAATTTTTAAAAGTTATACAACACAGTCGCATTTGTTTAAAAATTATGTAATCAACATTTAGTATAGTGTTTTTTTTACACAATTTGCCAATATGTTACTAATTATATGGGCTGGTTGTTTATGTATATTAAAAGTATTTTATCTTTACTTGTGATGTTTAAACAATTTGATACATAATTCATTGACTTATTATTTAGAATTTTAACTTTGTAGTTCTTAACTTCATGTTTATATTTTTTTAGGAGATTTAACCAAAGAAGACCCAAACACGGCTCATCCACAAAGATCTACACAAAAAAATACTTCACCAAGCCTGTATTTGAACTCTCTGTCAAAGACCTTGAGGCAGAAAGCGCTCGACGGAAACAGAAAGAAATCATCGAGAAACTCTTTGAGAGGAAACTGGCAGTGGTAACAGACAAAATGATTCTGGATGTCCGAAAGTTCAAAAGGATCAAAAGCGATGTGTGGAACAACTTTGGCGATGTCCGATTGTTGCTCAGCGAAGATGAAGTGAAACGACACAACATTGACCACCATGTCATCCATATTGGGAAAGAAGAGGTCCTACTATGCAAGTCGTTTGTTGCGTGTGTTAAGTGCTCAGCAGTCTTCAGCTACGAGAGCCATAGTTATGGTACGTCGACCCTGAGGTCGCATCTTAAGTCGTGCGGGAAGCAGAGGTATAACCGGAGTGACAAAACTAAGAAACCAAGACGCATGACTGGTTCATTGGCTGACATGGGCATGCTGGATCCAGCGACCGTTCCAGATAAACCAGTTTTCCAAGAACAGATGTTCAAGTTCAGAGACCATGCGACAAAGCTCCAGGAGCAGATCCTGCATTTCTTCATAGGGAAGCTGAAGCCTTTTTCGATTCTTGAGAATACAGAGTTCAAGGACTTGTTGCAGACCTTTATCCAAATCGGAGCCACAGCTGGCAATGTGGACGTGCCACAGTACCTCTGCTCACCTGATGATTTGGTGGAGTACTTGGTTACAGACGTTTACACTCAAGCAGAGGACGCCTTTAAGAACGAGATTCAGTTGCTGTACGGTCTGTCGTTCTCTGCAAGCATATGGATGGACGTGGTTGAGAAGGTGTCCTATGTCACTCTGATCTGTCACTATGCCAACGAGGACGGAGTCTTCAGGTCGGTTAATTTCCACACTTCAGAGTTCCCCTACGAGCAGAGGACTTCTGCAGATGTCAACAAACTGTTCCAGGACTGCATGTCTCTCATGCACAACGACTTCAAACGTCTGCTGGTCATCGACTACTCGTATAACATGGTCAACGCCTTCAACAACAACGAGCAGTTCATCCAGTGCATCTGCTATGCCCTCAACTGTGCCGTTCAAACTGTCATCAATAATATGAGCACCACAGATGAGAAAGACAATGAAGATGCTAGAAGGGATGAAGAGACTGGAAGAGATGAAGAGGGCGCACAAGACCCGTATGCGGAAGACCCGTACGCCTTTGCATGTTTTGTGTCCCTCATCAACCAGTGCAGATCCTTAGTTCTGCACTTCAAAGAGAACAAGCTGCAGAGTAGTTTGCCAAAGAGTCTCCAGATGTGCTCCAGCACCAGCTGGAAGTCTGTCCTTGCCATGCTGGAGTCCATCAACAGCCAGTGGGAGCATGTGGTGGATATCCTGGTGGACAGGAATGAGCTGGATTTGTTTTACTTTGACCAGGAACTTCTAAGTCTGGTAGTTGACTTCTTGGAAATCTTCAGGGACGGCTACAACGAGCTATCGTCGCTCAACAACCCGACCCTCAATCTTGTCCTGCCGTGGGTGACCAAGTGGAAGACCCACTGCCTGCAAAACGAGGACGAGTCGCCGTTCCTGTCGGCAGTCAAGAGTTTCATGAGCTACTCCATCGACCAGGAGGTGGTGAAGAGGATCACCATTCACCACAAGGTGGCGACTATGCTGGACCCGCGGTACAAAGAGCTGCAGTTCCTGACCGACGAGGATCGAGAGGAGACCCAGTCCCACGCCAAGTTCATGGTCCGGGAGTGCCACGAGACTCTGCTGCTGAACGGCATCGACGTCCACAACACGGCCTCCACCAGCGACTACATGTGCGAGAACATGTCCCCGGAACACGACAGCCACCAACTGGACCCCACCGAGGAAGTCGTGGAATACCTCATGGAGGACTTCAGCATGGGGAAGCTGGATCTAGATCTGGAGAACAAGTTCAACCCGCTGCAGTACTGGGCTCGGGCCAAGGGAAGGTACCCCTACCTCAGCAGGGTTGCCACTTGGGTCTTGTCCTGCCCTGCCAGCGCCATACAGACGGACGATTGTTTCGTTGGCGCCGAGTGGATGATCACAATCAAAGAGACTGACCTGCCCAGGAAGCATATGCACAAATCGCTGTTCGTTAAGTCTTTCAGAAATTTCAGGCAGAAGACATGAAGGAAATTAATAAATGATTGGTCCAGTTGGGGAACCCACTTTTTCCAAAGGTATAGGTTTGTTTCGGTTTGCTGCCGACTTTTGATGATTGTAACTTAATTTGGACAAAGATCTGACTAGACTCCATATCTTAGTTTTGTTTTATACTTTGGAGACTGTGAGTTATGAAACTAGACCCTTCAAATAGAAACTGTAAATTTGTAAATGTGTATTCCTTAGAACTGAATCACTTTTTGTAAATTATCATGCTTGAATCATTTAGATTTTTGATAAGAACTGTACATTTTAAATACTCAAAAGTGCACTGAATATGCAAAGTGATGATTTTTCATTAAAATGAAAAATAGAAAAAGCTATGAACATTTGAACTTTTTGCTGTACATAATTATTTTTCAGAGAAATAAAAAAAGTTTGTTTAAAGTTTTTTGTAATTAATCTCTGCATTCATAAAAAAAATTAATTCTTTTAAAACATTTATAATGACACAGAATACTACGCTTATTCTATCTAAGCATTAATAAATATAATTTTAAAGTTAAAAACAAATAAGACTGTATTCAAAGGCAATATACAACATTTCAGCGTTCGCCTCGTTACAAAATAAATCTTAGGTCAGACCCTTAGATACATAGAAGCACAAAATGAAGCCAGTGTTTCAGACATTCTCTTGTTTAACAGAAAGTAGGACAGGGCTGTTTTAAAACTAACCAAAATTGTTCAGTAAAAAAAAGGACTATTGCATATTTTGAGAAATAAATCCTACTTTGTAATTGTAAGTAGGCTTTTTTTGTGTGTTTCTCTTTATTTAGGCATACACTTCATATTTTAGCATACACGCACACTAAAATAATTACGAAGCCTTTCGGTTAAGCCGAATTTCGGATAACCGGGACTCTACTGTATATTGAACTTTTACATCGAAAATTCAATAGTTATCACTTAAAGTTTGATCAATTTATATGTATTTCGAAAAATATTACTAAAGGGAATTAAAATATTTCAATAGGGTAGACTGACCAGTGAGTGAACAGGCCCCAGTGAATGAACATTTGGTAAATATAATTTAAAAAATAAGGATTTAAAATAATTCCACTATATGGATTGGGCAACACTGACTTCTTCCCATGTAGTAGGAGGCTATCTGACAATGGTTGGTTGTCCTGGTCATTATATCCTGGTGTTCATTCACTGGCGAACGTGACGTCTTAAACGTTCATTCACTGGTTAGTCTACCCTTCACAAAATGAAACTGTTTTACCTTCAAAACAGAATAGGGGAGTGAACAACTGAACCAGGCCTCGTCAGCTGTTGTTTTACACCTTATTCCCCCTCCCCCTTTTAAAGGACAATCGGCTTGTTTCATTGACAAAGTTCCTTCTGGCTTTCTTTCAATCCTGTTCTTTCGTTTGGTGCTCTGTTCCCATGTCATGTGAGGGGCTGGGGGGAGCCCAGTCGGTTAGGCAATCGCCTAGCATGCGGAAGGTCCCAGGTTCGGGTCCGGGCATCGCCAAAATAACTGCCGACCTATAAACAACCCGTGCAGCCAAAAATGACCGACGAATAATACCCCGTGTAAGGGAGTGCACGTTAGATATCCTTCAAAGTCCTAACGCTGCATACGATGTCGCCCTTAACGGTTGTGTTGGGTGCCTATTCAGGTGTCGGCTCGTCACTTGCCCGTGGTTCTAATAATATACGACGCTCGTCGTCAATAGCCCTCGTGTAGCTCTAGTGCGACGATAATTCAAAACTAACCTAACCCATGTCATGTGATATTCATCGAAGCTTCAGAAGGAATTTCTTTTCAAGCAGCGTTTATATTTCCACTCAAGACCAGGAACAAGGATTTTCCTCTTGTGGACTCCCGACGATCCCACTTTTTAAAATTGGTTCGATTTATCAATTATTATTTATTAATTTATTATTGGTTATTATTATTGGTTACATTTATCACATAAAAAAATCCGCTTGTAAAAATATTCAATACAGCCGGAGAAATGTGGCAAAGAAAGTATTGTTTCCCCATTGGATTAACAGTTAGGCACTTTGCTTTGAAGACCCGCGATTCAGCGAGCCCATTACCCCTAAAAACCATTTGACAACCAATTCGAAAACGTGTTTATTTCTGAATATCTATGCAGAAGGTTAAAGCTAAACTCCTCGGCTCAACAGCCCATTAGTGAGCCAAGGCCTGCCGTGCACAATTCTGCTTTCCAATTTCCAAGGACTCTGGGGTGCTAGGCATAATGTCCTGGTCAACCTCACGCGGGACCCCATGTGTTTAGTTCCCAAGGATGCTTGGTCCTCATTTTATCGACCCATTTAAGGGCTGAAAGGATGAGTGAACCCAGCCCAATCCGAGATTTGAATCCCGGACCTGTGGCACGGTAAAGCAAAGCGCTCCAAGGGCTCTGGGGTGCTAACATATGTCCTGATTATGTGGTCAAGCTCATGCGAGACCCCCATGTGTTTAGCTCTCAAGTACGCTTGGTCCTCATTTTATCGACCCATTTAAGGGATGAAAGGATGAGTGAACCCAGCCCAATCCGGGATTCGAACCCCGGACCTGTGGCACGGTAAAGCAAAGCGCTCCAAGGGCTCTGGGGTGCTAACATATGTCCTGATTATGTGGTCAAGCTCACGCGAGACCCCCATGTGTTTAGCTCTCAAGTACGCTTGGTCCTCATTTTATCGACCCATTTAAGGGATGAAAGGATGAGTGAACCCAGCCCAATCCGGGATTCGAACCCCGGGCCTGTGCCACGGCAATGCAAAGAGCCTCCGATGCATAAGGTTACTGTTCCTTTACCTCAATTCCTCCTCTATGGAAGAGAGAATTGTATCGAAGCATAAAAAAAAATAAGAAACACATCACGTTGAAAATTCGATTTGACGAATTTATAGCCTAAGTGTTCTGCATTGTTCTTCGCGAAAAGACATTTCTTCTACGAAATAAATCAACTTCCGCTACCTGGCACGAATGTGAACTTCTTCCAATGTGAATCTCAGAAAATGGATTTCATTATTTAAAAAAATGAAATCTTTTTCACAAAAAGGTTAAGGTTTTCATTGCGGAAAAATGGCGAGAAACGGAAAAAAAAACTTTCTCGTTTCGTCTTTTGCAAAACTTGTGTGTCGCTTCTGGTTTGTGAATTTTTAATTATTGTTTGTTGATTATTACAATTTAGTAAGTTGTTTAGAATATATCGCTAAACTATTTCTTTTAAAACGAATTTAGTGCGAAAATAATTCAAACTAACGTAAATGTTAAAAAGAATTTGGTATTTCAGAACCCATGAAAATTACTTAGGAATTAGTCTAATCGTTTTTGAACGGAACGCTTTCGATTTTGGGCGATTTAAATTTATTTAATTTCTATATTAGAAAGCAAATTTTCTCCCATTAACATTTTATTGTGCCTCTTATGTCTCATTTGCATTTAGTGAGGGAGAAAATAGTAATTTATTTTAGCACCTCCTTCCGATTCGCAAATTTTCTCGTAGTTAACCTCGGGCATTATTTCGTCACTTAAGTTCCTACATGTGTTATCTCATTGTTGTGCAAAGATCAGATTATCCGTATGGTAACCCTTGGCGTGGCGCAACTTTTTCGGATTTGGAGATGAATAACTTTTTGTGGCAACTGTCTGACTTCGGCTGATGATTCGAATTCTTTGACTTCGCAACGATGACGTTTTCCGGCAACCCTATCTCATCGTTATTTGCTCATTTCGATTGGGTTTTCGGCCGACTTTTGTGGCAATTTTGGAAAGTTCGCCAAGGGTTACCGTACAGTAAATTTCTACCGTTGTTCAAAGTGAGAGAGCACATATCTGAACTTAAGTGACGATTTATGATTACGAACCTATAAGAAATAATGTGCAATAAAAAGTAAATATTTTAGGACCATAATATTGTCTCTTTTCTTTTTTAAAAAACTTCCTTGTGGTCATATCGCACCGTTTGCGGAAAAAAGTGACCTATCGGACAAATTAGACTTTTCGAGTTATAAATGCTGAAACGTAAAAAATTAAATTTCTAGCGATGCGAGCAAATTTTCAATCGATTGGTAGAATAGTTGGGATGCACTTAGAGGAGCCATCATTTTTTCAAAAATGAAATGCAATGAAAAAATAAACTTCTGACGAATTTTCTGAAAAGCTAGCTTTTTAAGGCTGCTCATCATCCCCATACCCCGTCCTCCTTCGATCGGGCTTGCTAATGTGAAGTCTATGGGGGAAAAAATGGTTTTTGTTCCAAAAAAAGTCAAGAAATTATAGGAATATTTTGATGCGGTTTTTTTTTTAAATTCATAAAAATCCAATAAAGTAGTGCTTTTAGAGGTTATTTTTTTAAAAACGTTATTTACTTTTTTTAAAGCTTTTTTTAATTAAATTTTTTTCTATTAAAAAAAGGCAAGCCGATCGAAGGAGGACGGGGTATGGGGGTGATGAGCAGCCTTAACGATAGGTTACTTTTCCGCGTACGATGTAATATGGCCCATCGAATTGGCCTGATTGCATGATTGTGCTTCAATTTGTTTTTAATTTGGCATCATAATAGTTTGACGTTCAACATATATACAAAGACAGACCTTAAGTTTGCAGCAGAGAAATGTACTACGCGGAGGAAACTGCGTAAACAACAAAATTTCGCCTGCTCTGATTGGTTGCTCCTTTGACCCTGATATTCATGCGCCCTGTTACATCAAAATCGAAGGAAAAATAGTTAAAATTACACTCTAACGGAAGCTAAACTAATAAAAATAATAAATTTATCTCTTGAAATAACAGATAAAATTGTTTATTGAATGTGAAACACCTTTTTTTATTCGATTCTCGCACTCGAAAATGTGAACTATTTACCCTTTTTCTCGTAGAACATTTGTATACTGCAAACTTAATGTCGGTTTTACTGTAGTAATTTATTGCAAAATGAAATTTAAAGAAAATTTGTAATATTCAGGGTTGTAAATAATACTTTTTTTTTGTTGCAATAAACCTAGTTCCCTGGCGGGTTTTATTAAAATCCCAGGGTTTTTAGGGAAGATGAAAGGCAGCCTTACCCGGGGCACCATTTTGACAAATAATATTTCCTTTCGATCAAAAACATATTTCCGTTTTATTTGAGGAATCGTGTGGATTTGGAGGGACTACCCATGCGCATTCACATTCGTCAAAAACGAAAATGGAGTCAATTCACGGAAATGATCCGGCAGAAATTTTCCATTAACACATTCATGCTGGGGCAAATAACTACGTTTTTCGCGTGAGGCGGGACTGTCTTATGTCGTTACGCTTCGTCGGGCGTTAAAACATTTTGCGAGTTCGAAAGCGCTTAATGCAAGACCACAGCTAGTGAAAATACAAGGTAGATTATATGCCTCGGGGAAAAAAAGCAAAAAAGTAACTACATATTGTAAACGTTGTAAGGGCTAGCCCGCATTATGTTTGGAATGTTTTGAAAAGTTGCATAGATATAAATAAATAATTGAAGAATGAAGAGTACACGGGAAAAAGCGATTGATTTATTAGGCGGACGCCCGCAATTGTCTGCTTGGCGGCCGAAAACCGGTTTCTCTCTTTCTTCTTCGCTTGGTCCAAGCGTCGGGATCGCCATTCGCCTGAATCTTGGTAGCTAGGAACCACAGAGATAGCAGTTAAAGTACTACAGTGGCATATCACGTGACCTACGATACTGACTTCATTGGGGCTCTTCTGGGAGCTCCTTGCGCGTCCCGTCGTTAGCATTGGAGGTCACGTGATCTGCCACTCAATTACTTTAGCTATGATATCTGTGGTAGGAACTGATTTCCTTTCACAAGTTTAGGCGATCATTCGCTATCATCGCCAAAGTGGCCTGCTAAGGAAACTTCCCTGATCTCTGCAAAATCAATCGGTTTTTCCCGTGTACTCTTCAATTGTTATCAATTTAAAATATTGAATGCTTATAATACTCAATTTTTTTTTATATATATTGTTGAGAAAAAATTAAAAGAGATTATTCTGAAACGACTTTTTTTCTGAAAACAAGTGACTCACCTGTGATGCACGCCGTCTCACGGGATAGTTAAGGGGAGCGGACACCCCCATTCCCTTTCCTACCTCGATCGGGCTGGCTAATGCTAAGTCTATGGGGAAAAAATGGTTTTTCTTCCCAAAAAAAGCAAAGAAATTATAGGAATATTTTGATGCGTTTTTTTTTAAATTCATAAAACTCCAATAAAGGTGTGCTTTTAGATGTTATTTTTTTAAAAACGCTATTTACTTTTTTTTAATCGAAAAAAATTTAGATTAAAAAAAAGTAAATAACGTTTTTAAAAAAATAACATCTAAAAGCACACCTTTATTGGAGTTTTATGAATTTAAAAAAAACCGCATCAAAATATTCCTATAATTTCTTTGCTTTTTTTGGGAAGAAAAACCATTTTTCCCCATAGACTTAGCATTAGCCAGCCCGATCGAGGTAGGAAAGGGAATGGGGGTGTACGCTCCCCTTAAGCGGGACCCCCAAAGTCACACCGCCCCACATTACAGTCAAGTGTGACCCACCGGTGGGTCACCCCGGTGTAACGTGTCAATTGCAGAAGAAAAAAATTGGGAACGGGGAGTTCGGATGATTGGAGAGCTCTGTTGTCTTATTGTTTATTATTGTTTTCTTTTCCTTTTTTAGTGCGTGCGACAACCTGCGGTGCACCAACTGCGACTTCCGCGTGTCCATCTTCCGCGACTTCGCGTGGGACCTCTCCACCAACACCCTCTTCCTCCGGAACAACATGCCCAACTTCGACAAGGTGCGGGCCAAGCTCAAGGTCAAGAAAGGTCAGTGACCTGCTCTACATCATGTCCCCCCCGGTCCCCCCAATGGTCAGTGCCAGGGTTCGTACGCCTGAAATTCCAGAAAAACTCCTGAAATTTCTTTTTCCAAAAGGGCCCCTCACTGTTAAAAATAATAGTTCAAGGTTGAACCAAATTACGGTTCAAAGTTGATGCAACCATTATTTGGCAGACTGTTGAGCCATAAAACGGTGTTTTTAAAGTGCGTAACTATAGTGAAAGGTTGAACCATAAAAAGGTTCTCACAATGCATAACAAAAATGTTAGGTTGAACTATACTCTGGCTAATCCGTGATGAATTGAGGATTTCTTCTACTATATCCAATTAGTCCAGTCATTTTGTCAGAAAAATAGTCTGTCAGATGCAAAAGGTGGGGTCAAAGGTTTTATGCTTTTAAATGGTTTATATTGATGCTAATAAAAAGAAACTATGGTTGCCCACCAAAATTTCCAAAGGCGCAATTTTGGAGAGCCAAAAAACCGCGAATTTTTTGGACTTTTTTTAGATTTTTTAATATAACTCTGTAACTAGAAATCCAATGGCTTAGCCATCAATTACTATTTTATAGAGCATAAAATTCTCTACAAACTGCATTATCTAAAGTTCCCCCTAACCCCACCAGGACGTAAGCTACAGCTCTTAAAAAGGGGTGTATTTTCCAACATCTAGCAAAATCGCGAAAAATCGCACCCCTCCACTTTCGGATTGATTAAATGCATATTTTTTTTGGTTTGAATATTTTTACTTTTAAATAATATATCGAAAGAAGAATGCTTTTAAAATACTTATGATTAATTTTTTAAAACTTATTTTTTTCTTCGTAAAAAACGTAATGTAAATCGAAGTTTAGAAACCATTGTTGGGGCGCTCGCTTTTAAAATCGAGCGACATTTTGTCACGCGAAATGCTTTGGACGCACTAGCAGTGATTCCCAACCTGGGGGCGATCGCCCCCAAGTGGGCGATTTGCGTTATCAAGGGGGCAATAAATAGTTTGAGGGCGATAGGGGGGCGATGGAATTCAAAAGGGGAAAATTAAAATATACTGTATTATAGTACAGTAAAACTATTCTAATATTTTTTGATCATCGTGACAAGTTTCAAGCTGACATTCTTACAAGGTTTGAAGATTTGACCAAGTTAGAAATTCCTGATTCTATTGTCGATACATTCCCTTTTGAATCTGTGGGTTGTGTGTTATTTACACCGATCCTTAACTGTGGTAAAAAGCTGAACTACTTCTCATCTCGTTTCGTCAATATATTTAGTTAAAAAATGTTATTTTATCCAGCTCCTCACCAAACAAAGAAATCAATTGGGCATTTGCCTTAAAGACTTGCGTATGAGCTTGAAAAAATAATAATTGATATACGAAGTGAAAAAAAAATGAATAAAAAAGTTTACAACGTTAATTTTTTTCTTTAATTTTTATTGTCAACTCTCTTAAATTTTCCAGAATTGAGTTGAAAGATCTTAGTTAATTATTTCACTTTCATTCTTTGAAAAAATCTAAATAAAAATCGAAAAATAAACATTTTTTTTAAATTTTATTTAAGAGTAACCCGGATAAAGCAGCTCTGGTTCTTTTTAAATATGGTAGTAAGTGTGTGAAATTATAAAATTGCTTTATTAGTTACACTTTAACTCAAATTATAATTGGACAAATTATAAATATTAAAGGGGCGATATGTGTTAGTCAACTTAACGAAGGGGGCGATGTTACAGAAAAGGTTGGGAACCACTGCTAGATACTTAGTCAACTGATATCTGAAGAGTACACGGGAAACACCGTTTGATTTTGTAGAAGGCTTTCCTCAATAGGCCTCTTAGGTGATGATAGCGAGAAATCGCCTAAACTGGTGTAAAGAAACCGGTTACTCGCTTTTTTTTTCTTTCGCTGCAACCCTGATTCACGCCAGAGATCAGTGGACACGAGTCACACGTTTGTACCGCGAATGAAGAAGCTAAAGAAAAATCGTTCTTTTTTGTTGCCAATGTTCGCCAAACAGACACAATTACTTGAAGACTCTCAATAAATCAAGCGGTTCTTCATCTGTCTTTTAAAGAATCAACTATCAATGAGAACGCCTTACTTTAATTCAAATCAGTACCCTATCACAGTCTTAAATTTAAATTCTTTTCACTTTGAATTTTAAATTGGTTTTTGAAGCAATGACAACTCAACTCGCACCACTTTATGGAAAGTGGTCAATCAAAGTAAACATACCTGGTTGGAACGGATTTCTGGAGCAAAGGACTGCCCACAAAGAATACGAACGTTTTAAAATAAAGGTTCTCCCATTCATCAACCATCCATCTACGCAGTGTGATACTGTTTATACTTCGTTGCTTGTAGCTGCTCATAAATTTCAACAGCTCAGGCAGAAGACAGCATTTCACGTGACAAAACAGTCGCTTGATTTTAAAAGCGAGCGCACCAAAAATGGTTTCTAAACTTCGATTTACATTGCGTTTTTTTTTACGAAGAAAAAAATAAGTTTAAAAATTAGTCATAAATGTTTTAAAAGCATTCTTCTTTCGATATATTATTTAAAAGTAAAAATATTCAAACCAAAAAAAATATGCATTTAATCAATCCGAAAGTGGAGGGGTGCGATTTTTCGCAATTTTACTAGATGTTGGAAAATATACCCCTTTTTAAGAGCTGTAGCTTACGTCCTGGTGAGGTTAGGGGGAACTTTAGATAATGCAGTTTGTAGAGAATTTTATGCTCTATAAAATAGTAATTGATGGCTAAGCCATTGGATTTCTAGTTACAGAGTTATATTAAAAAATCTAAAAAAAGTCCAAAAAATTCGCGGTTTTTTGGCTCTCCAAAATTGCGCCTTTGGAAATTTTGGTGGGCAACCATAGTTTCTTTTTATTAGCATCAATATAAACCACTTAAAAGCATAAAACCTTTGACCCCACCTTTTGCATTTGAAAACTACCTAATGACTGGACTAAATACAGAGATCCGATTTATAGGATGACTGGCAGTAGGTGGGATTCGAACACACGCACTCCTGAAAAGTTTGAATCTCTAGGCTGAAGCCGTAACCACTCGGCCATGGATGGGACAATACTCAAGCAGAAGCAGTACTACTAATGGTATGAATAAACAGTTAAATTTATCGGTTGTAGTTAGTAGAAGTTGAACCAAATTTTCGTGAAAGCAGGTCTATTTCCAGAATGTGATATTTGGTTGAACCATTTTTTGGTGTATCTTCCAGAGAATCTTGATTTTTCACCAGTTGAACTGAAATTTTTAACAGTGCTCCCCTGAAGTTTGTGTCTCATCTCTTGATATTTTTTTCCCTCTCCTGAAACAATTGATGACGATAATAGTTTGTTCTCCATTTTCTGCCGTTCTTCTCCCGTACGTTATTTGGAATAAGTCTACTATGCACGCACAGTAGAAAAACAGTCATCATAGAGTTTGATCATCGTGATAAATGGATATGTCCCAGAATGAACCCGATAACTCGTTTAACTCTTTCAGTCCCAAAAATTTACTACACTACAGAAACATCTGATATTCACAAAATAAGCTTATTTTAGGTCAAATATAAGAGATCCATAAGAAAAAAAAATCATTTTAATTTCTTATATGGTTTTTGAAACAATGTCAAATTTTTTTAACTGTGGAAAACTACAAAATAAAAATATATATATTACCTAAAAACACTTCGAGTTATATATTTTAAGGCATCTGACCATATTATTAAAAAAATTTTTAGCAATTACTTTAACCGAAATAGTTTAAATTGTGTTTTAAATATGTGGAACTGAAGTGAACTTATCAAAAATCAGGTAAAATGCTTAGCTATTTTCAAAATAAAAAAAATAGTAGTTCTGACTTCTATTGAGATTAATAAAAATATTGTCGAATACAACAAAGTGTGAAGAATCGAATGATGTGTGTTTGGATGCCATAACGGGACATAAACATTTTGAAAAAAAATATTGAAAGTGATGATGCCAAATGGCATCACTGGGATTGAAAGGGTTGGTTGGTTGGTTGGTAGACATATATTTTCAGGCTTGTGTGCTTGGTCGCAAGGACCCGCTTATAAACCATCGTCAAGTAGGATAACACAAGACACACACAAACACGTATGACAGATGTTGCCATCTGTCGCCACCTCCGCAATTTAGACATGTCCCTGAAGGGGAGGGAAATTTTCTCCAGGGACCTGTACCCATGGGAAACTGCGCAATGACCGCCCACAGGACTTTCAGACCCAACAGATTTTACGAGCACGTACTCCGCATATACTCGACAAACACAAACATCCATGCCTGAACGGGATTCGAACCCGGAACCAGCAGCTCCAGAGGCCAATGCCTTAATCACAACGCCGCTGGATCGGCTTGAAAGGGTTAAAAAGATTGTTCCCCTTCTGTTTAATCACTTCACTTGGAGAGCAGTGAAGTATCTAGACTAAACAAACATATTCAATTTTATTCCATTACCTCTTGAATTTACATTACTGCATTTCTGACAAACTCATTCGAAACTCCTGAATTTCACTATCATAGATAGTTTAAGTACAGTTTCAGTGTTTGTATGCATAAATTTTGTTTTTCCGGTTTTTTTTTCCAAATTTTGTTGTTGTTAAGGGGACTGGGGAGGCAAATTAATTTTTTTTTAAAGTTACAGACTGAAATGGATGAAATTTTTTTATAGCTCAGGGACATAAATTTAATGAAAATACAAAATAATAAAAGAAAAATATGCAATAGTTTTTTATTAAAAAAATATTAGTTTTTTTTAGCTTTTTTTAAAAATGCTCCTTGCGATTCAATTTTTTTCTAAAATGTCTAAAAAATTTTATATAAGATATTTAAATATCTGTTAACAAAACTGTGCATGGATTTTTTATTTGTCCTATTGGTTAATTAATTAAAATTAAAAATTTATGTTACTTGAAAATTTTTGACTTTTTTCGTGATATGCTAAAAGTAAAACTGAGTAAAATATTAAAAAAATTTTATCAGATTCCAAAATCCATGCACAATTATGTTTGAAAGATTATCAATAACAATTTTCCACAATTTCAAAGCAATGCACAAATTTTTGAATCGCAAGGAACAATTCGAATGTACGACAAACCACTAAAAACACTTATGGAGAAAAAGGCAAGTAAAGAAAATAATAACTTCCACTTAACGTACGATTTTCGGATTTCGGTGTTTACGAAAACTCCAACTGTATTTCGAATTCTTTTCGGATCGTTAAAAGTAAGATATGTTCTTAAAGATAAAAGTTTAAGCTATAACTTTTTATTAAAATACCAAAATCGATATTTTTGACATTTTTTGCCTCCCCAGTCCCCTTAAGTTCTAGCTCAAATGAAATGAGTAAGGGGAAAACTGAACCAAAGACATCTTTGGGGCTGTTCTGGAACTGAAGGGGGACAGGAAAATGCAGACCACCACCACCAGACTTATCACCGGATACACAAACGCAACTTACACCACTGCCCACTCAAATACTGAGGACAAAGAAGCTCTCCCAAATACGCTCGTAGACGGAAATTTTGACGTCATAGTTCCGAGTGACGTCGTTCCGAAGATGAAGATAACTTGTCTGGAAACCTGTTCGGGACCACTCGTTCACGGGTGACCACATTTTTAGGGTTCCGAATGCGTCCGAACTAGTTTTTCGATCTTCGGCACTCGGTATAAATCTTATAGAATTACATATAAGAAAATCATACTTTTATATTGAGTAGTTAAAAACTTATATGAAATTGAAAACTATTCTTTGTAGTACCTTCTTTGCACATTTTTAGCCTACTTTTCTTTTTTTTAATTCGAAGAATTAAAAAAAAGGAAAAAGTAGGTATTGACATGCTGTTGATGTCCGTCCGTCTGCCTGTCCGTACCCCCCCCCCCCTTTTCCAAAATCGGTTCTATCAATCCGATCTTAAAAATTCTTTTTTTATTAGAAAGGTATTACCTCAGACACCCAACTTTCATACTTTTTGTCCGTCTGTCTGTACGATTCGACGGACATAAATCTACTATTTGTCGACTAATTTCCCATATTGAATTAGTATTGAAATTCAATTTCGAGTTATTTAAATTGCTGTTGCAAACCACAAATGAGATACGTTAAAAAATTCAGCGCATCAAAATGAGAATACATTGAAAATTTCGGAAAAGAATTCGAATTCTAAGTACTTCAATTATTTAAAAAGCTTCAAAATTTAATGCTCACTTAAAAAGCATAGGAACTAGGAAGCCATTTTTGTTAGAATTAAATCACCATTGCCATCGCAACAATCGCTCGAGAAACTTTAATTCTTTTAGAAAATAAATTAAAATAAATTTATTTTTGAGACATCGATCAGTTTAAAATGACGTCAAATATATTTCACTACGAGTATTCACTACGAGTTTGTATGTTGGTATGAAATGTTTTCATTCTATTTAAAAGCGAGAAATATTATATATTTATTCTTTGAAATATAATTTTTTGCAAACGATTTAAGTTATAATTATTTAATTTTCGAGATAAAATAAATGAAACTAGCCGAATTTAGCGGGAAAATTTTTAATATAGAATTCATGCTGTGTTTGGCGCCTTTTTACCTGTTAAACACGACTGTTGTTTGGAAGCGGGTTAAGTGACATATTCTGTTACAAACTTACTTGTTAATTTACATTTCCTATTTTAAGTGTATATTGGAGTAGTTTTATGGTTTTTGTTCCACGAATAATTAAATATTTATTTATAACTGCAAATAAAGCATGCGGACGATAAGTAATATTTATTTTATTGGCGAAAGAAAATTAATGAAAATAATTGATTTGGCTTTTAGAAGTTGAAATTATAGCTGGATGCTGTGTTTAGTGAAATTTATTCTAATGTATATAAATTTAGAGTAGAAACGGTTGTTGATGTCACTTACTGTAACAAACCTAGTTTTTTCAAGATAAGAATTTTAGAAAGTATGTAAGTAACAGGAAAGTAGGCTATTTTAGTTCTTTTAGAACTTCTTGTTAAGTATGACCCCTTAAACCGTAAACGTAATAATATATAGTACTAGTAGTAAACATTGTCGTTGCGAGGGCAAGTGCACCCCATACTTACGGATTTCGAAGTTGAAAGAAAAAGAACAGTTTTTAAAAAAAATCGCAAATTTCGCTTTCGATAAAGTGTGTAAAGGTACTTAAATGATTCTAAAATGTGTATCTATTTTGAACAGAACGTGACATATGACTTTCTTTGTGGGGGGCAAGATCGCCGAACACTGCGACCTTAGGTCCATTGTACTCAACCCCAGAAATGACACAGGCACAAGAGACACACAAAGAAAGAGACGACGCAAACACATAGACTAATAACAACGTTTACTGACGGACACAAACATCCATGCCTTACCGGGATTCGAACCCGAAGCTCCAAAAGCTAGCATCCTAACCATTGCGCCGCTGGGACGGCTTAAACAGCACATACTAACCTATTTTGCAGCTAACCGCTCTGAAGTGTGAGAATATTGTGACTGGGGCTTAAAATCGTTGCCCGGAAAATCTTTAAATCCGGCCCTGAGTTTTACTGAATCCTTAACGCAATGACATACAAACCCCTATCCCTTGCACACCCCATTACGGTATATAATGATTGTAATAGGAATCGTCCCATTGCGTCCGAGAAATATGAATCTCTGGTCGACTGACGTCACAGTGTGTCTCGTGTGTCAGCAAACTGATTGCGGACCACTCATTAAGCTAGATTTATAGTTCAATCACAAAGAGAGGACCATAGTAGATCTTCCCTCTGCGCTTTTTATTGCGATATTTTTGTAAAAGAAGAAGCTCAGAGAGAAATTTTCCCGATGAATTAGTTACCTTCATACATTTAGTGGCTTCAGTGGATATCAGTTGGTTGGTAACATGAATATATTCTTGTAAAGCTTAGTTATTGGTCATTTAAACGTTATTATAATTTAAACGTTTTTCCATCTTTATTTTTCTTAACCATGAAGAGAATTAAATCAAGTAAATATTATTAAATTCATTGAAATTTAATGCAAATCAGTAAGTAACAGTTAATAAATAGTAACTTTCGATTATTATATTTAAACTAGCCTCAGTATTTATTAATTAAGGAGCAAATGTTTTCGACTTAGTTGTTAGTGTGTATATCGGTTTCATGAAAATCAGTTATTGCTTGATAGTTGTTTTGGATGCTATTTGTTAAAATTAGGTAATTTTATCAGAAAAAAGTGTATTTTGATTAAATTATATTTAGATTAATTTGTATTAAATTATTACGTTATAAGCTTTACCAGCCTATGGCAACGGGGCTTTTTTTCACCCTTGACTTGAAGAAATAAATATTTTTGTACAGGGTGAGGCAAACAAAACCGGCCCCGAGCTAGAGATGGGAATACGTTAAAATGCTTGGCGAGAAAAACTCTTGAAGCCGCCTGAAACCTGTTTTTGCATTGGTTGGATCGCATCAGCTTCACATTAGAGCTACTCATAGACTAATGGCGAGTTCAGGTCGTATTGTATGAAGACGTCCCATAATGCAAATCTAGGGTCTTGCAATCAATTTAGAATATTTTGTATTACCAAATACAAAAAGGTCCGACTCTCTAGGATAAATAACGACCGAAACAATCAAATAATCACTAAATCTTGATCAGCTCTACTAACCTTGTTTATATTCCATTTCAACTAGCTTTTAAGGGGTCATAGGAGTCTTAAAAATGTGCAAAGAAGGTACTACAAAGCATAGTTTGATCTTTCATGTAATTTTTTAACTACTCAATATATAAGTATAATTTTTTATATGTAATTCTATAAGATTAATTATTTAATATAAAACAAATTTTAAAAATTATGAAACTTTAGCCAAAACTAAAATGAATGATATGAAACATAAAGCTATTTGAACACATTGGGATTAGGCCTGCGCAGCAAATTTTGAGGTCAAAATTGAAAAAATGACAAAGAAAATGACTTTATATTGTACAAATAAGTACAAACAAAGACTTATACCTAAATTCTCATCTCAATTTTAATTAGAAATTATTTTTAAAAAAATTTAAAATCAAAATTTAAAAATGTTTATTAATTTTTTTAGAAAAAAGTTCTTAAAATAATTTCTAATTAAAATGGAGCTGAGAATTTAGGTATAAGTCCTAGTTTGTACTTATTTGTACAATATAAAGTCATTTTCTTGGTTATTTTTTTAATTTTGACCTCAAAATTTTCCGCGCAAGCCTAATCCCAATGTGTTCAAATAGCTTTATGTTTAATATCATTTATTTTAGTTTTGGCTAAAGTTTCAGAAATTTTAAAATTTGTTTTATAATAAATAAATCTTGTAGAATTACATGTAAAAAAATTATACTTATATATTGAGTAGTTAAAAAATTACATGAAAGATCAAACTATGCTTTGTAGTACCTTCTTTGCACATTTTTAAGACTCCTATGACCCCTTAAAAGCGTAGCGTAGTTGCCGGCAAATAAGTCGCCAAGCGTTTGCTTGGGCTTAATATTGAAGCGATCAATAGCTTCAGTAAGTAAGCCTGTTTTTGTATTGGTTTTAGACATGGCAACATTTCTGTCGTATTCTAATCTCCATCTCGGGGCCGGTTTTGTTTGCCTCACTCTGTATTTGGCCATTACGTAACAGGATACCTAACGTCGCCGGAATTTTCTAGAGAGATCGCCAACGCATATAAGAACGACTTGTCTTGTATACTAGGTGCGTGATATGACCCAACCATTCCGCACAACAAATCTTAGGCTCAGAGCCTCCATGTTCCCAGCTACCTGATCTTCCATTTCCCCCTTAACTACCTTTTCTTAGCCGTCTGGCTGTTTCTTTTTGTCATTTTTATTTTAATCCCCTTTTGATTTTTATACTTTTGCCCTGACCCCCCATTTCTGTCATTATCCGCACTGTCTTCCTCACTCCTCTTTCGGGAGGATGTTGACTGCCTGACCACTTGCCCCTTTTGGCTTTCGTTTCATCAGTGTTGTCCCTTGTCCTATTCCCTGCCATATTCCCCATTCGTCCTTGTACGGCCATTCACTACCATCATCGCCATTCCAAATTCCCAGCCATGCCGGAGGTGGAGGCAGCTTCGCTGCCAGGTCCTCTTTAAAATGTTAAACGTCGTCGTTCTAGGTGCGTGATTAGATTATTTCTGCTTCTGCTGGAGTGGAGAGCTTGAGGGTAGCTCTGTGGTGTAATTGTTTTTGTTTAGTGATTGTTCTATCTGTTCAATAAAGTCGCTAAAGGTTAACTTTGTGAGTGCGAGTGTTTCATTCGCTGAATAAAGTAAATTGTCCTTGCAAAACGTGTCGTGCTTTTAAAAGGACCCAGAAATTTCGTAACAATGCTGTTCTTGCTTCCACAGGTTGGTGCGCGTACGGGTGCCAGTGCCACGCCATGTCCGTCAACGTGTTCATGGAGATGAAGCGCGCCTCGCACGTCAAGTGGGTCTGCGCGGGACACTGACGCACAACCAACAGTACAGGGACTGAGGATATCTTCCTTTTTTTGTGAACAAGCATATCGTCTCTTAAGGGGGTATAGGACACAAAATCTCCAAAAAAAATTATTATTATCATAAAAAATAACACAGATATTTTAGAATAATTTAAAACAAAAAAGGCCCTCGCCAGATAAGACGGTGAAAAATGCCCCCATTCCAATCGGGCTAATTTTTTTTCTGAAAATACCTCATAGTATGGACAACATCTCAGCCAAGTTTCAGCTCAAAAATATGACGCATTTTTGAGTAAAAAATTAAAGTTTTTTTTCTTTTTAAATTGATTATTCCCTGAATATATTTGATAAATCCAAAAAACTACTCATGAGTTTTTAGATATCATTGAGTAGTATTCTCAGAAAAATCCGCTCATAAATCTGATCGAGCGATCATCCTTAAAAATGCAATTTTATTTTTCAAAAAAAAATTTCATGCCAAAATCGTTTGGTCACAACTTAGGATTTTGTCTCTACATATTCCTCTATTATCAATCTATAATATATATTTTTTTCAGATTTTTAAAATTATTGGACGATAGTTTAAAAAAATAATTCTTAAAGCCTGATTTTTTTGCTCTAAAATCCATAGATTTAGAAATAGCATGCCCACGGATTGCGCAATCCCGTACAACGCAATGATGCGTGATGAATCCACATTTCGTCGTTTTCGCAATGCATCACGGGATACTGATTCACAAAAATGGTTTTTCCGAAGAGTTACATCCAATAAAAACTGCATTTTTAACTTGCTTCTTTTGTGAATATATACCTCATGCCTTACAGAAATTATCAATACGCATGCAGCTATAAAATTATGCTAGCGAAACTTGTAAAAAGTTTTAATTAGTTAATATTGAATATATATCTTTTATTAGTCGAATTATCTCATGGTGCCATCTGGTGGCGTATGGCATGCCATGTGCAAGAGCTTGCGAACTGCCTTATGGGATAATGGTTAACAAATGGCTTCACCTTTCCCCCTAGAGGCAGATCTGCTACTTTCTAAATCTATGCTAAATTCTTTAGTCCGAAAGAAATTCTCCCAGATTGAATTTCCCCGCCTTTGTTAGGAGTGCCATCTGCCGAGTAAGTAGTGCGAAAAGTCAGGTTTTAAGAATATTTTATTTTTTTTAAACTATCGTCCAATAATTTTAAAATTCTGAAAAAAATATATATTATAGATTGATAATAGAGGAATATGTAGAGACAAAATCCTAAGTTGTGACCAAACGATTTTGGCATGAAATTTTTTTTTGAAAAATAAAAATGCATTTTTAAGAATGATCGCTCGATCAGATTTATGAGCGGATTTTTCTGAGAATACTACTCAATAATATCTAAAAACTCATGAGTAGTTTTTTGGATTTATCAAATATATTCAGGGAATAATCAATTTAAAAAGAAAAAAAACTTTAATTTTTTACTCAAAAATGCGTCACATTTTTGAGCTGAAACTTGGCTGAGAAGTTGTCCATACTATGAGGTATTTTCAGAAAAAAAATTAGCCCGATTGGAATGGGGGCATTTTTCACCGTCTTATCTGGCGAGGGCCTTTATTTATACCTGCAGTAGAACGTGAGATGTGTAGTTTTTTGTGTCATGACATCTGTGTTGGCCAACCACGTTTATCATCCTTGCTTCCTCGTAATATTAGATAGGAATAACGTTATCGAATCCTTAGTTGTTCGGTCGGTTTGGAGCGCTTCTGTAAGGAAATGGATAAACTTCAAAGCTGTTTTTCTCCTTGATCGTGTTTTCGATGATTTTTTGACTTTAAATTGATATAACTCAAAATCTACTGCCCATAGAGTGTCAAAATTTTCCACTCATATTTTTCAAACATATATCTTTAATTTGTATTTAGAGATTAGTTGTAAATAGTTTATTTTTTTATTTATTAATTTTTATAAAAAAAGTGAACCTGTGAAATTATTAAAAAAAAATTTCAATAATTCTTTAAAAAAAACTATGACAAATACGAAAAATCGGTAAAGACAGTTTGTTAAAAACATTTTTCTGTTTATAAAAATGTCAAATTTTTGTTTGTCAATAAATATGTTTTTGACTTATAACAAAAATAAGAAACATCACTTTTTGACACATTTTATTAAAAAAAATAATGATAATTTAAAACCTTTGACTATCTAAAAGTGTAAGTATATTTAGTATACATTTATAGAAAAAAAATTATAGTGATATCTGCAATATTAAAAAAAAAAGTTAAAAGTGTCCCATACCCCCTTAAGTTCCCATATGTGCTATCTAACTTTGCAATACGGTAGAAATGTACTGGACGGTAACCCTTGGCGAACTTTCAAAAATCGTGCCAAAAGACGGCCGAAAACCCAACCGAAATGATAAGATTGGTAAGGATAGGTTTGAATTACCGTCGCATTAGAGCTACACGAGGGAGAGCCGAAAACCGTGTTTATTTAACACCGGCTGTTCGGACTTTCCTGTTACATATCTCAGCATTCAAATTATGTAGACCGATATTATGTAACAAGAAAGTCCGAACAACCGGTGTTAAATGAACAAACACGTTTTTCGGTTCTGCCTCGTGTAGCTCTAATGCAGTGGTTCCCAACCTGGGGGCGATCGCCCCCAAGTGGGCGATTCGTGTTATCAAGGGGGCAATAAATAGTTTGGGGGCGATAGGGGGGCAATGAGTATTCAAAGGGGGAAATTAAAATATACTGTACAGTAAAACCATTCTAAGTGTTTTGATCATCGTGACAAGTTTTAAAACTGATATTCTTACAAGATTTGAATAGTTGACCAAGTTAGAAATTCCTGATTCTATTGTCGATCCATTCCCTTTTGAATCTGTGGGTTGTAGATAACCTTGAAAACTCTTTGCAGATGGAGTTTGACGATCTGAAGTATGACAGTGAGGCGAAACTCATTTCAAGCAGAGAGGTTATGAGTTAGCCTGCGTGAAACTTAATTACACTGATCCTTATCTGTAGTGAAAGCTGAATTACGTCTCATCTCGTTCCATCAATATATATTTAGTTAAAAAAAGAGTTCTGTTATCCAGCTCCTCACCAAACACAGAAATCAATGGGATATTTGAATCAAAGACTTGCGTATGAGCTTGAAAAATAATTGATATAAAAAAAGTGAATAAAAAAGTTTTCAACATTCACTTTTTTTCTTTAATTTTTATTGGCAACTCTCTTAAATTTTCCAGAATTGAGTTTAAAGATATTGGTTAATTATTTTACTTTCATTCTTTGAAAAAATCTAAATAAAAATAGAAAAAAATAAACTTTTTTCCCGATTTTATTTAAGAGTAACCGGATAAAGCTGCTTTGGTGGTTTTTATATGGTAGTAAGTGTTTGAAATTATAAAATGGCTGTATTAGTTACACTTTAACTCAAATTATAATTGGACAAATTATAAAAATTAAAGGGGGGCGGTATGAGTTAGTCAACTTCAAGAAGGGGGCGATGTTACAGAAAAGGTTGGGAACCACTGCTCTAATGCGACGGTAATTCAAACCTATCCTATCATTTCGGTTGGGTTATAGGTCGACTTTTGGCGCGATTTTGGAAAGTTCGCCAAAGCTTACCCTTCAGTAAATTTCTACTGTTTTGCAAAGTTAGATAGCACATGTGGGAACTTAAGTGACGATATTTCATCGTAATGTAAATGAACCAACTTTTAAAAACAAGAAGTCCTTTATAGTCCTTAGGATTACAACTCAAGCCTGCTTCCCCTATCCCCTCGTGTGATTTTCTCCCACCCTACTTGGGCTTGGAGCAGTTACCTCACAGCAGAGCCTCAAACAAGGTAGGTTTAGAACAGTAACGCTCAAGCGGAAAAAAAAACAGGAGGGGGTAGAGAAAGCCACCTTGTGTTGTAATCGTACGGACTATAGTAAATCGGTTGCTTAGTAGAGGCCTTCTGGAGATATGTTTGATGGTATATATTTTTGTTTTCCTTACTTTTGAATAAGCTGTATCGGTTAAACTAAAGAATCTTGGCCGGCAACTTTACGCCAAATCTGGTAACCCCGAAAAATTGGTATTATTGCAACCTTTAGCGAAATTAGGAATTGCATTGATAATTTCGAATTGTTAATCTCCTTAAGTCTTAAATGCATATAATTTGTTCTGAAGTTTTCTTATACTAATCTTTTATTACTTATATGCTTAATGATTTTTTTTAAATAAATTCTTCGGCATTTTAACGCTCCACTTTTTTTACAAATCTGGTCTGCACTTTCATGAATTTTTCCGTTATTTTAAGTCGGCCATTTTGAAATTAGGTAGTATTTTTAGCCATTTCGAGATTGATTCGAGAGGAGGAAATAAGCTGTTAAATAGAGTTGAGTTTTCAAAAAAGATTCACAATAAGTTCTTCTCATCTACAACCGATTTACTACAGGGTGAGGCAAACAAAAGTGGCCCCTAAGTGGAGATAAGAATACGACAGAAATGTTGCCAAGTCAAAAACCAATACAAAAACAGGTTTGCTAATTGAAGCAAGCGGCAAACAAGGAAATTTTGTAGAGCTGACCAAGAAAAGTTCCCACTAGTGATTATTTTGGTCGTTATTTATCCTAGAGAATCGGACCTTTTTTTAATTTGGTAACAAAAAACATTCTAAATTGATTGCAAAACACAAAATTTGCATTGTGGGACCTCTTCGTACATTACGAACTAAGATCTGAACTCGCCACTAGTCTATGCGTAGCTGTAATGTGAAATTAATTCTATCCAACCAATGCAAAAACAGGTTTCAGACGGCTTCAAGAGTTTTTCTCGCCAAGCATTTCAACTTATTCCTATCTCTAGACCGGGACCACTTTTGTTTGCCTCACCCTGTATATTGTTAGGGCTGGGACAAATTGTGTAGTGGTTTGAATAAATAAAAATTTGTCTAACGAGAAGATTATTTTGTTTGATCCACAATTACTGTTATTTTTATGTCATAGTCTTCAGTTAAGCAGCACTTAGTGTAATAAGTTTATCTTTTTATGAAGGAGTATGAAGTGTTATGTTTCTAGTATTCTGGAGATCCAGTTGGTTTTGTATATAAAGTGTTTTTTTATATGAAAAACAATAAAAGTAGTAATTATCATGTATGGATATTTATTTGTTCTTGTTCGAGCCACAAAATTGAGTATACCTTTGGAACTTACAGATTTTTTGCACTTACAAGAGACATATTGCTTTAAAGTTATTGAAACTTTTACCTAATATAATTTACTATGCTTTACGTTATAAAATTTATAAATTTGTTTATTCAAAAAAATAAGATCCAAGGCAATAGGGAAAAAACAACGCCACAAAATTAAGTATACACCTTTATTTATATCCTTTTAAAGTATGGTATGGTACATATATATTCCAGCATGTGTGCTTGTTTAGAGAACCGCTTATAAGCTTTCGTCAAGTGGGACAGACACAGAAAGAATTTTTACAGTCACACAGATAGGAATAACAAATAACAACATTTATTGACGGTCACAAACATCCAGGCCCGACCGGGATTCGAGCCCGACCCCAGCAGCTCCAAAGGCCAGCCTCCTAACGATTGCGCCACCGGGGCAGCACCTTTTAAAGTACAGATTAATATTTTGTTACATAGCCTTTTGATTGGATTACAGTTTGTAATCTTCTGGGCATAGATTCCACTAGTATTTTAGTAGTTTGAACTGAAATTTCGGTCCTTTCTTCTCTCAGAACCTTCTTGAGAACTTCCTTGCTCATTATTTCATGTTCATGTACAGCTTTCTCTAATTGCGACCACAGATTTTCGATGACGTTTAGGTCTGGAGTGTGTAATTGCTTCTTGCAATGGTACAGCAAGTAAAGGGTGAGGCAAACAAAAGTGGGCCCGGTCTAGAGATAGGAATACGCTGAAATGCTTGGCGAGAAAAACTCTTGAAGCCGCCTGAAACCTGTTTTTGCATTGGTTGGATTGGATTAGCTTCAATTAGAGCTACTCATAGACTAGTGGCCAGTTCAGATCTTAGTTCGTATTGTATAAAGACGTCCCATAATGCAAATTTTGTATCTTGCAATCAATTTAGAATGTTTTGTATTACCAAACAGGTCCGATTCTCTACGATAAATAACGACCGAAACAATCAAATAAACACCAGCGAGAACTTTTCTTGATCAGCTCTGCAAACCTTGTTTATATTTAATTTCAACTAGCTTCTAAAACCGTCGCGTAGTTGTCGGCAAATAAGTCGCCACGCGTTTGTTTGGGCTTAATATTGAAGCGATCAATAGCTTCAGTTAGCAAACCTGTTTTTGTATTGGTTTTAGACTTGGCAACATTTCTGTCGTATTCTTGTCTCTAGACCGGGGCCACTTTTGTTTGCCTCACCCTGTATAACTGCACAATCTTCGCTGTGTGATTGGGGTCTTTGTCCTGCTCTAATATGAAGTTCGACCCAAGCCCCAACTTACTACAGCACTTGTTTTTCAAGTTATCCTTTAAAATTCCCAATACACTTGATCTATATTTGGGGATAATATCTTTGGATTAATATCTTTGCCCATAATACCATCAATAAAAACAAGCTCTCCAACTCCTCCAGCCGACATACAACCCCGAACGAGGACAGATCCAAATCCATACTTGACTGTCTTAATGGTGTTTATACAGGGTGAGGCAAACAAAAGGTGGCCCCGGTCTAGCTATATTAATACTTTGAAATGCTTGGCGAGAAAAACTCTTGAAGCCGAGTGAAACCTGTTTTTGCATTGGTTGGATCGGATTAGCTTCACATAAAAGCTACTTATACACTAGTGGCGAGTTCAGATCTTAGTTCGTATTGTATGAAGACGTCCCATAATGCAAATTTTGTGTTTTGCAATCAATTTAGAATGTTTTTTTATTAACAAAAACAAAAAGGTCCGATGCTCTAGGATAAATAACGACCAAAATCATCACTAGTGGGAACTTTTCTTAATCAGCTCTACAAACCTTGTTTATATTTCATTTCAACTAAGCCTCTCAAACCATAGCGTAGATGCCGGCAAATAAGTCGCCAAGCGTTTGTTTGGGCTTAATATTGAAGCGATCAATAGCTTCAGTTAGCAAACCTGTTTTTGTATTGCTTTTTGACTTGGCAACATTTCTGTCGTATATCTCCACTGTAGGATCCAGTGCTTTCCCAACTTCTCTCCATATTTAAAATCTTCCATATCGCTTCCATAAAGGTTAAATCTACATTCAATCAAAGTTATGATTTTGTTATAAGAAAGATTTTGAAAGGTCAACGTGTGGGTGGATGATTCAGCAAGGTTCTGTGGGAACTATCGATTTGGGCGACTGTTTGTCGCCGACAGGATATAGTTGAAATGTTTAAGTACTAAGTGATATTAAGGATATGTGAAAAAGTTAACTTAAGTTATTAACATTAATTGAGGTTAAAAATCTAAGAATTTGGGGGTGTTTAAGTTCTAATGTGTCATATTGTATCGTTATAAATATGGAAATGTCAAAGTGAGATCGTTTTATTTATTTTATTTATTTATTTATTTGTTTCAGATGCACCTAACAGAAAAAATCCAATTACAATGCACATCATAAAAGACAATGCAAAACAACAAGAACACACAAAAAGAAAACATTAAAATGACGGACATGTTAAAAAAGACAGTGTTACAAAGAAAATAGCCTCCGACAAGTAGCTTTAAAAACATTAAAAGGCATAAAAAATAAATCCAGTTTCCTCAGACATACCGTTATAAGTTTTATAAAATTTATACATACAAAAATTTAGAATATACAGTTATTCCGATTCGAACTCAAATAAAAAAAAACAACGATTACGTGAAACTCTAGAAGGCACGTTAAATTTTATAGTACTAGTAATGTAATTAGCATCAATCATATTATTAAGAATTTTTATAAAAAAAAACAAAAGACAATAAATTTGACGTCTAGACTTAAGGGTACAGATGTTGAATATATTTCGGAGTACACTGGACGGCACTTCTCGAGAAGCAGCGTTGAAACTCTTAAAATACAAAAAAACGTAAAAAATTATTCTGCACACGTTCAATGACACTATTGCTAGTACTCGTAGTAAGGATCCCATATAGGGGTGCAATATTCAAGATTAGGGCGGACCAGGTCAAAATACAGAACCCTCAAGACCTTATGACTTATATACGATGACGATGGTAATTCAAACCCCTCCATCCAACCATCAATAAGTAGAATAATATTAGTATGACTGATTTGAATTTTCGGACGGAAGTTTTATATTTTCACCAGATATGAACTTTTCATTATGTAAATTGGTTGATAATAAGAGACTGAAGACTCAATCCATTTTATCTTTAGAATTAATATATTTTTCATAGTAAAAATCATAAATAACATATGTAAATTGTAAAATTATTAGATTATATTTCTTTTGAATTTTAAAAAACTAATTAAAAACTGAAGTATATCTGATAGATCCGAAGTATAAAAGGTTCATTCTCTTCTAAAAGTGCATCAACTACTTTGAAACATAGTCACGAATTTTGCAACAAAAATAACGGGAAAGAAATCGTTCTGAGAAAATTATCTCGTTATGTCAGAACTGCAAAAGCTATCTCGTTATCCAAGAGTAAAGGCTTTTTAAAAACAATTATTTTCTATAATTTTTGACCCCACATTTTCTTTTTGTTAAAATTATTTTGAGCTTATCTTAGGATGAAATATTATTCCGAAATTTCGACTCTAAACTCCATCCATTTCAGAAAATAAAATTCCAATACATTCGAAACTAAAATAAATAAAGCTTCTCTTTAAAAGAATTAACGTTTCCAATTTCACATATTTAATCGAATCGGAGAATTTAATCCCAGAAATTTTTCCTACGACTGGAAAATTCCCTTTCATTTCAATTTTATCCTAAGCAACTCGATACATTCGAAACTGAAATTCGTTCTTCAATTTCATGGTTTTTGATTTTTCATCGTCTGCCTTTTTAACAAGAAATAGTTTTCTCCTGAGAAATAACTGAATGTAAACTGCAACCGTAATGAAAGCTACTATTTCTTTAGCTAACATACATAAATTTTTAATTTAGTTTAAAATTCAATTATCAAAGCGAAATTATATGGAATGAATATTTCTGGTAAAATATGGGATTACAGGCTTGGGAATTTATTTAAATTTTTTATAAGAACTTGATCCTTACTCCAATATACTAGAAAAGAATTTTGAATATTTTGTTACAATATTAATTAAAAAAGTTTCTTTTTTAAAAAAAGTAAAGCCACGTATACATCTAAGTTTAGCAACGATCTATAATAAATACTGGATGACTACTACTCAACGTTAAAAAAACCTCGACTGATGCCAGACAACTATTTCGTCGTGTTCTCCAACTTAGGTATGAGGCTGGGGAGCCCAGTCGGTTAAGCACTTGCTTAGCATGCGGAAGGTCCCAGGTTCGGGTCCGGGCATCGCCAAAATAGCTGCCGACCTATAACACTGCCTACTAAAGGCAGTGCCTATAAACGGCCCGTGCAGCCAAAAATGTCCGACGAATAATACCCCGTGTAAGGGAGTGCACGTTAAATATCCTTCAAAGTCCTGACGCCGCGTACGATGTTGCCCTTAAGAGGGACTGTCAGTCCTATACACGTAATGCTTTATTTTTCAAATCACAGTTTCTTGTAAAGTATTTTTGAAACGTATGATCTGTTTGCACCAGATACGCAAATAGGGATGAAAGACAATTTAAAAAAGATTTGAAGGAACCATATCAATCAGTTTTTTAGTTATTAATTTTTTTTAAAAGCTTCATTTTGAGAATCGTGGCGACATCTGTAGGACAACTTGGCTTAATTGATTAAAAAGATTTTTTATTAATGTAAATAATTCACTCATGCATTATCTTTGTATGTTAATACATAATTTAAATGATGCTTTTACATTTCAAGTACTTTTTATGACAGAAACGTTCAGAACAAACGAGAATCTATGATTTTAAAATTTGATGACACACAAAAAAAAAAAATGTCGCCAAATCATAGAATGAAAAAAACGCCAATATCTAAATAGTTCAAACTGTAAACCTAAACCACATGGAAAAGTGGGCGGAGCTCGTTATAAATCCAGTCAAAGAATTTCGCGCGCGACTTTTAAACTAGATTACTTTAGTTGTAGTGTAGGTTGGATACTATAAGCGAATTTTGATAGGTACAGCTGTGGAAAAAGTACCCACTAGTGATTATTTCGAACGCTAGTCATCCTATAGAATCGGTCCTTTTTGACCTTGTGTTTATATAACATCATGAGTTAATTGCAGGACAAAAAAAATGCATAAACGGCCGTCTTCATATTAAAAATGCTATTAACTTTCAAATTTCCAATGGCAGCACCCAATTTTAATAATTTAGAAATATTAAGAATCCTCATAAACCCTTAAATCTTAGTTTTTGTTACATTTGGCTGAATATTTGACGAGTTTTTCAATCGAATCACTTGGTGACCTTTGGTTTACCATTTCTAAAATGACGGCCGTAGTCTGTGGGTTTATTAAAGGGAGAAAAATAAACGTTTATTTAAAGATCTTTAGGGAGGGGTCCTGGGATGTATAGTCAATGAGGATGAAGCCCTGAAGTTATTTTTAGAATATTTTATAATCTTTTTTTAAATTCGAAACAGTTTTTTGATAGAAAAGAAGGTATTGACATGGTATTCTTCCCAAAATGTCCCGTCCTGCCCTTACTTCGGTGACGAAATCTGTTCTATCGATCAGATCTTAAGAATCATTTTTGTCATCGAAAGGTAGGACAGCAGGGACCTAACTTTCATACTTTTTGTTCTTCTGTTTGTACGTCCATACGGACATCTGTCATCGTGTCATGTCGACGAACGACCCATTAAAGTAGCATTGGAATTTAATTTTTAGTCATTTAAATTACTATTGCCTCATGAGCAATATCACGAAAAACCTTAATTGAAATGTTAAGGATTATTAATTTTTTCTTTGCAAATCGATTTGGAATGGCGTTATAAAAAATATACCGCAATGTGATTTTTTTTTAATGTTTATTATATTTGTTTACTAAGAAAGTGATTCAGATTGTTACTTTTTTTTTGCTTAAAGAGCTAATTGGTATTAATTTACAATTACATTCCTTTATTTATCAGTGCAATTTGGAGTTTTTTCATGATTATCATCGCTAAATGTTCTGGAAATATCAGGTTTTTTCAAATATTATAGTTATTGATTGTTATTTAATCATAAGAATCTCGCGTTATTTAAGGTGAGATTTTCAAAGCATTGCCAAAGATCACGGAAAGGATGCTACAGGATTTGACTCATTCAATGTTACTTAATTATTCTTCAAACTGCAAATAAATTTAGCAAACTATAAAGATTATTTATTTAATTTGCTAAAGGAAAATAGTAGTTATAGTAGCCAATTTTTAGAGTTGAAGATTCAAATTGTAACTGAATGCTGGGTTAGTCTATATTTGTTCTAAAGTTATAAATCTTATGCGGAAGTGGTTTTTAGTGGCAGTTAATGTTATTATAATACCCTTGCCTTTCGACGAGAATTTCATTCTAGTATTTAAGTAACTGCACATGTAGGCTTTTTAATTCTTTTAGAACTTCTCGAGCACTATTCAAGAACATGTGTCGTTTGGTGGCAGACTCAAAGTTTAATGTGCCAATCACGCAGTCTGACGCTATTTTAGAGGAATTGAAAAGTTTGCAAAAAACACGTCAAGATTTCCCGGCTCCAAAGGTGTGCAATGTAGAAAGCTTCTTTCAGGACGAATGTACAGATTAGTGGCGGGAGTAAGGCTTGTAATAAAGAGACTCAGTGTCTAATTTACAAGAGCAACCGAATGAACAAATTGACAAACTGTCACTAGCAATACAAAAGGTCCCTGCACATGTTTTTGGAGACCATAAACCCGCGTTTGTTTGTATCTTGCTGACCTTATTATTGCCTTTAAAACTGCTAATACGACAGATTCATTATACATTGGGGTTTCTACTTTTGCATTAGTATGCCATTAGTTTTAACAAACATAAAGATTTCTACGCCAACAATTAAAGTACGGAACTAGATTTAAGGGGTCATAAGAGTCTTAAAAATGTGGAAAGAAGGTACTACAAAGCATAGTTTGATCTTTCATGTAATTTTTTAACTACTCAATATAAAAGTATAATTTTTTTATATGCAATTCTATAAGATTTACTTATTATAAAACAAATTTAAAAATTTAAGAAACTTTAGCCAAAACTAAAATAAATGATAACAAACATAAAACTATTGGAACACATTGGGATTAGGCTTGCACGCGAAATTTTGAGGTCAAATTTGAAGAAATGACCAAGAAAATGACTTTATATTGTACAAATATGTACAAACAAAGACTTACACCTAATTTTAAGCTCAATTTTCATTAGAAATTATTTTAAGAGCTTTTTTTCTAAAACGTTTATAATTTTTTTTTAGAAAAAAAGCTCTTAAAATAATTTCTAATTAAAATTGAGCTCAGAATTTAGGTACAAGTCTTTGATTGTACATATTTGTACAATATAAAGTCATTTTCTTGGTCATTTCTTCAATTTTGACCTCAAAATTTGGCGCGCACGCCTAATCCCAATGTGTTCAAATAGTTTTATGTTTGTTATCATTTATTTTAGATTTGGCTAAAGTTTCATAAATTTTAAAATTTATTTTATAATAAGTAAATTTTATAGAATTTCATATAAAAAATATACTTATATGTTGAGTAGATAAAAAGTTACATAAATGATCAAACTATGCTTTGTAGTACCCTCTTTGCACATTTTTAAGACTCCTATGACCCCTTAAAAACAAAACTGTTTATGTGCCGAAGCTAAGTTAGTATTCCGAAGTTTACAGGAATGACTTTAGAGTAATCGTAGCGGTATCACATCCCGATCATTTTAAATAGAAAGATAATATATTAGTACGGTGCAAACCAGAAAAGAAATTGTTTCCTGAAAGATCGTAAGATTTACAAAATAAATATAATTTATTAAACAAATAAAAAAATTAAATGAAAGAGAAATAACCAAGCAACACAAATAATAAATTTCCAGAAAATCGTTCCGGCTATCAAATAATAGGTAGAATTTTATATGTAGAATTACATATAAAAAAATTATACTTATACATTGAGTAGTTCAAAAATGACACGAAAGATCAAACTATGTTTTGTAGTGCCTTCTTTGCACATTTTTAAGACTCCTTAGACCCCTTAAAGCCTCTATTCGTCATATTTAAAAAGAAAGCGCAGTTTAAAGTTTACGATGCGAAAAATGTAAGAACTTTTAAAAAGAAATAAAGTTTAGCACCTTACAATTGTTCTTGAAGATGTGATGAACAAATGTAGGCCTTAGCAAAAAGTGCACGTATCTCAATCGACTGCTGTCGAATGGGATGAATTTTGTTCAAACCTTTCAAGCTAACAACTTCTCATTTAATGCACTTTTTAAAAGGTGTGTTTCCTTTTTAAATTTGTTGGCAGGTCTGTCTTGGCCTATGGGTAAAAAACATTAAAGAAGATAGTTAGTACTAGGGTTTCATAATAAATCCAAAAGTTACCTTCCTGTGCCCAAAAATACTCCATTCGTATAACATACCCTGATTTTTGGTCATTTTGAATGAAGAATTTATACTCGCATCTGAGTATAAAAACTTATTGCGTACGTGTAAATGCACTATTTATCAAGAGTGGAAACTGACGACAATTTCCTAAGAAGTATTCAGTACAGCAATTATCAACCTCAATAATGTCGTTGGTCTCCGTAGCCCAGTGGTCAGAACGTCGGACTCTCATACAGAGGGTCCCGCGTTTTAAATCGGCCGCATTTCAATAGTAATTGGAGACTGGAAAATAATAAGAAAACTTTTTGAAACTTTTCAAACTTCAACTGCAAACAAACTTTTCGTTAAAATGGTGCTTTTGACTATACCATATTTAGACATAGCCCTCTCTTTTAAACATGTGTTATCAATATCATTTTTTTAAAAAATTGTTTTGTCCCTAAAGAATTAGACTGCAAAAAATCTTGTTAAATTCTGATTTTTTTTTTGTTCGTGTTAAGAGGGATTTCGCCTAAACCGATTACGCGTTAAGAGATTTTTTGCCCTTTGTTCAAAGTTTTATAGGCCAGGGAATTGCTCTCAGTACATCTTAAGCGAAATTTCGTGCAGAGCGAGTTCGCGTTAGCAAGGATCGACTGTAATATTCCATTAGTCCTCTTGTGCTATGGTACGAGCCTTAGAGATTTTCCCGATCGTGCGCAGGAATGCCAACAACTCGCATACTCGGAATCGTCTGCCTTAATGAATTAATTTCGCGCCATGGAGTGAAATGAGTGCGCTTTAGAATGAATTTGAACAGGCTCAGGGTTTCTGTCGCTCGCTCTTCCATGCCCGGACTTTGCCAGACTCATATTGGGGATGTTTACCGAGTAAATTGCGGTATTAATTTCTAGAATTTGGCATAGTTTTCGAAGTCATACTAAATTAAATACCTAATTACCTGTAAATCCAAAGCATGCAGTTGGACGAAGTCGGAATTCATCGAAGTCGGAAATCCCACCCGTTCATTAGAATGGGTTGGGCCCTATATCTTAGTCATACTTTGGAGAATGGTACACTCTTAAAACAAACGAGCGATTTTAACTCAGTCTGATTAATTTTCACTCCTCCAGTCTGGAAAATGCACTTCTCCTTTTGGAGTGGATCCTTTGAGTGTTAAACCTCCGACGGGATCACTCCAAACGAGTGGTTTTAACTCAGTCTGAGTCAATATTCATTCCTTTCCAGTGTCAAAAATGCACTTCTCCAACTGGAGTGGATTTCTCTCTTTTGTTTTGAGTGTAGTTATTATTTAATAATTCTGGAGTTATCTATTCGAACGAAGCACCTTCTTTGTAATTTAATTGCAGATAGATCCACCACAAAAACCATTACTAGACTTACACTGTTAAAAATTTCAGTTCAACGTTGAACCAAATATTGGTGAAAAATTAAGAACCTCTGTCAGATACACCATAAAATGGTACAACCAAATATCACATTCTGGAAATAGACCTGCTTTCACGAAAAATTGGTTCGACTTCTACTCCAAAGAGGACAGAAAGGTGTTTAGAAACTGTGACAACTGTCCAGATACGCAGTTTACACCAAACCACATTTTTGAATGCCCGGCAATGAGTGCGAATTTGGGAGACATTGGAGTTCTGCCATCATTAACAGATCTTTATGATATCAATATCCAAAAAATTGCAGCCGCGGTTATCAAGACACGTGGTTTCATTTAGATTGACATTCACATTTTGGCAAAGCCATAGACACGACAAAAATAAAATTCGACTGCACCCTTCATATCATAAAGTTTTTGGTATCGTAAAACTTAATAACATATTCCTTCAAAAATTATTCAATCCTACCCTTGACCCTAAATTATTTAAACATGATTGAAAGCTTTTGATGAACCACCCTCCTCATACCTACGTATTTGTATTTTACTATACGTTATTTTTTTTTTACTAGAACTTAAGACTTTTGTGTTTATGACCAACCTTGGTGGTACTTATATCTTTTTCTTGTTTACAGGCATATTTGCATAAAACTTTGAAACGTTTTTAAAAACCTTCGAAAATATGAAACATAAAATTTTACCCTTGACCCCGGAGCATCATTTCAGACAATGCAGACTTGTATTTCACAAACAGACAATAGTTGTAACTCACAGCACCATTAATTAAGGGTACACTGTTAAAAATGTTGTGTTTGCTTTCACCATAATAGTGGTTCCTAGTAGCTGCAAAGGCTGTGTGGTGAAGTGTTTTACCATATTTTCGGTATTGGGTTGAACCGTTTTTCAGGTTTCGGTTTCCAAAACTTGAAAAATGGTTCGACTGTATGCCGGAAATATGGTGAAACATTTCACCACGCAGCCGTTGCAGCTACTAGGAACCACTATTATGCAGAAAGCAAGCACAAAATTTTTAACCGTGTAGATGAGCCCAATTGACCGCTGGTTTCCAGACCAAAGTGGCTCCATGTTAAAGGGGAATGGGCGTGCTGGACCGGGGGTCTCCAAACTCAAGTGCCTTTTGGAAAGAAACTATTATTTTCTCTGCCACATTTCTCCGCCTGTATTGAATGTTGTTGCAAGCTTTTTTTTTTAAATAATGAATGAAAATTACTTACAGTTCTCTAAAATCCCACTTTTTAAAATTGCTCCGAATACTTTTTGTAAAATTATTAATTTAAAATAAAAAGTCAAACTAAATTCAAAAAGTTTGATTGTCGGGACCTGTAAGTCAGATACATTTCAGTTTGTAATAATATTCAATACTGACGGAGAAATGTAGTAAATATTTTTTTCTCTATATTGGATTAGCCCTGATGCACTTTGCTTTGGAGACTCACGATCCAGCGCGCTCATCCCCCCCCCTTAACCCAATGGCAAAAGATAATTTTCTAACCCCCATTTCTCCGACTGCATAAAATATTTTTACAAACGGCTTTTTATGTATGATAAATGTAGCTAGCTTACAGTTCTCTATAATTGCACGTTTTTGAAATTGGTTGGAATATTTTGTATAAAATTATTCATTGACAATTAAAAAGGAGTTAAAGAGCCACTTTGGTTTGGAGAACCGTGGTCGATTGGGCTCGTTCATTCACTCTTAAGGAGGAAAGGGCGCGCTGGCTCGCGGGTCTCCAATGCAAAGTGCATCAGTGTCAATCCAATGGAGAAAAAAAATGTTTTCTCTGCCACATTTCTCCCGCTGTATTGAATATTTTTGCACACAGATTTTCTTTATGTGACAAATGTAGCTGACTTAAATTTCCCGACAATCCCTTTTTATTTTAAATTGGTTCGATTTTTTTTAAAATTTTGACCAATAGTTTTACTCAAAAATATTCGAAGCAAATTCAAAAAGTGGGATTTTAGAAACCTGTAAGTTATCTATATTTATTATTAAAAAAACATTCGTAATAACATTCAATACAGCCGGAGAAATGTGCCACAGAAAATAGTTTTTCCCCCATTGGATTAACATTGAAGCACTTGAATTTGGAGACACCCGGTACAGCGCTTCCATTCCCCCTTAAGTAACATTTATTATGATCCATTTTACCATTCGGCATACTCATATTTGAGAATTTTTTACTCAGTTTTGAAAATGAAGTTTTAAGAGTGTACTTATCTATCAGAGAGATGTTTTTCACGTTTCCAGATCTTTGCATTTAATTGCAAGAGCCACTTTTTTAAAAAATATTTTAGCCATTTTAATTGCTTAATTATCCGTAAAACATTTGACAGAAATCTTTTATGTTTCAAGAAAAACTTTACAAGGCCTTCGATGAATCATTAACAAACTTTTCGTATTAGTCTCCCAAACACGACTCTTCAGTTAAAACATAAACAAATATTAAATATGTATTCTCTCTCCTTGACCTTAAAAACATTAAAAAAATAATGAGGTCAAACAACTCCGACGCTGTAACGCACACCGACACAATATTACCATACATTACATACATCCGTATACATTACTACTCATACTGTATCCATACAGCAATCATAATTCACACACATAAACAATAATACATAAGCTAATTTAATAGTAAAAAGGTCTAATGAGGAGGGTCCCAGATGAATTACTGATTTGGCGAGAAAGTTTGCTAGGTTTGGCTACTTATTACCAACAATCGAATAAATGAAAAGAAAAACTAAAAGAAAATTATATTCTAAAACTGGAGCCCAGTCGGTTAGGCGGTCGCCTAGCATGCGGAAGGTCCCAGGTTCGGGTACGGGCATCGCCAAAATAAATGCCGGCCTATAAATGGTCCGTGCATCCAAAGACGTCCGATGAATAATACCCCGTGTAAAGGAAGTGTGCGTTAAATATGTTCTAAAGTCCCAACGCTGCGTACGATGCCGTCCTTAACGGTTGCGATTGGTACCTACTCAGGTGTCGTTTCGTCACTCGACCGTGGTCCCATATTACGATTTTCGACGACAATAGTCATCGTGCATCTCTAAATGGCCTAATCCCCCTTTAAAAAAACCCTAGAAAAGTCACGTGACTTTTTCATTCATGTTGATCCCCTCTTAATCTTGCAACTGCGCAGTCCACTACATCTAAAGTTTTTGAATATTACCATACTCACAACTACTATCACTAACAGCAGCTCTAATCATAATTGAAGAGCTTAGTGGAAGAACGTGCTAAGTGACATTTTTGAAAAAATTCAGATTTTTGAGTCAATGAACATAATAATAACTTCTTTAACTATAACAAGTTCCTCTTTTTACACTCACTTTAAATTTAGTATATTTTTGTTCTTTACAAGTAACGTTTTCAACAGATCCGAGTGCAAACTAAAAACTTTAAAGCTCATTTTCTCGTTTTCAACTTTTTTGTCACTTAGCACGTTCTTCCACCAAGCTCTTCAATTCACATGCTAACTGCCACATTCCACGCAATGTCCATTGGTTTATTCAAATTTACTTCATTAGCTGTCTTTTTCCCCATTGGAGTTTCTTCTGGCCAATAAGGGCTTCCATTGTGCTACTCGAATTTAAAACGATTCTGGCGGCGATAAATTAGCGACCGAAAAATTAAGAAAGGGGGCCTTTTTGTGAAAAGTTCGTGACTCAATTAAATTGGGGAGTCCTTGAGAACAGGTGCGGTGTATGTGTTAGAACTCAAGAACAGTTGTCGGTAATTGTTATATTCTAATTTTTTTTTCTGTTGTCTAAAAGTTTCATTGAAAATTTTAACTACAAGCTACAGGGTGTTTCAAAATTGACCGGAATAGGAATTGATGCAATTCCGAAATATTGAGCCGGCCCCTCCGAAAAATAGTAAAAAGCCAATTGATCACGCGTTTTGGTCGTGGTTGCATACTTGAACTAGGGCAGCACGAGAATGTGTTGACGAAGGGATGCATTTGTTTTGAGTTTGGTTTGATTGAATCGACATATTGCCTAGTAATTTTACAATTTGCAGATTATGTTACATCACAGTTTCTAAAACTACTAAAAATGATTAGTAACTACGAAAATGGAATTTTTGTGTTTGGATTTCGATTTAAATAATTTGGTGTGTTTCAAATTCGAGCTGGATGTTTGAAAATTGGAAGCTAAACGTTTTGCGATAGAAATGTACAGTTTGTCGAAATGTGCATGTGTTGGGACCAAATAGTTCTATAGTAGGGTAGAGACTGAACCTACCAACCGCACCATCTACCAACACGGAGACAATTTAGGGTGTTATGTGGGGATCGATAGCCGAGTGGTTTGGATCGCAGGACATAACGCTAGCAGTCTGCGCGCTGTAATGAGTGCGGGCTCAATTCCCACCTTTGCCCTGGGTGTACTTCCTTTCTCTAACAGTAAAAAATCTTTCTGTGGCTGTCTTACTTGACGAAATCTTATAAGCGGGTCTCTGATCATGCACTCCGGAATATACAGGGTGGTTATAAAATAACGCTCGCTATTCGGAGTGGTCTGTAGCTTGAATGAATAATCCAAATGCTTCAAAATTTGAGACACTTACTAATCAAGAAGGGGGGAAAAAGAATGGAATCATAAAAAAGATAGAATCTTAAAAAATAATCACAAAAAAGAATAATCATAAAAAACAAACTCGTCTCTTGACCAGGGTTCTAAGTTACGAGGCGTCGTCAATTATGGCCAATTACGGCCAACACAGCTAATTACGCCTCGTCATTTAGAACCCTGGTCAAGAGACGAGTTTCTTTTCTTCGATAAAGAATGGAATAATAAAACGAAATTCGTCTCTTGACCAAGGTACTAAATTACGCGGCGTAGCCAATTATAACTAATTACGGCCAACGCATCCAATTACGCCTCGTAATTTAGAACCCTGGTCAAGAGACGAGTTTGTTTTTTATGATTCTATTCTTTCCCCCCTTCTTGATTAGTAAGTGTCTCAAAGTCTTCTGCATTTGGATTATTCATTAAAGCTACAGACCACCCCGAATAGCGAGCGTTATTTTATAACCACCCTGTATATGTGCATTGTGCATACATACCCAGCATAAATAAGCAAAATACAATAATTGTTATGTATAGACTGATGGTCAACATCAATAGCCCTCGTGTAGCTCCAGTGCGACGATAATTCAAACTAAACCTAATGGTCAACATCAATTTTTTTTAACAATAATGCAACAACCTATCCCCAAAATGAACAGCCTCCTAAAAATTTTTTTTTGAAAACTAGTTGAACCTGTAATTTTTATCAGATGTATAAATTCAACCAAACCAAACTAAAAGTTCTACATTCTTGTGTAGCACAAGTGCAAGATTTCATGCACGACCGAAAGGGCGGCCAATTAGTTAGCCGTTTTTCATTGGCGGGGGCCGGGTAAATATTTAGGAATTGCGTCCTATACGATTCCGGTCAATTTTGGAACACCCTGTATATTTCAGACATATATTCAGGATCTGTCTAACATGACAAATCAGTATGAAAGTGAAGTTAACTTTAATACCAATTTTATGTGCAAATTAGGATAGGTTTTAATTATCGTCGCACTAGAGCTACACCAGGGCTTTTGGCGACGGGTCGTATTTCAGAACTACAGTCAAGTGACGAGCCGACACATGAATAGGAACCCAACACAACCGTTAAGGGTGACATCGTACGCAGCGATGGGACTTTGGAACATAATTAACACTCACTCCCTTACACGGGGTATAATTCATCGGACATTTTTGGATGCACGAGCCGTTTATAGGTCGGGAGTTATTTTGGCGATACCCGGACCCGAACCTGGGACCTTTCGCATGCTAGGCTAGTACCAAACCGACTGGGCTCCCCAGCCCCATTTTACATGCAAAAATGAAAATAGATATATGAAAAAATAACTCAAATAGTAATGTTTTAATATTTTGCCTTTCTGGAATTAATATTTTTTTAACAATACAATATTTTCTAACCTAACTGGAATGTCGTGTAGAAACTTTTCTTCAGTAGAATCAAAGCTATTTTCTGTTTGGAAATACATTACATTGCTGTCCCTCAATTTCGCTTAGTTTCATAGCGCAAGGCAAAATATCTCTAAACCGAATAATAATCTAAATCGAAGTTGTCGAATAATATTAACGTTTCGGAAATGCTTTGCATATTTCAAATGTAATCGAATTAGAATATTATTTGAAACTTTTTTGCAATTTTATCAAAATGAAAAGCGCATTTTGATTAAATTGTATTTATACCATTTCATGTGTAAATATTACCTTACAAGAGTTTCCAACTAACGGACCAATCTCGCTTTTCCCTCTTGGTTTTTACTAAAGTTATGTTGGCACGGAGTGTAGACTAACATTATCAAACGACTCATTTCGAGAGTAAAAACGTAACAACCAATGAAATTGCACTAACAGCAAGAATGAAAACAGGAGCGTTACATCTTCTGAAACAATATGAAAGAAGTTCTTTGCTATGTTAGAATTTTTCATCAAGCATGATAATCATCATAACTGCAGAATAAAGCAAGTTTTATAGGAAAACCCGGGCCGGAATATCCTGGTCGGTAAGGTCTTGGACTGGCATCCCTAAGGTTGAGAGTTCGAGACCCGGTGCCTTACGAAGCCCCCGTGTAAGCTAATGGTGACTGGTGCAAGCTAAATCCATCGTGCTCTGTCCTCCAAGTTCCCATACCAAATCAATACCTCTGGGGATTATAAGTCAATTTTAGGGATCCTCTAGTTGGCCTCTGTCTCTAAAAATTAGACGGATCCATATGTGTGTGTTGAGTCTGTCTTACTTAACGGTGGTTTATAAGCGGGTGTCTGACCAGCACACAAACCTGAATATATTTATCTACTAACCACCCAAGGAAAGTCCGTTTATTTATTAAAATATTGGTAAAGCTTTAGAACAGTGTCACAGTCTTTAAAATATTTTGAAGCATTTAAAAAAATTGCAATCATTTAAAAAAAAATTCAAACATGAGTAGTTAAAACAAACAGATAATCGTTGCAGTTTCAAATTCGTCTTCTTTGCTGATATCACGATTCTCTTACCTGGTGAAAATGTGCTAACACGGCAAAACAATACTTTCGCATAAGTTGGTGTTTCAAATCTAATACAGTGCGACTGTGAACATCCCTTTAAGGCATACGAACCCACTAGAAAAGACCAAAAATAACCAAATTCGACATGTTTTGTTTATAAGTCTATTGGAATCTATATATATATACAATTTTTTTTCGCTTTAAAATAATGCAAAGTTTGTACTTTTACTCCACTCTAATAAGAAGTTACAGAGGTTTTTTCTAATCTTCCAAATCATGAAAGTTAGGTAGAATTTATTACCTTTAAACTCAATTTTCTCAAACATTTTTCTCACGTTTTACTTTGCTTAAGCAATGGTAACTAAAGTTAACATTTTGTAAAACGAATTGTTTACTTACTTGTGGAATAAATGGGGAGAGGGTATGAACCTCAAAAAAAATTATTTGGTTTTTAAATTATTTTATATTTCATGTAAAAAAAATTTTTTCTAAAAAATTTGATTTTTTTTAAATGATGCTTATTATAAAAAATTATAAATAAAAAATTAAAAGAGCAACATTCTTGGTTTGAGGTTCATGCACTAAAGAATGAATTGGTGAATAATTTGCTTGGTAACATGCTAATTAATGCATAAATTTCTAATAATTAATTAACATTTTAATATTTTAATAATATTTTACGCATACCCTTATACACTTATGAATTATAAAAAAAAATATGTATGTAAAAATGATACATAAAATGATCTTATGACATAAAAAAATGGATTTTGATAAGCGAAATAGTAGAAAAAAAATTTCAAGTATATACGTACATCTTAAAAAAAACATGTTTAAAAGCAAAAAAGTGTTATCAACCTTAACATCCCCCTCCAAGCTTTCCAAAGTCTCAGTCGATGTATGCATAAAATTAAAAATAAAGCATGCGTATGATTTCTTCGTTTGTATTTGGAATTTAATTACGGTCGTGTAGGAAGTTCGTTACCTTGGAATGCGGCGCAGGTTATTTTCCCCTAATAGGCACGGCGCATTCGCCGCAATTGTCGGAATTTAATGAGTCGGCCGGGAAATCAAGGGACGGTGACTAATTTGGGAATTTATGGATTTGGGACTAAACTCCGTGCCAGCCTAACTTGGGTAAAAACAAATAGCAAAAAGGCAGGGAGAAAAGCGCGATTGGTCCGTTAGTTGGAAACTCTTGTGAGGTAATATTTACATACACAATTATCTCAATATAATTTAACCAAAATACATTTTTCATTCTAATAAAATTGCGAAACAGTATTCAAATTTGTAAGACTTTAAATGAAATTAATGTTTTAAGCATGTTTTCTGGATGGATTCACAAATAATTTATGGAACTCTTTAAATCGGCGGAAGGATCTTCTCTATAGCATATTTCCATTTACCCAACTTAGGTTGGCAAGGAGTGTAGACAGTTGCGAAATTGTGTGCGCAAAGTTAAAAAAAGTGGTTATTCTAAGAGCCTTACTTTTTTTTTTGTCTAATTCACAGCATTATTTCTATAAAAGTGTCCTGCAAGTTTAGTTAGACATTACAAGTAGATTCCTAAATTATTATTTTCTTTATATCGTGTTTTGAACGTTGTATTCGAGCATTACTTCGGCTCTTTGCAAGGTATACTGTTGATGAAAGTGATGAGTCGGCCGGGAAATCAAAGGACGGTGACTAATTTGGGAATTTATGGATTTGGGACTAGACAGTTGCGAAACTGTGTGTGTGAAAATTTTTGGAAATTTGAAATGACTTCGAAATTTTTTTCTATTGCAAAGTATTATTTCTACGACAGTTTCTTGCAAGTATAGCTTCATTAGATTGCAAGTATATTTTCTTTAATGAGTCGTCCGGGAAATCAAATATCAGTAACTAATTTGGGAATTTATGGAGTAAGACAAGATAGTAGCGAAAGTTTAAAATTTGTGGATACTTAAAATAGGAATGAAATTTTTATATTCCAGAGTATTGTTTCTACGACAGTTTTTTTTTTGTTGCAAGTTTAGTTGTTTACGATTGCAAGAGGACTTTTGAAATTATTTCTGATTTGGTTATTTCAAAGTTGACAGTTGCAAAATTGGTAAGTAATTGGAGTAATACGTCTATTTATTGGGACTCAATGGGCCCCATATGGATTAAGACAATGAACTTTATTATATACTATTTGGTAATTAATGGATTAAGACCAGACCGTTGTGAAATCTGAAATAGTTGGTAAATTTTAAAAAGGGCAATATTTTAAATCAGCCCTGCAATTTTTTTTACAGAGTATTACTTCTATTTATTGGGAATCAATGGGTCATTTATGGATAAAGACAATGGACTTTGTTTTACTATTTGGTAATTTATGGATTAAGACCAGACAGTTGCGAAATTGGAAATTGTCGGTAAATTTAATGTAGGGGCAATAATTTGGATCAGCCCTGCAATTTTTTACAGAGTATTATTTCTATTTATTTTGAATTAATGGATCATTTATGGATTAAGACAATGAAGTTTATGGCATTGTTTGGGAATTTATGGATTAAGACCAGACACGACAGTTGCGAAATTGGAAATTGTCGGTAAATTTAATATAGGAGCAATAATTTGTATCAGCATGATCAATCTTTTTTTTTACAGAGTATTACTTCTATTTATTTTGAATTAATGGATCATTTATGAATTAAAGCTATGGAATTTGTTGTATTATTTAGGAATTTATGGATTAGGACCAGACAGTTGCGAAATTGGAAATTGTTGGTAAATATAAAACAAGGGCAATACGTTGAATAAACCTTGCTATTTTTTCTATTACAGAGTATTATTTCAACTAAAGTCTCTTACAAGTTCAGTTTTAAACGATTGCAAATAGATTCCATAAATAATTTTCGATTTAGTGCTTTAAACGTCGTACTAGCTACACTCTGGCTCTAGAAATACATTGTCGCAATTTAACGAGTCAGCCCACGGCCAGCTCAACTACTGAGGCTAAAGAAGCTCTCCCAAACACGCTCGGGGTCGGAAATTTTGACGTCATAGTTCCGAGTGGCGTTTTTCCGAACATAACCTGTCTCGAAACCTGTTCGGAACCACTCGTTCTCGGCTGACCATATTTCAGGGTTCCTAGTACACTCTTAAAACAAACGAGTGAATTTAACTCAGTGTGAGTTAATTTCACTCTTTTCAGTGTCGAAAATGCACTTATCCTATTGGTGTGGATATCAATCCTTTGTTTAATTAAAACTCCGACAGGATCACTCCAAACGAGTGATTTTAACTCAGTCTGACTTAAATTTCACTCCTTTCCAGTGTCGAAAATGCACTTCTCCTATATGAGTGGATTTTACTCTTTTGTTTTAAGAGTGTAATGCTTCCGAACTTAGTTTCTCGATCTTCGGCACTCGGAACAGTGACGTCAAAAATTCCGTCTAGGTTCATGTTTGGGAAAGCTTCTCTGGCCTTGTTAATTAAGTTGGCCGTGGTCAGCCGGGAAGTCAAAGATAGTGACTTATATTTGTGAGTTTATGGATTAAAACTAGGAAATTCTGAAATTTGAAATTGTTTGTCATTTTTCGAAGGGGTTTTGCAATATTTAACAAAACCTGTGCAGTGCATCCATTCGTATAGATGAAAAGCATTCAATATTTAAAAATAATTTTGAGACTCAGTGGCTTAGTGGCAGTGCTTCGCCTTGCCACGCCACAAGTCCGGGTCCCTAACCCCGGATTGTACGAGATTGACTCATCATTTCATCCCTTAAGTTGGTCGATAAAAAAAGGACCAAGTATCTTGGGAACTAAGCACTGGGGGTTCCAAATGAGGCTGATTACCTTGCTGGGACATATGCCTAGCACCCCAGAACCCTTGGTCACGTAAGCTGGAATGGGCATGGCAGGCCTTGGCCCACTAACAGGCTGTTGCGAATAGGAGTTAAGTTTAGTACTTAAAAATAATCTTTACTTGAAAATATAAAATATTAAAAAAAACACCCGTTATTAAAAAAATATATCGTAATTTAAAAAACAACAACATTCATCATATAAAAAAACAATATTTTGAAATCATATTTGAAAACATTCAATATTTAAAAAATATTTAGCATTTTCAATGTAAAAAATAATCTAAATTTTTTTTTATCTAAATTGTAATCCTTTACTATCCATCAAACATATGTCCCACAATTTCGATAAAATTCTATAAACAACTTAATATGGTTATTTATCAATAAATTATATATTCATGCTATTAAAACAATACTCCATTTAAATTTATAAAAAGGAATGATTCTTTGAAAAACCATCTTTATTGCTCTTTATTTCCCTTGACGTTTAACTTTTCCAAAAACGAAACATAAAAACATTTTTGTGAATGAGATAAATCGTAAAATAAGCTTTTCACAGACTCTATATTTCTAAAAGTTTATAGATGGGGAAATGTTTGCAATAAATTCATTATTTAGTCTGTCAATAATCTTTCTGAGACACAATTGGAGTGGTCGCAAACACAGGGTTCTTATAATAAACCAAGTCTACATTGCAAAAAATGTGTTGAAAATCAAACTATTTCTGTTTTTTTCCTAAATTAAAATTTCGTTTTCTAAAACTTCAGAAATAAATTTCGCAGTAAAATTTCGTTTTCCATTTATATTGTTTTAGTTTTACTATGTTTTTTTGGAACACCAGCTAACAATTTTTTCTGTAAAAACCAAAGACTTTTTCTTACATTGTAGAGGCTGTCACATGCTTTTTTTTTTTTTTTTTTTTTTTTTTGGAGAAGCGTTACACATTAAATTTTAAAAGGGAATTCACAAGTCCATTGAATTTTTTTCGTAAAAGTCAATGCCTTAAAAGTATTAAATATTTCTTCGAAAGTAGAGAGTTTTCTTGTTTTTAAAATATTACAATAAAAAATATAAAATCTAAGTTGCACATTTTGTGAAAAAAAGTCTCTTCTAATTTCTTCTATCATAATAAATAATTGCTAAAATTGAAATTTTTTAATGCGTGGTACTAAAAAAGTGCAACTTATAACACTAATTGTAACAACTAATATTCACTAATTGTCGGAGACTATTCTCTTTGTAACATGTCCATCGTTGTAATGTTTTTCTTTTGTTGTGTGTTTTTGTTGTTTTTTCATTGTCTTTTATGATGTGCATTGTAATTTGATTTTTTCTGTTATGTGCATCTGAAACAAATAAATAACACTGCTAAAAGAAATACTTCTACGGAGACTCCATTGAGATTGGTTCACGGTATTGCCCTTTGACGAACTGCCGCGAAATACATTCCCTGGAATATGTCACGCCCGGGGGGATTTTAAAAATATCGTTCCTTCGAACGAATTCGAAAATGAAACTCTCCTTGGCAAAGAGAAGAAGAAGTGGCGGAGGCAGTGGCGTAGAGTGTGTGTGACGTCACGAACGCCGTCCACCAACTTAAGCGCTTCCTCTGTTCTCCACAGCGGATATGACAACTCAGGCCAATTGATGTTCGGCTACAGACTAGCTTTCACACGTTCCTTCTGTTCTGAGCTGCAGACGATTCTATTAATTTTTGCGCGAAAAATTTAAATTGTTTCGAATTCTGATTTTTTTTCTTCATTTCATTTATTCTGTTTGTGCATTTAAAAATAAATAAATGTGCGAAGTTTATAAAATAAGGAAAAACTCGTTTGCTGTGGAATGAATTTTTCTTCGGAAGAGTTGTTTTTCTGAAAGATGTGTTTGTGTGTTTAAATGAACTGTGTGTGCAGAAGAAAGAGATTGTTTGCAACTTTTCGAAAGTTTTTTGCTTACATTTGACTGATTCGAATTTTCGAAATGAATTTAGATGAATAATCCCTTAGAAGACCTGTTGCAAATTCATTTATTGGAAAATTAGTTTCCTGCTATGAATCACTTTAATTTTCGGATGAGAAATTATTTCTTTACGGATTTTCAATAAAAACTTTTACAAGCTGTGTGTTGAAATATTTTGGAACAAATTTAAAGAAGTATAAAGAAAGAAAAAAAAGACCATTGCAGAAATTCTACTAAGAAGTGTTTTCAAGCGATGAAATAGCAGCTTGTTGCTTTTAAAAGGTAAGACATCATTTTTTTAATATTAAAGAAGGGATTTGGAAAAAAAAAGATAGATCTGAAGCAATATGGGTTTTAAAGATATCATTAAAAGTTTAAACTTTATAAAGTTTCAAAAATAAAAAAATAAAATAAAATTATGCGTGTTAAAAAGGGCTACATTTGAATGGATAAGTGAATGGCTTTACCACGAACAATCTACTTAGGGCTTAATTAATTTTCAATATTAAAAATCAATCAAACTGAACCGATATGCATATATTTGCGTCTCGCCTCATGAGGTTCATCAAAGGGAAAAGCGTGCGTATCTGAGAAATACTTCATTTGAGAAATAAGTTCAATATTCCTAGATCAAATTTTATATCTTGTATGTGAGCTTTATCTATTAACTTTCCATACTTTAATTTGTATCCAATATCAGCGTTTCAAGATGGTAATGTTGAATTAAATCTGCATTATTATTATTTCAGCCTTGAGTAGAAATATAAAGTTTAAATGCTGCCTTGCATTGTAAATAACACAATTCAATTTTTTTTTTACAAAAACGAGCATTTCTGTTTTTTTTTAATTTCTTATTTTCTAAAACTACAAACTACAGAAGTGTAACATAAAATTACATCTGAATTCGCCAAAAAAAGACATATATTTTCTCTGTAAACAGATAAAATTATTATAACTGATAGAAATTGCATCTTTTCAGAACAGATTTTTCTCTCTGTTTTGATTACAAACTTGTTAACAAATTGTAACTAGTCGGTTAGTACATACGTGCAATGGTGTAGTAGAACCGCGCGTGGCTTTCATGCCCATCGTCCAGGATTTGTATTTGGGATGCATTCATCTTCCATTAACTCTTTTTCTTTTTAATACATCATATTTAAACTAAAATGTCTGCATGCAATAATTTTTTCTGATTTGCTGTGTTTCCAAAAAATTCTACCAGCATATTGAAATTTATATTTTCTCTAAATTTTGCTGCTACAATTTTGCTATTTTTCACAGTGTATTTTAATTTTCACGAAGCACTCTACACTCCGTGCCAACCTAACTTGGGTAAAAACAAAGAGTAAAAAGGCAGAGGGAAAAGAAGGTTGGTCTGTTAGTTGGAAACTCTTGTAAGATAATATTTACATACAAAATTATCTTAATTCATTTTTGCCAAAATGCACTTTTCATTCCGATAAAATTGCCAAATTTTCTCAAATAATATTCAAATCAGTTAGACTTCAAACAAAATTAATGTTTTAAACGTGTTTTCTGGATGGATTCACAAATTATTTATGTAACTCTTTACATCCGCGGAAGGATCTTCTCCAAAGCATATTTCTATTTACCCAACTTAGGTTGCCAAGGAGTGTAGTGTCTAGCTTATTATTTTACATCCAAAGTTCCTATTGAATAAATATAAAAAAATAATAATTATTGAATTTAAAGAACCAAGTTATTTTTTAGCATCAGTTCTTTGATTAAAAAAAAAACTTCATTTCATATGGTTAGCAAATCATGATAACTTTCATCTTTCAATGTTTTGAAAATTATTGTCTTTCTTTACAAGTGTATATCTTATAAATTTAACTAATAAAACGTAATTATAACATTTAGTCTTTAAAAATATATATTTATACCAGTGCAACATAGAATACTTTACACTTGTCGTGTTAGTTTAGACAGAACATTTTCCTGATGGTTATATCAAAACTATTCGAATCCCTTTTGTTAAACTACTCAGTTTGCAACAACTTCAGGGTATATTAATGTACAAAAAAAAAATCAGTACTCACTGTAAAAAAATATAACCTTTTTAAGCACCGTAAAAAATAATAAATAAAATATTTCTGTTATTTTAATACAAAACAAATCTGTTTTCCCCCCAAAACTAATGTAAATTTCTGTAAAATTAACATCTCAGTCTAACAAAATGAACCGTTTTCTCTCTATACAGGTAAAATCTGAAATGTTGAGAACAGATTATTTTCAATAGAATCACTTTTGAGAACAGATTTTTTTCCCGTTAGATTACGGAAAGAAAATTTTATACATATACAATTTCGTCACCTGATTGCGGTTCTAAATTACGACGCCCGTCGCCAATAACCCTCATGTAGCTCTGGTACGACTATAATGTTATCGAAACTATACATGCGATTTACTTCCGTGGCAACGATGGTGTATTGGTCAGTGTGCCTGGCTCCTATCCCGTCTACGGGGGATCGAATACGGACTGCGGCTTCACGTTTTTTTTTTTATTACCGTACTAGCAATGCAGAAAATATATGTTAAGGGGGAATGGGTGCGCTGGACCGGGGGTCTCCAAAGCATAGCGCAATAGTGATAATCCTATGGAAAAAATATTTTCTCGGTCACATTTTTCAGGCTGTATTGAATATTTTTGCAAGCGGATTTTTTTATGATAAATGTAGCTGACTTACAGGTCTCGACTTTCCCACTTTTAAAAATGATTCTAATTTTTAAAAAAAAAAATTTTTAGCAAATAATTTTACAGAAAATATTCGAAGGAATTTAAAAAAGTGGGAAGATAGATACGTGTAAATTTTCAACATTTATTATCAAAAAAGCCGTTTGTAAAAATATTCAATACAGCCGAAAAAATGTGGCAGAGAAAATTGTTTTTTCCCCTTTGGATTAACATTGAAGCACTTGAGTTTGGAGATCCGCTGTCCAGTGCGACCCATTCCCCCTTAAGTCGAATATTCTTTGTATTATTTCGTGGCGGGGAAATTCTGTCAACAGATTTTGTCCATAGTACAACACATATTTTCTGGCAACCTTGCCGCCAGAAATTTTCTGTAATGCAACATGACATTTTAGTGTGTTTGAGGCAACACGTTTTACCTTTTTCCTAAATTTTATTGAGAGTTTGGACTGTTAATTAATTGTAGACGCTTCAATATCAACGAACTTTATTTGAAAGTGTCTATGTTGCTTGATTTTAGTGATAATTTCTTTGTTAGTAAAAGTTTACTTTTCCAGAATATAGCTGAAAGATTATGTGAATTAATATTTTAAATTTATAAGGGATTAAAGTGTACGCTATAACTTTTTTCATTTTATTCAGTTTAACTTAAGTGTTATGGATAAATTACATGTATTTTAATATTTAAAATAAGAAAAATTTGAAACATCAGGCCGCTATTGCTGGCAAACAATTGTTCACGGAAATACGAAAGATAGGTTTGACAGTTTTATTCTCTTAAAATAGAATTTTTAAAATGATACGCCTTTTGTATTTTTCATTATGCGTGTGAATTAGTGTTGAATCAAAGAATTTTTTTCACACATTGGGAATATTTCTTATGATGTCACGCTCTGCGAAATGCGAGTTCATTAGTTGTTTTGCTTTCTTTGACATCCCTTCAGGAAGCTCAAAATTATCCATATTTAAATGTTTGACTTTAAACTAAAAATTAAGTTAGCCCTTTGTAGTTCCAGAGATCTATCGATGGCGATCTCCGTTACGTAAAAAAAAAAATAGCACGTGAATTATTTTTTTACTACACAGGAAAGAGTGAAAATTAACTCAGACCGAGTTAAAATAGCTCGTTTGTTTTAAGAGTATAGGTGTTTGAGAAGGTGAGAGACTCCAAAACGACAAAAAAATGTCATTTCGGTTATTTTTCATGGTGTCATAAAGAAATTTCATATAAGTTTTCCAATCATTAAAATATGAAATATGTTATTCTTTACTTCCAAAAACCACAAATGATCATTACCTGAATGAGGAATACTTAATCAAAATTCTTATATGAATCAACAAATATTAAGGAAAAGGAAAATTAAATGGTTAAATTTCCCACCAAGCTCTTTCTTTTAACAATTTATTGAAAGGAGAAGATGGATGGAAATACTTCTATTGAACTGACCATTTTTTTTTGTATTTAGTGATTCGTATTCAATCAGGATGAACAATAGACATTATCTCTCCTAACAATGAACAGAATTTCATTTAATTAAGGATAATTTTTCTCATATAATACGAATTCACAGAGCGAATATCACAAAATAAATTGAAGCCGCAAATCATTTAAAATTGAAAGCAATATTTTTTTCTCAATAAATATAACACAATGCATTGAATTCTGAACACAATTCATGCGATCGGGATTTTAGTATTTATTATAAACAATTACTATTTTAAAATTCTTCACAGATTTATTGATAAGAAGCTTTTCTTAATGGTAAGGGGAATGCAACAAAAAATTAATGATATCACGAAATAAATTGAAGGCGCAAATCATTCAAAATGGAAAGCAAATTTTATTTTGTTACATGAAACACAATGCACTTTATTCTTAATACAATTTATTATATAGGTGGGAATGGATAGATTTTCAATCAAAAAATAATTATAATTTTAAAATTCATCTCAGAGTTATTAATACGAAATTTTTCTTACTGGTAAAGTGAATGCAACATTAAACCAAAAGATAATCCTGTAATTGTAAAGAAATTTTAATATTGCAACAAATACATATCACAACAAGTAAATCTGTAACAGAATCTGTCAGGTACCCCGCTTCAACACAACAGTTGTGTTTAACAGGTAAAAGGGCGCCAAGCACAGCATTAATTCTATATAAAACATTTACATGCTAAATTTGGCTCGTTTCATTTATTTTATTTCAAATTCAATAATTATTACTTATCTTTTGCAAAAATTAATTTATATTTCAAAGAATAAATATGTTATATTCCCTCGCTTTTAAATGGAATGAAAACATTTCATATCAACATACAAAGAATATCGTAGTGAAATATATTTGACGTCATTTCAAACTGATCGATGTCGCAAAAATAAATAAAAATGGCTTCCTATGTCCTTTTTAAATGATCATTAAACTTTGCAATTTTTTAAATAATTGACGTACTTCGAATTTGAATTCGTTTCTTAAATTTTCAATGCATTATAATTTCGATGCGCTGAATTTTTTTTTTTACGTATCACATTTGTCCGTAGCATTTGTATTTTTTGCTATGAAAGTGCGTGTCGGACGGACGGACAGACCGACAGGCTATTTGAACTATTATAATACCTTTCACTTTTTACGTTATAAACGTAGTGTGGAAGCTAAAAGTGGAATCGTAAAATTCAGATCTTTGCAAAAATGAGCAGTAATATAATAAATATTTTCAAATATAAAAAACATAACATTTATTTAAATAAGTCTATTACACAGAAAATATAGTAACAACACAGTAGTCTATATTACAAATAAGTGAAATTATAAGTTGTATCAAAAAACACCATTAACGCTTTAATTCTGTATATATTTTTTCTTCGAACGATGCCAATTAAATTTCGCCTAGTTATCCTTCGCGTTGATTTCACCATCATGAATGGCCCTCCGCGGTGTAAACAGTTTTACAGATTCGCCAATGCAACGCAGCTGACACACGGCATTCCTCTACAGGCGAGGCTTAATTAATTGGGTAATTGAATCACATGAACAACGGTGTAATTAATGAAAAGCTAGTTCGGTGGTCGGCGACCTTTTTCATTGAAAGGCTAAAATGTTAGGCTTTAGAAATTTTTTCGAAGTTGCGGGTTGCACACACTGAACTGAGCTGAAACTCTGGAAGGAGTATCGAAACACTCGTCAAACGGGTCGGTGAAGCCCGGCAACCCTGTAAGAGTAACCCAACTTTTGCCGCCAATCCTATACTTTACCTGTAAAAATAGACATTTTAAACCAACTTTTTCAAGAATTTTTTAAGCAGAAAATTGATAGGTTATTGCTTTAGGAGGTTCTTTACATAATGAAGTTTCGGAAACATGTACTTTTAAAAAAATAGAATTGCGGCAACAATCTTTAAAACTTAAATTCCTTGGAGTACTATTCTTGGCGAGCGATTGGCGACATCCAATGCAAACTGCAAGTCAAGTGTTCATTTTGATCGGCGAGGTTATGCCAAATATGGCACATATTCTCCCTAAAGCTGTCGCCAAGTGACCCAAAAAAAAGCTTCACCAGCTTATCATGGGATGATTCTTCCAGAGTTTCAGTTCAGTTCAGTGGTTGCACACTTTTTTTTTTCGGGGTAGACAGGGGAGGGGCAGCGTTAAGGGGGATCGCGGGTCTCCAAAGCAAAGTGAATCAGTGTTAATCAATGGAGAAAAAATATTTTGTCTAACACATTTCTGCGGCTGTATTGAATATTTTTATAAACGGTTTTTTATGTGATAAATGTAGCTGACTAAAAGGTCTCGACAATCCCACTTTTTGAAATAAGTTCGAATTTTTTTTAAAAAAATTTTGAATAAATAATTTTACACAAAATATCGAAGTAATTTAAAAAGTGGGATTGTAGAGATCTGTAAGTTACCTACATTTATTATTTAAAAGAAACCTTTTGTAAAAATATTCCCTACAGTCGGAGAAATGTGGCAGAGAGAATTATAGTTTTTTTCCCATTGGATTAACACTGAGGCCCTTGAGTTCGGAGACCCGCGGTACAACTCGCCCATTCCTCCTTAACACTTAAAATAATGTACAGTATAACCCGGTTTTAGCGTCATTCACGGGACTGCGATGTTTCTAACGTTAGAAACGAGTAACGTTACAGTCAAGGTTGAATATTGAGTGTAGGAAATCATCTAAAATACCATAATGTATTCATATTACGAGTCAAAGTTATTAAAAGGAATTTATTTAATAAATTTGAAGAAATTTTTTGAAAAATATTTATTTAAGAATGCATTTTTGAAACAATTTAAACGTACCTTTCAGCATAATAACTGAGGAGTTAATTAAAAAAAAATGTATAATCAAAATATTATAACATGTGAACTCTATGGGCAGTTCAAGGGACTGAAAATTTATAACGTTATAAACGAGTTATTGTCGCTGTTAACGGAGTCGTTGTAATTGATTTATACTCAAAATCATAGAATGTTTGTTTTTTCGGTATTTTAAGCAAAACAGCATTATAAAAGTTGTGTGGAAAAAAAATTGCAAAAACAGTAGACATACATCTCCCATATTTGTTAGTAACTTCTGTTACAACTCCTGTTACTCTGGGAGTTTCTGTTTTTTATTTAAAAATATGGATTGCGCCACAAATAATTCGAAAATTATAATATTCTTAATTGATAACCACACAGTTAGAGGAAGTAATTAAATTCAGAATGTAATATATCATTCAAAAGCTGTTGCGAAAGTGATACCCGAATAAGTAAAACTTTACTTGAAGACTAAACAGTTTGGAGAAATTGAAATAAGCTAAGTACATTTTGCAAATCAGCTTTCATAATTCCTATGTAATCCTTCACTTCCAAATAAAAAAAATCCTTACATTTTTGTAATTAATTTCTCGTGTAACTTAATTTGTACGTTGAATATTTTTCAGGACAAAGGTCTTCATTTTTAATTTGAATACACTTAACCCTGTAATGCATGAATTTTTTTTTCATCCCGAAAAAGTATATTTGTATCTGCACGTTTACATGAGCCATCGAATCAATGGAATGCCAAAATCCTCATTAGAGGAAAAAAAAAGTCGAGCAGGATTTTTAACCCAAGTAATAGTCTGTGGCCTAATCCATGGTATGAAACATCAAACCCAACACTGGCACTTATGGCAAAAACCAACTACGAAATCCAATCTTCATAAGAATGACTAGAACACTACTAAATATTTTCTTAAATGACACTGTTGAACAATAATTATTATTTCAACACAACTTATTTATATTTAGTACTAATATTATTTTCCTTTGAATACTGCCGAAAACTTAATTTCACAACAGTAAATAACTTCACTCTTTAATTTTGAATACACTTTTACTACTGTCATCCGTGAGGGTTATGACTAACTAAAACTTCAAAATGGAATGTAATAGATGAAAAAAAACACAGATTTGTCGAGAGGGAGCTCTGCTTTAATGGAATAAAGTGGATTATGTTACTTGTTGCCATATGGCAACATTATGCATTAGGGTTAAGCAGAAAACTCATTTTCGGATGGGCAAATTTTCTTGCCAATCATCGTTAGTTTGTTAATATCGTGTAACTTACATTTTAAGGCAAGAAAAAATACTTTTTTAAGGGGACGCGGTACCCAAAACATTATTTATAGAAATAATAACATAAACTTTTAAATTTCATTGGTTTTATATAATGTTCACTCTAAATAAAAATTTCTAGCAATAAAAACGAATATTTACAAGTAGTTTTTCATTTATTAAAAAAAAAGTCACAAATTTGAGCTTTTTTTAAGCCCTACTTCTCCTTCAATTTTGAGAATAACTTAACCAAACTTTTATGGTTTCTTTTTAGCACTATTTGTTCAAGAACTGTGCATGGATTTTAAGATGTGAGCTTCAGTTAAAAAGTAACATGCATTTATACTGAAAATCTCAGAAAATCACACACAAAATACGAATTATTGGATTCAACATTAAAAAAATAATAACTATACGTAGAAGACCTTATTCCATGCGCAATTTTGTGCACAATATAAATAAGAACAAAGGCAAAAAATTTCAAAATTCTAACTTAATTAGCAAAAAAAGCCTTAGGGATTTATTAAACACAAGAATTGAAAAACGTGAAACAGAGAAAAAAGGTTGAAAGCAGACGAAATACGTATTTAAACTTAAAGGAATGACTCCAGAAAATATTTAATAACTTTTTTTCTACAAAAGATATCATTATGAAACTTTCAGTAAATGTTCAGAAAGATATTGTGAATAATAAGAAGTAAAAACTGAAAATAAATATTTTGACCAATTTTTGGGTACTGCGTCCCATCAGACGAAATACGTATTCAAACGTATAGGAATGACTCCAGAAAATATTTAATAACTTTTTTTCTACTGAAGATATCATTATGAAACTTTCAGTAAATGTTGAGAAGAATATTGTAAATAATAAAAAGCAAAAACTGAAAATCGATATTTTGTCCAATTATTGGGTACCGCTTCCCCTTAAATAAATACTAAATGAAAATACGGGGCAGGGGATTAGTCGGTTAAGGCATTCGCCTTGTATGCGGAAGGTTCCAGGTTCGGGTCCGAGTCCGGGCATCGCCAAAATAACTGCCGACTTATAAACGTCCCGTGCAGCCAAAAATGTCCGATGAATACCCCGTGTGGAGTAAGTGTACGTTAAATATGCTCCAACGTCCCAACGTTGCATACGATGTCGCCTTTAACTGTTGCGTTGGGTTCCCACTCAGGTATCGGCCTGTCGCTTGACTGTGGTTCTAAATTACGACGCCCGTCGCCAATAGCCCTCGTGTAGCTCTAGTGCGACGATAATTCAAACTAAATTAAACGAAATGGAAATACGTTAGGTTAGGTTTGAATAACCGTCGTACTAGAGCTACACGAGGGCTATTGGCGACGGGCGTCGTATTTTAGAACCATAGTCAAGTGACGAGCCAACACCTGAATAGGCACCCAACGCAACCGTTAAGGGCGACATCGTACGAAGCGTTAAATGGAAATACAAGCTACCCGCAATCACACATTTTCCGAAAAAGCAATTTAATTCAATCTCTGGTTTTCACTGTCGCCGTGTCATTAATCTCCGTTATGTGATAAAATCTTGCCATGTTATGGGGTCACAGGAGTCTTAAAAATGTGCAAAGAAGGTACTACAAAACATAGTTTGATCTTCCATGTCATTTTTGAACTACTCAATGTATAAGTATAATTTTTTTATACGTAATTCTACAAGATTTATTTATTATAAAACAAGTTTTAAAATTTATGAAACTTTAGCCAAAACTAAAATAATTGATATTAAACATGAAGCTGTTTTAACACATTGTGATTAGGCTTGCGCGGCAAATTGTGAGGTCAAAATTGAAAAAATGACCAAGAAAGTGACTTTATATTGTACAAATATGTACAAACAAGGACTTATACCTAAATTCTCAGCTCAATTTTAATTAGAAATTATTTTAAGAACTTTTTTCTAAAAAAATTAATAAAAATTTAAAAATTTTGATTTTAAATTTTTTTAAAAATAATTTCTAATTAAAATTGAGCTGATAATTTAGGTATAAGTCCTTGTTTGTACATATTTGTACAATATAAAGTCACTTTCTTGGTCATTTTTTCAATTTTGACCTCACAATTTGCCGCGCAAGCCTAATCACAATGTGTTAAAACAGCTTCATGTTTAATATCAATTATTTTAGTTTTGGCTAAAGTTTCATAAATTTTAAAACTTGTTTTATAATAAATAAATCCTGTAGAATTACATATAAAAAAATTATACTCATTTATTGTGTAGTTAAAAAATTACAAGAGAGATCAAACTATGCTATGTAGTATCTTCTTTGCACATTTTTAAGACTCCTGTGACCCCTTAAACCGCTGTCGTGTCCATTCATTTTCGTTAAAATTAAGTAGCTCCGGGATAAGGCATGTCATTCATCCTTGTCATATTTAGGCAAACTCTGGTTTTGTTTGTTTATTATATTTTCATAGCTATCTTATCTATAATGCCTGGTGCTGCTCGGGTATTAAAATGGAAGGTAAAGAAATTATATAAAAAAATATAAATATATTTTGATGATGGGAATATTTAATAGAAAAACTAGAAGTACGTAAAACTTCATTTCTTTCGCAATTAACACTCACTAAATAAATACATTTATCGGTAATTATATACCGTTTTAAAAAATTGCTTATTATAATGTCTGACAGGTACTTAGAAATCGTGTACCAAATTTAAAGTACGTTGCTCTTTTAGCTCGAGCTGTAGAGTGGTTACAGACAAACGCACAGTCTGTAAGAGGGACCAATGTTCAAAAACAGGTTTTATTTAGAATAAGCAATCTGTACAATTTGAAGAAAGCACATAACCCCCATCTAGGATTTTTGACGTATTGCAACACTTAGGTTACTTTATGTGTTTTCAAAAAGCTTTTCAAACTCTTCAAATTTTAATATTGGATTAAATTTTGATAATTGCATATTACTTTAAATTACCTGACATGAAATGTAAGATAATGAAAGTCTAGTTGATTTAGTCGCAAATTCGAAATGGAGAATTTAGGTTTTCTGCATGTTTTGGAAAAAATGTGCTGCTTTTAAAAAAGATTTTTTTTGTACAGTGGTCCGCCTGTATGTTCGTCCGTCTGTCTGTCTGAAACCAATCAACAGCTCCTACTCAAAGAGTTCTATAATAGGGTAGAGGAACGACTCGTACAGAGCTGCCATCGGCAGCCATGGCTCACTACGGAGCCCGAATATAATGTCAAAAGTGTTAGTTAATTTATAGTTTTGATACTGAGAAAAGAAGTACACCCAGGGCAAAGGCGGGAATCGAGCACGCACCCGTTACAGCGCGCGGACTGCTAGCGTTATGGCCTGTGATCCAAACCACTCGGCCATCGGGCCCCACATGCCACCCTATATTGTCTCCGTGTTGGTCCATGATGCTGTTGCTTGGTTCAGTCTCTACCCTACTACAAAACTCTTTCCTTCTACTATGAGAGCTGTGTTTTTCAAATTTGGTATACGAGTTTCTGGTTACTATCGAGCGTCGTAATTAAGGTTTTCTAGAAAATAGCGCATGCTTAGATTGTAGCTACGATATTAAGTTTTAGGTTTTTAAAGTTATTGAAATTACCTTATAGGGCATACATTATACAATTAACTTTAAATGTATTGATTATTTTGGAGTGGTAAAATTGAAAGCCGCGTTTGTTGTATGCCCCAAGTTTGTTTGTTTTTTAATTAGTGTATTACAGACTAATACTGACAGTCCCAAATGGATGTATGAGTCTGAATTTTAAATACCATCATGAAAATTAAAAAAAAAACATATTTTCCTGGAAATATTTCAAAACACATGTTTGCCAAACACAAAGAGAAAACTAGTATAATTTAGTCTCGTTGACACATGCTATTAAACCTCCTACACATGTTTACTGAAGCACCTGGGTAATGGATACTGAGGCCCCGTTATAACATCGTCCAAGGACAAGGCGCGTTATATTTCACAAAATGACGTGCGGTGTCTATAACAAGAAGACACCCGACCCATGTGGGTTAACTGCAATTACCAACTAATTTGCTTGTCTGAAAAGGGCATTTTGTGTGTTGTCTTAGGGTTTACTTGTATAAGCTCTTTGGTTAGTGAAGATAAGTGCCCACAAAATTTTAAGAATTTTTTTTATGATGTGTCCTTTAGTTGGCTGGTTGGTACATGTATTTCCTTCTTGTGTGCTTGATTTGAGACCCGCTCATGAAGCCTTCGTTGAGTAAGACAGACACAGATAGAATTTTTACTGACACAGAGAGAGAAATTACACCCAGGGCGAAGTCGGGAATCGAATCCACACCGGTACAGTGCACAGATAATTGTCTTCGATCTTAGCCACTAGGCCACCAGGGCCAACTCTGTCCTTTTTCTTGTTGTAAGTTATTGCCATTTTTTTAATTACAGTCGGAGAAACCATTTCACTTGGTTTGGACAAATATATTGACTTTGACACGAAAAGTTGCCAAGCAGTAAAAAGTTAAAATCTACTTTGGTAACAGAATCACAGCTCACAAGTGTCATGTGCGGCGAGTAAAATCATATTATTTCTGACTCTAACGCAAAAGGCCTACAGGATATTCTTTTCTTTTGATTCTATAGATTTATTCATTTAAATTGTCGTGTCTTAGCTAAATTTTAACGTGCACAGAAAATTTCCTTCGGTGTAGTTTCAATGGGATAGTAGTTATTGCTATACTAACCGTCTTTTTACTCTTTGAATATCAGACACGTTCTCAGCAAGAAAAATAACCCAAAGGGATTTGTCTATTATCGTTTGTTAATTTTTAAACTCTTTGAACATAACTTTTAACAACACTCTGAATGCCTAAATAGGACTTATTTCACTCTTGAAAATGAATGCTCAAAAACGACGAAATTTTCCTTAATTTTGACGATTCGTTTACTGGCAAATGCTCCGAGTTTTCGTTTCCTCAAAGTGAGGAAATTTGAATCGTCATTTTTATGAGGATTTGAATGTCGTCTTATATAAAGAAATATTTCGTCATTTTTGAGCATGTGAGTACAACAATGAGATTCGGTTTCCTCAAAATCAAGATACAGAATCGTCAAATCACGATCGTAAAAGTGAGGATTCGAGCTTAATCAAAAGTCACGTGATAGTTTGACGAAACAATCCTCAAAATTAACGAAATGAGGCTTGAGGATTCATGAATCGTCAAAAATGAAAGCGTTGTTTCTGAAAGTGTTCCGGCGTAATTCAACTAATTGGTTTTTGTAATACCTTTCTGAATGTTTTTATTTGAAGAGTACAATGGAGGAATTGCTTGATTTATTAGAGTCTTCCCGTAATAGTGTCTGCTTGGTGAACATTGGTGGCAGGAAACCGGTTTTTCTTTCGGTTCTTCATTCGTGGTACAAACGTGTGACTCGTGTCCACTGATCTGTGGCGTGAATCAGGGTTGCCGCGAAAGAAAAAACAAAGCATGTAACCAGATTCTCACACCAGTTTAGGAGATTTCTCGCTATCATCGCCAAAGAGGAATATTGAGGAAAGCCTTCTTCAAAATCAAGCGGTTTTCCCCTGTATTCTTCACGTGTGAAACTGTTTATAAGATTTTTTTTAGAAAACTATCGATCAAGGTTTTAAAAATAAAACATTAAAAAATGGGATTTTAAAGAATGTAAATCAGTATAGCTTAGATTTTCAATCGACTGCTACAAAAACGCGTGCAGTCAAAAGTAGTCCATTGCAAACTGCTGTATAATGAGACACTGATTAACTAATGCGTTCTTTAATCAAATCCTTATCAAATTTATTATTTGTAATCCTTATCAAATACGTCTTGCTTCGAATTTTTAATTCGTTATATGATAAAGTTGGCTTAATTAAAAAAAATTACGCTATTAAAAATTCTACTACTACTACTATCTACCTATACAGACAATACGAAAATTAAGTGGTGTTATTGATGATCACCATTAATTTTTTTTTAATATGCAGGCTGTGTATGAATCGCATTAGTTCTTAAATTTAGTTAAGTTAGTTTTTAAAATCCTCGGAAATATAGTTTCCTTATTTTTAAAGTTAACAGATAGATAGATATAAGAATTGTTCGCAAAATCGTAACACAGATTGTAGTAGTAGACTTAGAGGTAGTAGTAGAATTTTTTGGTAGTGTAATTTATTTTAATTAAACAAACAAGCTTAATCCTATAACGAATTAAAAATTCAAAGTAAGGTGTTTTATAAAATGAGAAATCCCTAATTAGGACTTATTGCCGTCTATTTCTAATAAGTGGTTTTTGTAATACGTTTTTGAATGTTTTTATAAGTGAAACTGTTTATGAGAATGGTTGTTTTTTTTTTTTTATAAAACTGTTTATCAAAATGGTGTTTGTTTTTTTTTCAAAGCTGTTTATGAGAATCGTGTTTTTTTACAAGACTGTTTATGAAAATAGTGTTTTTTACAAAACTATTTATGAGAATGGTTGTTTTTTTTTTTTTTTACAAAACTATCAGTTAAAGTTTTAAAATTAAAAACCCAAGAAGCACTTCGTGTATAACTTATACGATACACCCGGTCTGGAACGTGTCGAATTCTTAATTAGGTCAGTAGTTTTGAGATATTTACTTATTTGTGTACCTACTTGCTTATTAAGCTTATTTGTTTTCGTTCTCTGGTGCACACACATGGGTCTTTATCAATCGGAACTTCTTCCTTTCCTTCCTGTGAAGATCTCAGACAGTTGACGCTACTCACGAGGCACATACGCGGCGCCTTAAAGATAAAAGTGGAACTGGGGAGCCCACACACAGTCACTTAGGCATTCAACTTGCATGCGGAAGGTCCCAGGTTCGGGTCCCGCCATCGCCAAAATAACTGCCGACCTATAAAAGGCCCATTCAACCAAAAATGTCCGACGAATAATACCCCGTGTAAGGGAGTGCATGTTAAATATCCTTCAAAGTCCTAACGCTGAGTACGATGTCGCCCTTAGCGGTTGCGTTGGGTGCCTGTTCAGTTGTCGGCTTGTCACTTGACTGTGGTTCTTAAATACGAGGCCGTAGATCTAGTGCTACGATAATTCAAACTAAGCTAAACTAATGATAAGAGTAAGCCATAATATTAAATAAAGTAAGTGGGCAATTCCATGCGTGACTTGCACTACATTTGACGATTTAACAAACATCATTTGCATAGTTCAAAATTATTTTCGATTCATTCAAAAAAAATATTGCATGTCAGTTAACCCTGATTACATATAGTGTCTTTGGCAATCAGCAAAAACTTTTTACTGTAATATTTTACTAAAAAATAATAAAAATGTCCTGATATGACTTACACTACATGGAAGGAATTCAATTTTTGGTTATCATTATAAACTCTGATTTCTTCTTCATCAAACAGTAAATCACCATTCTAGGAGTGCTTATATTAAGTACAAGGTTTAAAGCTAAAAAATTTAATTGCAAAAAAGAGTTGAAATACTATAGGAAATAATTTGTTAACGTTTTTGTGCTTGACTTACACTACATTCAATTTGTGACTTACACTACATCATGTGAATTTCATCACTGATGTATTTACACGGTATGTATTTTCATGGAATTAACTAGGTACTGAAAAATTAAAATTTCTCTACATAAAGGGTTATTATATTTGAAATTCAGAAGTTGGGAATATTTGCACGAAGCTTGGTTGAGCAACAAGATTTTGTTTTACTTATCAATCGACTAATATAGACATAGAACTTAACGATAGAGTCCTTGGCCTGACAGGAACTGCACCCCATTCTAATTGATATGGGCTTTTATCTGCTTAACGGGACCAATTTAACCTGTAGCATATTGATGAAAATTATTTTTATTTCGATCTATTGCTCCATTATTTCATAGTTCACTGTCAAGCGAATCCCAAGTTCTCTGTTGCACCTATCGTAAAACTTCTCATTTTACGATTTAACAACTGTGTTAATCTCCTTTTACAACCGCTTTAAAATGCAACTTTTATGTTTCGTTTGTTCAAAACCTTTGAATCTAAGGAACTTCTATGTTGATCGCTTTGAAACTTTAACGCAATTTTGCAATGGAAAAAGGCGGTTTTTATACAAATTTCGATGCAATTAAGTTTAAATTTTTTTATGAAAAAGCTATTTTTAAACTTTTTGAAAGAATCACAGTTCTCGTTTTTAACTATATGATCCCAGCTACGCCTTGACCCGGGCACACTCTCAGAAATAACACTTTTATTTTTGACGATTCATGAATTCTCAAACCCCATTTCATTAATTTTGAGGATGGTTTCGTCAAACTATCACGTGACTTTTAAGTAAACGCCAATCCTCACTTTTACGATCGTGATTTGACGATTCTGTATCTTGATTTTGAGGAAACTGAATCTCATTGTTGTACTCACATGCTCAAAAATGACGAAATATTTCTTCAGATTATACGACATTCAAATCTTTATAAAAATGACGATTCAATTTTCCTCACTTTGAGGGAACGAAAGCTCGGAGCCAGTAACGGAATCGTCAAAATTAAGGAAAATTTTGTCGTTTTTGAGCATTCATTGTTGAGAGTGTACGCCTTGTTCATTACAGCTTCTGCGAAATAAAACGTAAAACATCGTGTCTTGTCTCTTGAACTACGCAGAAATGCATAAATTTCAACGCTGTGACAATGTAGCTGAAGTAAACAAGAAGGGGGGAAAGTAAAAGAAAAAACAAGGCATCTTTTCCTGGCAACGAGACCCGAAGATGCGACGTCTGCCAAGCGAAGGTGTGTCTCAGAGACGCCCGGGAAACAAGCCGAATCCACGGTCAGAGGCGAAGGTCTGCCGACGTCACTCCTAAATGTCATAATGAGTCATACGTCAACTCATTAATGACCTTTGCAAAGAAAGTTTGATATTTAATAACTGAAAGTTTTAGAGACATCGCACCTCGAGTCATATTCAACTCATTAATGATGTCCGCAAAAAAAAGTTTTAACTGAAATAGTCAGGCACTTAGATGCAAAAATAGGTTAGATGATAAAACATTAATGATATCTGATGAAGCGGAAGTTTTTATATTTTTTAACTGAAAAATTTCAAGGTGTAGCACTAAGGTGTCAAAATGAGTCGTATGTCAACCCATTAATGACCTTTGCAAAGAAAGTTTGATATTTTGTAACTGAAAGTTGTAGAAACATCGCACCTCGAGTCTGACCGAGGACCAGAGGACACACTGTCAAAAATTTTGTGCTTGCTTTCACTAAAATAATGGTTCCTTAGCTACAACGGCTTGCTTCACCATATTTTCGGTATTGGGTAGAACCGTTTCTCAGATGTCAGTTACCAAAACTTGAAAAATGGTGACCAACTGAATACCGGAAATATGGTGAAACATTTCACCACACAGCCGTTGCAGCTACTAGGAGCCATTATTATGGTGAAAGCAAACACAGAATTTTTAACAGTGCATGGTTAAAAGTTAAATAAATCATGCTTTAGAAAGTATGTAAGAAAACATTATTTTTATAATAGAGTCGTCAATGAGTGGAATGCTTTACCAGAATACGTTGTGTATTCGAAGAGAGTGGAAGATTTTAATAAGAATCTGGTTAGCTATTGGAATTTGGTAAGGAATTAGATATATTTTGGACTAACGTTGCCGGGCTTCTGGGCTGTTGTAGGTCGACAATTTTTTGTATTTGTATTTGCATATGCAACTCATTAATGATATCCGCAAAAAAAAAAAAGTGTTATATTTAAAACTGAAATAGCCAGGGCGTCGCACTTAAATGTTGTAGGGTTGAAATAGTCGCTGGTTCGAATATGGTTGATTACGAATAGTAGACACGTTGAATAGATACACACAAAGCTAGTGGACTGTAATTTCTTTAATGAACGACAAATAGCTTCTTACAACTTGAATAAAACAACTACTTGTAAATGTTAAAAACACTTAAAATTGAATAGCTAATCACATAGAAATCTTCGAAATAAGCAACAACTTCTTGAATAGAATATTAGCACTACACTTGGTTAATATCATGGAACATTCTGAATACTGAAGGTAAAGCTCAACATCTGCAACGTCCCTTCTTCCTATGACATCAGCAAACATAGAAACGCAGCTGGTGCCATCTAGCAAGGAACCTAGAAATAAACCACTAAAACGAAATCCAACATTCTCCCGCCCTTGAAATCCCAAGGGGGTTTCAAGAAACTGAAAATAAAGCATAAAAAATTCAATTTAGCAACATTAAATAGATACAAATTTAGTAACAAATAACATTATTTTTCAGGGAGTTTGCAAAGTTTTGTGATTGGGCGAGTAAGTTCACCGGAATCAGTTTTCAAAGTAACAACACGAACTCTGTTGTCCTTTCCGGGGTGCACACTCAATACACGAGCAAGTTTCCATCTCAAGGGAGGTAATAACTCATTTTTGATGAGCACAAGATCATTTACCGAGATATTGCTTTGAGAAACACACCACTTAGGTCGTTGCTGCAACCTAGCCAGGTATTCATTACTCCATCGCTTCCAGAAACTCTGCAGTAAACCTTGCACCAACTGCCAGCGATTAAGACGTGACAAAGGAATAGTAGTTAAGTCAGGTTCTGGAACGGCGGTTAAGGCTGACCCGATGAGAAAATGTCCTGGCGTCAATGGCGACAAGTCGTTGGGATCTGACGACAGTGGACAGAGAGGTCTGGAGTTGAGGCAAGCCTCAATTTGAGCAGTTAGGGTGAATAATTCTTCTAAGGAAAGCAAGGAGCTTCCCATGGTTCTTCTGAGATGATACTTCATCGATTTAACCCCCGCCTCCCATAGACCACCGTGATGTGGAGCTGCTGGGGGATTGAATCTCCAAGTAATTCCATCTGCTGCGGTAAAATTGCAAACATCTGAATTCTCATTCTGAGACAATATCGACGAAAGAATACCCCTAAGTTCTCTATCAGCTCCCACAAAGTTAGTGCCACAGTCGCTAAAGATCTCCACAGGTTTACCTCTTCTTGAGATGAAGCGTTTTAGAGCACCAATGAAGGCTTGAGAAGTAAGGTCAGTCACTACTTCAAGATGTAGTGCACGGGTTGTGAAACAAACAAATAATGCTATATAAACTTTAAAGGATTTTCTTCCTCGACCTGTTCGTTCTCTTGCCAAAAATGGGCCCGCATAATCGACGCCTGTAGCTGAAAAGGCTCTGGATGGAGTGACTCTCGACAGTGGAAGGTCTCCCATGAGCTGACTCATAGTTGATGCTGAAAGACGAAAACACGTTTTACAGCTTTTCACAAATCTGCGAACAACATCCCTCCCACATGGAATCCAAAACTTCTGTCGGATCACTGAAAGTAATAGTTGAGGTGCTGCATGCAAATGTTTTACATGATAATGGTCGATGATCAGAGTTGTCAAATGATGCTTCTTCGGAATAACAGCTGGATGTTTAGAATCAATATTGATGTCGGCATTTTTAAGTCTTCCACCAACTCTCAGCACCCCATCCTTGTCCAGAAAAGGGCAAAGTGAAAGCAACTTACTAGAAGACTTTAATGACCTTCTTGTCTTCAAACAGTGAATCTCTTCTCCAAATTCTGCATACTGTACTAGTTTCACTACGGTGATTGTTGCCTTAGAAAGTTCAGCTGACGTTAAATGACCCACGATTCTGTCCTTAGCTGATTTTCTAGAATTGCTTAGAAAACGCAGAACCCAGGCAAACACTCTACACAGTTTGGAGAACGATGAAAACTTGAAAATAACTGGTGGTGGCTGAAACTCAGTTGCTGCTGAAATGAAACTTTTTCTTTCCTCAACGAATTGCGACTCCTGGAAATAAACACTGGAAGGTGATTGCTTCAGGAATACTTCAATGGAAGGTTCACGAAGAAAACTGGGACCTTGAACCCACAGATCACATGACAGGAATTCTGAAGGTTGAATACCTCTTGTACCGCAGTCCGCTGGGTTATCAACTCCTGGAACATGGTTCCATTGTAGGTCAGGCACAGATTCTTGTATCTTAGCAACTCGGTTGGCGACAAATGGGAGCCAACGGCGAGGTTCTGATGAAATCCACGAAAGAGCTACCTGAGAGTCAGTCCACGCAAAAACCTTGCTGTAGGGAATTTCCAGAGTAGGCAGAACAGATTCAAGCAAATTTGTTAACAGTAATGCAGAACATAACTCAAGTCTCGGAAGTGATTGCGTTTTCACTGGAGCTACTCTAGTCTTTGAAGTCAAAAGCTTCACTGTTACATTCTGATCTTGAGTAACTGAACGAACGTAAACAACAGCACAGTAAGCTCTTTCCGAAGCATCACAAAAAGCATGAATTTGAATATCTAAGGGCTGCTCACACATGACAAATCTAGGTATCTTGAAGTTGACCAGTAGGGATAACTGTGAATGGAAAGCTCTCCAACGAGATGACAACGAATCACTGAGAACATCATTCCAACCTAGCTTGTGACTCCAAAGTTCTTGTATGAAGATTTTGGCGAAAATGACAACTGGTGCCAACCAACCCATAGGATCAAACACTTTGGCGATGTCCGAGAGAATTTTACGTTTCGTCAACTCTTGATGATCACACGTTGAAATGGAAACATGGAAAAAGTCTGTGGTTGGATTCCAAACAATGCCTAGAACTTTGATGGTTTTGTCATCTGAAATAGGCAATGAATGATCTATGGCTTGACAATCACTAGGAATATTCTTCAAAACTGCTGGAACATTGGAACACCACTTGTGAAGTTTGAAACCTCCCCTACTCATCATCTTGCCTAATTCATCAGTAAGTTGTTCAGCTTCTTCTACAGAATTAGCACCACTGAGTAAGTCATCTACATAGAAATCTCTGAGACATACTCTGGAAGCCAAGGGAAAGTTTAATTTCTCATCAAGTGCAAGTTGCTTCATTACTCTAGTAGATAAGTAAGGAGCACTGGCTGTTCCATACGAAACAGTCGTGAGACGAAAAGTTTCAACTGGATCACTAGGTCTGTCTCGCCAGAGGATCCTCTGCAGATCAGCATCATCTGAATGAACTCGTATTTGGCGAAACATCTTCTCCGCATCGGCACACACTGCAACTGGAAAAGTTCTGAAACGTAAAAGAATATGAAAAAGTTCTTGTTGAACTCTAGGGCCTGTATGGAGTATGTCGTTGAGGGAGAGACCTGAAGAAGACTTGGATGAGCCATCAAATACGACACGAAGCTTTGTAGTTGAGCTGTTTTCCCTAATCACTGCATGATGAGGCAGATAGAATTTGGGATTCGAATTTTTCTCTGATATTGGAACCTTCTCCATGTGCTGAAGTTCCAGATATTCGTGGATAAAACTTCTGTAGCGTTCATATACTTCAGGTCTGGAGACAAGAGATCTCTCCAGAGACTGGAACCGATGAATTGCAGTCTGAAGTGAATCTCCCAGTAGAGCTGGTGAAGTATGGCACGGTAATTTCACTGTATACCTTCCATCTTCTCCTCTTGTATGCGTAGCTATGAAGTGATCTTCAGTGGCTTGTTCTTCCTTGGTAAGTAAATTGGCTGTTGGGACATCATCTAGCATCCAAAAGTTGCCAAGCAATTCTTCTGTACTTACTTGAAGATGATTGACATGGATAGGTGACGAATTTGACATTTCTGTGCTGACATTACCTGAAATGATCCACCCCAGGTCTGATCTTACAGCAAAAGGACCATCTTCGGTTGTTTTGAGAAATTCTCCCTTTAGCATTGGCAAAGCAATACTAACTCCCAGCAAGATGTCAATCGGACCTGATTGGAAGAAGGTTGGGTCTGCTAGTTTGAGATCACGGAATGGAGCATCTGTATTTGAAGGCAATGAGAAATGTGGAATGTCACCAATTATTTTGTTGATGATGAAAGCTGAAGTCACAAATTCAGGAGACTCCTTGAAGTGAGGTGTAAACTTGAGGTTGGTGACTCCATTTGTATGTGCACTTGATGATCCGAGGCACGAAATCTCAACCCTTGCCCTGGTTCGAGCAAGGCCTAGCCTGTTGAAGCATGATTCTGTCACGAAGCAAGCCTGGGAACCCGGATCAAGAAGCACTCTGCACTGTTGAAATCGATTTGAAGAATCGAGTACTTTCACCACAGCAGTACATAAAAGCACTTGGATTGAAGCAGATTGATGCGAAACACATGAAGACACGTTCGTAAGTGTTTGTTGAGGCACGGGAGTAGGTTCAATTATTGAACTTGGCACGAATTCAGCAGCATGTGGCGACAAGACTTTGGCACTGTCAGTAGATTTGGTCGATTCAAAATGCAGCAATGTGTTATGTCTTTTGTGGCAGAGCCGACAAGTAAATGTACTCGAACAGTTTGCTAACTTATGACCTTTAAGACAATTATAGCACAAGCGCTTTTCCTTTACAAAGGCTTGACGTTGCAAAGTGGTCAAATTCTTGAACTTGCTGCACTGAAAAAGGGCATGATCGTTACTTGTACAATAGCCGCACTGACTCTTAACTTGAGCTGTAAGACTAGAAACACGCACAGGTTTTCTTGAACTTGGAACACTTGGCTGATGTGGTTTAGACAAAATCTTGTTTGATTGTTGAATAGATCGGGCATGGTGGATAATAAATTTTAATAATTCTTCAATTGTGGGAATGCTATCATCCTCCTGGCCTCTTTCCCACCATGATCTTGTAGAAGGATCAAGCTTTTGAATTATTAGATACACAAAAATGCTATCTGCGAAACCAGTTAATGGTAGATCTAGATTTTGAAGTGAACGAATTACTTCTTTTGAAGTGTCAACAACGGATAATAATTGTGAAGCATCTTCTCTAGTACATCGCGGCATATCAAATATTTGTGAAATCAATGTAAATACTAATTGTCTTTTGTTAGAATACCTCTCCTCTAACAGATCCCATGCAATTTGAAAATTTGAATCAGTAATAGGAAGTGATTGTATGACACGTAGAGCATCGCCTTTAACACTTCCTACCAAATATTGCAATCTTTGAGCATCAGATAAATTTTGATTGTTTACAACTGATGCCGAGAAAAGATCCCTAAAGGAAAGCCATTCCAAATTATTATTGCCAGAAAAACTAGGGATGTTAAATTCTGGAAGCTTCAAACTTAAATTTGAACCACCATAAGATTGATTTGTTTCTCTAGGAATAACTTTATTGTTTTCAGATTCCAGCCTATCTTTAGCACGAAGAACAATTAATTTGTATCCGTCAATTATGTCTTGAACATCCTGAGATTCAGATATATATCCATCAATTTCCTCTTCTTTACAAGAGTGATAAATTTTACTAAAAATATCTGAGCATTTACTTTCCAAATCAGTAACTTTATTTGTGTACAAGGTAACTTCCGCACTATCAATACCAAATTCCTTAGATTCTAAAGTTCCCTTTAATTTTGTTAGAGAGGATTTTAAACACCTTCTATCTGTTTTCAATTTATCCATACTGAAGACGATATAAAAGGTAAGCACAAAATGTAAACCACAATCAATATCACCAACGTAAATCACTCTAGAACTTGTCACTTTAGAGCCACAACAACATCTTCAAATTCACTAGTTATCAATATAGCGTACGAAAACTTTGAATAATTATAGTACCTTTTCTTGAAAAATATCCTCTTGCATCCGGACGACGTTGACCAAAAAATGTAGGGTTGAAATAGTCGCTGGTTCGAATATGGGTGACAACGAATAGTAGACACGTTGAATAGATACACACAAAGCTAGTGGACTGTAATTTCTTTAATGAACGACAAATAGCTTCTTACAACTTGAATAAAACAACTACTTGTAAATGTTAAAAACACTTAAAATTGAATAGCTAATCACATAGAAATCTTCGAAATAAGCAACAACTTCTTGAATAGAATATTAGCACTACACTTGGTTAATATCATGGAACATTCTGAATACTGAAGGTAAAGCTCAACATCTGCAACGTCCCTTCTTCCTATGACATCAGCAAACATAGAAACGCAGCTGGTGCCATCTAGCAAGGAACCTAGAAATAAACCACTAAAACGAAATCCAACAAATGTCAAAATGAGTTAGATGCTAAAACATTAATAATATCTGATGAAACGGAAGTTTTATATTTTTTAACTGAAATTTTTTGAATTGACGCACTAAGGTGTCAAAATAAGTCATTTGTCAACTCATTAATGATCGCTTAAAAGAACGTTTTATGTTTGTTACTTGAAAGAAATTGGGGGATCGCACTTTATGTCAAAATGGGTCATATGCCAACTCATTAATGATCCCTGAAAAAAAAGTTTTATATTTTATAACTAAATCTTTGTTTGACTGTCGAACAGCAGCTAGATGTTAAAATTAGACATGTGCCAAATCATTAATGATCTCTGCAAAGAAAGTTTATATTTTGCAAATGAAAAATGTTGGGGCTATGCACTTGGAGTCAATCCTCCTAGGGGGCTATGCACTTGGAGTCAATCCTCCTAGGAGTCAACATGAGTCAAATACTAACTTACAAATGACCTCTTCAGATAAATTTTTATATTTTGTAAATGAAAAATCGGGACGGAGCACTTGTGTGTCAAAATGAGTCATACTCCAACTCATTAATGACATCTGTAAAGAAGGTGTTGTATTTCGTACCTGAAAAATGTCGGCCCGTGCACTCAGGTGTCATAATGAGTCATATGCTCATTAATGACCACTTCAGAAATTTTTTTATATTTTTATTTTTATTTTTTTAATATTACCGAAAAATAAAAAATAAAAATGTAGGACTATCGCACTAAGGTGTCAAAATAAACCATATAAGCTAACGCATTAATCATCCCTCCAAAGAAAGAATTTAACTGACATTATTCAACGAATCTAACTAAAATATAGGTTCCGGTCGGCTCATTGTCGATTTTATGCAATTGACATTATGACTGTCAAAAGTCGCCAATATAAGAGTTGGAGTATACTTACAGTTATATTTCGGAGAATGTGAATTTTGCAACTACACTGCTCGAAGCAATTAGCGAAGCGCTTTACGTACTTTTGTTAACCCTTTCAGTTCCAACTTCGTATTTTTTTATTCTACAAATTCAAAATTTGTGAAATTGATTCGTTATGCATCCAGAATGAAAGGATAAGAAACAAGGGAAAATATCTTAATTTTTGAACTAAAATTTAGGGGGAAACAACGGAATAATAATTTTTGAATAAATTACAAAAATTATTTTTTTTTTCAAAATTCTATTAGTTAAAAAGTTTAAAATCAATTTTTAAACCTCTAAGAATGCAAGCGTGAAGAATTTATGGTCAATTTATTTCCTAAAAAATTTTTTGAGAGTGAATTGTATTTTACCATGAATTTCGTTTAACCCTTTCAGTCCCAGTGAAGCCATTTGGCTTCATCATTTTTCTGATCATAATTTCAAACAAATAATAGGGATATTGAGATTAATAAAAAATATTTTCTAATAGAAATAAGTTTGAAGAATCGAATGGTGTGCTTTTTGGTATCAAAAATGGCTATAGACAATCAGAAAAAAAATTCTAAAATGATGATGCCAAATTGTCATTGCGACTGAAAGGATTAATTAACACAAACATTTTTCTATTTCTTCAAAAGACATGATTATTCCATCTACCGATAAATAAGTGCGAACTTAACTTATTGACAAAAATCGCAAGCTGTTGATTCTAAATGAAATCATTGGGGGTAAAGGGTTTAAAGCCATGCGTTCCCCTAATTGTTTTGAGCAGTGTACACCCTTCATATAAAGTAGTATACGATGTATTTTCGAATATGGGAGGGTAGAAAGCTGATTTAGTTTTCTAAAGGCGTGAATATAACACACGTGAAATAAAACACAACTTTTTATTATTATATGCAAAGAAGTCTACATTTTAATATTAGTAATCGGACCTAAAATTATTCTTTGACGAAACCCGTTCATAAAATCTACTTTTAAAAAAAGATGCGTTAAAGGTAAATTTTTTGCATTTGAGTTCAATAAAATTATTATATGCAAAGCACGGAACCGATAAAATTTAATTAACACATTGACAGCTACTTCGTTGAAAACAGTCTCCCTTCGATTTCCGAATATAAACATTAACTATAATTTTTTTTATTCATTTTTCGTGTAAATTCCTTTTTCCTGTATAAATTCTTTAGGAATATCTACCAAAACCGAGCTTAATTTAGCAGCAGAGAAATGTACTGAGCGGAGGAAATGGGTAAACAACCCGTCTGGCGCCGCAATTTCGCGTACTCTGATTGGCAGCTCCTTTCGACCCTGATATTCGTGCGCCCTGTTACGTCAAAATCGAAGGAAAAAAATAACTAAAATAACACTCTAACTGAAGCTTAACTAATAAAAATAATAAATTTATGTCTTGAAATAACAAATCAATTTGTTTATTGAATGTGAAATACCTTTTTGTATTCGATTCTCGCACTCAAAAATGAGAACTATTTACCCTTTTTCTCGTAGAACATTTGTATACTGCAAACTTAAGGTCGGTTTTGGTATAGTCTTTATTTGCCTTATATTTTGTTATTTAGTAGATAAACTGGATGGGTAAGGGCCGGGTTGTCTGTAAGGGCCCGGGGGCCCCTTGACAACCAATATATTTCTGTGTTTGAACTACAAAGTTTTCTTCTTTAAAAAAAAAAACTCAAGTTAGAATCTTATTTTCGCGTGGAAAATTGTTTTTGTCAATTGTCGATTATGGGTAAAACATGGAGAAATCATTAAACGAGCCTTTGGTTCTTGTGATATAAAAATAATTCCGCTCTTTAAGAAAAAGTGTTAATCTAACTACTTGTTGTATAATATTTTTTCCTGCTACAAGTTTCTTTTTTAAGCCCGTGCAAAATGTTGATTTTACCTTGAAGCAGATTTTTTTAGAGACAGTTGCTAAGTGGCCGGGAGATCTAACGTGTCCGTCTCATAAGCCCAAAATCGCGGGTTTGAGCCACGGTTGAGTAGTCGGATTTTCAGGATAGGAAAATCTTGGGTAAGCATGTCATATGATTATGTGGCATGTAAAAGATCCCTAGTTTAACCATTTGGCTTGGGTTCTCTCGGAAAAATTAAATCTCGGCATACATCCACATAGAGTCCAGATTCCTCGTAATCTGAGCGTCAAAATTGATAGCGAGAGTCACCTAGATAATGTTACAAAACAAGTGACTCTCAGTTCTGGGAAATAGGCTGAGTCTGCTAAGGCGTAGCCGCCATTAATGCAGCCTTGTTGGGGAAAAATGGTACTAGTGGACTCTTCTGTGATATTTGAAATTGGTGCATGAAACTCTATATCTACTACGAAGAACAATGATAAGCTATTTTCCTAGTACTCCACTCAGAAATTAAAAATAATGCTTTAACACTTTCTTTTTGACAGGAAGTCTCACCAGTTTCAGAGAAAACTTAATACTAAAATTCAATATTCAAATTTTCGATTCAAAGCGCCAACACGGATATCGGGCGTTGGCGAATTTGAGGCCTACGGACTTTCGGCCCAATTCTGTACCACAAGTTTCATTATTTAATGAAAATTCTCTACTATCTGGAAATTTAATTATCTGACCTATCTCCGGTCCCAATTATACCGGATAATTGAGGTTCTACTGTACATATGGCACTTATTTTTTGTTTAAATAGAGGCTTCGCTCCTGCTAGCTAATGCTCGCCAACCCCGAACACCTCGCAACGTAATTATCAGCAAAGAAGAAAATATTTTTACGCCTTAATATTTACTTGATAATTAATATCGAAATACTAAAGAACACTTTATATGAAAAGCTGTGAAAAGGAAGACAATATTGCATTATGCTAAAATTCGTGTGCTAATTAAATAAGAAGCACTCAATTGAAAATATACCAAACCAATTACTTTTCCCATACCTTAGCAACTAATAACTAAACTCTTTGGTCCCCAAAAGTCTATTGAAAAACTTTCAGAATAACTTGAGAGCAGCCGACGATTTTCATGAAAAGCCTAAAAGTATCAGGAATTTAGGGAGAAGTCTTCATTGTTGGGGAACTACGCCAAACCGGTCGCCAGCTGTATTTACACTTTAGTTTTGCTTTAGGGAAAACCTACGTGTTGTTCTAACGTAAGCACAAAAGACTGGTAGGGGGAACCAGGGATACTTGACCCATAAGGATACTTGACACAAGGTCTTTTTCTCATGCTTATAAAAAAGCTTTGCTAGTTGGAGGTAATTACATGGTGAAAGTAGCAAAGTTTATATTCATTTTTTAAGTACTCTTAGGCAAAATACATTTTCTTACTACAAAAGCAATTTATGGGAGCTGTAAACTTTGACGTGATGTTTTTATTTGATAAAAGTTAATCCTTTTTTAATAGATATATGTTGATAAATTTTTAAACTATTCGACAAAATATATTTTCTAAGTTCAAAAGCAATTTATTTTGGAGCTGTTAACTTTAACTTTATAATTTTTTAAGTAATATCTTTTAATTATTTATTTGTTTGTTCACATTTTTAAATACAATATCATGACAATATTGCCATTACGCAAATTTTTATAGGTTTATTTTAGGGTTACGTAATAAAAATGCAAATTGGATTACATTGCCCAAATTACTTAAGAATACTTGACCCATAAGGCTTATGATTACTATTCAAATACGTTTAGCAAGTTTCATTTAGTTTTTGTTTTTTGTTTTTATACACTGCTCAAAACAATTAGGAGAGCCCTCGGTTTAAACCCTTTCACAGCCAATGATTACATTTAGAATCATCAGCTTGCGATTTTTTTCTCATTTTGTTGATCTCGCACTTATTTATCGTTAGATGGAAGAATCATGTCATTTGAAGAATTAAGTAATGCCGGTTTTAATTAAATGAAAATATTTTTTAAAAAAACCATTGTAAAATAAGATATACTCTCTAAAAAATTTTATGCTATCAATTGACCTAAATTCTTCACTGTTGCATTCTTAGATGTTTAGAAATTTACTTTGGAATGGAATGCAAATGCGCCCTCTAGAAGGGAAGGGCGCAGGCTATGTAGCCCATTACCCCGCTCGCCAGAAGGGACAGTCACAGGAGACACACAAAGAAAGGACGACACAAACACATAGACAAATAACAACATTTATTGACAAGTACAAATATCCATGCCTGACCGGGATTCGAACCCGACTTCAGCAGCTCCAAAGGCCAGTACACTAACCATTCAGCCACCGAGGTGGCAGAAATTTACTTTACTTTTGTAACGAATAAATACTTTTGAAAAAAGTATTGTTATAATTTATTCAAAAGTTATATTCAAATTTTTTGCCAATTAATTTTTATTTTAAAACTAAGAATTTTTTCTCTGTTTTCTACTATTTCATTCTGGATGCATAATGAATCTATTTTACAACTTTTAGACTTTTAGAAAAAAAAAATTAAAGTAGGAACTGAAAGGATTAACAAAAGTACGCAAAGTGCTCCCCTAATTGTTTTGAGGAGTGTATTATGACAGATGCTACAAAGATAAAGAATGCTAAACTTAGATTTAATCTTCCATATGATATTTAAAAAAATGTGTAAACGGTCAATTTGTGGGTGTTACCTGTCATAAAGTAGCCAAAAAGTGTGATACATCTCGAACCCATTTGAAAATGCATGTCAAAAAAGTTTCTAGTGGCATTAATTTTTTTTCATCTTTATATACCATCATACAGAGCAAAATAAGTTTTTATTAGAAAAGATGATCAACTGTTCACGCATGGTACGGCTCTTTAGAACCGCGATTTTACCACTAAGTAAAGTAAGAAGTTTGGTTATGACTTAGCTGTAAGAAAATATTTTCAGAAAATTAGGACAAGAAAAATAGTTGAAAGTTTTTGGTTGTAGGGTGTCATGAGTAGACATTCTGAATTGACTTTAAGGTAACCAGAATCCACCAACATATATGATGAACTACCAGTTTAAATTTATACATGGTCTCCACTATTTCCATGCATAAAGTAGAAACTTTCCATCTAATTTTAACACACTCCAAATGACAGTGATTGCGCCCTCTAGAAGGGAACAGTGTAGGCTTTTTAGTCCATTACCCCGCTCGCCAGAAAAGACAGTCACAAGAGACACACAAAGAAGGACGCAACAAACACATAGACAAATAACAATATTTAGTGACAAACACAAGCATCCATGCCTTTACCGGGATTCAAACCCAAGTCCAGCAGCTCCAAAGGCCAGCACTCTAGCCATTGCGCCGGCGGGCCGGATAAACATGCTCCTAAACAAATGAGTTAGATAAATTATTCTTAACGGGAGGGTCAAATATCTCTATCTCTTTGTCTCTATACGTTGGGATGCACTCGAATCACATTTTAATTTTCGAAAATATAATTTTTTTCAACTTTTTTTTAACAGTTAACATTTTGAATAAATAATGTAAAATAACTTAAGACAACTTTTTCGGAAATTTGATATAAAAAAATCAGTACACCCTAATTTACATTTTCATAATTGTAGCAACAATGTATGTCGTCGATTGGCGCCAAATCTTGGCGCGAAACCCCCGAAAACCATCCGTTCCCAAAATGTAGTTTGCAACGAATACAATCCCTTTTAATTAGCGTTGCGCTGGTCCTTTTAGTGCAATTACAGAGTCTGGTCCAATTATAAAACTTTATCGACTCAGAAAAGGCTTTTCCTCAGCAACTAATTGCGCCTCGCATTGTTACAAGTTTCCCTTATACGGGCTGCTTATTATTATTGTTATTAGTTTCCCTTACGCGCTGCTTAATATTATTGTTAATAGTAACAATGCATAACGCCCGGGCGCCTAGCGAAATTATTCCAACATTTTTTTTTCATCTTTTAGACTTTCGAGGTGTTAGTGCCCTTTATGTGTGTGTGACAGAGCAACAAAGATTCAAGTTCATTCATCATTTTTTAAATAAAACATTAAATGACGAACTAGCACTAAACAAAAGTTATAAAGTTATTATTCAAAGGATAGTTGGACAGACAGACAAAAAGTTTAAAATATACATTTCTAACAAAAAACTGTTAGAATAGGACGGATATAGAATATAATTTCGAAGAGAGGAGGGGGGGTGAGACAGTCATACGGACATACGGACAAAAACCACCACGATGTCAATTAATACTTATTCATATTTATTTTAGGTTCTAAATCACGCTTATAACGTAAAATGTGAAAGTGTTTACAAAAGATATCTACGTCCGCATGTTCGTCCGTCACCCACTTTCATGGGTCAAACTACAGAGGCTACAGACAAATGTGATCTGTCTAAAAATTCAGCACATTGGAATTAGAAGACTTTGAATATCTCAGAAAAATTTGAATTCTAAGTACTTAAATCAATAAAAAAAAACCTGCAAAATTTAATGCTCATTTAAATACATAAGAAGATCAATTTCAATGGAAATAAATTGCTATTGCCACTCACAACAATCGCATTTTATTAAAAAAAAATATTCGAACTTTTTTGTGGTAGAAATAAGTTTGGAATAAAGTCTTAATATATCTCACAATGAGATTCCTATATGGATTAGTTGTTTAGAAAGAGGCGCAAGGTGTTCCATTTTTTCATTTTAAAAAGCTTTTAATGCAGCACTTACACTAAACACTTATTAATGAATAATGACCTCTCAATGCAACATATTCTTTAATATTAGGTTTTTCATTGTCTTTTGTTTTTTTAAATAAGGTATTCAAAATTCAATTTGTTTAGTTATGTTTTGAAGGTATAGACAGTTTCAATGTTGCAATATTGTTTGCTGATGTGGAATGCTTTACTTCATTAGAAGTGTGAGCAATATTACAAATTTTTTCTGTTAAATACAAATACATCTAGCAAACGATAAGCAATAATTATATAAATATTTTGAAAAAAAAATTTACTTAATTTGGACATCAAAGTTTGAATTAAATCCTGTGCCTGGTCGTCTTTTTTTTTCAGACGCATGAATTTAGTGTGGAAGCAGTTCTATGTGAAAGTTTCAGTAAAAAACCAACTAGTTTTTTTTTTCAATATTTCGAATTAAAGGAAATAATTTACTCAGATCATTATTGTACTGAACAAGCAATTGTTGCACGAAAATCCTTAAGATTTTTCTATAGAAATATTTTCCTTTGAATACACTCTTAAGATAAAAGTTCTTTAATGACTGCCTTTTCATGAAAGATGCTTCGACGTCAGATAATGAACTATACATAAGGCGCTGATTCAGCGAGTGTTAAAAGGGTTAATTACTCCCCTAAAACCGAGAACTTTTCTTCAACTCATGCGATACTTGGAGAAAAAAATTGAGATTCTGAATTTTGTTTAAGTTTTCTTTAAGTTTTATTGTTGTTGAATAAATGCAGCACATTTAAATTTATTGTTTCGGTTTTCAGATAATATTAATTAAGTATTATCTTTAATTAAATAAATATTTTTAATGAACGGTCAATTAATTATTGTTAATTATCAATTAATTATACTTATTTAATGCTTATGATTTTTCAACTTTTGTTATAAATTGCGCATTTTATGAATTTCTCTTAATAACTTAAATCGACAATTCCTATTAACAAATAATTAAGTTCTTTGAAAATTTCAAAACTCTTTTTATAAATTTCAAATTATGTATAAGAAAAATTGGATATTTTATTAAGTAATGGAAACGCTCAATTGTTATGATTACTATATGAAGTAACTTGCTCAATGAAATTAACTTTTTCCTCCTTTTGTTTTGACAGGTTATCTGTTGCTGAAACACATGTTTAAATGTTTTCATAAGCTTTGTTTTTTTTAATTTATTATTGCTTCTGCTCTTTTTAATAATTCGTTTATGCATTTATTACAAAAAAAAATTCTACGGAATAACTTTTTGTTGCAATTAAAGCAGTGTAACCGTCAAAAACCTTTTAGCGTATTTAGAAAAATGCTTTTTTTTTCAATTATAGTATATTAATGGCTAACTGCATTTAACTGTAGTGTAAGTCACGATTTAAGAGGAGATTAAAAGCTTTTTACATTAAAAAAACAACCAAACTAAATAAAATACATTATATTATTTAGTTATAATAAGTATATCAACTATTGGACAATTTTTTTCATTTAATGTTAAAAGTTGCAGTGATAATCACTTTTTACAAACGTAACTTATACTACAGACAGGATAATTTTGCATAGAATTACCCTAATAAAAACAGAGGCACTTGCAATTATGGTGTACCATGTTACAATATACTTTTTTTTTTATCTGAGACGCATATAATGTTTGACCTAAATATCTTCTGTTCCTAATAGCACGTTAAAAAAACACATTTGAGAGTAATTACTCCGTGGAGTATTCGAGCGCTCTTTAAATGTAGTTGACTTTTTGTTCAATTCTCAGATGTACAACAAGTACTATATAATTTTCAGCTTTATTAAAAAATATGTTATTTTTCATTTCTCAAAAAATAGCTTTTAATATTGTAAGTAATTTATTATAAGTATTTCATAACTATCTGACAAACGCATATAAAAAACGTCATTTTAATCTCTCCGCAAAAATTATATTACATCAGGAGAACTAAAGTGTTTTTAAAACAGGCATATATTTATTAAAACGTTTCTTTTATTATTCTTAAATTTATATAGTTGGAACAAACATTTTGCATAACATTTTATAAAATCTTTAAAAAAAATACCTTTTTAGAAGCTTTTAATGTCACTTTTAATGTCATGGTTTTAATAAATATATGCCTGTACCGTAGTAAGGTTACTAAGATTTTTTTTTTTTAAATCTTTATATTAAACTGCAAAGAATAAAAATTATTGTTTATAACTTTTTATACGTCGTAATATCTTGCTTTACTTGCATTTACCTTCCTTTCTTTTACATTGATTATTGCAAAAATGGTATTTACTATTTCAGGTTTTACATAAAGATCTGAACATATTTATAAATATTTATTTAAAAGCTAGAGACACTGCAAAAAATGTTTTGTGATTTTACTTGCTTTTGTTGATTTTTCGTTACTTTTAACGGCTCAAAACCGTTTCATTTACATTACGGTCTTTAACCATTTTCTTACAAATTGAAATAGTTTTTATCCTTAACTAGTTAATGGTAAAAACGAATATCTGTTTCGTTGTTCATTAATAACCTTCGGCCGGACCCTGCATTTGAGTTACACTTTGTATCATGAGAGTTTTGCAACTAGAGTGTCTTCACTTAACCTCCAATTTTTTTTAAAAAAGACAAACATATCAAGTATCATATCTAAAACGTAAAAAAATATATCTCTGAAAGATGTAACTGATCTTAGAGAAACAATATTTTGTTCTCAAAACTTCATTAATAAACCACACACATTTCCTTGAATTTGACTGTAATTATGCCACGCGATACGCTGACACATGTCAACAGTGTTGTATTTTGTTAACAGATAAAAAGAGAAAATGAAACATAAACTTAAAAGTGTCTCTGTGTTATTCTAATGGGGAAAAAATCTAAGCAACATTTCTCCGACTGTATCGAATATTTTATGTGGGGCCATGTGGGGCCCTGTAGCAATATTTTATAAAAAGTATATTTAGTACATAGTTATTCCACTGGAGGGTTTATTTATCCTAATGTGGATTATTCAAGGCAAAGAGGATACATGTGAAATATAAAAATCCATTTCTATCCTAAAAAAATGTAACTATTTTGTTCATAACATTTTGCCTAATAAACTTTTTTTAGTTATGTTTTTGTTGATAGAAATCATCTGACGTAGTAGTTAAATACTTCAGAAAATATTGTGGAGCTTTTGAATATCGTAATTCTAATCCTTTTAATATAATGCTGGGTCTCCGAAATGAAGTGTCTATTTTTTAATCCCATTGAGAAAAAATATTTTCTTAGCCACATTATTCCGGCTGTATTGAATATTTTTACAAATGGTTTTGATATTTGGTAAATGTAGCTGTAGCTTATAGGTCCTGACAATCCCATTTTTTGAAATTGGCTCCAATATTTTGCTGTATTTCTTTTATTTATTAAAGAATTATTTAAAAAAAAATATTTTATCGCGATGCAAAAAGTGGGATTGCAAAGCCCTGTGTAAGCCTGCTATAATTATTATAAAGAGGAAGGTGTTGTTCCTTTGACCACTTCACACATTTTATTTTTTTGAAACTTGAATATTAAATCTAACTTCAATTTTCTTTTTTTATTTCAATCAGTATCTTATTTTTTTATCATATTAAATTTTTTAAAGCTTTAATTTAATTATTATTTATTTCATTTAAAAAAAATAATGGAACTGTGGTCAAAGGTACAACATAGTGTTGTACCTTTGATCATGGGGTGCTGTACCTTTGACCAGTTTAAATATCATTTAAAATTCAGGGAATATAATTAAAAAGAGGGAAGATAATTAAGAGCAGGATAGTTTATGTTAACAAAATTATAATTATTTAACTTTATTCACCTTATTTATTCATATTTTTATTTACTTATACATATTCTCATCTTTATTAATTTTTCCAATAGAAAAAGAATAAAAATATTTTTTTAGAATAGAAAATGGGCTTAGGTCAAAAATATTAATTAATTTTACGAAAGTTGTAACAGTAAAACATCGAAGTTGAAATGTTGAGAAATTCAGTTAGGAGTGTTGTACCTTTGAACTGGTCAAAGGAACAACAACTGATGATGGTCAGAGGTACAACACCATGACATTCCAAATTAAAAACCATTTGTAAAAATATTCAATACAGCCGGAATAATGTGGCTTAGAAAATATTTTTTCCCATGGGATTAACAAAGAGACACTTCAATTCGGAGACCCCACTGTCCACCAGTTTCCCATTGTATTAGTGGCACACTTAGTCTGGTTTATGGTATGGTACATATATTTTCCAGCTTGTGTGCTTGTTCAACGAACCGCTTATAAGCTTTCGTCAAGTGGGACAGACACAGAAAGAATTTTTTTATAGTCACAAAGAAATGAATAACACATAGACAAATAACAACATTTATGGACAGTCACAAACATCCATGCCTGACCGGGATTCGAACCCGACCCCAGCAACTACAAAGGCCAGTGTCATAACGATTGTGCCACCGGGGCGGCCACTTAGTCTAAGAAGGTTTGGTTATTCAGTCATATAACATATTCCGAAATGCCACACACATGTAAGTGAGTAATAAATTGTCTTCCAAGAGCGCTCTTCAGCTGATAAAGTGAAAATTAGATATACTACTTAGCCTTAATATTAAAAGATTAAAAAAATGTCGGATTCTAAAAAAATTAAAGCCGTAATATTCTTAAGGATGTTAACAAAACTATCAAGTGAGTGATACTAAGTCTCTTTAAAGTGGCCGGCCCAATTTGATACTTATTAGTGAAAGTGTCCCCTCTTGGGATTCATAAAAAGGTTTGTTGTGAGTAACATCTTCTTGAGATGAGTGTTTGTTTAGATGGAATGATAAGAATTTTATTGAAGTGCTAGAGACGATCAAGTGTCGGTAATTAAGATATACATAAGACTTTTTGGCATTTTAACGCCGGAAAGGCCAACTTTGCAAAGTAAAAAAATTAGTATAATTATACCGAAAAAAAAACACCATACATTTTTTATCGAAAAATAGTGTCATTTTTCCCTTAACGGATTTTTCTGTAAAAATATGTTGTTCCAAGGTTTTAAAAAAATATATATTGTTCTGTTTTTAACCTCTTAAAGTGCATTAAACTGCAGTAAATAAGTATTTCAATTATTTGTGCTAACTGCAGTTTATTATTACCAGGTAATATTGCAGTGAGTATTTCCGAGTGTTACTCGATTCCTTTGGTTCGGTCCTGCAAGGATGATGCAAAATGTGTGTTTTTTCTTTACAATGTGTCTGTTAAAAAACAGCTTTTGGATTAAAATTACAAATTACTCGTATAAAATAAACAATGAATGAATGATAAAATAAGCAAATAATATTCGGAATTTTTCTGGCACACCAGTTGAAAACTTTTTAGTTTAAAAAAAAACATAATTTTTTACAGTGTGGGTGGGAACTAAAAAATGTGTTGGACATTCTGAAATGGACACAGTGGGCCTTTGTCCTCTTTGGGATTTAAAGTCTGTGAGTTTAGTGAGACATTCATCGTAGCTAACCTAAGAATTATATCACACCTTCATTCTGTCTTTTAAGAGGGACTGTCAGTCCCATAGAGCTAATGCATTAGTTTTGGAATCACAACACTCTCAAAAATGAATGCTCAAAAACGACAAAATTTTCCTTAATTTTAATGATTCCGTTTACTGGCAAATGCTCCGAGTTTTTCTTTCCTCAAAGTGAGGAAATTTGAATCGTCATTTTTATGATGATTTTAATGTCGTCTAATCTAAAGAAATATTTCGTCATTTTTGAGCATATTTCGTCATTTTTGAGCACGCGAGTATAACAATGAGATTCAGTTTCCTCAAAATCAAGATACAGAACCGTCAAATCAAGATCGTAAAAGTGAGGATTCGCGTTTACTCAAAAGTCACGTGATAGTTTGACGAAACAATCCTCAAATTTAACGAAATGAGGCTTGAGGATTCATGAATCGTCAAAAATGAAAGTGTTATTTCTGAGAATGAACTTTTGCACAAGAAGAGCTTTGCCGTGTTATCCCATTTTCAGCAGGTATGGGAATCACAACATCACAAAATCAATTATCACAACATCAATTTAAAACAGCATTAAAAGGAAAATAACGTCTGGTTATTTAATTACAAATTGATAAGGTTTTAAAATAGTGTCACTATTTGCTGTTTATTTTTTGGCATTTTAAAACTTCAAAATATATAATTGAACAACTAGTTAACATTTTCGTTTTAAATTTGTTTCATTTCGATGTTATGATTATCTCCATACCTATTGGAAAAGTGCTAATACGGCAAAGCTTTCTCTTGCAAAAATGGTGATTCTAAAACTAGTTCATTAGCTCTGTGGAACTAACAGTCCCTCCTAAAAATCCCGCTCATGTCAAGAACTTGAATATCCCCCTACAACAAACAAGAATGCCCGTGGTATATTTTCGTCAAAGTTACAAATGTTAAAAAAAAAATTAAAAAAACGAAGGAATTCTCTCATCACCGATGTTCATTTGTCTCCACGGATCATTTAAATAAAGTTTAGAACATCTTTTTTTCTAGAGTCTTGAACAAGCCTTGGCAACATTTTGAACGAGAGTGGGGTGAAATGGAACTCTTGATCGCGATTGGAAAAGATTTGTTTTATGTGACGTACTTCCCTACAGCTATTGCTGTACTTCCTACAATTGAAGTTCAATTTTGGACTATAAGCACGTGACATTGCTTCACCAGCAGAGACACGAAAAATAATTTATTTTCATTCAGAATTTTTATTACCCACATTTTTTCCAAACTTTTCAAAAAGCCCTTTTAGTAGTTAATTTGAAAGGCATATTGCATTAAAAACAAAGTTAAAATAATGCCACTTTTGCCTGTATAACATTTGCTGTTTAATATATGAAAGTGGGTGACAGACAGGCGGGCGGACAGGCGGATTGAATGATTATAATACCTTCATTTTTTTACATTATAAACGTAAAAGGAAAGCTAAAAGAAGAAAAATAAATTTTTATAAATTGTCTCGGAATTATCTTTTTACAAATATTTTTTTCATTGATAAGAATTCTTAACCAATTCCTTCAAGTACCTGTAACAAACAGTTTCGCGTGCTCCACCGAAAAACTTATAATTTATTTGGGCTATTTCCATTAAAAAAAAATATGTAATTAAACTAAACTAAACTCCCCGGGCAAACAGCCCGTTAGTGGGCCAAGGTCTGCCGTGCCCATTCCAGTTTACATGACCAAGGGCTCTAGGGTGCTAGGCATATGTCCCATTAAGGTGGTCAGCCTCACGTAGAACCCCCAGGATATAGTTCCCAAGCTTGCTTGGTACTCATTTTATCGACCCACTTAAAAGATGAAAGGCTGAGTCAACCACGCCTAATCCGGAATTTGATCCCCCGACCTGCGGCGTGGCAATGCAAAGCACTACCACTAAGCCACTGGGCCTCCAACTATGTAATTGTTAGGTTTTTTTTTTATATCCCCTAACCAATAATTTTTTTGCATAAACTTCTTTTATGTAAGTAAAAAATACGATAATGTGCGGTAATTGTGAGGTAAGTAAAAAATACAATAAAATTACAATTCACAAGTAAAAAAATTTCATAAGGTCGTATGAGAAAAATAAACGATTCCGAGAATTAATAGCTATTGACTTGAGGGGCTTCGGGTTGTTCGCCCTTTCAGAATGGCAACAATGCGCTCCAGAAGAAACATTCACAGTATTCCCGCTGTTCCTCGCCCTCTGTCTTTCACGGGTGCCCTTTCAATTACAGATCGTTTTTCCAGCGCGTCGCCTCGAAAACAATCCTTGGCAGCGGTATCCTCGGAGTAAACCAAGGGTGAAAATACTCAAGGTTCCACTCGCTCGGGCAGGGGCGGGATCATTTGGCAGCCGGCTCGCGGGTCTCCAAAGCAAAAGTGCATCAGTGTTCATTTAATGGAGAGAAAAATATTCTCTCTACCACATTTCTCCGGCTGTATTGGATATTTTTTACGTAATAAATGTAGCTGATTTACAGGTTCCGGCTTTCCCACTTTTTGAAATCAATATGAATTTTTTTTTAAATTTTGAATAAATAATTTCACAAAAAGTATTCGAAGCAACTTTAAGAAGTGAGATTATAGAGACCTGTAAGTTATCTTATATATTTATTATTTAAAAAAAAACGTTTGTAAAAATATTCAAAACAGCCAGATAAATGTGACAGAGAAAATAGTTTTTTTCCATTGGATTAACATTAAGCACTTGAGTTTGGAGACCCCCGGTCTTCAAAAAGAAGAAGACTGAGATGTGCTTGGCGTGGAATAAAGTAAAGCCCAACTGAAAGTCGCCATGCTTAAACAAACCACTAATTCAATGTTACATGTTGAAACGTGAAATTTTATTCCTTAAAAATATAAATAAAAATACAAAAATTGTCAAATAACAACAAGCCAGAAGCCCAGCAAAGAGTCAGATAATCACTAAGTCAATGTGGTAGTCATTACAAACTTCACTGTAGAATAGCGTCAAATAGTTGGCCGAGAGCGTTTGTTTGGGCTTACTACAGAGCGATAGATGGCCTCACTTGGTACACTAGTTTTTGTGTTGATTTTTGCCATGAAACATCTCTATCTTATTACTCTCTAGCAGCCGGCACTATCAGAATGGCATTTCTTCTTTTGGCCTTTTGCTGACGATTTTGTTCCCACGGTGTCACGGGAGTCAAATATCATTTTGATGTGATCCGACTGTTGTTTGAAGTAAGAGGCGTTGTTAAAGGTCTTCGCCTCGAAATATAATATGATTAAAAGACAGTTAGGGAGGTCGTGGACCGAATACGATCGGTGGCAATTCCAACCTATATAGGTGCAATTAGTAAATCCTACGAAATAATCTCCGATTATAGAAAGAGCTGGTTTACACTTAAGTTAGCGAAATTGACGCTTTTGTCCAACCAAAGTTTGTGTGCCAAATATCAGTTTGATGTGATTCAACCGTTGTCACGGCCAACTTCCAATGACAAGGCCAGAAAAGCTCTCCCAAACATGGGCTTAGACGGAAATTTTGACGTCGCTGTTCCCTGTTCCCAGTGTCGAAGATCGAGAAAATAGTTCGGACACATTCGAAACCCAAAAAATGTGGTCAGCCGTGAACGAGTGGTTCCGAACAGGTTTCGAGACAGGTTTTCTTCAATTTTGGAACAACGTCACTCGGGACTATGACGTCAAAATTTCCGTCCCCGAGATTGTTTGGGAAAGCTTCTTTGGATTTAGTAATTGAGTAGGCCGTGCCGTTGTTTGGAAATAAGAGATGTTGCTGAAGGTTTTTATCTCGAAACAAAAGATTAATATGAGTTAATTTCGTTCCCACTGTATATTTTGCGTCAAATAGCATTTTAATGTTAACTCACCGTGGCTAGTGAGAGCCGATTTCGTTTGCACGGTGTTATGGAGTCATATATCATCTGATTGACCGTGGTTTTAAGTAAGATGCGTTGTTACAGGTCTGCACCTCAAAATACAACATCAGTGGAGACAATTGTAAGGTCACGGACCGAATACGATCTTCGGCATTTCCAACCCATATACTTGTGGGGTAATTAGCAAATCCAATAAAATAATCTCCATATAAGTGGAGCTGATAAACGCTAAAGCTGACGAAGTTTACTGTTTTGTTCCCATGGTGTTTTGAGAGTCAAATATCATTTTGATGCGATCCGATCGTATTTCAAAATTAGAATTAATAGCCAATTTTAAAAAAAATATCTCATCGACATGTTTAAATTGTATTATTATTATTGGTGTGCATGCTCGTTTTAAATTTCGCTGACTAAAACTGTTGTGCTTGTTTGTGGAATTAGGGCCGGATTTGAAGATTTAAAGCCTGTAGGCTATAAGATTGATTTGCCACCCCGTCACAATATTCTCCCTCTTCGGGGAAAGGTAGCTGGTTAGCTGCAAAATAGGGTGGTGTGTGCTGTTTAAAATAGATTTACATATTAGAATCATATATGTACCTTTACGCACTAAATCGAAAGAGAAATAGGCGATTTTTTAAACTGTTCAACTATTTTTCTTTTAACTTTGAAATCCGGAAGGAGGGGGTGCAATTGCCCTTGCAGCGACCATGTTTGCTACGAAATATTAGTACGATATGTACGTATAAGGTTTAGGCATCAATGTAAACTATTTGTTTTCTTTCTTAAAAATATTCGTATCTTTATAATTATTTTTTTAACGTAATGCCACTTTAAATTAGTCGTAAAATTTGCCACCCCAAAAATATTCGCCGCTCTCTACAGCCTACTTAGCCTATTTAGAAATCCGGTCCTGAATGGAATTAGCATGTAAATTAATGTTAACATTGACCATCTTCTTGAAACAGCGGGGCTGGGGAGCCCTGTCGGTTAAGCACTCGCTTAGCATGCGGAAGGTCCCAGGTTCGGGTCCAGGCATCGCAAAAATAGCTGCCGACCTATAAACGGCCCGTGCAACCAAAAATGTCTGACGAATAATACCCCGTCTGCAGGGAGTGCACGTTAAATATCCTTCAAAGTCCTAACGCTGCGTACGATGTCGCCCTTAATGGTTGCGTTGGGTGCCTATTCAGGTGGGACTCGTCACCTGACTGTGGTTCTTAAATTCGACGCCCGTCGCCAATAGCCCTCGTGTAGCTCTAGTGCGACGATAATTCAAACCAAATCAAACTTCTGTAAACAGCCCCACCAATACTTTACAATTATTTCTCTTTGGTCAGTTGATGGTTGACTATAACACGCAGCTTCAACTTCCTTTAACCATTCCGCTACGAAGGATTTTTGCTTTCCCGTAATATTTGATAGGAATAACATTATCGAATCCTTCATTGTTCGAGCGTTAATCTCGGGAAAGGGTTAAATCTCGATTAAAATGAATCAAAAGTAAACTCAAACTAAAAGCAACAGCTCCTGAATAATAACTATAATATCCCAGGACAGGCACAACTTATTATTGTGTAGGTGGCAACCGTGATTTAAGTCATTAGAAGAGGAATCCCTTTTAATGTGTATAAATCGTCACAATGGAGATTCCCTTTGGCTAACAGATTTGGCGCGCTTAAGTATACGGAAGTGGCTCCTTAAAGCGTAACTTAATAGCCTTGCCTGATAGTTGGGAATTACATAATTCAATGTGATGTAACAAATACGAGCTGGAAGAGCAACCACGCGTTTTTACTTTAGGGCCAGATTGAAAGCTTCACTCTCAGAAATAACACTTTCATTTTTGACGATTCATGAATCCTCAAGCCGCATTTCGTTAATTTTGAGGATTGTTTCGTCAAACTATCATTGACTTTTTAGTAAACGCGAATCCTCACTTTTACGATCGTGATTTGACGATTCTGTATCTTGATTTTGAGGAAACTGAATCTCATTGCTGCGTACTCACATGCTCAAAAATGACGAAATATTTCTTTAGATTAGACGGCATTCAAATCCTCATAAAAATGACGATTCAAATTTCCTCACTTTGGGGAAACGAAAACTCGGAGCATTTTCCAGTAACGGAATAGTCAAAATTAAGGAAATTTTCGTCGTTTTTTAGCTTTTAATTTTTAGAGTGTTTGTGAATAACTTGAACCTATATACCGAAATAATAAATCTTTTTCAAACACAAGAGTATATTTTTAAAAAAAGATCAAAACCTTTTTCATTTATTAATAAGAGTTTTTAAAAAAAAAACAGTGCATTCAAACGCAAATGAAAAATCTTAAAAATCATAGATCCGTTTCGGGATTCAAACGAAGTTTCGCCTTCAATGCATAAAAACGACGAAACAATGGTGAATGGACTTCGTAACTTTTATCGCTGCACGCTTTTTAACTCTTTGATCCAGACGTATACGTGGATCTTTGTAAAATTAATTTCATAACTTCAGTTTACAACTTTTCTTAATACTAACTTTTTTTTATTATAAACTTGAATGTTCGAGCTTTCTAAAAAATGCCCTTACCGAAGCAGCCGATTCATCAATTGTATTAAAAAAATGATATAATAAGAAAGTCAAGCTGACTTCGAAGGTCTTGCAAAAACCGGTTAATTGGCTTTTTCAGCAGTAGATTTATATTACATTTTGGGTTAAAACCAAAGTTAGAATGGACTATTAATACAAAAAAAACTGATAGAGCACGTTTTTTTTCATAGCTCAAACAAAACACGTTTTTACCGCTCAAAAAATTCAGATACCACTAAATGACGCGACCCTCAGCAAATGTTAACCTTTTCAGCCCCAGTGATGCCATTTGGCATCATCATGATGAAAAGTTCATAATTAAAAAAAAAAAAGTAATAGGACTAACGTCTATTGGGATTAATAAAAAATATGCTCTAATAGAAAAAGTTTGAAGAATCGAATGATGGGCTTTTTGATATCATAAATGGCTATAGAAGATCAGAAGTAAAATTCTAAAATGATTATGCCAAATTGATGTCATTGGGACTTAAAGGGTTAAAAGCTATTTATTTTTTTCAAATTCCTAGCAAAACATACTTCTGAATGCATAATTATTAGAAAAACATGTTTGTATAAAGAAAATGAGCATATGTTTTTGTTTCTGGAGGGAAGAGGTCAAGATAATTTTAACTTTTCATTTCTTTTGAATACGCTGCCTCTTTTAAACTCTTACAAGTATATGACCATATAAAATGTATCAAACCGTCCTAATAGTGCATTTTGCGGCAATTAAATTTTTCGTAAGAAAGAATGGATATTACAATTATCAAGTCACCTATGAACGGACCTGACCTTATATCTTACACTCTTAAAACGAACGAGCGATTTTAAATCAGTCTGAGTTAATTTTCATTCCTCCAGTCTAGAAAATGCAATTAACCGAAATGAGTGGATCCTTTGTGTGTTAAACCTCCGACAGAATCACTCTAAACGAGTGATTTTAACTCAGTCTGAGTTAATATTCACTCCATTCCAGTGTCAAAAATGCACTGGAGTGGATTTCACTCTTTTGTTTTAAGAGTGTAGTTATACTTTTTAGAATGGAGTCTTGCCAATAGACCCCTCATGTTCAGCGAACCCAATAAAATACGTTATAGTTAATTCCATTTTGCGATAAGTCAGGCAAAAAAGTAAGATGCTACATCGAAGAAAGAAATATCTCTACTGCAACTAGCCTCCGCTTGTCCGAGTTTAGAGCCTCAGTGTTAGCTTTAAAAAAAAAAAAAAAAAGATGGCCTCGCGCGACGTTTGTCGTTGTTGGCAGTCATTCATTCTTAAACGTTAAAAAAGAAATAAAACACGAATAGAGTTCAACATGCAAAACATTTGCAACCTTATATATCTTTCTGTTATGACTTATTTTACATGTTAATAACAGATCTAAGCACTCATTCAGAAAAAAAATTGTAAAAGAATTAACGATTTTCCAGGATTTTTAAAAATGCTCTTTGCGGTTCAATTTTTGTTTTATCTGATCAATATTTTATGAAAGCAATTTGAATCTATCATAATAAAAGTAGGCATGAATTTTGCATTTGACTTTTGGGTTCTTAATTTAACCCTCTAATGCATGAATTTTTATTTTCATCCAAAAAAATATACATATGTATCTTTAATACTCACACGTTATGGGAAAAATACTAAAAAATTTTTTAACTGCATTAGAACTTAAATAATTTTAATTTTTAAAAAATATTCCATATGACAAAAACCAACTGCAAAATTCCAATTTTGATAATAATGACTAGAAAACTACTAAAAATATTTCAAAATAACCCTCGTTAACTATGATTAATTTTTCAAAACAATTTATTAGTATTTAGTACTAATATTATTATTCTTTGAATACTGCCAAAAACGTAATTTCACAAAAGTTAATAACCTCACTCTTTAATTTTGAATACACTTTTACTACTGTCATCTATGAGGATTATTAGTTACTAAAACTTTAAAATGAAATGTAATAGATGAAAAAAACACAGATTTATCTTGGAGGAGCTCTAATTTAATGGAATAAAGTTTATTATGTTACTTGTTACCAAACGGTAACAGTATGCATAGAGGGTTAATATAAAACGTAGTGTTTAGGCACTAAATGTGAATTTTGTCAAATACATGAATTGTGGAAAGTGCATAATAACCAATAAATAATTATGAGACTTCAAAATACATGCACAATTGTCTTCTAAACACAATTGATTATTAATTCAAGTTTCCAAAAAATACACTAATTTTGAGTTGCGAGGAACAATTCGAATACAGTAAAAATGGAAAATGCACGTACAGAGAAAAGGGCTATTAAAGATAAGCTCATTTTCACCCCAGGAACAGAAACAAATTTCAGGATTTCACTCGTAGGCGGGGTTGGCGAGTGGTAGGAGTGGTGGAGTGGCGAGTGGTGGAGTGGTAGCGAGCAGGGGGCTTCGCCCCCTAGTTGTATTATAAAAACACAAGAAGTTCTAAAATAACTAAAAAGCCTACTTTCCTGCTACTTAAATACTGAAATTCTTATCGGGAAACAACTATGTTCATAACTGTAAGTGTCATCTGCAAAAGTTTCTACATAAAATTTATACACATTAGAATAACTACTATTCACTAAACACAGAATCCAGCTATAATTTAAACTTCCTTTGGGCAAAATCAACTAATTTCATTAATTTTCTATCGCAAATAAAATAATATTACTTATCGTCTGCTTGATTTATTTGCAGTTTTACGAATAATTAAATATTTATTTATAGCAAAAACATGAAACTATACTCCAAAATCCAATGCAAGCAAAAAATGTAAATTAAAACTAATCATTATTATACACAAAAATATGCCTTGATTCTTACGTAGTAAACAAACAACAAACGTAGTAAACAATAAAATATCACCTTTTGACGTCATTCCTAATTGATTAACAACCGAAATAAATTTTGCTTCAAATAGTATTATTTTTAAATAAATAAAGTTTCTTATGTCATTGCTGGCAACAGCAATTTAAATGACTCGAAATTGAATTTCAATGCTAATCCAATGGGAAATTCGTTGACAAATAGTATATGTCCTTCCTATCCAAAAAGTACGAAAGTTGGGTCTCTGAGGTCTCGGCGCTAATCATAGCTTTCTAACTAAAAAAGAATTTTAAGGATCGGATGGATAGAACCGATTTTTGAAGGGGGGTACGGGGGGACAGACGGGACATCAACCGCATGTCAATACCTACTTATTTATTTTTTTAATTCTTTCGAATTAAAAAAGAAAAGTAGGCTAAAAACGTTGAATTCTCGTTCTTAACTTTTCTGATGGTAACTATTTCTTTAATCTTGATTGTCGTAGGAATACTGTAAAATGATTAAATTTTTAGTTTCTTTGAGGGGATATGGTACACAGAATATCGATTTTTCAATTATTTTCTTGCACGGATATTATTCACAATATCTTTCTGAACGTTTACTGAAAGTTTCATAATGATATCTTTTGTATAAAAAAAGTTATCTGGATGCACGGCAGTGCATCGCCAAGTTCATAACGAAGGCGGCACTGACTATCCTTTACTGGGACCATTTCGGCATAATTTTGGAGACCCAGTTCTTTTCTTCTACGCACTTTAGATTCGAGTTTAGACTTTTTTCTGGGTGTCCTAGTGAGACTTAACCTAGAAAAAAATTTCCAGCGTTCGAAATTCATTTAAGCCAGAGATAAATGAACCAGAAAAACGACAAATATGTCCCTCACTGACTGACTCACTCACTGACGGGCGATCATAATGTTTAGGTACAACGGCTTGTTATGGAGTTACGAAAATTGGAACACTTATAGAATAGAGCATGCATATAACAGGAAAAATCCGAAATTCGAAGATTTTACCCGGGGTTGGGCGTAAACTGATTGGCGCCCTTTTTCATAAGCAGTTGCAATGCTCTCCATACGCTGATATACCAGCGGCGATTAAACGTCGTCGCCAACAATTCAAATAGTTATTTGCCTTCAGATACGTTAAAGGTTTTCATGTGTGGGATTTAGCACACGATATTACTAATTTAATGTGTCAACCTGAGCTGGCAACCAGCACCATGTTTTATAAAGAGCCATTGGTTGTTTGGAGGTAGGATTAACATCGCACAAGGGCTGCATATGAGTAATGGTTGGAACCAATGCTTCAAAACGGGCAAATGTTTTTTTTAAGGATTTTGCTTGCAGTAACGTTGTACTAGAGCTACATAAGGGTTGGGTAGGGGTAGGGTAGGGTATTTTTACATATATATTCCGACTTGTGTGCTTGCTCAGTGAGCCGCTTATAAGTCTTCGTCAAGTAAGACAGACACAGAAAGATTTTTTACTGTCACAAAGAGAGGAAATACACCCAGGGCGTTGGCGGGAATCGAACCCGCGCCCGTTACAGCACGCAGACTGCTGGCCTGCGATGCTTACCACTCGGCCATCCGGGCCCCTCATAAGGGTTATTGGCGGCGATTCTCGTATTTTTTAAATCGTGGTCAAGTGACGATTTCTTGAACAGAATCTTTCAAACAGTACCATCGGATTTAAAAAAATATTTTTTTTTTGTTATAAAGAAATGACATATATCAAAGGCTTGACCTATGTTTTATACTTTTTGTCCGTCCGTCTGTACGCTTTTTCGTCCGTCTGTTCTTTATAAGACGGTCTGTCATAATTTCGGTTCTAATCGTCTGATTTTAAAAAATCTTTTTTTTATAAAGTTATGGCATCATATTTCATACTTTGCGTCCGTCTGTCGGTACGTTTTTCTGTCCGTCTGTCAATCTGTCCTTTATAAGAAGGTCTGTCATATTTTCGGTTCTAACCGCTCGATTTTAAAAATTATTTTTTTGTTCGAAAGGTATGACATCAAACACCTATATTTCAAACTTTTTGATTTTTTGTCTGTACTTTTTTTCTGTCCGTCTGTCCTTTATAAAACAGTCTGTCATTCTTTCGGTTCTAATCGTCCACTTTTAAAAATTCTTTTTTTTGTTGGAAAGGCATGCTTATAAAAGTTTAAATTACAACTAAATGTTGTGTTTGGCTATTTTTTTCTAAGGTGTATAAATTTTGTGTGGAAGCAGTTCCAGGTGACAGTTACTATTACAAACCTACTTGTTATTCTCTAAGAATTTCGGTGAGTATTAAAGTGACAGGACATCAGTAGGCTATTTTAGTTCTTTTAGAACTTCTTGTTTAAAAAGCAGTCAGAACAGGAAATAATTTCACTATAGATATTGTTTGGTTTCAGCTCTAGTGCGAAGTTAATTCAATTGTTGTTACAAAATATACTTAAAAAGTTATAAACTATTTTTACTGCTTGTTGCCACCAATATACATTTCTTTTAAACAGGAATTGTAAATATTGTACTCGCCGCAGTGTAAATCTCCATCCTATGTTTATTTTATTAGGATACTGCCTATTCAATAAACACATAATTCATTATACTTCACTGTGTGTTCCCACTTACAAAAAGAAGTGAAATCCCAACAAAAACATCTCTGTAAAAGAGGGCCAAGTTCTTACAAAAAAAGGTCTGGCCTACAAAAGAAGTGAAATCAACAAAAAGACCAAGTTCAATGGAATTTGCTGAGTTAAAGTTCTAGAAAAAATTAAGCCTGGACAACCAAAGATTTGAAAACAAAAAAGGATCAAGTTCAATAGAAGTTGATGAGGTTATAAACCCCAAAACATTTTGTTTTAAGATGCAGCTTAGGTCTAACACATTCTTACTAGCTGTTTGTGTAACTTGGCCAATACGCATCGTGAATATGGAGTTGAACCCTTCGTACCTGGTTGAATTTCACCTCGGGGCGTTTGAGTAAGTCTGTATTTGATTTATCCCTAGTTAATCAAATGGTTAATCCTAGTGGTATTCTGCGTGGTGATGGCTATATGTTGTATATCTATAGAACAATAATGTGCTGTGGTGTTTTAATAATGAACTATAAAGTTGACACATTTAGTTAGTTTGTATTATGTAGTTTTATGTATATATATATGTTCGAGATTATTACATTTCTGTTAGTGTTTTTATATTAATAAATGCTATTTGCAATTGAAAAAACATGTCTTTCTCCTTATTCAGCTGAAACCTTATTGATAATCAAGTAAAATAAAAAATATAAAAAAAATGTTTTAAAAATTTTAAATAGATCAATACAATAGTCGATGGAGATTGGAGCATTTCTTTAGATCACGTAAGTAAATGTAGCATCTCGTTTTCCAATGCTTGAATCTTGTAGTAAAACCGCTAAGCTTTACTATAATATATGGAGCTTTGATTACTCTTTCTTACTTTCTTTGAAGGAAATAGAACGATTACCTTATTAAAACGCTTCAACAGTTGCAAACAGCTAAATGTTCATTCAGATAAGTATCACCAACTAAGTGTGATGGTAATCCTGGCAACAAAAGCAAACGTTTTTATTTTTATTATTTACCTGCAACGCCAACGCATGTGGTACGACTACTATTTTACCCCTTTCCACCCGAGAGGTGCGTGTCATTCACCACTTAACTGAGGATAAATCAAATACAGACTTACTCAAACGCCCCGAGGTGAAATTCAACCAGGTACGAAGGGTTCAACTCCATATTCACGATGCGTATTGGCCAAGTTACACAAACAGCTAGTAAGAATGTGTTAGACCTAAGCTGCATCCATAGGCGCCGACTCCATAGGGCCTGAGGGGGCCCGAGCCCCCTCAAAAATTCGTTTAGGGGGGCAGAGCCCCCCCAATAATTTAAGAAAATTATTAGTTATATTATGCATTGTAAAATCACAAAATAATAAGTTGGTGTATATAGATTTATTTCCATTGTTTGACGATAATTACTGTGATATTATTTATAGTGTTAGTCAGACGGTCAACATTTGCACCTTTCAAAGACACTCTAACCCTAATGATGGTATTTAGAGCCTAAAGCAATATTAAAAATATTTATTAAATAGAGAAATAAGTACTTACAGAATGTTGAATTTTCAGTAGTAATTAATTTAATTAGTTTAGTACTGTGTTACTATATTACTGTATTAGTTATATTCAAATAATTAAATATTTTTAGGGAGTAAGACCCAATTAAAACCCGCTATTTACATACTTTTTGACTGAAAGTATTAAGCACTCTGTATTAACTGTATTAGCATTAACTTTTATAGATTGTTTTTATTTAACGAACCCTAAACCTTATTCAAAGTAATTAACTATTTCACTTATTAACCTTCTAGTGTCTAGTGCCATATGGCAACAAGAAACAAAATCCACTTAATCTCTTCAAAAATATATATCCCAAATCAGCTGACTTGTACAATTCATTATTTGTATAAAAAATGAATTTGTTTTTAAGGATTTGCTGGCATTGATGCTGTTTAACTCATTTTTTTTTTCGATGAAACTCCAAATTTAGTCTCATAATTTTAAATAAGCGCCATCTGACCGCCGGCGCCGGTATAAATGGTTAATACATACAAATTACAGTACACTCTAAAAAAATATCTGTAAGGTTACTAAGAATTCTCTAGGAAACTCAGCTTCCATAAGTTTTTTTAGTAGTGTTACATAAGAAATATGTGTATATATTACTAATTAAAGCTTAGTAAGTTATACTAAGAAAAATGTAGTAGATTTACAGGGGATTTTCTTGTATGTTTACAAAGAAACTGGTAGTAAACTGGTTACAAAAGTTTAAAACAAGAGGGCGCCACTAATTATTCTGTTATTCAGGTTTTATTTCGAATTTCCCGAGGACAGAACCCAAGATTATCGGGATCCGTGGAACTGCGCGTTAGTCCTCTCTGCTATCGGGGACTTGCATTTTGATTGCGTGTAAATAAAGATTTTAAAATCTTGATTGTAAAAGCTTTTTATTTTATTGATTAAGAAATTTTAAGATTCATTTTTTTTTCGGATATGAAGTTTTCGAAATAGTTTAACGTAGTTTTTATATACAAAAATAAAAAAACGCACGTTTTTCGGTTTCTTTTATTGCTGCGATATATAATCTCCAGAAAAGATAGATAGGGGGCGCTGTAAGGCGTTACATCAATTTACTTAGTTATTACTACAGTAGTTTCTTTAGTATACTTACTATCAGAGATTGGTTACAGGTGATTTTCTAGTAAATGGCGTGATACCTGTAAAGTTACTAAGTAATCGTTAGTAAATTCATGCCAAATTTTTTACAGTGTAGAACGCCAGAAACTCGGGACTTGAAGGGTGTCGAGTTTGACGAGTTTACAGGAGTGATGGTATGTACTCACAGTAATAGTCTATAAGCATAATTAGTACTGTAAATTAATTTAGCTTTTTACGAAAATACCGTGCGTGTTTATGTTTTATTTCGTTTTTTCGCCAAACAAATGAGTCAAGCTTGTCGAGTTTCGCGGAGTGTCGAGATTTCGGGTTCCTAATGGATGTTCAGCATATGACTCTAAAATGTTAAAATTGCTTTAAAACTCGCTATTTTTCATCTAAAATTCGGAAAATTTTCTGGGACAAGACCGCCGGTATGGGCCCCCGGCCCCCTCAATATTTTTGAAAAGTCGGCGCCTCTGGCTGCATCTTAAAACAAAATGTTTTGGGGTTTATAACCTCATCAACTTCTATTGAACTTGATCCTTTTTTGTTTTCAAATCTTTGGTTGTCCAGGCTTAATTTTTTCTAGAACTTTAACTCAGCAAATTCCATTGAACTTGGTCTTTTTGTTGATTTCACTTCTTTTGTAGGCCAGACCTTTTTTTGTAAGAACTTGGCCCTCTTTTACAGAGATGTTTTTGTTGGGATTAAATATTTCTGGAGTTATTCCTATACGTTTGAATACGTATTTCGTCTGCTTTCAATCTTTTTTTCTCTGTTTCGCGTTTTGCAATGCTTGCGTTTAATAAATCCCTTAGGCTTTTTTTGCTAATTAAGTTAGAATTTTGAAATTTTCAACCTATGTTCTTATATATATATATGGTGCACTAAAATGCGTATGGTATAAGGTCTACTATGCATAGTTTTTCTTTTTTTAAATGTTGAATTTAATAATTTGTATTTTTTGTGATTTTTTTTTAGATTTTCAGTATAAATGCATGTTACTTTTTAACTGTAGCTCATATTTTAGATTCCATGAACAGTTCTAAAATTAAACTTTAAAAGTTTGGTGGAGTTATTCTCAAAATTGAAAGAGGAATAGCGTTTTCAAAAAGTTTAAAATTTTGACTTTTAAAAAAAAAGGTGAAAAACTACTTGTAAGTATTTGTTTTTATTACTAGAAAATGTTTATTTAGAGTGAACATTATATAAAACCACTATCATTTACAAGTTTTTATGTTAATATGTTCAGAAATAATGTTTTAGGTACCGTATCCCCTTAAACTTATAAAAGTAAAAAAAAAAATCTGAAAGTAAATGTAATGAGTTACTTTCGTATTAATTAACTGTAAATAGTTATTTTTCATTTTAAATGACTGTAACAAAGTTATATTTTTAATAAAGTAACTGTAGCAAATTTACTTTTTAAAGGTTACTTTCCAATATTTATCTAAAAAATGTATAAGCTATTTTTTCTTGCTAAAATACACTGCTCAAAACAATTAGGGGAGCACTTTGCGTACTTTTGTTAGCAGCTTCAGTTTCTGCGTTTTGTTTTTCATTCTAAAAATCTAAAATTTGTGAAATAGATTCATTATGCATCCAGAATGAAATGGTAAAAAACAGGCGGGAAAATATCAATTTTTTAAACTAAAATTTAAGGGGGAGAAATTAGAATCAAAAATTAAGAATAAATTATAACACTACCTTTTTCAAATTTTTTATTTGCAAAAACGAGGTAAAATCAATTTTTAAATAACTGAGAATGCAAGCGTGAAGAATTTGGAGACAATTATAATTTTAAAAAAATGTGGGATTGAATTTTAGTTAACCATGTTTTCATAATTTCATTTGATTAAAACAAACATTATTTACATCCTCAAAAGACATGATTCTTCCATCTGACGATAAAGTAGTGCAAGCTCAATTTAGTGAGAAAAAATCGGTGGCTCATGATGCCAAATGGAAACATTGGGGTTGCAAGAGTTTAAACCATGCGCTCCCCTAATTGTAGTGGGCAGTGTATATAAAACATGCAAAAGTATGCAAAATACTGCACATTGGAATTTAAAATTCGGAGAAATATTTATTGTTTTTGTTCATTTCTTTTTTCGATTGCTATTGTCTTGAGGTTATGTTTGTTTTATTCTATGAATGTCGAAAGTTTTGCAACCGGTTTACAGATGCCCATAAACAGAAAAAGTTCACCTCTTATTTGTACATTAAAGCGTTACTACTTATTCAAAGAAAATATGAAGTTGAGGGCAAATAGCTTGTGAAACGAAATTCGACGAAGAAAGAGATAAATTGCACGGATAGTAAACACACGTTTCTGGAAAAAAGAAATAAAAATAACCTCAATGGGCTATTGCACCATATTGAAAAAAATTCTAGTTTTCTCGAATTTAATTTTTTTCCTTATTTAGAACATATTTAAAAACACCTCGTGTTCACAAAATTGATTTAAATTTCATTTGAAACAGATAAGATTACTTCATAGATTTTAAGTAATTATAACATCTGTGTATATTTTTTAAAATTTGTTTAAAATTAAGTAATTTTATTTAGTTTATTACTTTAGAAGCTACTGCAATGGGAATATTTTAGATAATGTAACTGTCTCCAATTTTCATTTCATGCGGTTTCATTGGCTATTTCGGTTTCACTCTCAAGATTACCGCCATAGATGGAAAACCTTTTCTATCTATACAAGCTTATTGTTAACAAATATTTTGAGCAACCAAAGCACAGCAAGAAGTTGTCGTTTTAAAAATGACCTATGGAAACTGAATTTAAAATATAAAACAAAAGTAATTCCATACAAAAAATGAAAACAAGACCGCTGGAGCTGTTGCCACTCACGGCGTGAAACACTTTGTTCCGTATATACATTCATTAACAAATGTTGGCAATTATATTTTCATTTCATAAACACATTTTGGCAATTATATTTTAATTTCTTTAACACATCTTGGGAATTATATTTTCATTGATGCATTTTGCCATTCGCACATTTTTAATTATAGATTTAGCTCAAACAGTAGTTCCCCGTAATATATTCAAATACCTTTTTGAACTAATTTTATCTAGCCAAATCTAATTTCATCCTATTTGTAGATTTTACGCATATCCTTATCCTGTTCCATTAAAACAAATTTGAAGATAAATAATTTACTACATCAACCCTTTTAAAAGTTGAACGGCGCAATTTATCTTATTGTTGCGAATAGTGTGCCAGGTTATCAGTCACATTTCGTCATGAGCAAACATTAGAACACTTTCTTTCTCATTTTTAGACTGCTATCACCTAAAGGTGTGCCTGATAATTTAAAGATCCCGTAATAATCTTGTATTTAGAGTATTCTAATCTTTGGACACAGTAAAACTCATTCACGTTTACGTGGTACTCGCACGACATTGTAACCAATTTATGACTGTCAGTGTAGGTAAATTAACGCTTTATTACTTTTACTGGCGGTAAATGTTTCAATGACACGATCTTTCTCATCAATGCAAAGCGTTGGTAAGTGGGATTAATTATTTAGGTTATATGTTATTATTATTGATGAAATGTAATTAATTAATGACGAACTTCATTAACACGAACTCGAAGCGAGCAGCGAAATATTTCGTGTTAGCTTAATTTCATGTTAAACTTCAGGATTTAATTTTACATTGAACCAGTGAATGGTTAAAAAAAATAACATTTTTAGAATGTTCGTTGTCTTTTTTTTTAATGTTTTATTTCATTTGTTATTTGAAACTTTGAGAGAACTACTAAGGGGAAAAAAGTCAAATTCTGAATTTTTTATCCGGGTTAAGCAGGAGTTTGCCGAAAGCGATTTCGCGTTAAGAGATATTTAAGGGCAAAGCTTTATGGGCTGGGGAAATGGTTTTAGTTCATCTTAAGCGAAAATTCGTGTAAAGCGAGTTCGCGTTAATGAAGTTCAACTGTATTTAAATTATTTTCCATCAAGTGGTATTAATTATTTCAGTTATTTATGGCGTGTTCCCCGACTAATTATGTTGAAAGCGCAGCACGCATATTTTTTTCAAATATGTAATTCAATCCCTGGTCTTCGGATTCGGGTGGCCGAGTGGTTTGGACCATTACGCCAGTAGTCTGCAAGCTGTGACGGGTTCGATTCGCGCCTTCGCCCTGGGTGTATTTTCCATTTTCTGTGACAGTAAAAATTCTTTCTGTGTCTGTCTTAATTGACGAAGGCTTATATTAGCGAGTCTCTGATCAAGCACACAAGTCGGAATATTTATGTACCTACAATGTTGTGATTTTCTCGCACAAATCAGGTTTTTCATTTGTGCTGTTTAAACACAAGATTTTTCAGAGTATACCTTGACCGTAAAAACAAATCATAATACTTAAATCCTTTTTAAAAAATCCAAATATTGTAAAACAAGATACTAGCTTATAGTCTGCTAAAAACGTATTAAGATGTTGCATTTTTTTTTGCATCCAGCCTCTTTAGTTGCATAAAAAACAATTAATTTCCTTCATTTCTTTCATAATTTCCCCACTTGGGGGTAGTTATGGTACACTTAATTGTAACTTAGTTTTAGGCAAAATATTCCTTACCATTTCAATTAACAGACAGTGTCTTAAACACTATTTTAGTGCTAAAAATTTTGAAGCTGCATACTGGGCCATAAGTACATAAGTCTTAATTTCTTTGAATCGTCATACAGTCTTGTTGCGTTGTAATATTGAACATGAAAATGTATAAATAAAATTTTCTTCATTTAAATTTCAGCCTAATTCTTAACATTTAAATTTCAACCTAATACTTAACATTTAACCCTGTAATGAACGAATTTTTTTTTCATCCCCAAAAAATATATTTGTATCTTTAATACTCATACAATATGGGAAAAATACTGAAACAAAATTAACTGATTGGAATTTAAATAATTTCAATTTTTAAATATTTTGCCATGCTTCAAAAACCAACTACAAAATTCTGATTTTGATAAGAATGACTAGAAAACTACTAAAAATATTTTAAATTACCCTCTAGAACTATAATTAGTTTTTCAAAACAATTTATTCGTATATTTAGTGCTAATATTATTATACTTTAAATACTGTCAAAGACGTCATTTCACAACAGTTAATAACTTCACTCTTTAGCATTGAATACACTTTTACTGCTGTCATCTATGAGGATTGTTAGTAACTAAAACTTGAAAATAGAATGTAATAGATGAAAAACACAGATGTGTCGAGAGGGATCTCTACAGTATGCATTACAAGGTTAATTTTCAGCCTAAGTTAAAGCTTCTTCTCTCTCGTTGCAGGCGTGTGAGGCGACGAGGGCTGAGGCTGGGTAGAAGGCGCGGTTGTTAAGAACTTATTTTCGAGAGCATTCACATGGCGGATCTTAAACCGATCGCATTCACAGGACAAACGTGCGCGAATTCCAAGCAGTTGAATTTCAGCCCAAGTAAAGCTTCTTCTCTCGTTGCAGGCGTGTGAAGTGATGAAGACAGAGACTGGGTAGGATGCGCGTGTGTTAAATACTGAATTTCTCTCTCTCTACAGCGTTCACAAATTGGATCTTAAACCGATCGCATTCGCAGGGCAAATGTGCGCGAATTCTAAGCAGTTGAATTTCAGCCTATGACAGTGACAGTGATTGCGCACTCTAGAAGGGAAGGGCGTAGGCTATATAGCCCATTACCCCGCTCGCCAGAAGAGACAGTCACAAGAGACACACAAAGAAGGGCGCCACAAACACTTAGACAAATAACAACATTTATTGGCAAACACAATCATCCATGCCTTTACCGGGATTCGAACCCGAACCCAGCAGCTCCAAAGGCTAGTACATTAACCATTGCGCAAGTGGACCGGCAAATTTCAGCCTAAGTTAAAGCTCCTTCTCCTCTCGTTGCAAGCCAGTGAGGCGACGAGGGCGGAGGCTGGGTATTAGGCGCGGGTGTTAAATACTGATTTTCGAGGGCGTTCGCAGGGCGGATCTTAAACCGATCGCTTTCGCAAGGAAAACGTGCGCGAATGTAAGCCGTTAAATTTCAGCCTAAGTTAAAGATTATTCTCTCTCTCGTTGCAGCAGGCGTGTGAGGCGATGAGGGCGGAGGCTGGGTAGGAGGCGCACCATGCACCAGTCGCCTCTCCTCGAGCAGCAGCAGGATGACCATCACCCCCTTCCCCCACCACCCAAGAACCAGCACCTGCTGAACAGGCTCAACTGCGCCGCCGATGACGGATACTGCTCCTCCACAAGCACCCCGAAGTCGTCAGGTGGGCCCTTTTTTTGAGAACAGGGGAGGTTATAAAATAACGCTCGCTATTCGGGGTGGTCTGTAGCTTGAATGAATAATTCAAATGCAACAAACTTTGAGACACTTACTAATCAAGAAGGGGGGGGGGGGATAATGGAATCATAAAAAACAAACTCGTCACTTGGCCAGGGTTCTAAATTACGAGGCGTAATTGCATGTGTTGGCCGTAATTAGCCATAATTGGCTATGCCTCGTAATTTAGAACCTTGGTCAAGAGACGAGTTTCTTTTTATGATTCCATTCTTTTTCGTAAAAAAGAAGCTCGTCTCTTGACCAGGGTTCTAAATTACGAGGCGTAATTAGCTGCGTTGGCCATAATTGACGACGCCTCGTAATTTAGATTCTGGTCAAGAGACGAGTTTGTTTTTTTATGGTTATTCTTTTTTATGATTATTTTTTAGGATTCCGTCTTTTTTAATATTCCATTCTTTTCCCCCCCTTCTTGATTAGTAAGTGTCTCAATGTTTGATGAATTTGAATTATTCATTCAAGCTACAGACCACTCCGAATAGGGAGCGTTATTTTATAACCACCCTATACACTCGTCGACCATCCGAACTAATACAGCAACCCCTCGTTATATCGCGCTTCCCGGGAGACAAGCAAAAACCAGCGATGCAACCGAATGTGCGATATAACAGACCGATTCTATAAATATTATACTTTTGATATATTATGTTCTCAGCAAAATTTTTGAACTAAAGAACAATATGTATTTGAAAGATAAATTTAAATCATATGAAATGATATAACTATACGCTAAAAAAAGAACTGAAAATTTAGAATGGACTTATTATAAATTAATATAAACATTAGACATTATTGTACAGGTAATATTATACATATTTCTTCATTTTCTAGTAAAAAATCAATCTAAAGCTAGCTGCTTTGATTTTTCCCGTAAAACCAGTTTTCCCGCAAATATCAAGGTGGAAAAAATTGGGAGATATGATACAAGCTTGATATATCCGAATCCTCGATGTAACCAGGCGCGATATAGCGAGGAGTTACTGTATCTTTAAAATTATACTTATTAATTATTTCAATGGGAAAATAACTTTCTTCTGGGGTTTTTTTTTTTTGTAATTTTTTTATACGGTACATGTCGTATACTTTATTTAAAAACAGGGTCAAAAGTTCCCTATTTGAATTGTATACAGGTCTGCTACCATACAAGACCCTTAATGATAAAAGGTTTTGCTTTGGACGCAACTTGCACCTGCAGTAAAGTGAGTTGTGTTGGCAAAAGTGAACACGCAACTTTAAATTACAAGTGAAGCTTTATTCCAACTCGGCTATTGTATCTTTTGACGAGAAGGATTGAAGACAAAAGTATAAATATTGTTGAGGCTAACATATCCCGGAGGGGCTCGGGTGGCCTAGTTGTTTGGATCGCAGCCCATAACGCTAACAGCCAGCGCACTGTACGGGTGCGGGTTCGATTCCCCCCCTTTGTACTTTCCCTCTCTGTGTTAGAAAAAAAAACTCTGTTGGTGCCTGTCTTACTTGACGAAGGTTGAAAAAGTGCTACTCTGATCAAACACACATGCCGGAAAATATATATGTACCAAGCAAACAGTACAATTTCGTTAAATAAGCATAGCGGACTTAAACCGCCCTCCGACCGGGAAAAAATGAATTTTCAGTACCAGTTGTTGTATTAAACTTCTCATAATTATTTTGATATTCCTTTACAATTTTTTATCTGTTTTTCTGTGAATTGTAGACATTTGGTCCTATTATATTTGCATTTCATAATACATAATAGTGCAATTTGGACTTCTTCAATTTATCTCTCCCAACCTCCCCAACCATTTCAAGAAATAATTCAGCTAAATAGTTAATTTACAAAAAAAAAAAGTTTGGGAATTTCATTATAATGTTTTTTTAATTACTTTCTAGAACACGAGCTCTCTTTTTTTTTTTGAAAAATGAAGTTTTACTGCATAAAGTCAACGATTATTCTAGAAAACAAATTAACGACACGTCAGTAAAACTCTAAATGTTTATTAAGATAACATCAAAAACATTATGCGTTTATGACCAAATGCATAAGCTGCTTAAAAATTAAATTCTCTTATAATAGAGACGCAAATCCCTTCAAAAATTTGAACCACTTCTTAAAAGCAAACCTGAAACTGTTCATCTTAACCGAAGTCAAATCCTGCCTTCCAGCAAATAAGCTTTGAATTCTAATTACAAGCATGGTTAATTAAGCCCCAAATAAAAGAAAACACCGAATAATGGCTGTGGAGTGAAATTTTAAACTAACCGCTGTCAGGTGTTCCTGAAGTTTTTACAAAAATGGAATAATTAACGTTCCGGAGAATAACAAACAACTCTGAGGTAAGAGGAAGGTGGGAATGGCGTCGAGTCAAAGGCAGGGTTGCCTTGGGAAATCGTTGATGGCTTCGAAAGTCAGCCCACTCATAAAAACTAGGCGAGAGATTTGTTGCTAATTTTATTTATTAGTCGGTTAGGACGTTCGCCTCGCATGCGGTAGGTCCCAGGTTCAGGTTCAGGCATCGACATATGACGCCCGTCGCCAATAGCCCTCCCGTAGCCCTAGTGCGATGATATTTCAAACTAAACTAAACTTAAATATTTTTTTATCGTATTTGTTTTTAATTTGTTTTATTGGCAGTTGGCATTTTAGCAAAACTTTTCAATGGTAAAGCCTTTTTGGGATTGGTTTTTACTTTGTTTTATTGGCAATTGGCATTTTAATAAAACTTTTCAATGATAAAGCCGTTTTGGGACTTAAACGAAAGCCCGTATTTTCAGTGTACAAAATCCAATGAATACGTGAAATACCGAAAACTTACTCCCAACTGCTATAGAGACTATTCCCTAACTCCTAATGATGAAATATAGCCAGTCCAAATTAAATGACATAAATTAAAAACATATGCGTTTATTACCAAAAAATAAACTGAGTGATACGACACCTAAAACGTTATTTCTAGAAATAATAACAAAAACTTATAAACTATAGTGGTTTTATATAATGTACACTCTAAATAAACATTTTCTAGCACTAAAAACAAATATTTAAAAGTAGTTTTTCATTTATTTTCATTAGGAAGTCAAAATTTTGAAGTTTTTTTAAACGCTACTCCTCTTAAAATTTTGAGGATAGCTCCAACAAACTTTTAGAGTTTTTTAGTACTATTTGTTCAAGAACTGTGCATGGATTTTAAAATGTGGGCTACAGCTAAAAAGGAACATGCATTTATATTGAAAATCAAAAAAAAAAATTACAAATTATTGAATTCAACTTTAAAAAAACTATACATATAGCAGACCTTATTCCATGAACAATTTTGTGCACCATACATGTAAGAACACAGGTTAAAAATTTCAAAATTCTAACTTAATTAGCAAAAAAAACTTATTAAACACGAAAATTAAAAAACACGAAACAGGTAAAAACGGTTGAAAACAGAAGAAATACGTATTCAAACTTGGAAATGACTCCAGAAAATATTTAATAACTCTTTTTCTACAGAAGATATCATTATGAAACTTTCAGTACATCTTCAGAAAGATATTGTTAATTAAAAAAAGTAAAAACTGCAAAATCGATATTTAGCAATAACTAAAAGTAACCAATTTTTGGGTACCGTATCCCCTTAAACGACCCTTTAAAGGTTGTCTTAAAATCCATCAGATTTCTCTTTAAAATTATAAAGAATAAAATGACGTACATATCATTTCTAATTTATATTTGCGATTAATTAAAATCTCTTCGATTTGGCGAGTTTTTAAGATGGCCTCATAGAAAATAGCGCCAAACCTCTTTTTCTTACTCTAGTGATGATACGATTTTTAACGGGCTTGGGTTGCAAAATATATTTTTTCCATGATTAAGTTATTCTTCTAGACAAGTAAATTACTGTTAAAATAAACTGTAAACTATCGTGAGCATCAGCCGAGTTTCCGATTTCCCGTGTAACTGTAAACGTTGAATTTTTTTTCGTTAATTTTGAGTACTTAAAATGATAAGCTATTAGTTTATAGAATAAAGTGGATAGCATATATAAAGCAGCCTCGCAACTATGGGTGTGTAATTTAAGCGCTAACAATTCATAACTCGGAGACTAATTTCCAACGATAAACTCAGTAAAAATTAAAACTCCTTTACTTAAAATATTAACGATTGTATGATGGTTATGTTAGGTTAGTTTGAAATATCTTCGAACTAGAGCAGGGGTAAAGAATAAGTGTAATGTAATGTAATCGTTTCCGGCTGCCTATTTCTATCCTCCATTAAGAGCTTTAACACAGCCAATATCGTCTCGAAATTTAGAACCCTGGTCAAGTGACGAGGTCGACACATGAGCAGGCACCCAAAGGAACTTCGAGCATAGAATAATTAAATTGTTTATTTCGGAAACCACCTAAGTGACAAGAAAATTGACTGGTTTTGAAATAAACAATCCACTTTAAGGCTGCTCATCACCCCCATTCCCCGTCCCCCGTCCTCCGGCTTGCTAATTGTAAGTCTATGGGGGGGAAATTGTTTTTATTTCAAAAAAAGCAATGAAATTATAGGAATATTTTGATGCGGTTTTTTTTAATTCATAAAACTCCAATAAAGTTGTGCTTTTATAGGTTATTTTTTTAAAAACGTTTTTTACCTTTTTTCAATAGAAAAAATTTAGATTAAAAAAAAGTAAATAACGTTTTAAAAAAAAATAACTTCTAAAAGCACAACTTTATTGGAGTTTTATGAATTTAAAAAAAAGCATCAAAATATTCCTATAATTTCATCGCTTTTCTTGGAACAAAACCATTTTTCCCCATAGACTTACCATTAGCAAACCCGATCGAAGGAGGACGGGGAATGGGTGTGATGAGCAGCCTTAACAAACTTGATTGTGACTAGATTACTCGTACTAGGACAACACATAGCAATATGGCCCCCTAGTGTCCGAGAGGTGTAAGCGACGAGCCTCACCCCGAGAAGGTTCTTGGTTCTCTTGGTTGGTATACATATATTTTCAGGCTTGTGTGCTTGGTCAGAGACTCGCTTATAGGTTTTCGTCAAGTAAGACAGACACAACACACACACTCACACACGCACATACGTGACAGATGCTGCCATCTATCGCGCGCCACCTCTACAATTTAGACATGTCCCCGAAAGGGAGGACAATTGGCGTGATTTTTTCGGATTTGAAGATAAATAATATTTTGTGGCAGCTGTCTGACTTCGACTGATGATTCGAATTCTTTGACTTCGCAACGATGACGTTTTCCGGCAAACCTATATGATCGTTATTTTCTCATTTCAGTTGAGTTTTCGGCCGACTTTTGGCGCGATTTGGGAGAGTTCGCCAAGAGTCACCGTTCAGAAAATTTCTACCGTTGTGGAAAGTGAGAGAGCAGATGTGGGAACTTAACACTTTACCTACGGGCGTCGACTGACCCGTAGACTAAAAATCTTCTAGACCAGCAACTTAATCTAATGCCTAGCTCTTCTAACGTGTCGAAAGGAACTAAAACACTATTAAAGGTTGATTTGTTGATTGGGCATAATTGTACTTTCAATTGTAAGGCTACTGTTTCTTCCGTAATGTTCTCTGTTAAATAAAAGTTACCCACTAGTGATTATTTCAACCGTTAGTCATCCTTTTACATCGGACCTTTTTGACTATGTGAACAAATAACATTTTGAGTCAATTGCATGACACAAAATTTGCATAAGGGTCCGTCTTAATATTAAAAATGTTACGAACTTTAAAATTTTCAATAGCAACACCCAATTTTAATTACTTAGAAATGTGAAAAACCCTCGAAAACCCCTAAATCTAAGTTTTCGTTACATTTGGATGAATATTTGACGAGTTATTCAATCGAATCACTTGTGGATCTTTGGGGGACCATGTCTAAAATGACAAGCGTAGTCAGTCTGTAGGTTTATTAATGGAGAAAAAGAAGCACAAGGTCAAATATCTTGAGGATGGGCCTACGAGGGATATAAAAGTCAATGAGTAGCTGTATATATTCAAAAATAAAGTCGAAAAATAAGTTGTAGTAAAAAATAGATCCCTATCGTCACTTGATAAGGGTTCCAAATTACGAGATGTCATTGGCTCTGTTAAATCTCCTAAAGGTGACTGCAAATAGGCAGCCAGAAACCATTACATTATTTCCCTTAGACACAAAGGGGGCGCGCTAGTTTCTATGTCAATTTCAATGTAGAAATTCTCTAATGAGAGTTTGAAACTTAGAGTGTTCTTAGTCTATGGGTCAGTCGACGCCCGTAGGTAAAGTGTTAAGCCCTTCTAAAATTAAACAATTTTTCAATTTTAGGCTTTTTTTCGAGCAAGTCTTCCATAGTATCTGCACCGTAATAATTTAATATCAGAGTTAAAAACGCTTTTTCTCTTTTTTGTGAAGAGGGGGGGGAAAAAACAAGAATGAATCTTAGAGTACCTTATCGAATTGATTTATCCATATCTTATAATACGGTTTTGAGAATTGGAAAACTGAAAATATTTTTTAATAGGAGGGGGGTAGAAACAGAACAGAAGTGTTCTTGAATAATGTATATCAAAATTAAAAATACTATTTTATAATAGTATTTAGTAATAAAATACAATCTTATAATTAGTTAGTAAAGTTAATAACTATTGCTGTAGTTGTAGACGGTGGGCCGAAAATGAGACATCACTATCAGCTCTCAAATAACTAAAATAGTGTTCAAAGCGGATACTTGCAATTCCTAAAACATTCGTTAGAAAGGAATTTTTGCATTTAAGGGGGAAAGGACAGATAAGGTCTCGAAACAAAATTTTCAAAAATAATTTTTATCGAATGCAAATCCGACTATTTATTTATATCTCGGAACACAAAAACAAAATTCACAATTTTCCAGTAGAACGTGATGTGTGTTTTTTTTTTTGTTATTGATCTTGCTTGGCGTACCATAAGAAGAATATTTTTTTCTACTCAAAAAAAATTTTCAGTAAGTAAAAAAAGCTAGCAACGTTTTTGAGAGAGAATTTCAGGTGGGCCAGTTTTAAGATATGCTATCTCTCTCACTCTCCCGGACATCATACGGGCTATCTGGCTGGCGGTAGTGGTTGCGTTCATCAGTGCGCATCCTACTAATACAAGTAAAAAATTGATTTTTCAAATCATTTTAGGACGTTTTATTTTTTTATTGTTATTTTTAGCGAACTTTTTGCAACATAAATCTATTATTGCCAGACATTTTTATTGTTGTTTAAGCTGTGCCAGACGCTAATTTTGATTTTGAAAGCTCAAGTGTTGCCCAAATTACCAGCTCAGGTGTGAATTCACCGATCATTGTAATTACGTCATCGTCATTCATTGCGCAATACCATGTGGCAATACTTGTAATGAGCTGATAATTTGGGCAACACTTGAGCTTTTAAAATCAAAATTAGCGTCTGGCACAGCTTAAACAACAATAAAAATGTCTGGCAATAATAGATTTATGTTGCAAAAAGTTCACTAAAAATAATAATAAAAAAATAAAACGTCCTAAAATGATTTGAAAAATCAATTTTTTACTTGTATTAGTAGGATGCGCACTGAGGAACGCAACCACTACCGCCAGCCAGATAGCCCTTATGATGTCCGGGAGAGTGAGAGAGATAGCATATCTTAAAACTGGCCCACCTGAAATGCTTGTTTTTCCGACGTTGCTAGCTCTCGTACTATGAGAAGAGACAAGGGATAAATACAGAAATAAAGATTTTTGACAAGGTGATTCACTTAACAGTAAAAATGAGTGTATTTAAATTTAGAATCAGGAAATAGACATTCGAAGAATTTATGTTTTTTTAAATAAAAAAAAAAATTTTGCTAAAACATTTTTTTATTTATTTATTAAATAATAATTCTATTTTTCAGTATTTTTATTAAAAAATTAATTTTTGTGTTTTTTTATTTTATTGGATGCATAGTATTTTCACAAATTTTGATTTTTGTTATAAAATTAGAAAAGAAATACGAGGGAATAAATATTAGAAAAACAACACACGTGGGCGAAAGGCTCTGAGGATTGATCCAGGAGTGCGGGGGTTCGAACCCACTGAGGCTATTAAATGTTTGTATTGATGCCAACTCGTGCGAATCAACACGAAAATTTAAATTGTAAGTAGTCAGTAATGCCTCTAAAGGGGTGCGAAGTTAACGGGTTCAATAAGGGCGATATGCTAGTGTTAAAGATTAAGTAGAAAAAAAAAACTTACAAACTTGGGTCCATCAGAGACATAACATAGAGTGGACTGCGCATTAATAGTAAAGCAGCTTAGGGATGGAAAACCAAAACCGGTTTTCAAAAAACCGGTGGTCCCGGTTTTGACTGAAAACCGGTTTTTTTGTATGAGGCCCTTTGGAACCGAAAACCGGTTTTTTAGGGAAAAACCGATGGAAAATGGAAAACCGGTTTTTCTGGAAAACCGCCATCCCTTGCAGATTAGCATTATGTCCTAAACATCATAAATCGCCAAGAGGGGAAAGGTTGCTACATATGGCAACTTAACGCTACCGTTTCGTTACGAACTATTCCAAATTGTCGCCAGACCTGAATATCAGCTAGCAAACCGAAGTGGAGACTACCATCAATACCCAAGTCACGTGGGTTTCTACCAATTACGACAGCTTGAATTTTTTTTAATGTTTTTGCAGACGATTTTTTTAGCATTGTTGGTATTTTTCTCTTTTGGCTTTTATAATAAATATTTAATTACATTCTTTTAATCTCTGAGCATGAATCGTGAATGTTGTACTCTTAATTCAGTAACGTTTTGTGCAAGATGCCAAATGCTTGTGAATTCCTAATTGTAAAGAGGGGTATAAAAAAGGATTAGTCACACTTCACGGGTAAAATTTATTTAGTTCTGCATACTTTTAGTAATTGTGTGTTCTTCATAAACTATAATTTCTATCGAGGGAATTTATTCTAAAAGCTCTTTTATACTGAAGAATCATATCCATGATTAAATCAACGTTGTTAGAACTCTAATTATAATAAATATTTTGGGCCAAGTCAATTAAATTAATGGTCTGAACATTAGACAGCTTAGAAGTAGAATATTTTTTTACAATTTGGTCAAAACGAAACCTGTTTTTGCAATCGTGTTTGAGTTATTTATATTTAAAAAGTAGAACATTTGCTGAATTTGGAATATATTGATGTGTTTTAGAAAGTTGATTTATTCCAGGTG